>JAHLJT010009436.1:103991596-104591596 GCA_031308135.1 Acheta domesticus | reverse complement strand
CCAGCTGGACCAAGCCGAAGAGGAGGCAGTATCAGGTTTTCCAGTCTCGTCATATCAAGTGGCAAAGGAAACAAAGAAGGATCCGCAGCTCAGGCAAGTGCTGTACCACGTGCAAACTGGTTGGTCCAGCGCGCATAGGCGAACCAGGGCGCTGACGGAATGGTATAAGCTCCAACACAGGCTGTCGGTTAAGGGCGGCGTATTATTACTGGCTAGCGATGAAGGAGTTAGGGTAGTGATTCCGCATAAGTTGCGACCAAAGGTATTACGCCTTTTACATGAGGGTCATTGGGGTATAGCCAGGACAAAGCAAGCAGCCCGCCGTTATTGTTATTGGCCAGGAATAACCAAAGATATAGAGGAGATGAGCAAGCATTGCGAAGCATGCCAAACTAGTCAGGCAGCGCCGAGAGCGGATTTAAGCTCATGGCCCCAACCCTGCGAGCCGTGGGACCGCATACATGTAGATTTTGCGGGTCCTTTCTTAGGGCATATGTGGTTGTTAGTAGTGGACGCATTGTCAAATTATCCGTACGTGATGCGCATGCAACACACAACTGCACCACATACAATAGATGCTTTGAAGAAAGTTTTCGTAACAGAAGGCCTCCCACGAGTATTGATCTCCGATAACGGCCCGCAGTTCATATCAGCGGAATTTCAAAAATTTTGTAAAAGTAGCGGGATACAGCACATTTTGGCTCCACCGTTCCATCCTCAGTCAAATGGAGAGGTGGAAAGATTAGTGCAGACGTTCAAGTCAGCCATGCTTAAAGCAACTAGAGCGGGTGCATCAGTAGAGCAGGCGTTACTTAGCATGTTGACCACCTATAGGACGTTACCGAATATGTCAGGTAGAAGCCCCGCTCAAGTATTGCATGGTCGGCAGCCCCGTACCTTATTGTCCTTGTTATTTCCGGAAGAAGTGCCAGTGTCAACCAAAGGCGCTAAATTCAAGAGAGGAGATAAGGTACTGGTAAGAGTGTACGGAAGTAATTGTAAGTGGCAACCAGCAATAGTAACTGCAATAAGAGGAGGCAGAGTTTACGTCCTCAGGACAGAAGATAGATCAATCTCTCGGCATCAATCACAGATTAGGAGACGGTACTACGATTCTGTAGTAGATAAGCAACAGGCGGGGGGGGCAGCGCAGAGCAGGGCAACAGAAAGTGTAATGCGTTTTCCCTTTTCAAGCCAGCAGGAGGAGCGGCCCACACTGGATTCCGGCGCAACCATCGAGGAGCCATCTCTACAGTCGCAGCAGCGGCCGGCATTGCGGAGGAGCAACCGACTGCGTCGTTTCACCCCCTACATCACAACTTCGGTGGGGAGGGTGTAGTATGCGGACGGCAGTTCAAAGTTGCCGCGCTAACTGCGCGGCAAAGAGCGCCGGCAGCATGTTCCCGCCTCCGGCAGCGCGCAGCACAGAGCGTCGGCATCAGGCGCGCTGAGCTTCGTCAAGCGCGCCAAGGGTGTGCTCAGAAACCAGCCACGCCTGTTACCTGGGCTCCGCGCACTGGTGAACCGGCCAATCAGGGGAAGCCGCGGGAAGCCTTGCGCGGGAGCTGGCCCAAATAAAAGGACGCCGACGGAGGATCACCGGCAGTAGAGCGCTCGGCGTGGTTTCAGCCAGATGGCATATTGTTTTTTGTATATGAAGTTTTGTGGTAACTGTACTTAGCGGCCGAGTTGGCCCAGATTTTTGTAAATAAATATTCTTATGGAAAGTGAGTGTTTTTGAGTTATAACACTGTACATTAAGCCCCCCGGACATTTTCAAAAATAAAATAAAACGGCTCCAATTTTTTTCTTTAAATTTATAGTGAGAATGCTGTAAATTACACCTATTAAGGTGGCATAGATCCGATTTTCATGGTTAACTCTGAATTTTTAAAAATAGCGAAAGTTTTAATTTTGTTCGGTGCCTTCCTCCAACTACAAAATCGCAGATAGAGATTTTTTTCCTTCAAACACAATTTTTTCTTCATTGTGAGTTCTTTCTTTAAGGTCATGTAACATTTTTTTGTAAATTGAACAAATTTTCGCGCTATATTGCGTGCAAGGTGCAATTTTAAACAATTTTAAACAAAACTTTTTTATAATAATCTTGTACTAGAACGGTGAAAAGTAAAGAAAGCAACTTAAAGTGACAAAAATAAAAGTCAGTGCAAATCTCGCATGATGTGTCTCTGAAGCTATATTTTATCAGCTGATTCACAACCTCTATGAAGGAGGCCATGCTGATTTCGTAGGAGAAGCCTCTGAACTTGCTTCCCGCTCCTGGCGACTTTTGTTAGCTTAACTGACTTTACAGACCCGTGTTTTCATTGTTAGTTCCACGACGCGCCGCAATCGCAGTCTTCATTCTTCGCTTGGTCGAGTTATATATAATTTGCTAGTTATGTTACCTTATTATTATTATTATTATTATTATTATTGTTATTATTATTTTTATTATTATTGGTATTAGTGTTCTATTTTACTGAGAGACTGTGCATTTTTATGTTTTTATCATTAGCTGCCACCGGGTTTCACCCAATTGCAGTTTAAATAAATAAATCTAGAAACAACTACCAACAATTTGTAAACATATTTGTGAGTATAAGTACTTCAAGTGACTTCAAATGAAGTTTTTTGAAAACTCAAAACTTTTCTGTGAAAAAGAGTTTCAAATTTCGCGTGTTTAGTAGCATTTAAACGCCAATTTCTTAAAAACGGCTACAAATTTTTAAAAGAAAATTGCCATTTGGGAAAAGATTTTAGTGTTCTTTAATAATCTAAAATTAATATTTCCGTTCTGTCATTAGGAAACCGAAAAATTGGGGAAATTTTAAAAAATGTACTTTGGGCGGCGTTAGATGGGAGCTGGGTTTCTCAATGAAATGTATTTATCAAAACTACATCTTAAAATAAGGTCATGCTTAATTTTTTGAAAATACGAGAAGTTCTTCTAGAATTTCGGGACAAACGTAATAGTCCACCGCAAATTTACTGCGCTTCAGACCGCTGGATGCGTCGTAAATTAGAAATTGCAATTTTGTATATTATTTCTTTGTTCGTTTCTTACATTCGACATAGTTATACATTTTCACATTGATCTTTTAGAAATTATTTATTCTGAAATAAAAATTGCTTGCTCTCAGGGAATATCAACAATGCAGGAAATGCAAGAATGGAATTCCGTTTCGCGTTCGCGAATTTCTGTGAATTACGTGTCATTGTTTTGAGTTGATATAGCTGTTTGCAAAGGGATTATAATTGTCTTTATCTTGATATTTGCAAGAAAATATTTAGTTTTTGCACCAAATGCTGTACCATTTGTAATTAGTAAAGTATTTGTTGCATGGTTTTAGAATATCCTTGTCTAACCATGGCTTTATGAAATGCATTTCTATATTGTCCGAGGTTTCGATCTTCTTTTTCCAATACAAGTTTACAAAAATTTTGTATTTAATTTTTATGCAGTTGGAGAATTCACATAGTTCTGACAACTCTTCAACGGAAAGAGTGATTTGTTCGCTTCTTGGTTGAATTGGACGCTTTCAAATGACAACCAAGATGTTAGTAGCGCGGAAAGTGCAATATTTCAATACCACGTAGCTGTTTCCAATAACGCGGGAAAGTAAGTGCCTTTGTAGCACCACTAGTCTTCTTGTCTTCTCGTTCAACGCAAAACGTTTGACAAGAGAGTAGGGATGCTAAAGTCCCTCGAACGCAATATTAGTATTGGCAACTAAGGGAAATGGAAAACCGTGGGAAATAATTTGTAATATTAATAATTGTTTTGTTAGAGCAACAATTTAATATTTGTCATTTAATTATTTACATATAATTATTAAAATAATCCATTCACATTTCCAAGGAGCTATAGTTAAATTATAAATTTAGTGAATGGTTGAGTATGCAACTAGCGATTGTCTTCAAACATTGTATTTTAATTCGTGATGCACTGATGTAAAACAAAATAATGAGTTTTTCAATTGCATGAGATACATCTCAAATTTTTTTTAAAAGTCAGAGTAAAAGAAATTTAATAATATTTTGATAACGCTAATACCACTCATTCTGTCACTTCGACTAGTCTTGCTACATTAATTTTGAATGTGAGAATGTAAATTCACCCCGTCGCCTGTTTATTACACATTGTGTATCCTTTGTGCACGTAATGCACTCTCCAATACTACATCTACCCTCTTTCATCT
Source organism: Acheta domesticus (assembly GCA_031308135.1). Lineage (NCBI taxonomy): Eukaryota > Metazoa > Arthropoda > Insecta > Orthoptera > Gryllidae > Acheta > Acheta domesticus. Next base: position 104,587,394 of record JAHLJT010009436.1, on the reverse strand, counting down.
CGCGCGTGCGCCACACAAATCACGAGAGAGCAACTGCCTCAGCCGCCGCCTCGGCCAGCCTGAGCACCCCGCCGCAGTTCCCATTCGCCTCCTCTCGGCTCGTGTCGACGTGCGGGCAAATATTTCATCACCCTTTTGTCTGCGTTGGTGCCGCGGATAAATTTAAAAACCGTTTTGCAGCGGCGGCGGGGGCGGTGGCCACGCGCTTGGCGCGACTATTCAAATATTCTTTGTGCTGGAGCGGGCGGGCGCGTGTTTGGGTCTGACCACCGCGCCGACTCGGGTGCCCCTCTGCGGTTGCGAGCGCTGCGCGGGCGCATGGGCTGGGGGGAGGGGGCGTGGTGTGGGGGGCGGGGGTGGAGGTGGGCGCGGAGACCGGAGTTAGGGACAGTGGTGGAAACGGCAACTGGAGTATTGTATGCACTGACGGCATTAGCAGCATGCTGACCCCTCACGGGGTGACACAAACAACAGAAGAGAATGATGGTCGCGTAGAGTAGTGTTAGAACGCGGAGACGGTGGTGAGTTTGGCATTCGATGGTAATGTGGTGGCGCTGAGCAATGTTGTACACGCAAGCACGCACGCGCGGACACTGGCATCTCCACGCGCTCACCCAGATGGCAACGCGCTCGATTCCTGGAAAGCAGGCGCGTTTTCAACGTACTACGCCGAGGGCACCTACCAACCCATTCAGAATAAGGAGAAAGTGGAAGATCCCTTTCTACTAACGTAGCTTCAAAAAGACACGTGATATTCACGGCAGCTGGTTCAGTTTAGCACGTTTGCTTAGCAGAAAGAAGCGCGTACTAGGTTATGTACTTTTCAAAAGTATGTAAACAAAGTGTCAGCAAGTGGAAGCAAATTGCAACCAGACCGTAGAGATAGAATGGTAGGGGGATTTGTTCATCTGATGGAAAGGCTACACGGAATGTTGGTATTAATATTAATAGTTATAAAGTGAGTACTTAAATGTAATAATAATAATAGATAATTAAACGTATTTGCAAGTAATAATTAGTAAAAATTAAATAAAATAATAATAATTAAAGTAAATAAAATAAAGTGTTGAAGTAGAATTTTCTTTTCTGGAAAGAAACGATTTGAAAGGTTTTATATACTTAGGTTTTTTACCTAAAAACTAAGATTTTAGAAAGAATTTCATTTTTCTCTATTTGACAGAAAGTTGTAATTTAAAAACTTTTCCATGAGGAAATAACGGTACTTGGGTTCAAAGTTCAGGTAATTCATTATACAGGCCTGCAAATTTAAAGTTCGTAGAAACTGTTTTTAAATTTTTACAAAATTCATAATTTTTTGGGGTGCTGATTTTTCAACTTTCCCCCCGCCAGTAGCCCTGGCGAGGCGGTAGTTTAATAACTGTTGGGGTGTACATATGCCGCAGCTCTGTGGTTTATGCGGCAAAGACTTATTAACTAACTTAATACTAACTTAACCTATGGATGAAGCCGATACTTTGGCCGGCAACCTAAGATTTACTTCATGCTTTTAGTTCTTTCTTCTCGCCTTGCTTTTGCTGACATCTTCCATCCAGCCAAATCGGGCGTAAAGTCGCTGCTGCGAAGGTTTCGCAAGCATACGTCCACAAGCTACGTATGCAGGCGGTGAAGAGGAGACGCTTCTGTGAGAGAAGCAGGTCCGGGGAGCTGAGGAGGGGACGTAGGAGGGAGGTCCTTGCAAGGATTTTGTGGCGGGTGCTGATTTCATATCTGAGCTCAGTTTTATCTCGTCAAGCACCATTTTGTCACGTTGTAAGATTTTTTGTCTAACCGACATTTCATTACCATGTTTATTAAGGGTATATGAAAAATGAAATACGTTTCTTTGCAAATAATACACACCATTTTTATTATATAACTATTTAATTTTTTTTAATTTCTAAAAACCTTTTTTGTGTCTTCTGATATCTTTTTCTTTTCTGTGTGAAGCTGTGAGTATTACTCTTCCTCTTATGTATGCTCCGTGGCGTGTCCCGGAAGAGCATCCAGCAGTAGTCGCCCATCATGTTTACGTTCTATCGACCCTGATATCTCTTTTCCTTCTCCTTGATATCGTGGAAGTGTTCTCCTTGCTCCTCGCTCATCGCACCATGATTTTCAGGAAAGATATCCAAATGTGCACGCAGGAAGTGAATCTTCAAGCTCATCCAACATCCAAAATCTTTAAACTTCAACATATCTTCAACAATGATTGAAAAATCCGGGTCTCTCTTGTTTCCTAGGAAGTTCTTAACACTCTATCAAAGGAAATACGCGCTCGTTGTTCAGCATCTGTGATTGTGATGATTAATTTCTCGTTTCTGGTCCAACGAAACTTCTTTCCTTTATCTTGACTTCTGAGAGGTGAGGAATGTTTAGAGAACGTCCCTTTTCTAGGCAGAGCTGAAGCTAGCAGTTTCATGAGTCCTAATTTTCTATCCAGAGCAATATTTTCTTTGTACCAATAAAACCTTTCCTCAAAATTTCTTACGTCCTGGTTTTGAAGTACTACTTGGAGGCCATTCTGATTGGTCCCAGTGGTTCATTCTCGCACGGCTGTTCCGTTCACAAAAAAAAAAGAAAGTGGTGCTACAGAATGGAACAAACTTCCCCCGTATTAGTTTTCTATTTCCTTGGAGCTGGGATGGGGCTATATGGAGTTGCCACAAACTCGTGCCAGCTGCCACATATCACCGCCCAAAGTACATTTTATTGACATTTTCTTAATATTTTAAAATTAACATTTCCGTTCTAGCACTAGGGAATTTTGAGGTTTGTTTTAGTTCCACATTTTGAGTATATTGTTCTCTCACAAACGACAATTGAGTGATGGGTGACATGTTATCTTGGAAATTAATTCATATTCGAGCTGCTAGAATTCTTCCTTGTTAAGTGATCCTCTTCTCGGGGTATTTTCTCCTATGTCGTCTTCTCGTTGCTGGTGCACATTCATGTGAAAGTAAATATAATAGCGTAAAATATGAAAGTTTTCGTCGCGATTTACCTATGCATCGCGCACGCGGACGGTGCATTCTCAACACACATTCTCAACACATATACTGCATTCTCAACACTTTTGCCTGCACAATTTTTAGACTGAATTTAGCCACTGAGAGGCCAGATATTTCTTAGGGACATTTTTCATCATCATAAGGGAGAGGATTTTCATGCACAAAAAAGTCGATTCATAGATCAAAAATATGCATTTATGATCTAAAAAGTCTGAAATATGCACTTTAATATCCAATTAAAATTAACAATATTTCATTTGCTATATAAACATTTCTTGATAAAAATCATAAGAGGCATGTTTGGAACGAAATGATATACAATTTTTGTGCAAACATAATATAATTTGACGTTATTCGCGAGAGAAATAATTGAAGTAAATATTCACCTTCGTGAAACACAATATATGTCTTGTTGTATTTCTTCTGACTGGTTTACAAAATAAGTTATCAAGAAATATTCTATATTTGCACAAGTATTTTATCATCTTTATAAAAAAATCTAACAGTGACAAGGTCTTTCGAATCAATGAACCCTCACAAATAAATAAATTCTATGAAAAGAAAAATTCATAGACAAGTCTCTATTTTAACGAAATATGCTATGCACCTTTAATTACAGGAGAATGCACCAACAGGAAAAATCGGCCAAATATGCCCAAATGTGCACTATCCTATTAATCTGTATAGCATCATATTCTAATCAAATGACAAGAAATTTCACTTAGCTATGCACTAGAGCAACGGACAAAAATACGCAAAATCATAGAAATTCGCTCTCTGCTCATCGTGTAGTGCTCTCAATGGTTCTTCCAATTTCGTGAGTGAAGTGATTTCGTTGACGTGTGAACGACATGCAGTAGACCTCTTTACGTTCCCGCGCGCCCACTTTGTGAAACAAAACCTACAGCACAAGCAAAATGTAAGCATTTTTGTATAATCCAATATTTCACCGACATCTCTGCTTTTATTTCTTCAAATGTATTTTATATTTATTATTATTATTATTATTATTTTAATTTAGAAATTACTTTTCCAAAAAATTGGCATTATGTTGTAGCAAGTCTCAAAGTATTTTGAAGAATTCTGATGATATCTGACGTTACTTGAGAGTGTGGTGGCATTTACTTGCGAGACCTATCACCGGATTGTGTGCGGGAAGCATAAGTCAGCGCAGAGTTGCATATGATTTATCCAGTAACCGTGATTCCGGAGATGAAAACTAAAGATGCGGCTGCGGCGATGGTGTAGCGGTTAGCGTAACGGTCTGCTATACCCAAGTTCGCGGGTTCAAACCCGACCGAGGCCGTGGATTTTTAAGGGCGAAAATCCTTCGTACGGGAATCCTTCGTACGCTTCGAATGGGAAGTTAAGCTGGCTGTCCCATGTTCGTAGATTTATTAGCTTGTAAAAGATCCTCAAGCCTAAATGACGCCTCTGACAAATCGCCGGTTTTGTTGCCTCAGTAATACCTTCTTTCCGCTAGTTGGTTAAAGGAGTGTAACAAAATTCGCGTGGTCAGCCGGAAGAGCAGGCCTCATGGCCTGAGTCTCGCCACGTAAAATAAGGCAAAAACACATTTATTTCAAAAATTCTTGACCTCTTTCTATCAAGATTTGCTATAACAAATGTTAAATGTATAATAGTTTGTCAATGTTTGTGTTTTCACTGTTTATTTTGAAATAAAAAAGAATAATTATATTATTTTATTTTGGTGTAGTTTAAAATAATAAAAATCTTTATAAAACGACAGAAATCTCAAAGCGCATTCAATGTCAATACTACTGAGATAAATGCAGTATTGTGCTAACATAGCGAGTATAGGCGGCATAAATGCTATCAGCACACGTAACACTTAATTGTTACCTGTGTTGATTGTTCCACGTCAGTTGGGAAATTTTTCTGTTTAGTTTTTAAACAAAAACAATTATTTTTGTAATGTTTTGGGCTTTTAGTCCTGCTCATGATGGCTGAAATCTTTTAGGAATCCCCAAAAGCCCTGGACGGTTCAAACACTGCCAGGCGAGCAGAATCTTTATAAAAAAAAGCGCGCGCGGTGAAGGTTAAAAATTATTATCTGCACACTACATTATACATATTTTTCATTTCAAATACAAGAGATCAATTTTCAAATTTCTTCAGAATTCAAATATTTGCCTTCTTTGAGACAGGGAATTTTGACTGCTTTATGCATAACTTTGACAAGACAAATGTATAATATTTTAATTTAGAAGATCTTGTGGCAATGTAGAATGGATAAAAAAATTTACCTAGACTCAGAATCAAACCCGCCACTTCCCCAGTTCGGGAACAACACTTTGGCATTGAGCTATCCTTTTCCTGCTCGCTTACCTTCCTTATAACAACACACTTTAAATTAACGCAACTTGAATGCAACATTACCTATATAAAAATTAATGTCAATTTAGTTTCATGGGCAGGAATCACGGAAGTCTTTTACTTCTGTACTACTTCTGAGCTCTCAATGGACGTTAAAATATTTCATACGCCCCAATCAATTGAATTTCATCTTCATAGTTCGGTCGAGAGAACGTAGTTTTCATACCCACCGTTAGATGTCGCTTTCGACATTGAGGGATGTCCATCGCCATCAAACCCGTTGGCCAAGGCATTTTCGACGCGAAATTTTATGTTTCCATGGGAGTACATACTGTCATGAGGAGGGAAAACTGCAGAAAGTGTTTCACCAGTTTATAGATGGCGTTAGGCAAAAGATACATATTGCCACCTGGAGGAAAACTGCAAATTCTATCGCCTCATAGATGCCGTCACTAAAATATAAGCTAAATACAGAAATACGCCAGTGACCTACCGCGCAATTAAAGTATTTTGTATTTTCAAAAATTGGAAAAATGATTTTTTTTAGTTGTCTCTCACATCGTTAATATTTACTTTTGCGGCGATTCGTTCACATTATTATGTTTACGAGTGCATGTGCCTTAAATAATGTCCTACATAATTTCTCGAGAACTAAACCGTTTTCTTTGAAAACTATATAATTCAAAATTTCGCTCTTTCAGAAACATGAAATGCAATTTTCTCAGAAATGACGCCAAATTTTATACACAAATGTATTTTTTTAAGATCTCTCACACCATTAAAATGCACATTACTAGCAATTTGTAAACACTATTGTATTTGTGAGCTGCTTTAAATAACTTCTAATGAAGTTATTCGAAAACTCGAAAATTTTCTATGAAAAACAGCGTTGCGCAGTTTTCATAAAACCGGCTCCTTATTTTTCAAAGGAAATTGCCATTTAGAACGAGGTTTTAGTGTTCTGTTCTTAAATTAATAATGTTCTTAAATTTTGTACCATTAGGAAACCGGAAAATTAAGAAAACGTCAAAAAAAGTACTTTGGGCAGCGATAGGTGGCAGCTGGCAAGAGTATGTGGCTATCCCAGAATGGCTATCCCGAATAACTATCCCAGATTCAAGGAAATAGAAACCTAATACGGGAAATCCACTCCCTTGGTGGAGCCATCACGGCTTTCCATGGCGGCTGCTGAGGGGCGCGCACGGGAGCCACTTGAATGTTAAGAATTACAACAGCAGCACCTTCTGTACAATACAATATACGCATAAAAAATTTGGACCACTTTTGTTTTGTCAATATGTGCCAGATTATGAGTAAAAGTAAAAGTTACCCAATGAAGAATTTTTAGGTATTAACAAAAATATTGAACCAGATAATTTTATTGGTGTTTGAAAATGCATTTCCAGCCAACCTATCTCGCGGTGGCACTCTAGTTCCACTTTATCATGCGTAAAAACAACTATTATAAACAAATGATTGGCATTGTTAAATGAATAACATTCTGATACACACAGAATCAGTAGGGACATATTTGTTCGCGATGTATCTGCAAATCCTTAAAATATACATCATAAGGTTCACGTGCGTAAACTATTTTTGGACGTGGAAGAAAATTACCTTCAATCACTTTTATGAGCTCTTCAATGGTAAAGTTGTTTCCGTGCTTTCTCCGATCAACACCAGGCGAATGCCGGAGCAGTACCCTAACAAACGGGTAACGGACCGCGCGCGATCTTGCCTTCCTCTTCCTTGTCCTTTCCTCACCCTCTTGCACACACACACTCACATGCACTACATCACCACGCATGCCGGGAGACTTGTCCGGCTGGGGCGGTTCGCCGCTGGTGGGAGATACACAGCCATCGCCAGAGTGAAGAACACGCACTACACTTACGGGACTAATGACCTGAGTAGTTGACGCGCGCGGAATCATGAGCAATCAATCAATTCAATGGTAAATTAGTATTCCTAGTAACTGTTTTCAAGAAAACTAAAAATAGTTTGTGTCACTGATTCTACATCATCTATGCAGAGCCTGATCTGTGATTATGATCTGTGTTCCTGTCGTCTTTGGGGGCTGATATAGTTCTTTCCTGTACCTCAAATAAGCCTGTGCATCAGCATCATCGTTTACTGCCTCTACGCAATGTAGGGAAGCTTAGGAAGCTTTCTGATTTGTTTCTTCGCGAAGTCTCTCGTGGTTATTCTTCTCCACAAATAAGATAATGAATTTTGAAGAAAAAGTGAAGTATAGATGAAAGTAGTTGAGATGATTGAGCCTCTTCTTGAGTTCTCTTCACGAAAGCAGAAAACAACTTTCCGTTTCCGCATTGCCTCCTAAACTTACCGTGGACTTCAATTTGTGAGATATATCTTTATAAATAAAATTCTCGTGTCACAGTTTTAGTTACCATACTCCTCCGAAACGTCTTGACAGTTTTTCATGAAATTTTATATGTATATTCAATAGGTCTGAGAATAGGTTGAAATCTATTTTTTCTACTCCTTAGTGATAAGGGTGTTCCACCCCATTTTTTTAAAATTTTTCGGACAAAACTTTTTAGGCAACCCGCTACACACGGTAGGTTTTTCACACGATGGTATTTCACCCTTACACGGCGTTCCTCCATATTACGCACCTGGTCAGCGATGTGCAGAATCTGCTTTTAAATGTGAATAACACGGAGAGAGACGGTGAAAGAGAGAGAGACGGAGAAAGTGAGAGAGGGAAGGAGAAAGAGAGATATAGGGGTAGAACAACGTCTGCCAGGCTCAGCTAGAAAAATGTCTCCGCGATACATTGTTGATTTAGATTTGAGGAATCTTAAGCGTGTTAGAGACTAATACATCATTAATACTATAATTAGCAGGAAAAAAGCACAGAAATTAGTATTTGACTACAGGTAGATATGACATTGGGACTAGGAACTTTGTTTTAAAAATTTGTGATGTTTGTTGCTGCGAAATGTTTAATTAGCCTTAATTAATTAATGTTTAGTTAGCCTTCTGAAGTTGATATTAAATTCTCGAATGTATAAAATGGGGATGAGATTCATTGTTGAACAGTTAAAAATGTGTACATGTATTTTATAACCATTTTTTAAATGATTGTTCTTTAGAGAAAATTTATTTATTATGTTAATTATTTTCTCCTGCTGTCTTTTAATATATAGATTTTCGTTTTTACTGCCATTTAGTGCAACAATAGATAAAGAAAACCCTGATTGATTTATTCGATGTAATGATGTAATTATCACTTGATCAGTATCCCCGCAAGGCGTCTACCAGCGTCACTTCTGACCAGTGTTGCCAGATGTACCGGATTTCCGCATTTTATACCACATTATTAACACCTAATCCGCATTAAGCGATGAGGATGCCAAAAAATTTGCATTTCCATGATAGTGGATTAAAATCCATTTTTTTCATCTCCTCTTTTATTACAATGATCGTTAGATGTCCCGCTATGGTTGACAAAATTTGAATGTTCAAAATGCTGTCTCTCTCTATTCGATTAAAGTAGAAAGCAATAAAACACCAATCATCTACCAATCATTAGGGCTTTATCCAATTGCCGTATTCGAAAATTGACGACCAAGTACCAAGGTGTTGTCGTGAATTCCGTCCTTTATTGTCTTACTGTTAGAGATTCAGAGGACAAATAGGTGACAACATGTTGGTTCGTCGTTTTCGAATACGCCAAATAAGAATAGGGATTGTCGTTCATATTCTTACTGCATTTATTCAAGCCGGAGAAATTATGCACTTCGCGGGATATTGAAATTAAAAATGTTGAAATTACTTTACTCGGCTTCATATTAAACTAAGATTAAAAAATAAATTGAAAGTAGATTTATAACAAAAATACCGATATTTTTTTTTTAATTTCTTGGGTGAATCGTGAACATTATATATGGTGAGAACAAACATAGAACAACTATAGTGAGACAATATCGCATTTATTTAATTAATAAAATGGAATTCTATGTCGATATATGAATTATTAATGTTTTTCCCTTTATTTAAATTATATTATACGTAGTAAATCCGCATTCATTACAAGAAATACGCATTTTCGAACTTAAAACTTCGCAATCGGAAGTTTCACATCTGGCAACATTGCTTCTGTCCCAGTAAACAGTACGGAGTAAGGATGAGATCTCTCACACAATAAGCCGTTTCTCACTTACTACAGTTTTCGGCCATTATTTTTTATTGTGTGGGCGTTAATTGTAATTTTACAATTATCACTTTTCTATTTCGGTGTAATTTTTGAATAATTTATTATTAATTTGCAGGGCTGTAATGAAAAACGTTATCGAAGCCATTATTTTAAATGGCAAATTTCGAGGTGAGAATGTATTACTGCCACGGATCCCTATTATACCCACAGATGTGCCAATTCAACTTAAACGTCTTCAATTTCCGTTAAGATTGGCATTTGCGATGACTATCAATAACTCTCAAGGCCAAATGATGTCTGTCTGTGGCTTATTTTTTAGCACACCATGTTTTTCACACGGTGAATTATACGTGGCATGCACTCGAGTGGGCAAACCATCCAGTTTATTTGTGTTAGCTAGATGGGTTAACAAAAATATTGTACACTCTATTGCGTTGAGGGACTCTCTCTGGCTTCAACGAAATATTTCCCTCCCCTTACGGGACTAAAGACCCAATCATTTTCACATAAGGTGTCTGCCTTCCATCTTCCAACGTTTTATCACAAACAATCCACTCCCTGCAAAGCATTATGTACACGTAATAAAACTGCAAATATTACAGGTTCATATAATTTTAGAATGAGATCGAGATGTGGCAAACTACGAGTATCTTTATAATTGACTGCCGATCTCACGACAGCGCATGAGACTGTGTTATCGCTGAAGAGTCAGCCACACGTGGAATAATATCTCACGTACATCCACGAGCCGGCGGAAGAAATATTTCGTGGAAATATTTTAAAATAATCCGATTGATCATTGTTTTCTCCTTAGACAATTACATAATTATCGGCCAATAACTAACGCAGGTATCTAGTTTCCACATCAGTAATTGTGTAGTAATGAGATAACTATTACTCGTAATTGAGAAACAAAAATAACATTTTTTAAAAACAGACCAACATCGCAATTGTATATAATCGGTGTTATCCACTGATTTCTTACCCTTGTTTTATTCTATAGGGATAGTCTACTTCTTTTTTAACCTGAAGTTTGCATTTCTAAGCACCTATAAAATTATCTGGTTCAATATAGTTCTTTAATACCTAACATTTCCTCATTAGGGTAACTTTTACTTTTACTCATAATTTGGCACACATTGACAAAACAAAATTGGTACAAATTTTTGATCAGTATATTGTATTGTACAGAACGCACTGTCGTTATAATTTTCTTATATCCCTCTATTTTGGTTACCTAAGGCTTGGATTTACAGATACTCCTCGCGAGCAAACAACCCTATTGATTCCGTGAATATCGAAGTATTAATAATTTAACAATGTCAATCATTTGTTCACATTAGCATTTTTCAAACATGATATAGTGAAACTAGTGCACCGCCGCGAGATAGGATGGCTGGAACCATTTTTCAGCGCGCTTTACAGCCTAAACCGTTACTCATAAATTTAAAGTTCATATATGCATTTAGAAGTAAATTTTACCTACTTTAATTTTGTAAATAACAATTGTTTCCATAGAACGCATAATTTTGAAGATATAAGCGAAAAACTAAAAAAAGGGCAACATTTTTACTGTTTTTTGCAATTTTCTCCGTGAAGCCGACCTTTTTTGAGGGGGCAAACATTTATTTCGAATTCAGCGCCTGGGTCATTCCATATTAAATCAACACAGTTTTAATTAAAATTTTACCTCACCATTTTAGATTCAGATGAAATTTTACACATAGGTAGTATGAATGAAGAATAAGAAAACTACAAATTTTGAGTAAAATATTTCTACCCGTTTCTGAAATACAGCCATGTAAAATTTTGCAAAATTGCGTTCCCGAAAATTTTTAAATTGTTGTAGAACCGCTCCAAATTAAGATAAAGAGCTGGAACAGGTGTCATTTTGCAGCTTTCTTTATGTCCTTTTATATGATATACAACTCAATAGGGGTTGCGTTCAAAAAGGTTTTTCAAATTTGAATTTAAAATTTTGATTTTGAGTTTTTTCAAAATGCTCATCTTCAAAAAAATTGAAAAAATTCTAAAATAATCCTTATATGTTTCCAAACAGATGGTGCAAGTTTGAAAATGGGACTGCATTGGGCTCATATGGTAATCTTTACTTAAAATGCACAATATTTACTTACTCTAGATTTTACTGATTTAAAATGCATTTTATTTCAAATTATAAGCCCTAAAACATACAAACTAATAATTTAGTGTTTTCTGTTGACGAGTGTGTTGTGTTATATTGTTATTGTTATTATTATTATTAGATCGCGGTATGTCATGCAATTGCATATTTTTACTGGCTGTGCTTATCGAAAGGAAATGTATATAACTTTAGCTATCACCGAAAACGAAAATGTAATAATAATTATTATTGTCTTTATAATGACCGAAGCAATCGCGGGACCGTATCCGGTGGTGAGTTGTGCGTTTCGAAGCGAGGGCGGGGGTGAGATAAGGCAGATGGCGAAGTCACCTAATGACAGTGAATAATGATTTTACGGCTACGATGCCAGATGAGACATGAGTGATCTTAAGTTCAATTTTTCAGGAAATGTATTCGTTGCGTGATTTTTTTCTCTATACTAGGTCGTGATATCGAGCCCGTTACATAATAGATTTTTGTTGATCTGTTTTTCGTAATTCGCTACCTCAGTTAAATCTCTTATTTACAGTATTATCTACAACGACAAAAAGTTAAAATAATGTTCAATACTCTCTTCTAACTTCGTACTTACAATGAAATTTACGAAATGTTTGATGGTCATTTCCATTTATTCTGTCACAAGTACTTCTCAGTACCTATTTTTGTATTTTCCTGTATTTTTCTCTAAGACGACACACCTACATCAACAGAACGTCAATTATTACTTTTCTTTTTGCATCTTTATTACGTTTCTATGTTCCCTTAGCTTTGCTCACATATGTCATTGTTTGTCTTCTACTCTTCAGCAACCCGATTTCTACGCTAATTATTACATTTTATACACTCCTCCGCGTCAGCCTCACATTATCATCCCCACATAACTTCCGCCCCTTTCGCAATGCAAACACAGTCCAATCCTCGTTGGCCTCTCATCTGAGACCTGACCTCTCGAGCAGTGAGATATCGCGCCACTGCGGCCGTGCAACAGCCCCGCGCCGCTGCGACGCACGCCCCCGCGGCTGCCACCACTCGACAAATTGGCGTTATCCAGCCGCCGGAGCCCCGCGAGTGCATTGTTGAGTTATTCAGCTGCCGGCAACTCGGTCACCCGTGTGCGAACGCACGCACGCACATTGCGCCGCGCCGAAGCGCCAGCCATTTGTTATCCATGCAGCAATAATCGCTTTTGTCCGGGAACGGGCTCGCCATTCCCCACCACTGCGGTTTCTCGCTATCCGTACATCCGAAAAAGCAACCATTTCCACCACTCCGTCTCCACCACTTGACAACCATTTCCACCACTCCGTCTCAGCAATTGCGCCCGCCTGTGTCACAAACCATGCTTCCTACAGTGCAACCGACTCAATGACACAAGGCAATCTTTTCTGCCATCCAACACAGTTTCATTATATGTCACTGTGGCATAGGTCTCTATTCCTTTCTGTACTCACAGCGTCACTGGGTATATCCACGCACTGGATACCCACGACTCTTGCTCGTGTCCGTTTCTATTCCGCTAATAGCGGAATAGTGAACTTTTCCCCGCCAATAGTGAACTTTTATCATTCCTTCTTCTGCTAGCATATGATGCTCTCAGCTGACTTACCTCTTTGCATTTTAATGGCAGCCTTATGGTGCGGTGTTGCCGAACCGTTTACTTACATTATTTTTCCTTTCTCGTATACATACGTTGTAACCGCTGAAGTCTGGTTACAACCTTCAAGACCGTCGGAAATGATTGAAATAACGTCGGATAGAGGGAGAGAGCCTTCGTAACAATTACCCTAAGCTTCACAGAGAGCACTATAAAAAAAGGGAAGGTTTGTGAACGCACTCCAACACGCCAGATCGCACAACCAATCACAATTTTCGAGTAGAAATGGCAAGAATTTCTCTCACGGAGGAGAGCAACTCTGCCATTTTCGATGCAGCCTGTGGTTGAAGAACGACGTACATCGACGTGTGTGTATATATATCTTTCAAAATTACAAAGAAGATGCTATTCTGATAAATGAATATCTCTTTTATTTCAGCTTTTTTTGTATTTTGGTTCTTAAACTTCTGGATTGTCTTTAGTCTTGGTAATTAAATTACTTTCTTCATTGTCTCGTGAATACATCTGGAAACGAATCTGAGGCTGCGCCAGCTGTTATATCCTGTACAAGTAGACAAGAAGTGGAATAATTACTGGACTAGGCTGGAGTGGTTTCTACGCACTTCAACGAACGCAATCGGAGGCGTCTGCTTCACTGCGTACTTCGCAGGCTTTTACTTCGAGGTAACGCGACCACGGAACTGCGCAGCTGGTTGTGACCGCAGCGGAAAGTAATGCGTCGGGAAAACGAGTGGCGTGAGTCTCTACGATTCTATTTTTTTAATCCATTGCCATGCTTTCGGCATATCTATATTGATCTTTAACCCTCTCATGCATGATTTTTAAATTTCCATCCAAAAAAAAAATTTTTAGGTTACACTTCAAGAAAATGGCTTTTTTTTATCATACTACAGCGTTAGATTGGCCGAATATTTATTGTTAATGATAAAAAATAGGCGTCCTCATACGTGGACACCATGCACGAATTAGCTTTGGCTAGTAACAATACATGACCATGTGTCCATCATTTGGGGACGTACCTTACGGGGTAATTTAAAATCTGAAACCAAATACATTTTATAGTTTCAAAAGTTTTATTCTAAATGAAAATTTTCAAAACATCCTGGACACAATGAATATTTGCACTTTTTACTAATACACTGTTTTTCCCAGTACTTGCTCTACATCTATTTGCATTTTTGAAAACCAATTTTTCATGGTAGTGACCAATGTTATCAACAGACCTTTTTGATTCACAGAATTTCTCTTTTTTTTATTGAGTTGGCGATGGGCTCCCTGATGGACGAACTCTTTTCTTTGAATCATCAGCCTGACCACTATATATATATATATATATATATATATATATATATATATATATATATATATATATATATATATATAGTGCTTCAAAAAATGTATACACACTTTAAACTATCGTAGTTTTCCGGCTGTACAAGGCTAATGTTATATTTCTTCGCCAGGTGCCAGCATAATCGTCCCTCTATGTTATATTGTCAGTTGGAATTTGTAATATCAACATGGCGGACGTACGTTTGAGTTTTGAAGAACGTAAGCAGGTTATTAAGTGGTACTGGAAGTTTGAGAATGTAAATGAAGTTCAAAGACAGTGGAGAAGGGAGTATGATACAGAACCACCTTCAAGATTAACAATTACACGCATACGAGACAAATTCGAAGTTCATGGAACAGTGTGTGATGTGCATAAAGGTCATTCAGGTCGACCTCGAACAGCTACAAGTCATGAGTCATCAACGGCAGTCTTGGACCTGTTTCAACGCTCTCCTAACAAATCTTCAAGGCAAGGGGCACGTGAAAGTGATGTAAGTGCTAGCAGCGTGCTACGCATTCTGAAGAGAGGCAAGTATCGTTTTTACATTCCAAGGCTGGTGCAACAGCTAAGTGACGACGATCCAGATCGAAGGTTGCAATTTTGTGAATGGATTCAGGAGATGGTGATACGTGAACCGGGATTTATGGGTAGCATCATTTGGTCGGATGAAGCCCAATTCAAACTTAATGGAACTGTCAATAGGCACAATTGTGTTTACTGGGGTGAAGAAAATCCTCACATTACAATTGAAAAAGCTGTAAATTTGCCTGGTGTAAATGTGTGGTGCGGTTTGTCTTCAAGGGGACTCATTGGACCTTTTCGATTTGAAGGCACTGTAACTGGTATTAATTACCTAACAATGCTTGCTGATTCCATATTTCCTGCCATTCGTGCATTATACGGTAATGATAATTTTTATTTTCAACAAGATGGTGCCCCGCCGCACTATCACAGGGACGTACGAGCTTACCTGGATCAGAATTTGCCGGGCCAGTGGATAGGACGCAGGGGGCCAATCGAGTTTCCAGCACGCTCTCCAGACCTTACACCACTGGATTTCTTCTTATGGGGCACAGTAAAAGATGAGGTGTACAAACGTAAACCACGTAACCTAGACATTCTTTGGAATGAGATTCAAGCCGTGTGTAGAGAAATCTCATTGGACATTTTGATACGATGTACAGAATCAGTGGTGACTCGTACTCAGAATTGTATTGATGCTGCAGGTCACCAATTTGAACAGTATTAACATTTGTTATTTATGTTTCATTTACATATGACTTTCAGCTTTCTAATTTCCTGAAATTTAACTTTGTAGAACGGTAAATAAATTTTCTATGGAAGTTCAAAGTGTGTATACATTTTTTTGAAGCACCCTGTATATATATATATATAGTCTTTAGCGTATCTCGCAACCCATGGCTGGTAGCGCCTGTTCTCGTTTTGGCCTGTTCTTGTGTCTGCCTCCTTTCAATACTGCCGTTGCTGGCACGTCGAGACAGCAGAGGAAGTGAGCTGCGCGTCATAATCTGCAACTTTCCTCTTTCTGTGTTTTCCCATTCAAGGGCTTCGGCGGGCAGGAACCCGGTTCACACCAGAATCTTTTCGCGCTGTGCAGGGTGGGTGGGGTGGGGTGGGGTGGGCTGAGGCATGAGCCAGCAAACAAAACGTCTCTTTCAGGCGATTCTGTCCAGTATGCTTAAGAAACAGAACAATAACACTGAAGATGGGGAGGGAAGTTTTGACTGATTTATCGATTTATTAACAGCAACGTAACAATAATTATTATTTAATCAACACCGGCTCACAGAGAAATCACAAAGATATCTCGTGAAACATCACTGCCAAGCTGTTCATTATTTATATCAATAATTATTTATTATAGAACCTGGAAGTTATTTACTTTTATTTTTATTTATTTTATTTTATGTCGTATCAACTACAAAGGTTAGCTGGAAATTAAACAAATAGAGAAATCTTAAAAAAATTAATAAATATTAATAAAATAAATCAGAATTTCTGCAGGTAAATTACTAATAATTTCTCCTTTGTTCTCCTTTTGTTCGGAACTCCTTTTGTTCGGAACTGGCATTTCCGGAAATTTTTATTGAAAAATTTCCTGACTAAGGAAGATTTAGTGCCGAAGTAAACCTCCACCACGTTGATCCTTCATCAACATTTTCGAAGCGATTCTTCTTTCCTAAACGTGAGTTGCTACGATTATGAATGAAACTTGACTGCCCAAGCACAGAATAAGTGCATGCTCTTTCTTTCAACTAAAATAGCTCCGTTCTCCTACCCCGAAATCTGAGACGGGAGTTGGGTCGTTAAAAGTGAAAGGGAAGCTTCACGCGTTGCCAAATTGCCAAAACAAGAAGTTGTGCTCTGAGATATGGGTTGCGAGTTAGACTAAAGACCCGGTATATATATTCTAACACGCCTCTCGCTCCCCACAACATATTGGTCCAAAGCGGGCGTGTTCGAATGAATGCTCACGTTGAAACGATCTTTTCTCAGGAGGCAGGATCTTTAGGTATGAGAAAGGTATGAACCCTCGACACCGAAATCAAAGTGGATGAGTAACCAAAGCACATATATTCTAAAAATAGGAAGTTATACAAAATCATACACATATGCTCCCTAATTACTAATGATCGCTCTCGATCACAATCGGCTTAACCTAGGTTGTAAAACGGAAACTAATTGCAGTGCCGTTCATTCGACAACTTCAAAGTAAATCTGCAAACTAATAAATTTTAAGAAGAAAATGTACCCTCAGGTTTTCTTTACTTTTGCCTTTGCTTCTACCTTCATTCGTTCATTCTACGTGCACGGACCTTTAAATGAACTTATTTCCTTAATTGATTCTGCGATGCCCACAAGTACTGAGTTCTGAATCACTCGCAGATTACCAAAGCATAACTAGTGGTGCTACAACAGCACTTACTTTCCCGTATTAGAGGAAACAGCGAAGTAGTACTGTAATATTGCACTTTATGCGCTACTAACATCTTCGCTTGGAACTCACTATTTCCATTGCAGTGTTGTCAGAACTATGTGAATTCTACAACTTCACAAAAATAGAATGCAAAAGTTTTGTAACCCTGTATTCGAAAAAGAAGCCTGATACCCTGAAAATATAGAAATACCTTCCATTGGGCCATGAGTAGGGAAGAGTATTTTAAAACCATGCAACAAATTCTCTACTCACTACAAATGGTACAGCATTTGGTGCAAAACTAAATATTTGCCTGCAAATATCAACATAAATTAGACAATTATAACTCCTTTTCATACAGCTCCATTAGGTCACAACAATGACACTAATTCACAGATATTCGCGCGCGCAAAGTGAATTCCATTGTTGCAGACCCTGCATTGTCGCTATTCTGATAGCTATTAATTCTTTTTACTTATTTCAAATATTTCAAAATAAACAATTTCTAAAATATTAATGTGTAAGTCTATAACAAAGTTCGAATGTAAGAAACGAAGAAAGAAATAATATACAAAATTGCACATTCTAATTTACGACGCATCCAGCTGTCCGAAGCGCAGTAAATTTACAGCGGCCTATTACGTTTGTCACAAAATTAAAGAAAAACTACTCGTATTTTGAAAAAATTAAGCATGACCGTATTTATTTTATTTATTTATTTGTCAATATTCGGGATTGCCACATACTCTTTCTTGCCAGCTACCATCTATCATCGCCAAAAGTACATTTTTTTGTCATTTTCTTAATTTTTCGGTTTCCTATTGGTAGAACAGAAACATTAATTTTAGAATATTAAAGAACACAAAACCTAGCCGTAAATGGCAATTTTCTTTTAAAAATTATGTGCCGTTTAAGAGAAAATGGCGTTTTAGCACTACTAAAAATGCGAAATTTGAAGCTCATTTTCGCAGAAAAGTTTTGAGTTTTCAAAATACTTTATTTGAAGTTATTTGAAGCACTTACACTCACAAATATAATCATCTTTACAAATTGCGGATAATGTGCATATTAAAGATGTGAGAGATCTTTCAAAAAATTTACATTTATATAATTTTTGAAAAAAAAAACAAAAAAAACTCAAAATAAACTTCACGCTATACTAATGAGTGTAATTAGCGCCATCCGTTACAAAAGTTTCAAGAAAAAAATTGCAGCCATATACGAGAAAATGACGTAGGAGCATTTCTGAAAATGCCGAAATTTGAGCTACTTTTCACAGAAAACGGTAGTGTTTTCGAGAAACTTTACTTGACATTATTTAAAGCATATATACTCGTAAATATAATAATGTAAAAAAATCGCCGATAATGTAAATATTAACGACGTGAGAGACAAGTAAAAAATTTACATTTTGGTAATTTTTGAAAAAACCAACCGATAGGCCAAAATGGCTTTTATGTCATTGATAGAGTACATTTACCACTATCCCTACCAAAAGTTTAAAGAAAAAATTTGGAGCCGTTTTTGAGAAAATTTTGTTTTTGTAATTTTTTAAAATTGCACATATTGCACGCAATATTGCACGAAAACTACCAAAATTGTGAAAAACATTTACATGACCTTTATTAAAGAACTCAATATGCAGAACAAATTTTATTTGAAGAAAAATCTCTATCTTCAATTTTGTAGTTGGAGAAAGACGCCGAAAAAAATTCAAACTTTCACAATTTTCGAAAATTCAGAGCTGTACGTGAAAATCAGACCTATGCCATGTTAAAAAGTGTATTTTCCTCTATTCATACAAGAAATTTAAAGAAAAAATTTGCAGCCGTTTTTGAGAAAATGTTGAAAATCCCCGGGGGCTTCATATAAAGTACCCCCAAATTTTGAAGAATCTTTTTCAAAATCACAAAGCTTCGACTAGAATCAGATCGACTGGGGAATATCAATTTTGAAGAAAATCGATCGAACGGTTTAGGCGCTTGCGTTGACCACAGACGGACAGACGGACAGACGGACAGACGGACAGACGGACAGACGGACAGACGGACGGACGGACAGACGGACAGACGGACGGACAGACGGACAGACGGGCAGACGGACGGAATGCCGTCAATCGATTTTTAAGTATGAAGAAGCAACAAATCATGGATTTTGACCACACCACGTGTTAGGGGATTTTTTTTCTTAATTTAGCAACTGGTTTTATCCACTTATTCGTTTTCACGGCCCAGCAATTAATTTTTTTCCGACGAAAATTGGCCATTTTTCGCGCAGTATTACATAACTTTCCCTATACTACGTATATCACTCCTTGTATACACAAACTTGACGTATACGGGAAAGTAAAAAAAAACAATTATCTCAGCAATATTGAAGTGTCCATAGCATTTAGCATACCAATTTACCATTAAATTAATCTTTAGATTTACACTTTCATAAAACAATTTCACATTTTAATGTTCCCCGATTACGTAATGAAATGAAATTTTACATCAATTGCAGCAAAAACTTGACTTGTAGTCAAGGAATTCAATTTAAAACAGAGAAATGAATTGTGATCAACTTAGTCCGCAGAAATTTTAAATTTTCTCACTTTCTGCCTAATTGCCTTCTGAAGCCTCTAACTCTTCGTACGACAGTGCAAGAAGAGAGAAAAAATGTCGCAAGTTCCTTTGCGGCGTTTCTTTTGGTTTGTACATCACGGTCCCTCACGCTTCGACTGTCCTCGCGTCACCTTGCCGACGTTACTCTGCCTCGCTGCTACGAAGTTCAATTTTCACATCCCGCGGCGATCCACGCCCTTCGCACGTACTCTTCGGGACGTCCGCCACGCGTGGACACCAAAGCCCTTCTCTCGTTCAGCTCCTTCTCCGCCTGAATTCTTCTTTCCCCTCTTCTCTCCAGCCGTACACGCCCATGCACCAAGTCTCTCGGGCTTTGCAAATTGAATTTTTGCGTCGGTGTGTTGTAATTGCAAATTTAAAGTGACGTGTTGTAATTGCAAATTTAAAGTGACTGCAGCGCTGGCCAAATCACGTTTACTGTTTCCAGTTCGTCCAGCGAATTTTGCACCACTTCTTAGCTCGGCACAAAATTATTTAAGCCTGTCCTCTGCTCGCGATGCGTAATCTGGGCAACGCACACCGTTCTTTCTGGATGAAGCATATTCCACGAGCACATAGTTCCACGAGCCACACTCGCCTCACATCAATTTTCTCCGCGGAGTAATAATAGTAATGTGAGAATTTGTTACGACAAATTTGTTACGACAAATACTTTTCCTGAATCATAAGCTACCTCAGCCACTGCCTTCTGAAGCCTCTAACTCTTCGTACGACAGTGCAAGAAGAGAGAAAAAATGTCGCAAGTTCCTTTGCGGCGTTGAATTATTAACGCTAGTTTAACTTTCTACCACAATCATAAGAGCTCATAAGAGCTTCAACTACCGAAAGGCGAGAGACCATATTTACGGTGTACGTATTTACGGTGTCGATAGGCCATTTCATTTCTCTTTTCATTTCTTTTCATTTCATCTTCTCTTCATTTTTCAAGAAAAAAATTGCAGCCATATACGAGAAAATGACGTAGGAGCATTTCTGAAAATGCCGAAATTTGAGCTACTTTTCACAGAAAACGGTAGTGTTTTCGAGAAACTTTACTTGACATTATTTAAAGCATATATACTCGTAAATATAATAATGTAAAAAAATCGCCGATAATGTAAATATTAACGACGTGAGAGACAAGTCGTTAAGCTTCAACTACCGAAAGGCGAGAGACCATATTTACGGTGTACGTATTTACGGTGTCGATAGGCCTTTTCATTTCTCCACCCGTCGTCAGCCGCAGAAAAGCCTCTCCACGAAGTCGCGCTCCGCCGCTTTGACCAGCCACTGACCTCAATTGCATTGCAATTGTTCGCGCCCGCTCGTAAATGAACGTAAACAAACTTGACGGGTACGAAATTTGACGGGTACGAAACTTGACGGGTACGAAACTTGACGGGTACGAAACTTGACGGATACGAAACTTGACGGGTACGAAACTTGACGGGTACGAAACTTGACGCGTACGAAACTGGACGGGACGAAACTCGACGGGACACAATAAGCGACTAAGCGAATCTAAACGAGAAACTGGACAGACTATTTTTTTTGAAGGCGAGCGATTAGTGAAGAAATTAAATGAATGAATGAATTAATTAAATGAATTTAATTAATTAATTAAATTAATTAAATGAAGCGATTGGTGAGAAATTAAATTATTCGCGGTAAGGGTGCGAAACTTGACTTTGAAGGACTTGACTTGAAAGGACTGCATGCGAGTTTCTCGGCAGGTACTTGCATACTTGGACATCATTTAGTTTAATTACATCATTTAGTTTCCGGGTGATAAAGTCTGCATATACTTCTACATTCAATCCAGAATTCAAAATATCTGCAATTTGAAATTCTTCCAAATATTCCTTCTTTCTGCATTGTCCTATCCCGTGAAGGGAACAAGAAATATTACTCCGAACAACATAGTTTACTCAAGAGCAATACTAGTTTACTATTTATTGGTACTCCAGAGCATGAGTACCAATAAATAAAGGTATAATCGTACTAGGGAACTGATTTTTTTCCACGAAATATTGGAAACGCGCGCCATTTGAGCCAGGCATTTTTAGATATTTGAATTTTATAGAATACACACTAAGAAATGTTTTATATTAAAAACGTGTTCAAAAAATTATGATGAAAAATATCAATCATACACAATAATACAACCGCGAATAGTTTAATTCAAGCATGATGTCCTTGTATGAGGACGGATATAAATTTTTCCATAAATATCACAATATCATTCGAAATTAGACGTAACTAATTTATATTGGTCCTACATTGTTTAAACATACTGTAAAAAATGCCTGAGACTTAATTTTAAAAAGAAAACCACGTTTTCTGTGTATTTAGTTCGACGTTCGTCAACATTTACATGCACCTTCACAATTCAAACTAAAGTATTCCCCTAACATAAAAATCTGGAACTACAATAAGTAGTGTAATCGATACTAGAGATCCTAACGGAAGTACTACATATCAATTGTAACACTATTTACTTGGCGCCAATTATGAGAAAAGTAGCCGTCCACATGTGCATGAGCCGTCCACACCATGCATGAGAGGGTTAATGTCCATCAGCTGCTCTACCCACAATGCATTGGCCTCCTACACTTCGCGCAGGACGCCTGTACGCAAGCATGTTCGCTCTCATGGATGATCTTGGCTGTCCGGGTGACGCTGCGTCGAAAGCTGTGTTGCCGACGTTTCGACCATCTTATCGTGGTCTTCCTCAGGGCTGGAATGCGAAGGTTGGAATGGACTGGAATGCATTCCAGCCCTGAGGAAGACCATGATAAGATGGTCGAAACGTCGGCAACACAGCCTTCGACGCGGCGTCACCCGGACAGCCAAGATCATCCACATGACTCCGGCCTACGACTTCATGTTCGCTCTCAGTTTGACCTCTGTGACCATGCAGCTTGTTGTGTCGCTGCTGATGAAGCTTTTTTTATGAAATGTACTCACATAACAAAATAGCCGTGACAAAGTAGCCACATGAAGTGAAATGTTTCAATGTTAATTATCATTCGTCTAACTCCATTCGTAATAACGTCAATTTGTTGGCGCAATGAAATTTTGTGATTTCTCTGTGATGGTTGAGCCACGCCATGTGAGTCGCGTTTGCTGATCCTGAGGGATGGCCTCGTGCAAATGATTTATTTATGCTATCACCACATCATGAAAGATACGTTTGCTTCAAAGGTATGCAACGCAGTCTAGATACAACTGTTGTCTCATCTGGGACCAATATGCATCGTCTGTATGCACTTAAGATTAGTGTTTCCTAAATTGTTGCAAAATTGCTTACTGGTACTTCATTTATGCTTTTTTTTCTTTCTTTCTTAATAGCTTGTTTAATTAAAACTTTATACTCTTTCAAAGGATAATTTTAGGACACTGTATAATGTTTTATTGAAAATTCTGTATGATCTGTTTTATTTAAAGGTTTATTGAAAATTGTAATTGTAAGTTTATGATCATACAATGTTAAATATTTACTCAACAATGTGTTTGAGCATTCTATTATATACCTTTCATTTTCCTGGTATAAGAACTCCTGGTATAAGCACTATATTTTCCTGGTATAAGCACTTTACTATTTTTTAGTATCGTGTATAATTTAATGTCCAGTCCAATGCCTTTCAGTAACCACCAGCACAAAGATTGCAAGTAGTAATGGATTTTGATTCATTGCTTGGTTGAAAAAGAGTCAGAACTAATTCTGACTCTTTTTCATCAATAATCATCACTCATTTCATCAATTTTAGCATCA
Source organism: Acheta domesticus (assembly GCA_031308135.1). Lineage (NCBI taxonomy): Eukaryota > Metazoa > Arthropoda > Insecta > Orthoptera > Gryllidae > Acheta > Acheta domesticus. The sequence continues at coordinate 104,563,456 of JAHLJT010009436.1, read as the reverse complement.
ATGTAATGTGCATTTGACTGATTTAACAGAAATGAATAAATCGTTACAATTGTACTTTACAATTGTAACCACGCAAATGTACCCACTCCTAGTTTGATTAGGGAATTATCTCTTTTAGCAATTAGTTATTCTCTGAATTGCGTGACGATATCACCGTACGTCACGAATACGAGTGACACTGAACGATAACTCTGTAGCTCTCTTCAAGATAGAATTTGGGAGGTTGAGCGGTGACAACGTATATAAAAAGCATACATAGCATAGGAAAAGTTATGGAATGCTGCGCGAAAAACGGCGGATTTTCGGCCGAAAAAAAATCATTGCCGGGCCGCGATAACGAAAAAGTGGATAAATCGAGTTGCTAAATTAAGAAAAAATCCCCTAACACCAATGTAGCCAGCATACCTATTGTGTAGGTCCTTGATCCCGAAAAACCAATTGACGGTAAAACGTCAGTCTGCCCGTCCGTCCATCTCTGAACACCACTAGCGCCTAAACCATACGTAGGATATTTTTTTCAAATTGAAGAAACCCTGTCGATCTGGCTCTGAGTCGATCTGGCTTTGAGATTCTGAAAAACATTCTTAGACTGCAAAAAAAGGAATGCTTGCCGCACATTAAAATCTGGTTCTCCCAAATAAAATAAATAGTAAACTAGTGGTGCTACAGAATAACAGACTTTTCCGTATTAGTTTCCGTTGGTCTCGGCTAGCTATTCGGACATGCCACATACTCTTGCTAGCTGTCATCTACCGCCGTCCAAAGTACATTTTTTTGACATATTCTAAATTTGCCGGTTGAAATGCTAAAATATGGATAGATAATTGACGTTTCGTTCAGTGAATATATGTATGTTCAATACCACGCAACACGAACAAAAATAATGATTAGTATTAATTAATATGTAATATGTAATTAATGTATAATTTCTAAAAGTATAATTTGTAAACACGATACTAAATAAAACATCTTTATCTTATCACTGCCACCATCTCGTAGTTCACCAACAATGTTTCAAATATCCCTTGCGGCATTGTTGCGCAAATTCCAATAAAGCTTTGCGGATTACTTGATAGAAATACATCATACATTAAGAATACAAAGTGTAAATTGTAAACTTAACAAAACATTTTTTTAAATTATTATAAAATACTATTCGATGTATTAATCTCGTCGAATCCTATTTGCTTTATAGTAGTCCTAAATATAAAGAATAAAATTGAGCGACTAAATTTGTCGTCCAACTAATCCACAAATATGCATATTTTGGAAAAATTTAACATGACCTTATTTGAAGATCTGGATTTGATGAGCATATTTCACTAAGAAAAACAATTGTATCTTCACAATTGTGGTTGTAGAAAGAGGCCGAACATTTTTCAATTATTTTTTTAACTTTTGAAAAATCAGGCATTTCAACGAACATGAAACCTGCACCATTCAATTAAGCTTCCTTTTTTGCTATCTAAGATCAGAATTTAATAAAACTAGTGGTGCTTCAACAACACATACTTTCCCGCGTTATTAGAAACAGCTACGTAGTATTCAAATATTGCACTTTCATTTGGCTCATTTGAAATCCAATTCAATCAAGAAGCGACAACTCAGTTTCCATCGCAGTGTTGTCAAACCCATGTGAATTCTACAACTGCATAAAAATATAATACAAAAGTTTTGTAAACGTGTATTAAAAAAAGAAATCTGATACCACGGAAAATATAGAAATGCATTTCATATTGCCATAATTAGAGAAGCATCCAGCATCAAACATCCAACAGCTAAAACCATGCAACAAATACTTAACTCATGGCACAGCATTTGTTGCAAAAACAAAATATTTTAATGCAAGAATCTACATAAATTTGATCATAATAACTTCTTTTGATATAGCTATATCAAGTTACAACTATGACACGTAATTCACTGAAATTGTCGAGCGCGAAACCGAATTCCATTGTTGTATCCCCTGCATTGTCGCTATTATCTGAGAGCTAGTAATTTTTATTTCAAATATTTCAAAATTAATAATTTCTAAAAGACTAATGTGAAAATGAATAAAAAAGGGCGAATGTAAAGAAACGAACAAAAAATAATATACAAAATTGCAATTTCTAATTTACGACTCATCCACATGTCTGAAGTGCAGTAAATTTGCTACGGACTATTATGTTTGTCACGAAATTATACAAAAACTAATCGTATTTCCAAAAAATTAAACACGAACTTATGAGAAAATGTAGTTTTGATAAATACATTTTATTGAAAAAACCAGCTGGCATCTATCCAAAAGCCCAAAGTACATTTTTTGACATTTTCTCAATTTTTCGATTTCCCCATGATAAAACGGAAATATTAATTTTAAAATATTAAAGAACACAAAGAACACGTCCGAAATGGCAATTCTTTGAAAAATGTGTAAAAGTTTTCTTAAAAACGGCGTTTAAGGGCTACTAAAAATGTGACATTTGAAGCTCTTTTTCACATTACCCTTTTCGAAAAACTTAATTTGAAGTCATTTGAAGCAATTACACTCACAAATATAATAATATTTACAAATTGTTGAGAATGTGCATATTTCTTGAGGTAGCAAAATAAGCTTCAAAATCATGTGCTGGGAGAGCTATTATTTGGGGTTTTCATGCCTAGGTTCTGGAATTTTCGACCGATTTCTGCAAAACACACAATGGATATCTTTTTGTTAGAAGATTTATATGAGTGAGTGAGCATTGAATGAACAGTTAACTTTACCTGTGTCCCCGCCGGGATCAACTAGTTTTCCATAATTTTCTTTCACAACGTACATGTTTTCACAAATTACGTGAATACGTTTTGTAAGCGGGAATATGCACGCTCTTTGAAAACAACAGACGGCGGTCGGGTTTCGTACTAACTGTTTACACTTTAAATCCACCTATCACGACTCATTAATTACGTTGCGCTGTCTCCCGCTTGGTTCCATTAGAAGCTGTGACACTGCAGTCTTGTTTTTTACTTTCTCGCCTTACGAATGCTTCGTAAGAAGAGAAAGTTATGTAATCGTGCGGCGGAAAACGGGGAATTTTCGCCAGAAAAACTCTTATAGCATGGGTCTGGTGACAAAAAGTGGATAAAACCTGTTGCTAAATTTAGAAAAAAATCCTCTATCTCGTGGTGTATTCAAAATCCATGATTTGTTGCATCTTCATACTGCAAAATCGATTGACGGCAAAACGTCCGATGTCCGTCTGTGGTGAACGCTAGCGCCTAAACCGTTCGGTCGATTTTCTTCAAAATTGATATTCCCCGATCGTTTTTACTCGTCTCAAGGCCTCTTGAATTTGAAACCGATATTTTCGTATTTGAGGGTACTGTACATGAAGCCCATTTTGAGTTTTTCTAAGTTAAAAGAAAATGGCTCGAAATTTTTTGATTATATTTTGTTGTTGAATAGTGTGAAGAACGTTGAAGGGAATGACGTAGGGAATGACATTTTCGTTGATAGGCCCAATTTTTCGAAAATTGCAAACAACTGTTTAAAAACTGCAAAATTGAAGATTGAGATTTTTGCCTCAGACAAAGTCGATTGTACAAAATTATCACTTCAAATAAGGTCATGAACCATTTTTTGGAAAAAGGAGTAGTTTTTGCGTAAATTGCGATTTAAATTTACAAAAAAAAAATTTTCTCATAAACCGCTCCAATTTTTTCTTTAAAATTTCTGCACGTGTGATAAGGGACGGTAAATATATAAACAAACTAGTGGCACATACTTTCTCGCAGTAGTTATTTTTCAAATACCGATCAGCGGATAAATTATTTGGAGTAAGCGGTTCACCGCTGCCTTTCTTGCTCATGTTTGAAAGACATGTTTTTCGTATGCAGACAATTACCGGCTTCCTAATGATAGAACTGATGTTTACGTTTTGAATAAAATATAAGTAGGTGGTCCGCATGTCACTCCCGTGGCGCAGCTGGTTAAAGCGCCTTGTGGTTGAGATCTTCTGTAAGGAAGCTACCGAGTTCGATACCCAGATGGGGATTTTAATTTGATGAATGTGATGTTGCAGGAAAAAACATTGAAGAGTGTAGATACTTTATTGAAAATCATTTGAAGTACTTCTACTCACGAATAGAATCAATGCAGATAAATAGACAGGACTTGTCTGTGTTTTCCCTAACTGCATCTTTTAAACAATTTTTCAACTCTGTTATTCGATTTCCGAAGCGTATGACATGTCGAATCAACCGTTGTCTAGTATATATCTGTATGAACCAATTTAAGTAAAATTATGAGTACTTTAACGTTAAATTGTAATACATTATAACCAGAACGCATGCGATAATTTTACAATCCCTGACGGTTCCAAAAATTGTTACTACTTCTTCGCCTTACGAATACTTTGTAAAGCGGTTCACCGTTGCCTTTCTTGGTAATGTTTGAAAGACATGTTTTTCGCATGTTGAATATTACCGGCTCCTAATGATAAAATCGATACAATTACGTTTCGACTAAAATATAAGTAATTGCGATAAATGTTCTGGAAATGTGTGTATATATTTGTTCAAATTTTTAACTTTTAACAATTTTTTACTTCTCTTCTTGTATTTGTAAAGCGTATGTACCATCGTATCAATTGTTTCTGAATCATGCATTTACCAATTTTTAGGTCGGTTCTTTTCTTTCATGGCTCTGTTTGACACAGGCGGTGTTGGTGGTGCGTAGTGGTATAAGTGCCAGTTCGTTGAGTTTGAGTTTCGGATGTCGGGTCTCGGTATGGAAAACGTTTGCTGGTATAATACACTTTTGCTGGTTAATGACGTAGTGGAATAGCAATAAGGACCATATAGAAGCAGAGCGAGAGAATATGTGCATTGGAAGCACCACTAGTTTAGTTTTGCGATAATGCTATTGTATGTTAAAATTTTCATGCCTTTTTTGTTTATAGTAATGATGCAGTGCCTTGCCAGTGGTCCAATAGGTGCTCCCATCTGGCGGAGGCATTTGAAAGTACTTCGCCAAATGTGGTTGGCGCCTTCCTGTTAGAAGTAGGGCGGGAAATTGTGGGAAAATATTATATAATATAAAATAAAGTTGAACGCAGGGCGTTTGAAAAGTAAATTCTGAACTGGTAATTAAGGGCAAAGATTGTTATTAATAACTAATTTCGCGGAACGGCGCCAAATTTGAATCATTTATTGGTGCCTATGTGCCAACAATAATGAAATAGTGAGTGATCTGTCAAAAAATTACATATGTGTAATTAAAAAAAAAACTGAAACTTACCTCAAAATCAGCTGTCCGTCATATTATAGAGTGCAATTATTACTATATTTTCCCAAAAGTGGTGCTGCAGAATGGCACAGACTTTCTCGTGCTAGTTTTCTATTTTCTTTGGTCTCGGTTAGGTTTTGGGACCTGCCACATTCTCTTGCCAGCTGCCATCTATCGCCGCCCAAGCAACATTTTAAAAAATTTTTCGGTGTCTTCATAGCAGAATAGAAATATTATTTTAAGACTATTGAAGAACAGTAAAATCGCGTCCTAAAAAAATGTGAGTAGTAACTAGCTGGGGTGCAAAAAAAGTGGTTCTACAGAATGGCACAGCCGTTCCCGTATTAGTTTTCTATTTCATTGGGTCTTCGCTAGCTATTCGGAATTGCCACAAACTCTTTCTTGCCAGCTGTCATCTATCACCGCCAAAAGTACATGTTTTGTCATTTTCTTAATTTTTCGGTTTCCTATCAGTATACGGAAACACTTATTTTAGAATATTAAAGAACACAAAATTCTAGTCATAAATGGCAATTTTCTTTTAAAAATTATGTGCCGTTTAAGAGAAAATGGCGTTTTAGCGCTACTAAAAATGCGAAATTTGAGGCTCATTTTCACAGAAAATGTTTGAGTTTTCGAAATACTTTATGTGAAGTTACACTCACAAATATAATAATGTTTACAAATTGCTGGTAATGTGCATATTAAAGATGTGAGAGATCTTTCAAAGAAATTACAATTATGTAATTTTTGAAAAAACAAAAAAATTACTCAAAATAAACTTTACGCTATACTAAAGAGTGTAATTAGCACTATCCGTTACAAAAGTTTCAAGAAAAAATTTGCAGCCATATATGAGAAAATGGCGTTTGAGCGTTTCTGAAAATGCGAAATTTTGAGCTAGGTTTCACAGAAAACGGTAGTGTTTTCGAGAAACTTTACTTGATATTATTTAAAGCACATGTACTCGTAAATATAATAATGTAAAAAAATCACCGCTAATGTAAATATTATCGACGTGAGAAACATGTGAAAAAAATTTTATTTTCGTAATTTTTGAAAAAAAACTACTTATAGAGCAATATGGATTTTTCGACATCTGATAGAGTACGTTTACCACTATTCCTACCAAAAGTTTAAAGAAAAACTTTGCAGCCGTTTTTGAGAAAATCTTGTTTTTGTAATTTTTTTAAATTGCACATATTGAACGCAATATTACACGAAAACTACCAAAATTTTGAAAAACATTTACATGACCTTTATGAAAGACCTGAATATGCAGAACAAATTTTATTTGAAGCAAAAATCTCCATCTTCAATTTTGTAGTTGGAGAAAGACGCCGCAAAAAAATTCAAACTTTCACAATTTTCGAAAATTCAGAGTTATCCGTGAAGATCGGATTTAAGTCATGTTAATAAGTGTATTTTCCTCTATTCATACAAGAAGTTTAAAGAAAAAAATTTGGAGCCGTTTTTGAGAAAATTTTGAAAATCCCGGGGGGCTTCATATATAGTACCCCCAAATTTTGAAGAATCTTTTTCAAAATCTCAAAGCTTCGACTAGAATCAGATCGATCGGGGAATATCCATTTTGGAAGAAATCGTACGTATGGTTTAGGCGCTAGCGGCGTTCACAGACGGACAGACTGACGGACAGACGGACGGACAGACGGATGTTTTCCTTTCAATTGGGTTTTCGGTATCAAGAACGTAGAAAACAGGGTTTCTGGCTACACCACGTGTTAGGGGATTTTTTTTAATTTAGCAACTGGTTTTATCCACTTATTCGTTTTCACGGCCCAGCAATTAATTTTTTTCCGCTGAAAATTGGCCTTTTTTTCGCGCAGCATTACATAACTTTCCCTATACTACGTACATCACTCCGTGTTCTACGTACGTATACGGGAAAGTTAAAATTGGTTGCCTGTGAGAGCCGCAAAGGAAAGGTTTTCTATTGAAATAATATAGGAGACGATGTATACGGAAAAGAAAAAAGATGGAATATTTTGCATCAATCCTTTCTTGCATGTATGGTTACCTTCTTTTTAATCCGTACCTGTGGTTTTAAATCGTTGGTTATATAGTTATGAATTTATAAAATGTTGCTGAATTGCATAAATTTGTGCGTATGCAAGGCAATTCAAAACCACATGTTGAATTTCAAAATTCAAATTTACAATTAAATTCCGTGTAAATTAATTGGTTAAATAATGTATTAAATTTTTAATAGGTATGAAATTTAAAATAATTAATTTAAAATAATGCATTAAATTTTGTATAATTACGTAAGAAAGTCTGGAATCAAAGTTTGTATAAATTTCATTCTCGAAATTGTTACATTTTAAAAATTCAACTGAAAAAACAGTAGGAAGTCAATTTTTATAGCACTTCAATTAGCCTTCAGTTACATGCACGCGGAATGAAACTGCGCTTCAACTATTTTGCCTCTCATTATGAGTTATCGTGAGGTATCGTGTAAAAACAAACGTACGCTTTACTTTATTTCTAAACATCATAACGTATCACCCGGTTTCCATATATACTTCCGAGAATATAAAAGAATTTTAAGAAAAGTAATAGTTTAGGCAAAAATAATGAAAAATAGTCAGGACATTTTGAGCGCTAGTAACAAAACTAAAGCAATGTGGGATATCGTAAAAAATACAACCACATCATCTCAATACCTTGTAGAGAATGTTATTTTAAAGGATAATGAAAGAGAAACGAGTAATCCGGAAAAAGTTGCCAATCTCTTCAACAAACACTTTTCCAGAATTGCGTCTGATCTCACGAAGGGACTAAAATCACAAAATTCAACATTTTACACTTCCCAAAAAATTTCAGATACGATGTTTATTCCCGAAACTTCTCCCAACGAAATCCTCAGAATAGTCAGTAAACTAAAAAATAAATATTCATCTGGTTTAGATGAATTTCCGGATTGTTTATTAAAAACTTGTGCACCTGCCTTTATACATCCGTTAACTCACATTTTCAATGCTTCTTTATGTACAGGAATATTTCCAGATATTTTCAAAACAGCAAAAATTAAGCCACTTTTTAAAAAAGGGAACAAAAATGATATTCAAAATTACCGGCCAATTTCTCTTTTGTCAGTTTTCTCAAAATATTAGAAAGGCTTTTCTACTTACGAATGGAAACATTTCTCAGGAAAAACAGAGCGTTTTCAGACTCACAACACGGTTTTAGAAAATCAAAATCTACGGAAACTGCCATTTTTTCTTTTCTCAAAGATGTTGCTTCATCAATAGACCAAAATGAAGTACCCATTGGAATATTCTTAGATCTCTCGAAAGCTTTTGACGTTATTGACCATAAGATCTTGCTCTCAAAATTACCTTCGTATGGAATCCGTGGTATTGCCCTAGATTGGATAACTTCTTACCTTAAACATCGGACTCAAAGAGTAGAAATACCATACTGGCAGGAAAGGACATTACATACTTATATTTCCAATTCTTTGCCAATTGTGCATGGGGTCCCGCAAGGTTCGATCTTAGGTCCTATTCTCTTTCTGTTATATGTAAACGATATGCCCTCGTCTATTAAAAATGGAAGAACGGTTCTGTTTGCTGATGACACGAATGTTCTTTGCAAAAAAGAAGCAGTAAATAGTACAATTTCAGAAGTTTCAAATTGGTTTAATAATAACAAATTAATTGTTAACGAAAGAAAAACTGTTTCAATGCATTTTTGCATCTCAAATCGGAAATCGCATGTTCCATTGAAAATGAACAATATGCAATTAGCTGATGTTGAGGCAAAAAAATTTTTAGGTCTTTCAATTCAATCAAACCTCAAATGGAATGTACATATAACAGAATTAAACACTAAATTAAGTTCATTATGCTATGCATTCAGAATTCTTTCAAATTCTGTCAGCCTTCATGCAGCTCGTTGCGTTTATTTTGCAAATGTGCATTCCCGCCTGAGATATGGCATAATATTCTGGGGAAGCTCATCCTGTAGTATTCAGACCTTCAGATTGCAAAAGAAAATTATTCGAATAATGAAAAAATGCCTTCCACGTGATTCCTGCAAGCCTCTTTTCATTGAGCTGAGAATCCTACCATTGCCTTGTCTATTTATTTACGAATCTGTAATATTTGTCAAAAATGACCTACTTAACGGAGGGAACATATTTTCATGCAATATTGATATTTATAATTACAACACACGCCGTAGAAATCACGTGCATCAAGTGTCAGTATCAACAGCTCAGTACAAGAAATCAACATACAATACATGTACGTTACTTTACAACGCATTGCCAGATGACATAAAACAATTAAAGTCGGTACACAAATTTAAGTTAAAAGTAAAATCTTTTCTGCTGCAAAACTGTTTCTATACAATTAGAGACTATACTGATCGTGAAAAAGAAAAATAATGTTTAATGTAACAAAACAAAGATATATAATGAATTAGTTTATGTTTGCATTGTATACATTTAAAAAAATATTTAATACGCCTGTAACAAGTAATGTACTTCAGCTTCCGGGTCAATGACCCCCATCTCGATCAGGTTTTTGTCCAGTTTCCCTGATCCATTGAGCAAATGCTGAGATGGCCCCTTGTTTTGCTTCTGGACGTAAATGTAACTTCACTGTGCGCACGTTTTGTTGAGCACTCCTTTTGCTTGTAGTTCATTTACAGTTAAAAATTGATTTTCTATAACTCGGGAACAAACATTTTTCAAATATCTTTATTTTCTAAAATAATTATTTTCTAAATTCATTTTTGCTTTTTTTTTTATTCTGGCCCTCAAGAAAATGTGCGCAGATAAATTTCTTTCCCCACACGTCATATACAGTTTTTACTGTTTTTTTGACAAATAAATAAATAAATAAATAAATATTGAGTGGCGGCTTCTTGTATCTTCCTTAGCCGTGGTGACTCATTCTCGCTTCAGCTGCGGGCCAGAGCAGTCGCTCCATTATCAGCAGCTACTATCGTTCCGCGCCGAGTAAGGCCAGACCAGTCTCGGTCGGACTTCAGTATTTGTCTAGTGTTTTCGTCCGTCCAGTCAAGTATTAATTGTGTTTAAACTATCCAAAGTGCCATTCATTCAGTGCATCGAAGTTATTCAAAACTAGTGAGTGCAGTGCGTTCATCAACTGTTCGTTACTCTCATTCATGAGCAACGAAAACAATGCCATCACACGGGAGTTAATTAGTGCGGCCCTAATCAATTTAAACGGTGAAGCAACACTCTTGCCAACCATCAATATGGAATCTCACACGGCAGATCAATCCAGCAACTTCCAAATGGGTGCGAATCAAACGCCCCCTACCACATCACCGATGGACACCAGCCCCACTGCTCTATCATCAGGTATCCCGTCAACTTCCAACGAGGCGCCCGCCAGTACTCTCTCCGGTAAAAGACCGATAGAGAACTGCGAAGAAGGTGACAGCAAACGCGCGGCAACGCAAGGTAACACCCATTATAATAATAACTCAGACCTCCAGAATCTTTACAACGTAACAATTTCCAATAGATTTGGCTTTCTCAATGAACAATTGTCTGAAGAATCATCCGATCCCAAGAAAATTCCGCCAATTTTTGTTACCGCCACAAGCAATCATGCCGAACTTATTTGCGAAATTAAAAATAAAATATCTAATAATTTCACAACAGAATTCAAGACCAACAAAATTAAAATTCAATTCCGGACCACACAAGATTTCCACAGTGCTGTAAAACATTTTATTGAAACTAACAAACAATTTCATACTTATAGTGATCCCTCTTGTAAAAAATTTTCAATAGCGATAAAAAATATTCATCCATCAATCACAGAAGAAGAAATATTAGCAGACAAAATCCCAGTATCAGTCAGTCATCAAAGTAACTAGACTAATGAAAGACAAAGTGCCAATTCCAGTGGTAGCAGTGGAGTTTAGTGGTAAAGACAAAATAGAATCCGTCCTCCAAATCAATAAGGTGTGCAATTCAATTGTTAAAACAGAAAAATGAAAGAAAGCAAAAGGTCCAATTCAGTGCTTAAGATGCTTAGACTTCGGTCGTACACGTAACCATTGTAATTACAACATTTCGTGCGCATTTTGTGCCAAAGACCGCTTCACTTCGCAATGCCCACCAAAAATAATAATCTAAAATGTAAACTCTGTAATGGAGCCCATAGAGGAGACCTTCGATTTAATGAATGTTCTTATTATCAAAAATGAATAAACAAAAGGCAAAATATTATATCTCAGAGAATCATACAAAATCCTTTACCAATTCCATCACTTTCATTCAATAAAGCATTTCCAAAACTTTCCTTCACTTCCACAAGTAAGAGAAATCCCAAATTTCACTCAATTAAACCACAACCACCAAACCCAGCCACCCCGTTCTAACACTACCACAAACCAAACATTTAATCCAACTAACAACAATCACTCCACAAACAACAATACTTTCAATTATGGCCAATCTTCCCCTTAAAATCTTTATCATTCTCAATTGGAACTCAAACAGCCATCTCAAACAAAAAAAAACGAACTAAATCATTTCATCCAACAAAAATCAGTAGATATAGCTTGCATAACAGAAACTCGCCTCAATAGTTCAATGAACTTTTCAATCCCAGGTTTCAATACATATAGATCTGACAGAGAAAATGATCAAGGAGGAGGTGTCCTAATATTAATCAAACAAAACGTCCATTATCAGTTCATCCCACCGCCCACCCCCGGCCTCGAAGCAATTAAAATTCTATTAAATTATAAATTTGACCTTAACATAATAACAGTCTACAAACCTCCCAAAATTAAAATAAACAATATCAATATATCCACATTTCTGCAATTACCCATCTCAACAATAATCATAGGAGACCTCAATGCTAAACATCACTCATGGGGATACCGAGTCTCCAACTCGGCAGGCAACTTCTTACATAAATTACAATTACAAATACCCTTATTATTGCCCCCCCAGATCCTACCCACTATCCCTTTGATTCACAGGAAAATCCTCGACATAGCACTCACAAATTTCCGTTTCCAATTAAAGTCACTTACGTACCATGAATTGGACACTGATCACATCCCATTCATTATTTCTACCCGACTCCCAGTTCCCCCTCCAACTCCTCTCTCCTCGATATCTCTAAACACACTTAATATAAATTGGAAATCATTTAACAGAAATATAAACATCTCAATCCCCCTGTTTAAAACATTAAAATCTCCAACAGACATTGACGACGCAATATCAACATTTAATATTACAATAATTAAAGAAATAAACAAATTACAAAAAAAATTCTGCACCCTAATACTAAAGTAAGAAAACCTCTACCTACTCAAATAATCCAACTAATTAAGTTAAAAAATAAAACCAGAAGACTCTGGAACTCATTAAGAATACCATCTATCAAAAAAGAATACCATCACTTAAATAACACTTGCAAATAGGTTTTGTACACTTACAGACGGCACCAATACACTCCCCTATTAAATCTCTAAACGTAAGAAATAACTCTCTATGGCAATTTACTAACAAAATACTGAAAAAAAAATAATTCAATTCCACCTCTTTCAACTAACACAGGCAAAATACACTCTCCTAGTGGCAAAGCAGAAGCCTTAGCAAAGCATTTCCAAAATACTTTTACGCCCAATAATTCTTCTTTTCACACCAAGCACCCCGAAATCCTTCAAATAGCCTCTTTCCCCATCTTTAACATACCCCACACAATAAAATACATCTCCCCCGCGAAACGAAAACACTTATTCAGAAACTTCCAAATAAGAAAGCCCCCGGGCACGACAAAATCAGTTCAATAATCTTAAAGAATCTCCCACCGTCAACCTTAGCCTTCCTAAACAATATTTATAATTCAATTTTAAGAATTGGATATTTCCCCCAAACTTGGAAACATTCCACCCCACTCCGAAACCAAACAAAACTCACTCCAAAGTTGACAGTTTACTATCCGTTATTGCCAAAATATTCGAAAAACTAATCCCTGCCAGATTAAACCAGCATCTTCAAAATATTAACATAATTCCCAAACATCAATTCGGATTCATTGCTCACCACTCAACTGGACACCAACTACTTAGAATAACAGAACACATCCATACTGCATTTCAGAAAAAGCAACATACAATATCTACATTACTGGACATCACGCAAGCTTTTGACAGAATCTGGCACCCGGGTCTTCTCTATAAACTAATAAAAGCTGGAACCCCAACTTATATAATTCACGTCATCAGAAGTTTCCTTACAGACCGTACATTCTCAGTAATAGTCAACAATCACCACTCCACTCTCCACATTATCAAAGCAGGCGTCCCGCAAGGCTCCCCTTTATCACCAACATTATTCAACATATACATCTCAGACATTCCATCATCAACAGATTCTAACATTGCTCAATTTGCAGACGATACAGCCCTATTTGACTCAGGATACTCACTAAATAACCTTCGATGAGAAATCCAAAGCTACTTAAATAAAATTGAAACCTGGGCAAACATCTGGAAAATTCAACTTAATCCTGACGAAACAACAGCAAAAATCTTCTCACTCAGAAAATTTACATTCCCCCCTCCGTTAGTAATAAACAACTCCCCCATCACCTGGACTCCACCTTCACAACCCATAAAATATTTAGGACTTCACCTCGACACAAAATTAACATGGAAATCCCATATTGATATCAGAGTTAAACAAGCAAGAAATAAATTATTCCAACTCCGGCCACTAATCAACAAACACAAATCCCTCTCTTTCACAAACTCTACAATATTATATAAAACTACGATAAGGCCACTAATGCTCTACGCATGCCCAGTATGGACAAACGCAGCCCCCACAAATATGAATAAATTCCAAATAATTCAAAACAAATTCATCAGATTAATCACAAATGCCCCCTGGTTCATAAGTAGTAAACAACTTCATTACGAACTAAACATGAATACAATAATAAACCAAATAGCCCATATATCGCACAATTTTTACCAAAACCTAGCAGACATACCAGCAGCACCCCATTTCAAATTAGCAAAAAATCCCGCCCACACCCGAATAAAAATAGATTCCCATTTGAGGCCTTTCTCAAAATCTTAGTGAATCTTGGTGCCAATATTCATCCTTTGCTTTATACACTTGCTTTTTGACGAAGTTTACTTGTTTCATGTAAGTATTTCTATTCTGAGGATTATGGGTCGACAACCATCTTTTACACAACGATTCCTTTTATTTCACCAATGGTTCCAGATTTTCGTTCCACCAATAGTTATTACACTTTTCCTTTTCAAGATTTCTCTCTCTTATTGTTTGAATAGCTGCTTGATGTAATCTTCTTTTCCTAAGGGGAATAAGTCAACCGGTCCTGGAGGTTTATCCATTGAGCTATTAAAATATGCACCAAGCCGTGTTTCAGATTATGCGACAGTGTTATTTAACAGATTATTTTAACTGATGGGGTGCCTGAAGAATGGAAGAATGCATGGATTAGTTCCATTCATAAATAGGGCACAGGAACGACTGTTCAAACTATCGAGGAATTAGTAATAGCTACTATGGGTATGGACGGATTTTGACTCGAAGACTGGAAATGGATATCAATGAAATTGAGGAACAAAGTGGTTTTAGGGCAGAAAGATCTTGTATAGGTAATATATTCTCTATTAAACAACTTATCGAAAAGAAAATCTATACGAACAGAGAATTACACTTAATTTTTATTGATTTAAGAAAGGCTTATAATAGTGTTCCTATAAATAAAATGCGGGAAATCCTAACAAACGTGAAGGTAAATCCTGCCATGATAAATATAATAAAGACTCTCTATGAAAACAGTATGAGTCATGTTAAGATAAAAATGAAATATCAGAAGGTTTTATAGTAAATAAGGGTCTCAGACAGGGATGTCCTCTTTTACAAACTTTGTTCAAGACTTTTATTGGTGAAACTCTAAGGAATGGTCCAGGAAATGTAGAAATATGGGAGTGACTGTCGGAAAAGAGAAGATTTATAATATCCTTTTGGCTGATGACCAAGTAATTTTGGATGAAGATCAGGATGATCTTGAATACATGTTAAAGAAATTAATAGAAACATATAAAAATGGGAACTCGAAATAATGATAAGTCAAGATACATGGTTCTAGGGAAATCTGGGAATTATCTAGAAACAGAAATAGGTATATTACAAGTAGTAAAGGTATTTAAATATCTTGGAATGACTCTTAGTGCAGATGAATCTGGTGACAATGACATTATAAAAAAATAAGCAAGGGAAGGGCGATTACTAGTAGATTTCATTATATATTATGGAACAAAAATATTAGAAAGCAAACCAAAAGACAAATATACAATGGTGCAGAGTTGTGTTACTTATGGATAAAAAATTTGGGTTAAAAAGGACGCAATAAACTCTCGGTTGATGTTAGCACATTTTCTCGCCGCGGTTAAAGTTGCAGTGACTTTCGCCCAGCTGGGCGCTCTTAGAGGTCTTCCCGCCAATTATGGGAGTTCCATGGTGCACCAGTGTGTTATGGGGGCGCGAACATGAATTTCGCGCGCCCCACTTAAAAAATTAATTAATTAATTAATTAATTAAAAAAATAATTAATCATGGTTTCCCCTGCGCCTCTACGCATGGAGCACTGCCTCGCGCATCAGGAGGCGCACGGCTGATGCCACGCCACTCCACGCTGCCGTCACCGCCGCCGCCGCTGCCACCACCGCCACCACCATCACCGTCGCTGCTCCTCTCCCCCCACTGCCCGCCCGCACGGCTGGCTCCCCTCCTACTCGACGGGGTGACATCGGGGCGTGGTCGAGAGAGGCGGGGCTGGCGGAGTAGAGGGCAAAAAGGCGGCTGGACAGGAAGGCGCTGGGAAAGTGCATGGCGAATAGACGCTTGACTATAAAGCGCTACAAAGTACAATGTGTGTACAATGTGTACAATGTTCAGTGTACAAATTTCGGGGTACTATACACGAAGCCCCTGGGTCATTTTCAAAATTTTCTGAAAAACGCTGCAAATTTTTTCTTTAAATTTGTTTTAAAGAATAGAGTAAAACACTTATTATGGTGGCACAGGTCTGATTTTAACGGTTAACTCTAAATTTTGTAAATTGCAAAAGTTTGAATTTTTTTCGGCATCTTCCACCAACTACAAAATGGAAGATGGGGATTTTTCTTCAAATAAAATTTGTTCTCTAAAATCAGTTCTTTCTTTAAGGTCCTATACCATTTTTGCAACATTTAGTAGTTTTCGCGCAATATTGCGTGCAACATGCAATTTTAAAAAAAGTACTAAAACAAGATTTTCTCAAGAACGGCTCTACATTTTTTCTTTAAACTTTTGGTAGGGATAGTGCCTAATGTATTCGATGTGATGACATAAACCTTATGTTACTCTATTCTTTTGTTTTTTTATAAAATTACAATAATGATTTTTTTTTACTTGTATATCAAGTCATTAATATTTACATTAACGGATACTTTTTCACATTATTATATTTACGAGTACATGTGCTTCAAATAATGTCAGACAAAGTTTCTCGAGAACTCTTCTGTGAAAACTAGCTCAAAATTCCGCATTTTCAGAAAGGCTCAAACTCCATTTTCTCAAAAAAGGCTTCAAATTTTTTCTTCAATTTTTTCGAACGAATGGTGCTAATTACACTCTTTATAATAACGTAAAGTTCAATTTGGAGTATTTTTGGTTTTTGTAAAAATTACACAAATGTAATTTTTGAAATATCTCTTACACCGTATATATGCACATTTCCAGCAATTTTTAAACCTATTGTATTTGTAAGTTAAAGTGCTTCAAATCACTTCAAAATAAGTTTTTCGAAAATCATAAATTTTCTGTGAATAAAGCGTCAAATTTCGCATTTTTAGTAGCGTTTAAACGCGAGTCTTAAAAACGGCTCCTTAATTTTTTAAAAACAATTGCCATTTAGGTCGAGTGTTCTTTAACATTCTAAAATTAATATATTACGTTCCGCCATTACGAAAGTGAATAATTAAGAAAGCGTCAAAAAATGTAGTGTGGGTGGCGGTAGATGGCATCTGGCAAGAGAATGTGGCGACCATGAATAGCTAGCGGAGATCCAAGGAAATACAAAACTAATTCGGGAAAGTCTGAGCCACTTTGTAGCGCCACTAGTTTTCGTGTTTCTCACGTTGTTAATATTTACATTAGCGGCGATTTGTTCGCATTAGTATATCTTTCTATCCCATTGTATAATTCTGTCATTCGATGACTGCAATCCGTTGCATGATGATAGAAATTACGATACAGATTTCATTACGATTCAGGTTCTAGAACAATCACAGAAAAGCTTATAAACCACGTATTGGCACATCATTAATCATTGAGAATCGTTGTAGTAAAAGTTTCGTTCGCGTGTATATATTAAAATCGCATTAAATCGGATTATGCTTCTCAGCATTAATTTCTTTTACTATTTGTAATTTTTACTTTCGCATATACTATACGTACGTATGCTATAGGGAAAGTTATGCAATGCTGCGCAAAAAAACCGGCGGATTTTCAGCAGAAAACCTCTTATTGCAGGGCCCTGGTGTAGAAAAAGGTGATAAATCCAGTTGCTACATTAAGAAAAAAAATCGCCAAACACGTGGTGCAGCCAGAATGCAGCCAATCCTGATTTGTGAGTCCTTGATACAGAAAAACTAATTGAAAGCAAAACCATCCGTCCGTCTCTCCGTCTGTCTCTCTGTGAACAACGCTAGCGACTAAACCACTTTGCCAATTTTCTCCAAAATTGATACTCCCAGATCGATCTGGCTGATCTCGTGGTCCCCTGAATTTGAAACGGATATTTTAATTTTGGGGGTACTATACGTGAAGACCATGGTGTCGCGACGGGACATAAAGGGACGCATAGTAGTGACGCAAGTAGACGCATAGTTCTGACGTACGAGTATGTTTATTTTCCAGCTTACATGTTGGTCCCTGCTCCTCGTGTCACACGTGCCCCTGCGTCCGTTGGCACCGGCGTCTTCGTCGCACTAAGGCAGGGTTGTTCCGTTCGTGAAGCTTGCAGGCGCAGACAACGGCCCCAATGGCCGACAAGGCCACGGTCAGGAGTACACAGTGGATCCGGCTCTAGCGGCCCGCCTGTCCAAACGGCTCGTAAGCCGCGGTCAGGAGTCCTATGCAGTGCTTTCGCCGCTGGCGGCCCACCCTTCCAACTGGTCTCCCCGACACTAGGCGCTGCCGGCGAGGAGCTCTCGCGACGTCTGGTCCCCAAACACTGCTGGGTACCACTGACCGCCTAGTTTTTTGTTGTTGTTTTTTTCGATTTTCCCCCTCCAGTTGCCCTGGGGAGGGAATTTATTCAAGAACGGGCATACATTTATACTCCAGCCGATTAGGTTTGTGGAGTTCGGGAGGGCTATATCTTAAATAGACTAACTTACAAGCTAACTTATTACTAACTTAAAACTATTATATGGCTGGCCTCTTTGGGCTTAGCCTAGTTTTATTTACAATTGTTTTACATGGTTGTTGAAAATTCTTAATAATGTTCTTCTTCTTGTTTTCTTTTTTGTTTCATTCACTCACTCATTCATTCTTATAACTATATTTACAACTCATTCTCTCACATTCATACGCACTAAACACTACACTCTACACTATTTACACTGCACATTGCTCGCCACGGCGCCGACTTTACTCAAGCGTCCGTGGCGCCGCGACGTCTTCGGCCCCAGGCGGTCCCGGCCCGGCGCTAAGCCGGTCTCGCGCAGGATGCGCGGAGCGGACGGCCGCAGCACCCTCGCGAGCGCCGTCTCGGCCCGCCGCTGCAGCTCCTCCGGGAACTGGCGGCGTACGCCCAGGATGTCGAAGACGTCTGACCGCCTAGCTCCTAGGGCACTGATTATATACCCGCCCTCGAGCATGGAGTGTCCTGACTCAACCTTAGTGTGACGGAGACTCGCGGTTTACACTTGGGGTTGCTGCCATCCCCGGCGTGAGTTTGGCCATCCCTTACAGTACGGAGTTCACGCCGGGGAGGCGGTCAGAGTGCGCCCGTATGCCCTGTGTGTCACGGCGCCCTACTATAGGGGATGACACACCGCGCTGACCTCACCGGCCGCTGCGCCGCCCCGGCGCCCGGACCCGATAAGGCCCGCTCTTTTGCAATCCCCTTTCGCGGCAATGTCGCCTGGCGACATCGGGACATGTTTAAACAAAAGAAGACTTCAATTTTTTTTATATTTCTTGTAAGAATAGAGTAAAATACACTTAATAAGGTGGCATAGGTCCGATTTTCACGGTTAACTGTTAATTTTCAAAAATTGCGAAAGCTTGAATTTTATTCGGCGTCTTCCTACAACAAAAAAATTCCTGATAGAGATTTATGCTTCAAATAGAATTTGTTCTTCATAGTGAGTTCTTTCTTTACGGTCATGTACACCCGTGGAAACATAAAATTTCGCGTCGAAAATTCCTCGGCCCGTGGGCTTGATGGCGATGGACATCCCTCACTGCCGAAAGCGACATCTAACGGTGGTCAAAACTACGTTCTCTCCACCGAACTATGAAGATGAAATTCATTTGATTGGGGCGTATGAAATATTTTAACGTCCATTGAGAGCT
Organism: Acheta domesticus; assembly: GCA_031308135.1. NCBI lineage: Eukaryota > Metazoa > Arthropoda > Insecta > Orthoptera > Gryllidae > Acheta > Acheta domesticus. The sequence goes on along the minus strand of JAHLJT010009436.1, from coordinate 104,543,567 downwards.
AAAAAGTAGTACAGAAGTAAAAGACTTCCGTGATTCCTACCCATGAAACTAAATTGACATTATTTTTGTATACGTCATGTTGCATTCAAGTTGCTTTAATTTAAAATGTGTTGTTATAAGAAATGTATTCGAACAGCGAAAGGATAGCTCAGTGCCAAAGTGTTGTACCCTAACTGGAAAAGTGGCGGGTTCGGTTCCGAGTCTATCTAAATATTTTTATCCATTCTACATTTGCCTTGTCAATGTTATGCATAAAGCAGCCAACATTTGCATTCGCGAACAAGGCGAATGTTTTAAATCTGAAGAAATGACGTATTTCACGATTACGTAATTTCGATTTAATAAAACGATTTCTATAAAAAATTCATGTAAAATAGGACTGCTTCTAGTATTTTTATACGGCCATGACTTTCTGCTTGCTAAAATTTTATAGTTCAGGAGAGTTGAATATACTCGTCTTATTTGTTGAGAGACATTATCGATTTTCTCTTTTTCTAAGCAACAGGATTTCAACTGTCCTTGGTAGGTTCGGCTCCTGGGCAGAATGAGATAAGAATGCAACGTTGCCACAAAGAAAAATCAATATTTTCACTCACAGGTAAGCAAACGAAACTTTATTCTCCGTATTCAATTTTTCGACTGAGCCATCATGCCACAAGAGAGCCAGTTATCTCATTAGTGGGAGAGAGACACTATTTGTCTCGGAGAAGATTTTTAATTTACTTTTTAATAACGCGTAAAAATTTATTTATGCAAAGGAGAGAGTAATACAGGAACTCAATTTGACAAGAAATCACGGATAAGGAATGCATCTTTCACCGGAATCGATTATGTTACCTAAGGTTCTGGAAGAAAACTTTCTATCATTGAGCCAAACGAATAGTGTTGTATTACAATTGATCGGATTAATTATTGTGCCAAAGTTTGGTCATTGAAAATCTTCCAAGATATATAGACATTAACAAATAACGTTCATATGTGACATGTATTTTGCTACACAGAATTTAACTATAGAGGGAGGAATTTAGTGGTTTGTTTTAGTTCAACATTTTGAGAATATTGTTCCCACACAAACGACGATTGAGTGATGGGTGACATATAATCTTGGAAATTAATTCATATTCGAGCTGCTAGAATTCTTCCTCGTTAAGTGATCCCCTTCTCGAGGTATCTTCTCCTATGTTATCTTCCCGTTGCTGGTGCACATTCGTGTGAAAATAAATATAATAGCGCAAAATATGAAAGATTTCCTGGCGATTTACCTATGCATCGCGCAGGGGGACGGTGTTTATATTGCATTCTCAACACTTTTCCCTGCACAATCTTTCGACTGAATTTAGCCACTGAGAGGCCAGATATTTCTTAGGGACATTTTTACTCATCATTAGGGAGAGGATTTTCATGCAAAAAAACTATTAATAAAAATATGCATTTATGATCTAAAAATTCTGAAATATGCACTTTAATATCCAGTTAAAATTAACAATATTTCATTTCCTCTATAAACCTTTCTTGATAAAAATCAGAAGAGGCATGTTTGGAACGAAAAGATATACAATTTTTGTGCAAACATAATATAATTTTGCGTTCTTCGCGACAAAAATAATTGAAGTAAATATTCACCTTAGTGAAACAAAATATATGTTTTGTTGTATTTCTTCTGACTGGTTTAAAAAATAAGCTATCAAGAAATACCCTAAATTTGCACAAGTATTTTATCATCTTGATAAAAAACTGTGACAAGGTCTTTCGAATCAATGAACCCTCACGAATAAATAGATTCTATGAAAAGAAACATTTTATAGACGTCTCTATTTTAACAAAATATGCAAACTATGCACCTCTAATTAAAGGAGAATGCACCAACAGGAAAAATCGGTCAAATATCCACTAACATATTAATTTATATAGAATAATATTCTAATCCAATGACAAGAAATTTCACTTAGCTATGCACTGAAGCAACGGACAAAAATATGCAAAATCTTAGAAATTCGCTCCCTGCTCATCGTGTAGTGCTCCCAAGGGTTCTTCAAATTTCGTGTGTGGAGTGATTTCGTTGACGTGTGAACGACATGCAGGAGGCGTCTTAACACTCCCGCGCGCCAACTTTGTGAAACAAACTCTACAGCACAAGCAAAATGTAAGCATTTTTGTATAATGATATATTTCACCGACATTTCTACTTTTATTTCTTCAAATGTATTTATTATTATTAATGTATATATTATAATGTATGTAAATGTATATATTATTAATGTATATATTAATATAAATGTATATATTATTAATGTATTTATTATTATTATTATTATTATTATTATTTTAATTTAGAGATCATTTCTTTAAGAAATTGGCGTTATATTGTTCCAGGTCTCAAAGTATTTTGAAGAAATCTGAGGATATCTGACGTTTCTAGAGTGTGTGCTGGCGTTAACCGTGATACCGATCACCGGATTGTGTGCGGAAAGCATAAGTCAGCGCAGAAATGCATATAATTTATCCAGTAACCGTGATTCCGAAGAAGAAAACTAAAAGTCTTGACCTCTTTCCGTCATGATTTGCTATCACAAATGTTAAATGTGTGATAGTCAATGTTTGTGTTTTCACTGTTTAGTTTTAAATAAAAAAGAATAATTATATTATTTTGTTTTGATGTTGTTTAAAATAAGAAAAATCTTTATAAAACGAAAGAAATCTCAAATTGCATTCAATGTCAATACTACGGAGATAAATGCAGTATTGTGCTAACATAGCGAGTATAGGCAGGTTATTATCAGCTAACATTTATTTTTCACGTGGGTTGATTGTTCCACGTCAGTTGGGGAATTTTTCTGTTTAGCTTTTAAACAAAAACAATTATTTTTGTAATGGTTTGGGTTTCTGGTCCTGCTCATGCTGGCTGAAATCTTTTACAAATCCCCAAAAGCTCTGGGCAGTTCAAACACTGCCAGGCGAGCAGAATAAAATATAATTATAAAAAATTGCGCGCACGGTGAAGGTTAAAATTTATTATTTCCATACTACATTATACATATTTTTCATTTCAAATACAAGCGATCAATTTTCTAATTTCTTCGGAATTCAAATAATTCCTTCTTTACGTAAGCGAATTTTGACTCCTTTATGCATAACTTTGACAAGACAAATGTAGAATTTTTTAATTTAGAAGATCTTCTGGCAATGTAGAATGGATAAAAATATTTCCCTAGATTCGGAATCGAACCCGCCACTTTTCCAGTTCGGGAATAACACTTTGGCACTGAGCTATCCTTTCGCTGCTCGATTGCCATCCTTAAAACAACACATTTTAAATTAAAGCAACTTGAATGCAACATTACGTATACAAAAATTAATGCCAATTTAGTTTCCTGGGTAAGAATCACGGAAGTCTTTTACTTCTGTACTACTTTTTACCTCTCAATGGAAGTTAAAATATTTCATACGCCCCAATCAAAAGAATTTCATCTTCATAGCTCGGTCGAGAGAACGTAGTTTTCATACCCACCGTTAGATGTCGCTTTCGACATTGAGGGATGTCCATCGCCATCAAACCCGTTGGCCAAGGCATTTTCGACGCGAAATTTTATGTTTCCACGAGGGTACATTTCTTTGAAAATTTTAGTAATTTTCGCGCAATATTGCTTGCAATATATGCAATTAAACTAGTGGTGCTTCCAACGCACATACTTTCTCACTCTGCTTCTATACGGTCCTTATTGCTATTCCACTACTTCATAAACCAGAAAAAATGTATTATACCAGCAAACGTTTTCCGTACCGAGACCCGACATCCGAAACTCAAAGTCAACGAACCGGCACTTACACCACTACGCAACACCAACACCGCCTGTGTCGAACAGAGCTATGAAAGAATAGAACCGACCTATAAAATGGTAAATGCATGATTAACAAACAATTGATACGATGGTACATACGCTTTACAAATACAAGAAGAGAAGTAAAAAATTGTTAAAAGTTAAAAATTTGAACAAATATGTACAGACATTTCCAGTACATTTATCGCAGTTACTTATATTTTAGTCGAAACGTAATTGTATCGGTTTTATCATTAGGAGCCGGTAATTTTCAACATGCGAAAAACATGTCTTTCAAACATGACCAAGAAAGGCAGCGGTGAACCGCTTTACGAAGTATTCGTAAGGCGAGAAAGTAATAACAATTTTTGGAACCGTTAGGGATATGTTCATCGCATGCCTTCTGGTTATATTGTATTACAATTTAACGTTAAAATGCTCATAATTTTACTTAAATTGGTTCATACAGATATATACTAGACAACGGTTGATTCGACATGTCATACGCTTCGGAAATCGAATAACAGAGTTGAAAAATTGTTTAAAAGATGCAGTTAGGGAAAACACAGACAAATCCTTTCTATTTATCTGCATTGATTCTATTCGTGAGCAGAAGTACTTCAAATGATTTTCAATAAAGTATCTACACTCTTCAATGTTTTTTCCTGCAACATCACATTCATCAAATTAAAATCCCCATCTGGGTATCGAACTCGGTAGCTTCCTTACAGAAGATCTCAACCACAAGGCGCTTTAACCAGCTGCGCCACGGGAGTGACATGCGGAGTGACCTTATATTTGAGTCAAAACGTAATTGTATCAGTTCTATCATTAGGAGCCGGTAATTGTCAACATGCAAAAAACACGTCTTTCAAACATGACCAAGAAAGGCAGCCGTGAACGGTTTACTCCAAATTATTTATCCGCTGATCGGCATTTGAAAAATAACTCCTGTGAGAAAGTATGTGCCATTCTATAGCACCACTAGTTTATTTATATATTTACCGTCCCTTATCACACGTGCAGAAATTTTAAAGAAAAAAATTGGAGCGGTTTATGAGAAAAATTTTTTTTTGTAAATTTGAATCGCAATTTACGCAAAAACTACTCGTTTTTCCAAAAAAGAGTTAATGACCTTATTTGAAGTGCTAGTTTTGTACAATCGACTTTGTCTGAGGCAAAAATCTCAATCTTCAATTTTGCAGTTTTTAAACAGTTGTTTGCAATTTTCGAAAAATTGGGCCTATCAACGAAAATGTCATTCCCTACGTCATTCCCTTCAACGTTCTTCGCACTATTCAACAACAAAATATAATCAAAAAATTTGGAGCCACTTTCTTTTACCTTAGAAAATTTCAAAATGGGCTTCATGTAAAGTACCCTCAAATACGAAAATAGATTTCAAATTCAAAAGACGAGTAAAAACGGTCGGGGAATATCAATTTTGAAGAAAATCAGCCGAACGGTTTAGGCGCTAGCGTTCACCACAGACGGACAGACGGACGTTTTTCCGTCAATCGAATTTGCAGTATGAAGAAGCAACAAATCATGGATTTTGACTACACCACGAGATAGAGGATTTTTTTTTCTAAATTTAGCAACAGGTTTTTTCCACTTTGTCACCAGACCCATGCTATAAGAGTTTTTCTGGCGAAAATTCCCCGTTTTCCGCCGCACGATTACATAACTTTCTCTTCTTACGAAACAGTCGTAAGGCTAGAAAGTAAAAAACACACAAACAAGCTTTTCTCAAAAACTTGTGTAAGTACAAATTTTCTATGGAAAAGAGCTTCAAATTTCACATTTTTAGTGAACCGATTTAGCGCCATTTTCTTAAAAACGGCTACAAAATTTTCACAGAAAATTGCCATTTCGGACGTGGTGTTCTCTAATATTCTATAATTAATCTTTCCGTTCTACCATTAGGAAACTGAAAAATGGAGAAAATGTCAAAAAAATGTTCTTTGGGCGGCGATAGATGGCAGCTGGCTGAATGAAATGTATTTATCAAAACCATGTGTTCAAATAAGGTCACGCTTAATTTTTTGAAAATAAGAGTAGTTTTTCTATAATTTCGTTACAAACATAATAGACCGCTTCAAATTTACTGCGCTTCAGTTAGCCGAATGCATCGTAAATTTGAATTTGCAATTTTTGTAAATTTAAATTTACGACAAAAAAAAATATTTCTTTGTTCGTATCCTTCATTCGACCTTTTGTTATACATTTACACATGAATCTTTTAGAAATTATTGATTTTGAAATATTTGAAATAAAAATTGCTAGCTCATTAAGGGAGTATCAACAATGCATAGAAAGCAAGAAAGGAATTCCGTTTCACTATCGCGAATTACGTGTCATTGTTGTGACTTGATATAGCTGTATGGTATGAGGCTGGTTTTTCCAATACAAGGTTAAAAACCTTTTGTATTATATTTTTATGCAGTTGAAAAATTCACTTAGTTTTGACAACACTTCGATGGAAACAGTTCGATGTTCGCTTCTTGGTTGAATTGGACGTTTTCAAATAATAGCTAAGATGTTAGTAGCGCAGAAAGTGCAATAATTCAATCCTATGTAGGTGTTTCCAATAACACGGGAAAGTATGTGCTTTGTAGCACCACTAGTTTATGTTAAATATTACGTAAAATAAATTGGATCGTAGTTTCACTTAGATGTTATTTGACTATCCCAGTGGTAGTTATTGGAGAGAAAGGCGAATGACGTTAAGATCTGAACGTAAATCATTTTATGTTATATGTTGTGTGGTTATGTTATATGTTGCGTGTAGTTGTCCTTAAAAACAGGCCAATTCTTTAGTTTAAAATGTCTAGTGTATGGTGGTGTTTTCTGGTGGTGACATTTCCAGATATTAGAGAAAATGCGAAAGTGGTAACGTCGGTATATTATTGCGAAACTTTTGTACGCCCTTGCAGGTGGTCTGGTAAAAGGCAGGTACCTGTGGGGGTAGAGTAGAGGGATGTCCGCCAGGTGGCCTTCGCTGAATCCTGCATATCGACTGCAAGGAAATACGTCAATGGAGAAGTTTAACTTATAAAAGTTCCCGTTAGTCGAAGAAAAAGTATTGAATCAAACTCAATGTAATGGGTATTAATACCCAACGTTTCATTATATACTATTATGAGTACATGTGCTTTAAAATAATGTCAAATAAAGTTTCTAGGAAAACTCAACAGTTTTCAGTGAAAACTAGCTAACGTTTTCTTCAATTTTTTTGAATGGATAGTGCTAACATGCTCTCTTTAATATGACGTCAAATTCATTTTGAGTTTTTTTTAAACAATTCCACAAATATAATTTTGTTATGTTTAAGGTCTCTCACGCCGTTAATATACACATCTTCAGCATTTTGTGAACACTATCCTATTTGTTACTTAAAGTTGTTCAAATGACTTCAAATTCAATTTTCGAAAACTCAAAACTTCAATTTTTCGAAAACTCAAAAATGTTCTGTGGAAACGATATTTAAATTTCGAATTTACATTACCGCATCATCGTAATTTTCTTAAACCGACTCCAAATTTTTCAATGAAAATTGCCGATTGAGACGAGGTTTTACCGTTCTTTAATACTCTTAGAAAATATTTCTGTTCTACTAATTGGAAACCAAAAAATGAAGAAAATGACAAAAAAATATAACCAACATTTTCTTCCGGGCTAGGGAGCCGTGGTCTACAGGAAAATATACTTCCAAACGTTTCGTCCGTAAGCGTTTTTCCTACAGACCACGGTCCCCTAGCCCGGAAGAAAATGTTGATTACAACTCCGGCCGTGAAAGCCTACATTGTTATATAAAAAAATATACTTTGAGCGGCGATAGCTGGCAACTGACAAAAGTATGTAAGAAGTCCGAATAGTTAGCCGAGATCAAAGAAAATAGAAAACTAATACGGGAAAGTCTGTGCCATTCTCTAGCACCACTAGTTTCTTTCTCTAATACGTACATCAATATGCGGAGTAATATACTTAGTATAGGGAAAGTTACACTCTTTGAAATATGGGGGTGTTTTACTTGAAGCTCTCGAGACATTTTCAAAATTTTCTCACAAAGGCTCTAAATTTGTTTTTTAATATTCTTGTAAGAATAGAGCAAAATAAACTTAAGGTGGCATAGGTCTGATTTTCGCAGTTAACTCAGAATTTTTAGAAATTAGAAAAGTTCGAATTTTTTCAGCATCATCCTCCAACTACAAAATTGAAGGTAGAGATTTTTCCTTCAAATAAAATTTGTTCTCTAAAGTCAATTCTTTCTTTAAGGTATTGTTCATTTCTTTTGGAAATTGTAGTTGTCGCGCAAAATTGCGTGCAAAATGTGCAAAGTAAAAAAATACAAAAACAAGATTTTCTCAAAAAACGGCTCCAAAATTTTTCTTTAAACTTTTTGTAGGGATAGTACCTAACGTACTCTATGAGACGACATTAACGCCATACTGCTCTATTCTTTTGATTTTTCACAAATTACAAAATTGTAATTTTTTTACTTGTGTCTCATGTCGATAATATTTACTTTAGCGGCGATTTATTTACATTATATATTTATGCGTGCCTGTGTTTTAAATAACGTCAAGTAAAGTTTCTCAAAAACTCAACCGTTTTCCGTGAAAACTAGCGCGAACTCCCGCATTTTCAGAAATGCTCAACCGCCATTTTTTCATAAATGGCTCCAAATGTTTCCTTCAGACGTTTCCAACGGATAGTGCTAATTGCACTCTTTAATTGTTTTTTTTCAAAAATTACACAAATTTAATTTTTTTAAAGATCTCTCACACTGTTATATGCACGTTTCCCACAATTTGTAAACACTATTGTATTTGTGAGTTAAATTTCTTTAAATGACTTCAAAAAATTTTGTTTGATAACATAACAGATTCCTGTGAAAAATATCTTGAAATTTCGCATTTGCAGTAGTACTCAAAACCCATTCTTTTAAAAACGTCTCCAAATTTTTCAAAGAAAATTGCCATTTAGGGCTATGTTTCACTGTTCTTTAATATTCTTAAAATAAAATATCCGTTCTATTATTAAGAAACCGAAAAATTAAGAAAATGTTAAAAAACGAACCTTGGTTGGCGATAAATGGCAGCTGGCAAGAGTATGTGGCAATTCCGAATATCTAGTCCAGACCCAAGGAAATAGAAAACCAATACCGGGAAGTCATTCTCTAGCACCACTAGTTGAATAAGAAAAGACAGAAAATAAAGAAATACCCTGTCGCTACAGAAGAGATCATTTTACTTTCCCATATAGTACGTATATACGGAGTGTATACGTAGTATAGGGAAAGTTATGAAATGCTGCGGAAAATCGATTTCGAGATTTCAACGGAAATACACGTTTTGGGTACCTCGTACCGAAAAAGTGTTTTTCTCAAAACGTCCGTCCACCTGTCTGCCTTCCTGTTCGTCTATCCTTAAATACGATTTCTTCCAAAATGAGTATTTCGCAGCCGATCTGCTTCCACTCGAGGCGCCGCGAAAAATATTTCTTCAAAATTTCTTCAAAATTCAAAATACTTTACATGAACCCCCCCGGACATTTTCAAAATTTTCTTAAAAACGGCTCCAAATTTTTTCTTTAAATTTGTTGTAAGGATAGAAGAAAATACACTTTTAAAGGTGGCACAGGCCCGATTTTCTCGGTTTATTCTGGATTTTCGAAAGTTTGAATTTTTTTCGGTGCTTTCCTAGAACTACAAAACTGAAGATAGAGGTTTTTTCCCTATAAATAAAATTAGTTGTCCAAAGTGAGTTCTTTCATTAAGGTCATATGCATTTTTTTTGAAAATTTAAGTAGATATTGCGCCATATTGCACGCAATATTTGCAATTTTAAAAGTTTACTAAATGCGGATTTTCGCAAAAACTTCAATGTTTTTCTTTAAACTTTTTGTAGGGATAGTGCTAAATGTGCTCTATGAGGTGACATAAACGGCATATTGCTCAATTCGTTTGTTTTTTCGAAAATTACAAAAATGTAATTTTTTTTCTTGAAACCCCAAAATTAAGAAAATGTGAAAAAAAAGTACTTTGGGTGGCGATAGATGGCAGCTGTCAAGAGTAGTGGCAAGTCCGAATAGCTAGTCGAGAGCAAACGAAAAAGAAAACTAATACGGGAGTCTGTGCCATTCTGTAGCACCACTAGTTTTCGTAGTTTATAAGTTTGCAACTTCAATTGCATAACGATGAATTATAATGTATTGACGATATCACTGTGAAAAACATTTTACCACAAATTGGTGTGGTAAATTGGCAAAAGAGAGACTACTCGTGTCATCACTCGGATGTGTTGTCGAGTTTCTCAGAGATTGTGTGCAAGCAATCCTAGTCCATATGAATGAACCACAGAGCGTGGTTGAAGCCCTCCGCCCGGCGTTGCTCGCGAACCCAATTAGAGATGACCAGTCAATCAGGAACTTGGCCGACCTGCCGGTTTCAATAACGATACCAGGAAAGTGGAATGGATATCAACGCTGTCGTTTGTTATGCAGTCCGATGCAGGCCAAAAGGCATCGTTAATTTTATTCTTGCCATTCTCTCTCTCACTGAATTTCAGATTGGCTTTGATAACTCACTTTTGTATGCACACACGACTCAATCAGTGATTGTTAATTGCAGCATACATCGTCCATTTATTGTTTGCGACGGTAATTCTTTCATGTAAAATGTAAGTAATTTTGCATCTCGTAGACACATTGGGAATACTAAAACTAGATCACAAAATTTGTTTATGATTAAAAGATATATTATAAGAGTCCTAGACTAATTATAAAAAATAACTCGTCTATTTACTGACAAACAGTTCTTAATAATTCTTAAGTATTGGAGGCGGACCTTCGTTACATTACTGTCGACTCGTTATGTATCCCGTATCCCAGCCTGATTACACCTCATTCTTCTATACATGTGTCTCAGGAGGAAACGTCAATATTTTTTGTCATTTCAGGAAAACAAATTCTATGAACATGTGCGTCATTCCTAAGGGTTTCCCAAATAAAGCTACATGAGTGTACTATAGTATTTTGAATTTAATCTGCAATGGTGTTCTTTCATGCGGCAGTACTGTGCCAGTTTCAGTGACATCTTATTCCTTAATGTGTCATTTGGCCGTTATGATGTTTGATATGGCCGTTATGATATTGCAAGTTTGTTAAACAAACTGCCACTTATCTTCACCAATGAATATTCTGATAGTGTGTGTAAGGCTTTTGCGATTATATTACCACCGCTGCTGTACAAACACTTAATAGTCTGCAGTTTCCAATGCTCAGCGACGTCCGTTAAGCTGGCAAAGCCATTTTCAAAAAACACATTTTCTCTATACCCAGAATTTTGTGCTATTTTTGTGCTTTCCAAATATCCAAAAATTAATTTTTTTGCTCCAACGGTTTTTTCCAAAAATTGGTGGCTTAATGTTAAGCTGGCAAAGCCAATTAGCCAAAACAAATTTTCTTTATACACAAAATATTGTGCTATTTTTGTGCTTTTCAAATATATAAACATTAATTTTTTGCTCTTACCGTTTTTTCGAAAATTTAGAAAAAACGAATTTTCGAAATGCCCGGCAGGCGCATCAACAACGCGTCAGAAAACTACTCGTAGAAAAAAAACTATCCATCAAAATTAGATTTTCTTGACACAAAAATAACCACAAAAAATTCTCTATCCAACAATGTTGTTTCGACATTAATAATTCAACATTAATAATTCCCTGTAAATAATAATAATACTTTACACTACTGTCAAAAAACAACACAAATCAAGACATACAATTCCTCATAAAAACTAAACTACTCAATATTTCGCAATGTCCTTTCCCAACAAACAGAACCAAACATTGTTCTAAAAAAGTACACACACGCTGATTTTTTTACTCTCACCGTTTTCTGCAAAATTCAACTAAACCACTCACGAGTCACCCGGAACAACGCACTCCCGCAGGATGAGAAAATCACTCATCAAGGCAAAACTCAAATTCAAAATCAAATTATCCTCACATAACATCAACCACAATATAATAAAAAAATATTGTTTTTATGTTTTTGATTTTCGATACTATCGATGAAAAAATTGTATATCCTTTAACTGGGTACCCAAAACCACACGAATGGAGGCACATCAATCCTACAAAATACTAAACTACTCAACACTTCGCATTGTCCTTCCTCAACAAACTAAATCAAACTTCATTCTAATAAACTACACTTACAATGATTTTTTTGCTCCAACCGTTTTTTGAAAAATTGAACAAAATGACACATACGTGACGCAAGATAGCGCAACTCCGCCAAAGAACAAAAACAATCTTCGAAGGACAAATATTATTCAAAATTAAAAAGTCTTATCCCAGAATCAACAACAATGCAATGTACTACGCAACAGTATTGCTTTCAAATCATTAACTTTCGATACTATCTATAAAAAAATCTAAATCATTACACTGAAAATCAAAAAAAAAAACGCACAGAGGCAAACAAATCCTAATAAATACTAAAGTACTCGACAAATTGCATTGCCCTTTTCCAAGAATAACAACGAAATACTGTTCTAATAAACTAAACCAACAATGATTTTTTTGCTCTCATCGTTTTTTGAAAAATTAAACTCAACCTCGTGCACCGGAGTGGTGGGACCTCGGGATAACAAAAGCGACGGAAGGAGGCACACATGTCCTAATAAATACTAAACTACTCGACAAATTGCATTATCCTTTTCCAAGAATAACAACGAAATACTGTTCTAATAAACTACACCAACAATGATTTTTTTGCTCTCATCGTTTTCTGAAAAATTAAACTCAACCTCGTATGCGTGCACCGGAGTGTCGCGCACCTCCCCACAACAAAAACGACGGAAGGAGGAACACATGTCCTAATAAATACTAAACTACTCGACAAATTGCATTGTCCTTTTCCAAGAATAACAATGAAACATTGTTCTAATAAACTACAGCAACAATGATTTTTTTGCTCTCATCGTTTTTTGAAAAATTAAACTCAACCTCGTATGCGTGCACCGGAGTGTCGCGCACCTCCCCACAACAAAAACGACGGAAGGAGGAACACATGTCCTAATAAATACTAAACTACTCGACAAATTGCATTGTCCTTTTCCAAGAATAACAATGAAACATTGTTCTAATAAACTACAGCAACAATGATTTTTTTGCTCTCATCGTTTTTTGAAAAATTAAACTCAACCTCGTATGTGTGCACCGGAGTGGTGGGACCTCGGGATAACAAAAGCGACGGAAGGAGGCACACATGTCCTAATAAATACTAAACTACTCGACAAATTGCATTATCCTTTTCCAAGAATAACAACGATAACGACGAAATTTGGAGCTGTTCTAATAAACTACACCAACAATGATTTTTTTGCTCTCATCGTTTTTTGAAAAATTAAACTCAACCTCGTATGCGTGCACCGGAGTGTCGCGCACCTCCCCACAACAAAAACGACGGAAGGAGGAACACATGTCCTAATAAATACTAAACTACTCGACAAATTGCATTGTCCTTTTCCAAGAATAACAATGAAACATTGTTCTAATAAACTACAGCAACAATGATTTTTTTGCTCTCATCGTGGGAAGGGAAGTCATCTTGGGAAATTTGGAGAACCGCTTTATTATAAAGTCGTGTTCTCAACGCCTGATCTTGGGCAGCTATTACAAGTGCTTCCGATTCTGGCTTCATTTTTCCCCTTTTAAGCCACATAAATGATTGATCTTCATTGATCTGCACCTTGTCCAATCTTTTTAGATATTTCTGTGTCTCAAATTTCATGTTAAGTAGCATCAGAAGTTCAGTGTCTCTGTCATTCTGGGTGTCTTGCATAGTCTTGTTCGCAATGCTTCTTGCTACACTTACAATGCGTCTGTTTCCCATTCTTCGGTCAGATTTCATGACCTGCCCCATTAGTGGGTCATCGTGATGGCTGACTACATACTTTCCCATTCCGGTTATTGCATTGTGCCAGGAGGCTTCAATTTGTCTCAGGCCTCTTCCTCCTTCCTTACGTGAAACATAAAGTCTATGTACATCAGCTCGGGGGTGGGCGACATGATGCATTGTAAGCAGTTTTCTGGTTTTTCGATCCATGATGCGAATTTCCTGTTCAGTCCAGTCTACTAGTCCGAAACTGTATTCGGCTACAGGTACCGCCAAACTACCAATTGCTGATATTTTATTCCTTGAGTTCAGAGCGGACTGCAGGACAAGTCTCACTCGTCTATAATACTCCCTGCGAATTCTCTCTTTCATTGTGTCGTTCGAGATGGTCTCACATTCTTCAATGCCCAGATATTTGTAAGTTTTACCTGGCTCAAGATCTTGAATCACAGTGTGTCTATCAACTTCAATGTTCTCTGACGTTGTCATTTTGCCTCTTTTTAAGTTGACTTTTGCACACTTGTCAAGACCAAACTTCATGCAGATGTCATTGCTAAATTCATTGATGACAGACAGTATTTGGGAGAGAATCGCTTCATTCTTAGCAAACACTTTCAGATCATCCATGTAAAATAAATGTGATACAGGCCTTTCATCACCATGGAGCTTTTAACCAAAGTCAGTGTGCGACAGCTGTCTTGATAGAGGAATCAAACTAATGCAAAACAACAGAGGGGATAGTGAATCTCCTTGAAAAATTTCCCTGTTAATCTGAATACTTCTGGTTTCTACTACTCCCTTTCCGCTGTGTATTAGTAACCTGGTGCTCCACGACTTCATACTAGCCTTGCAAAACTCAACAAGTCTAGGATGAAATCGATAGATCTCCAGGGTCCTCAAAATCCAATCGTGTCAAAAGCTGTCACTGTCAAAGGCTTTCTGGTAGTCAATCCAAGCCATGCTTAAATTACGTTTTCGTTTCTTTACATCATTCAAAATTATTTTATTCAGAAGCAAGATTTCCTTACAGCCATAGGAACCTTTACGACATCCTTTCTGTTCAACTGGCAACAGATGGTTCTTCTCTAGGTGCCTATACATTTTGTCAGCAATGGCTGCAGTTATAAGTTTGTACATTACTGGCAGGCAAGTAATTGGCCTGTAGTTCTTCGCCAAAGAGCTGTCTCCTCCTTTGGGTAGCAAATACGTGATGCCGCGAGTGAGCCATTCGGGGAGTTCGTTAGGGTTTTCTAAAATTTTATTAACAGCTTTTGCAAGATGAGAATGTAGTGCTGTTAATTTCTTAATCCAATAAATCTGGATCTTATCAACCCCAGGGGATTTCCAGTTTCCCATATTCTTAATTGTTTGGCATAGGTCCTCTTTCGAGAATTCTTGAACATGTTCCACTGTTTCCACGAGTCCATTGGCAGCATCAACTTCAGATTGGAGCCACGATGCGTCTTTGTTGTACGAT
Source organism: Acheta domesticus (assembly GCA_031308135.1). Taxonomy (NCBI): domain Eukaryota; kingdom Metazoa; phylum Arthropoda; class Insecta; order Orthoptera; family Gryllidae; genus Acheta; species Acheta domesticus. The sequence continues at coordinate 104,528,363 of JAHLJT010009436.1, read as the reverse complement.
CTGGTTTCCTCCCAGATTCCTGACCAAAATGTTTCGACGTCATCTTTTGAAGGAGGGGCAGCATTGCCGTTCGGTTTTTGAGTCAGACTGCGATAGAATCTCTTCGCGTCTGTTTCAAACAACCGGTTCTGTACACGGAAATCGATTCTACGTTTGTACCGTCTTATTCGTTGAGCCCATGCTTGGATTTTTTCTTTTAGCTTTTCAGCTACCATTAGCCTTGTTGTGTCATTGTCAATTAGGAATTTTTGTTCAAAATGGAGTATTTATTGTTGAACTTTATACGTGTGGTTTGACTTAGAAGATGCCTCGGCTAGGAGTGATATTTCACGCCGTGTGTCGGCTATCCGTTTCATAATTCTTTTCATCCATGGAGGTACGGAGCTTTTTACTCTGTCTGGCTGTCGGCCATCGGTGTTCTTGGCTGGCCCCAAGATTATCTGAGATACTAGATATCCAGTTGCATACACGATGTGATTGATTTCAGTAATATCTAGATCTCTACTTGAGGCCTGTACAACCTCATTTAAGACAGAATTCGCTGTTTCTATCACTCTCTTAGCTTTAGCATTTTCGTAAATTCTCCTCAACGGTGCACGAGATTCGAATGGAAGTAGACGAACTCGCTCTATCTCGCGTCGGAGGAGGTTCCGCATCATGTCCTTGTCGTGTGACTCATGGCCAGATGAATTTTCACCACTGACGAATGTTTCATTTGGAAGAGATGAACCTTGAAGGGGATCATCGTTTTCAGGGATATTAGATGGTTCTAAATGTTCGTCATGTGGATGGTTTGATCGATGAACATACTCTGCGTTTCTCTGGATGTCTGCAAGTTGTTCTGATGTGAATTTTCCACTGCTGAGTATGTATCGTCGTTGACTGGCAAGCTTCTTTGAGTCTAGGGTAGGTCTCATATCTGGGTTCCGCTCTCTCCATATCTTAAAAACTTCTATTTCTGAGCCCCCATTTTTCGCTTTTGCATAGTAAAAGCACCACATCACCTCCATTAATTCATCCCGGGTCCATCTCTGACGATGGCTTCGAGCTACTGCCGGCTCTGGGTCCCTGGGACTAACATCCGTGGGATAGCCAGATGTCGACAAGGTGACATTAGCTCGGTTTCTGAGCAGGTATGGGACATTGGTAGAACAAGGCACGTTAAGGTTCATTACATTGCTTGTTCTATTCATTTTGCTCATTGGTTTCAAGTGAAGATTCGCAGGTAGCAAGTTCGAGTTCACAGATCACATTTAACCTTTGGGTTGTTTCCTGCGATCCGTTACTGCGACCCACAGTGGCCTCGGGGCATCCCGCAGGGCCCAGCAAGGGGTTCCTCCGATCGCCAGTCGGCGTTACTAAACTCTACGGGATTTGCACTGACTGCTGAAGGCAGCCTCCTTCGCTGGCTAATGCAAGGTTCGGGCCTCCACTCTAATCAGTGGCCTGGTGTGCCAACCCAGTTTCTCTCCTGTACCTTCCATGGGCCGATAACAGGAAGTCCAAAGGTTCATGACCCTTCCCCCTCTGCTTACTCCCCACTCTCCTCAAAATGGAGTACTTCGTCTGACCCCTCACCTTCAACCTATTCAGCAAGGGAGGCCCTACCAGTAGCTAGGCTACCACTGACATAGCTCTCAGGCTCATGAGGGTACTCAAGCTCCACCACCAACTCCAAGGTCGTGTACTCCCTAGGTGGAGTTATTATTATTATTATTATTATTATTATTATTATTAGCCTACACTATCCCATGTAGGGCTAAGGTCTCCTGATTTCTCAGGAATGATTTGTGCTGTTACCTACTTGTGGCCTTGTGCATAGCTAGTTCGCTGTCTGGTAATACATTTGTCGTTATGATCTACTTCATTAGTTAACTTAGTTCGCAATTCTGACTACGCTTGTTATTGACAATTTTCATTTGTATAGCTTCTTTTACCTGTGTGGTTATACACTTTTCACTTCGTTGTTATTCTTTGTCTATTTTTGCAACAACAGGAAGATATTCATGTTAGGTATGACCTCCACGTCGACGTATCTTGGGCCTGCTTCGCTCACTTGTTGCTGACTAATCTCCCTGAAGCTGACCGACCATCGTTTGTGTTGCCTTCCAGGGTGTCGCCAGCCAATTATTGGTTCCCATGTTGTTGTGTGTGACCATCTGTAATTGTGTCTTACAATGTGTCCGCCCTGTTTCATTTCAGTTTTTCAGCTTATAAAAAATTAGCTTTCATCTTTAAAAAATACATACATTTAAAAAATAGTCGTGTAAATTCTTGTGCGATTTGACGTGGAATGCCTCGTATTTAAATTCGTTTCACGTTCACCCACAAGAACATAGATGACCCACTAGTCACCTACGATGTTACCCACAAAAACATGTTTGACACAATGTCATACATTCTGGGGGCAGAGTGAACATCTGAAACACTAATACACATCTTGAAATCCCAATCAGGCAGACGGTCATTCTTTTTTTTTTTGTTCTTCAGCACTTCCATCAAAGACCGACCAAAATTATTCGTTAGTGCATGGGTAGGCAGAGCGCGCCCTCGTACTTACAATTTATTTTTACTTTCCCGTATACTATACGTACGTACGTATGGTATAGGGAAAGATACGTAATGCTCCGCGGAAAAATGGCGGATTTTTGGCTGAAAAATTCTTATTACAGGGCCCTAGTAATGAAAAAGTGTATAAATCCAGTTGTTAAATTAAGAAAAAAATCTCCTAACACGTGGGGCAGCCAGAATACATATTTTGTGGGTCCTTGATACCGAAAAAACCAATTGAAACCAAAACGTCTGGCCGTTCGTGTGTTAGTGAACAACACTATCAGATAAACTGTTCAGCCGATTTTCTCCAAAATTGATACTCCTTGATCGATCTGAATGATCTCGCGGCCCCTTGGATTTGAAACCGATATTTTAATTTTGCAGGGTACTTTACATGAAGTCCTTCGGACATTTTCAAAATTTTCAAAAAAATGGCGCCAACAATTTCGACAAAATTTTGTTGTCAGATAGTCTGAAGGTCATTTAACAGAATGACGTAGGTTGGTTGGTTGAAAACTCTGATTTTTTGAAAATTGAAAAAATTCAAACTTTCTTCGGCATATTCCTACAACTACAATTATGAAGATACATTTTGTTTCTTAATGAAATGTGTTCATAAAAAATAGGTCTTCAAATAAGGTCATGTTCAATTATTCAAAATCATAAGTATTTTTTGCGAAAAATTGTGTCAAACATAGACATTTTGTTTTTCCTTTAAAACATTTTTTCTTAAAAACCACACAACGTTTTTTGATTAAATTGGATCTGAGATAGCAAAATGGAAGCTCAAGAGAATGGTGCAGGTTTCATGTTCGTTGAAACGCCTGATTTTGCAAAAAGTTTTAAAAATTTAAAAAATGTTGGCGTTTTTTTACAACTACAGTTGTGAAGACACGATTGTTTTTCTTAATGAAATATGCTCATCAAACACAAATCTTCAAATAAGGTCATGTTGATTTTTTTGAAAATATGAGTAGTTTTTCTATAATTTCCTCACAAACATAATAGCCCGGTCGGAATTGACTGCGCTTCGTTTTCGTCGTTTTCTTACAAATACAATTTTAAAAGTAATTTTTTTTCGTATAAATGTATTTATCAAAACTACATCTTCAAATAAGATAATTTTTTGTGTAATTTTGTGACAAACATAATAGCCCGCTGTAAATTTACTGCGCTACGGACAGCTGTATGCATCGTAAATTAGAATTTGCAATTTTATATATTATTTCTTTGTTCGTTTCTTACATTCCACCTTTTGTTATATATTTACACATTAATATTTTAGAAATTGTTTATTTTGAAATATTTGAAATAAAAAGTAAAAAAAATAATAGCTCTTGGAATAGCAACAATGCAGGGTCTGCGACAATGGAATTCCTTTGCGCTCGCCAATATTTGTGAATTACGTGTGATTGTTGTGATCTGATGGATATGTATGAAAAGGAGTTACAATTGTCAAATTAATGTTGATATTTGCATGAAAATATTCAGTTTTCGCACCAAATGCGAATGAGTATTTTTTGCATGGTTTTAGAATACTCTACTTTAATCTTGGCCCTATGGAATGCATTTCTATATTGTCCAAGGTATCAGGCTTATTTTTCCAATACAGGTTTACAAACCTTTTGTATTCTATTATAGTTCTGACAACACTGCGATGGAAACAGTGAGTTGTTCGCTTCTTGGTTGAATTGGACGTTTTCAAATAATAGCTAAGATGTTAGTAGCGCATCAAGTGCAATATTTCAGTACTAGTAGCTATTTCCAATAATGCGGGAAAGTATGTGCTGTTATAGCACCCCTAGTTTTAGAACTGTATGTGAGGAGTGCCCGCTTTTTTCTTGTTGTAGTTTATTGAAAATTGAACAAGGAATGTGCCTATATTTTTTTCAAGTTTTTATCGCATAGAGTTTATACAGAAATTTTACCTTTTTTGAAAAAATACATTTTTTAAAATGAAAAAATATTTGTTGAAAAAAATTATTTACAGAGGAATAAAATACATATTTTAAAGTATTAAATGAAACAAACCAGCCTTTCTTATATTCAGTACATTGGGAGCAATAATTAATCTTATTTTGTGAAGTAACCGTAAACTCGAAAATTTAATGTAGACATGTCATACTTCATTACATCAAATCAACCATTGATATTCACCAATCTAATCGTATACAATGGTAATGAGTTTAAAAGTCAAACATTTCAACAATGTAAACTGAGATTTCAAGACAACAATTGTTTGATAATTCTTTGTACGTGATAAATGCGTTCCTTTTCAGAATAAAGAGACTTCTGTTTGAAAACTCTTCGGAATGTGCTTCGCAGAAGAAAGTAGTTACACGTATCGACGTTCATTCTAAAAATGACAAAATATTTATAATACAAGTAAAGATGACTAGAACATTTGTATCGAAATGCTTAGAAAGTTTTTTGCTCATAATATAGCGCTGTGAGTTATTTGTCTCAAAATAATGCACTATGAGGTAACTGTTCCCTATTTTTGTTTAACATTTTCGTCTTTTTAAAACGATCCTTCGAATACACAGCTTTTGAGGGAAGAAAGACCCGTCACAACGACAAGAGCTCTGACAGAGTATTTCATTTCTATTTTGGCGTGTATCTCCTTTACGTTAACGAGAAACTTTTCTATTTTATATGCAAAGGCAATTCTGGTATATTTCTCATCTCATTCGTTCTCCATTTTGTTGACAAAGACATAGTATGTGTTATAAAAAACTAGAATAAAATACATATTTTCTTCTCCTGGTAATTTTTAAAAGAAATTTCTTTCGTTCAGTTTTCAATTTGGTTGCAAAATCTTTGAAATAACAACAGAAACAATTGTATTTCAGAAATTCACGAAGAGCTCTCTTCGTTTACATCAGCTTTCATAAATTCCCTGGAGAGAAGGGAGGCGGAAAGGAGGGCGTATCATTACTCCGACGCGACGTCGACCGTCAAATATTAAGCAGCCCCGTTGTTTTATAAATAAACATCGAAGACAAGTCAGATCTGCCTGGAGGTTTTTGCGTGATTCGGAACAAGATATACGATCAGAAAACTTTTACTGAAAAAACAGGAGTTGTAAATCTTGATGTGAACGCAGTGAGACTGCTCTCTGTCCAGAAATAACACTAGGCAACACTGATCTTTTTCTATTTCATTCATGTCCTTTTCTTCTTCATTAGAAAGAGAAAGCAGAACATGAAAATTGATGCCTTGCGATTCTCGTATCATTGCCACCCGCTGTCCCTTTCTTTCTAGGCACATCAGACAGAGACATCTAGCGATTATGCGAGAATCGCATCGCGCAATAGTTTCAAGAAGAAATCCCCGAGAATACTTTTTTTTGGATACTGTCTAAAGCTTGGACCAATAATCGAAATAAATTAAATCTTAGCGTTGTAAAATCTGAGTTACTTGTAAAGTGGAACTACGACTTGACTTGCGATCATTTTATTGATTTTCTCAAAACAATCAAGTAAGTATCTCGGTTAAAAAAATGCTCTCAGTAACGAAAAAGATAGCTGATAACTAGTGGTACTACAGAATGGCACAGATTTTCCCGTATTAGTTTTCTTTTATGTTTTCGACTAGCTATTCGGACTTGCCATTGCCCTTGACAGTTGCCATCTATCGCCGCCGAAAGTACATTTTTTGACATTCTCTTAATTTTTGGGTTTCCTAATAGAACAGAAATATTTTTTAAGAATATTAAAAAACAGTACAACTTTGTCGTCAATGGCAATTTTCGTTAAAAAATTTGGAGCCCTTTTTAAGAAAATGGCGTTTAAGCGCTACTGAAAATGCGAAATTTGATGCTCTTTTCAAAGTTTTAAATTTTCAAAAAACTTCAAGTCATTTTCAGCACTTACACGCACATATTTCAATAGTGTTTACAAATTGCTGTACATGTGCATATTAACGGTATGATAGAACTTTAAAAAAAATTACATTCGTGTAATTTTTGAAGAGATAAAAAAACAGAATTAACTTTACGCCATATTAAAGAGTGCTATTTGCACTATACTTTCGAAAAGTTTGAACAAAAAAATTTAGAGCCATTTTTGAAAAAATGGCTTTTGAGCGTTTCTGAAAATGCAGAATTATGATCTAGTTTTATGTACAAAATCAATGTACAATATGTGCAAAATAAAAAGTTACAAAAACAAGATTTTCTAAAAGACCTTTACAAATTTGTTCCTTAAACTTTTGTTACGTATAGTGCCTATTGTACTCTCTGAGATGGCATGAACGTCATATTGCTCTATTATTTTGTTTTAGAAAAACAAATACAAAAATGTAATTTTTGACTGGTGTCCCACGTCGTTAATATTTACGGCATTTTGTTGACATCATTATATTAATGAGTCCGTGTGCTTTAAATAATTTTAAGTAAATATTCTCGAGAACTCAACCATTTTTTGTGAAAACTTACTCAAAATTCCGCATTTTGAGAAACGCTCAAACGCCATTTTCTCTTCAATGGCTCCAATGTTTTTTCAAACTTTTGGAACGGATAGTGCTAATTTTACTTTTAGTATGACGTAATGTTCATTTTCAGGTAAATTTTCGATTTTTCAAAAATTAGACAAATGTAGATTTTTGAATGATCTCTCGAATCTTTAATATGCACTTTATCAGCAATTTGTAAACATTATTATATTTGTGACTGTAATTGCTTCAAATGAATTTAAATGAGTCTTTTGAAAACTCGAAAACTTTCAGTGAAAAAGAGCTTGAAATTTCGCTTTTATAGAGGCGCTTAAACCCAATTCTCTTAAAAACAGCTACAAATGGTTAAAAGACAATTGACATTTAGGACGAAGTTTTTGTGTTCTTTAATATTAGATTAGATTAGATTAGATTATATTTATTATTAATTCTGCAATTAAGTATTATTACTTGGTGGCAGAATATTTAAATTACAAGAGAGTAGTTAATTTAAAAAAACAAACAAAAAAAAACAATAATTAAGAATAATAGTACATAATTTCACAGCGCAAACCTTACTCCAATTCATTTTACTCCACTTCACTTCACTGCACTGCACTGCACTTCACAACGCTTAACTGTTATGCATTTCTTTCGCATTTGTTTTCCTCCACTACACAACACTGCACTGAACTGAACTGAACTACACGAATATTATAATAATAATAATAATAATAATAATAATAATAATAATAATAATGACAATACTACTACAACTACCACTAATAATAACAATTAGACAAACTACTTAATAGGAAATTCTACTTATTTAACTGTAGAAACTTAACAATAATACAATGACCTAAAATATAAATAGTTAGGAAACTAATTTATTTTTAAATTTTCTCAAGCTTTGAGGAAAGGGTTCAAAGATTGTCGCAGGCAAACTGTTCCAGTCTCTAATAGTTCTGTTAGTGAATGAAAATTTCCCAACGTCCGTTTTCTGCATTCTTGTCTTAATTTTGTGCTCGTGATCCGCTCTACCGAAGTACGTAGGTTTTCCTAGACGACGATTAATTTCACTCCAAGCAGGATAATTTTTGTATGCTTTGTACATAGCACAGAGTCGCAACTTAATCCGCCTTTTTTCGAGTGACTCCCATGTACTTCTATTTTTCTATTCTATTCTATTCTAAAATTAATATTTCCTTTCTACCATTGGGAAATCGAAAATTGATGAAAATGTCAAAAAAATTTACTTTGGGCGGCAATAGATGGCAGCTAGCAAGTGTATGTGGCAATACTATATAGGTAGCAATGACCCAAAGAAATAGAGAGCTAAAACCGGAAAGTCTGTGCCATTCGGTAGCCCTACTAGTTACTTTCTCGTGTACGTACGTATATACAGTTAATATACTGTAGCGGTACGCTATTTTTAATATTTTTTAAATTTCACAAATAACTGTCGATGCGAGGCGTCCACCTCCCGCCGCCGCCAGCCGGGTCGGCGCGCCCCCTCCGCTAATGGAAGGGATGACAGCACGCGCCCCTCTAAAGTTTATGGCCATCGTCCGCGAGTCGACCCTCATCCCGTCACGCACCCGGGCGCCGAAGAAGAGATTAGAGACGTGTGCCGATCCCGCCGTTCCGGGTATCATGCGCACTGAGTACCCAGGCCGTCCTTCGCAGCTTTCTCCGGGGGTCCCAACGGACATTCCGCGTACCCTTTACTGACCTACTTCCGAAGTCAGACGGAGAGCGTTTTCCAGACAGAGATAGGGCTACGGAAAATTCCTAGAATCACCGGACCTGATTGGCCGAGGACAAAATTACGGCGTAGTAGCACTTAGCCAATCAGGGGCAAAATTCCGTGGGGTGGGAGCGATTTTGGGGCACTTTTGAATTTTCGGGGTGGCGGAACGAGGACACCTCCACGCTAGCGGCGTAGGGGAGAAGATCACTTCTTCTTGTTCGATTGAGCTGGGGGGGGGGCGAGCGCCGCGGAGCGAGTAACAGCTCCGGCGCCTCGTTCGAACACTACGTTTACTCGACTTGTCTTGGGTGGCGAGCGCCGCGGAGTAAGTGATAGCTCCGGCGCCGCGTTCGAGGGAGAATTATTATTTTGGGACTTAGTTCGTGGACTCTGAGCTCTGCCGTGGGCAGTGACCGGTGACTAGTTTTCTCCGAGATTCGTGACCGTGAAAACTCCAGAGAACTTTCCGTAAGAACTGCTGATTTGTGTGAACGGAATTCGCGATCATTCACGATCCGGGCCAGCTGACCGTCGCCGCCGCCGCCGTCACCGCCGCAGCCGCTGTCGCCGCCGCCGCTCCTTTGGTAGCTATTGTGGAAGGACGTTTCTCGGCCTGGCAGGGCCATCTCAGCCGCCGACCCAGACGGAGAGAAGCCGACGCCGCCGCGACCCCCGCCGCCGCCGCCGAGGGCCGCCTACACGCCGCCCCATTCAGGCATAAACTTCGGTCAACGACCGCCAAAGAACTATTGTGCATTGCTGTGCCGCGCTTAGGCACTTGTTTCCTCATTATTGTCAGCCAGAAGGCGAATGGCCTAGAGTTTGTTGGGGCCTGTAAAGGAATTTGATTGTAATTCTCGTTCTTTACTTTTTTTTTAGATTTAAGTTTTATCTCATTTTTTCTTTCGTTTCTAACTGAGCTCATCAGGTAGGGGCTTTCTTAACTCTTTGAATCACTGTAACTTCCCCGGCCTATTATTAGGCGGGAATAAACCTTTTTATTTGCTTTACCAACCACTGAATTGTTTCTGTAGTTAGCAAACGCCTTACGACTCCTTCCATCCGAGTTAGATTCTAAGCAGGTGACAAAGTTGGCCGACTGAGCTAGGCCCGGGCCGCCCTCGTGGACTTCGGCGCACACCCACGCCGCCGGAGCTCGACGCTGTGGTTGACAATCGACGCCACCGTGTGGCTCGATAACGAACCTTGGGTGTGACAATACATAGTATAGGGGAAGTTATGTAATGCTGCGGAAAATCGATTTCGAGATTTTAACGTAAATACACGTTTTGGGGTCCCCTGTTTCCGAAAAAGTGGTTCTTTTCAAAACGTCCGTCCGTCCGTCAATCTGTGAACAACATTATCGCTTTAACCAGACGTGCAATTTTTTCCAAAATGCATATTCTCCGGTCAATTTGCGTCCACTCGAGGCGCCACGATTTTGAAAAACTTCCTTCAAAATTTGGGGGTACTTCACATGAAGCCTCCCGCTCATTTTCAATATTTCTAAAAAACGACACCAAATTTTTCCTTTAAATTTCTTGTAAGGATAAAGTAAAATACACTGATAAAGGTGACATAGGTCTCATTTTCACGGTTAACTCCGAATTTTCAAAAATTTCACAAGTTTGAATGTTTTTCGACGTCTTCCTACAAGTACAAAATTGAAGATTATTTCTTCCAAATAAACGTTGTTCTCTAAATTTATTTCTATCATTAAGGTCATGTACATTTTTTTGATATTTATAGTAGTTTTTGCGCAATATTGCATGCAATATTTGCAATTTTAAAAAAATACAAAAACAATTTTTTCTCAGAAACGGCTCCGTATTTTTTCTTTGAACTTTAGGTAGGGACAGTGCTAAATGTACTATATGAAATTACATAATTGCTATATTGCTCTATTCTTTTGTTTTTTCCGAAATAACAAAAATGAAATTTTTTTGACTTGCCTCCCATGTCGGTAATATTTAGATTAGGAGCAATTTGTTCACATTACTATATTTATGACTACATGTGATTTAAATAATGTTATACAAAGTTTCTCGAGAACTCAACCGTTTTCTGTGAAAACTAGCGCAAAATTCCGCATTTTCAGAAACGCTCAAACGCATTTTTCTAATAAATGGTTTCAAATATTTTCTTCAAACCTTTGGGACGGATAATGCTAATTCACTCTTTTATATGACGTAAAGTTCAATTTGGATATTTTTTTGGTTTTTGCAAAAATTAAATAAATATAATTTTTTGAAAGATCTCTCACACCTTTAATATGCACGTTTTCAGAAATTTTTAAATACTGTTGTATCTGTGAGTGTAAGGGCTTCAAATGATTTCAAATGAAGTTTTTCAAAAACTCAAAAAGGTTCTGTGAAAAAGAGCTGCAAATTTCGTATTTTTAGTAGCGCTTAAACGTCATTTTTAAAAGCCGCTCCAAATTTTTCAAACAAAATTGCCATTTAGGACGAGGTTTTACTGTTTTTTAATATTTTAAAATTAACATTTCCGTTTTAGCATTAGGAAACCGAAAAATTAAGAAAATATCAAAAAAATGTACTTTGGGTGGCGATAGATGTCAGCTGGCACGAGTATGTGGCAATTACGAAAAGCTAGCCAAGACCGAAGAAAATAGAAAACTAATACGGGAAAGGCTTTGGCATTCTGTAGCACCACTAGTTCGTTATCAGAGCTCGGCAATGAATTTTTTTCTGCCGAAAAGTCTCCGTTTTTCCGCGCAGCATTACGTAACAACTCCTATACAATGTATATTATACGTACGTATGCGGGAAAGTAAAATAAAATGTTAGCAAAGTGTGAGTTACACTATTTTATTAAATGTTAATTATTTATATATCATTATAAACCAAAGAAATATAAATATATTTTAAAGAAATGAACAAACCTCTGTGTCAATTGTTTTTAGAGTTCAGTAATGTAGAAAACGTTTTTAAATTATTACCTCCCTCCCCCCAATCACAGGGATCACCAGATTTCTGGAATTGGCAAGGTGGCGTGGCAACCCCAGGCAAGCAAAATATCAAACAAAAATACTAAAGTAAAACAAATATATACATATTTCCTAATGTACTTACAGAATGGCTGCGAATCCACCTACTGCAAGGCCAATGTGAGTATCATTTTAAAACATCAAAATAAAAAAAAATTGCCCTTACTATCTGTAAGTGATATTATTAATTGAATTTGCTTCAAATGTCGGTCTTGACACATACTCTTACAGCTACTATCTATCGCCATTATTTCTTAATTTCCTCAGTTTTTTGATTACCTAATAGTAGAACTGAAATATTACTTTAAGAACATAGAAAAGTCCTCCTGAAAGGTAATTTTCGTTGAAAACTTTGGAGCCGTCTTTTAGAAAATGGCGTTAACCGTTACTTAAATGCAAAATTTGAAGCTCTCTTTAACAGGAATTTTTTGAGTTTTCGAAAGATTTCATTTGAAGTAATTTAAAGCACTTTATCTTGTAAATGCAATAGGATTTACAATTTGCTGAAAATGTGCATATATCGGCATGAAAGGTATTTCAGAATATAAAATAAAAATACTTTTTTGAAAAAAGCAAAATAATGCAGCAAAATTAACTTCACGTCATTTTAAACCAATACAATTATCACTATCCCTTGGAAAAGATTGAAGAGAGAATTTGGAGCCATTTTTGAGAAAATGGCTTTTGAGCGTTTCTGAAAATGAGGAATTTTGGTCTTGTTTTCACTGAAAACTATTGAGATTTCGAGAAATTTTATATTAAGGTCACATATCGTCCTCCTTTAGGGAGGACAGGGTTCTGTCGTTCCTCAAAAAGTATTCTCCTACCTGCCTTCCTTTTCAATATTTTGAAACTAATATGTTAGTCTCAAAATTCAGAGATGCCGCGCCGAACTATTACGCTTCATGGGGCGATAGAGTGCGGAATGACGCGACTAGTGTTGGCAGATCGGGCGAATTCCCGACGTTTTCAATAGTTTCAGCTTCATTATTATAGTTTTTGGAAAAAAGAGAAATCAAGATTGATGGATACTACTCTAACTGAAGCACTTACCATAACATTTAATACGAAGGATACTTCCTGCTCCGAATATTCCAATATTAGAAAATGAAATATTGACAAAAAATATTCATTTAATAAAAAAGTCATTTAATGAAGTAATTAAAAGGGATGAAAGCAAAATTAGTGTATTTTGTTTGAAATAATAAAATGTTTAATTTATTTACGTTGTAATTTTTTCTTAATTTTTTCGTCCTCCTTTTCATTGCAAAAATATTGGCCACCTTATTTATATGACATCATTTAAAACACATTTACTCGTAAATACAATAATGTGAACAAATTGCCGTTAATATAAATATTGACGACGTGAGAGACACAGAGCGTGCTTTCTGGCGGAACGGCGTTCCGGCGGTACTTTGCGAATACTTTATAAATTATATTATAAATATATAACTATTTCTATTAAATTATTAATTAATTTGAGGCGCGTTCCGGGAACTAAAGTTTTATAAATTAAATATTGTTTTACATATATTCTTTCAAAAGGTATTAACACAAATTCAGTATTTTAAGTATATGAACCGCGGCAAATTTCGTTTTTCCACGTAACAAGAACGGCACAAAAGCGACAAATAATGGGCTATTTAATATTTTGAGTTCGGATGAAATGCTTGTGCTAACTTCCAGGACGTAGCGGAGGAGACACGCAAGCCGCGAAGTCGGCGTCGAAGCCGGGGCAGTGAGGCGCGCGTCCGGGGAAAGCTGTCTGCGGAGGCGCGTGGGCGCGCGGGTTGACGGCTGTGAGAAGATTCTGCTGCGATACCAAATATTCTACATTAAATGAGCACTTTGTAGAAACAACTGTTTCAGGATCGATTTAGTTCTTGGTTTTCCTTTCAAATAAATTGCCCGATTCGATTTTCCGTGTTTTAAGTAAAGTAACATGGATTATTACGAACATTTTGCCCTTTGCAAAACATAAATTAAAAGCTAAAGTTAATTGAAATGCTGGAAAACTGAAAAAAGGAGTATATATTACTCATCTGAATCTTGATTCCGTATATACTTGTAATTCAGCCATACGTACTAAATCACTTTCGATTCCATGATTCTGATGTTTATGAATCGGTGCACATTCAAAAAGAACTAAGTATATACATGCGCTATTATATGTGTTATCTATACTAAAATATAAAGACAAATGCTTTGACTTACAGCTTATATCTGTAAGTCTACTGAACCAATACCGATGAAAAGTTTGTGCTAGGTTCCTTTAAGATCTGGAGTTTTATATGCTATGATTTATAACCATCAATCTTAAAATATTTACGAAATAATTACTTTTGTGGATATTTTTTGTCTAGCGTTACATCACAGATTCGTAGGGTTGCTACCTTTCCAATTCCAGAAAACCGATGATCCGTGTGACCGGGGTGGGTGGGTAATAATTTAAAAAAATTTTCCACATTACTGAACTCTAAAAAACTTGACACAGACTTTTGTTCATTTATTTAAAATATACTTACATTTTTATTGATCTATAAATAATTAACATTTAATAAAATACTGTCACATTTTGCTAACGTTCTATTTTTTCCAGATGTATTTTTCTTTACTGAGAGATTTTTTAACAGAGATTTTTGCTAGTCTTTTTCGAGAAAATCAATAAATTGATCACAAGTCAAGTCGTTCAACTTTATAAATAACTCAGATATTACAACGCTTAGATTTAATTTATCTCGTTGTCCACACATTATACAGTGTCGAAAAAATTCTCTCAGCAGGAGCGTTGCAGAAATAGATTAAATTTTACCAACAAGCTTAGGCAACTCTGGAAATAGTTTGTCACTTGATGCAAAAACCTTTATCAATTTTTATCTGTCAGCTCGTCAAGATCTTTGATTACGGGCTCTATTTTGGAGAGCTGCTAGATTTCGTCGCATAAAGCATCTTCATCAATACGGAGACCCAAAATCAGACCCGAAAAAGAAAAAGCTATACATTTTAAGTTGCAAAAATTATTTATTTTATAAAAAATCTAAAAATGTATTGAAATTGAAAAAAAACGAGATAATTTTTGAAAAACTGGAGACAGGAGATGAAGCTCAAAAACCGGAGTCTCCGGTCCAAAAGCGGAGAAGTGGCAACACTACAGATTCAAGAGTGTGTTAATACCAGGGGGTGACGTCTGAGAGGGTGGCTTTGCACCACGCACCATCCTTAAAGTATGACTGTTAAATTAAATAAGACGAGAAAGTAAAAATGGTGGCGTGTGTATTTTCAGTTGCTTTAACCATTAGTTGATTCTAGGAAGTTGAACTCACCAAATGGCAACACCGGTCTATTCCTGTTTTTGATTTTTACGGCTTGAGCAGACAAGACAAATAGTTCAATTTTGGACGTGTTTTTTATAGCAGACTAACTCCCACAAACATTTTATGAACTTATTACATTTTATTGAAGATTTTATATTAATTATTTACAGTTTACTCCTGCTTCTTAACGTATAAACTTCAATTTGTTCGTACCATTTATTATTTCAGATCATAATTTAAAATGGGTAGTGACTTTGTACCAGGGAAAACAAAATTTCAGATGTGATACAGAATCATTCTGATGTACTTTTACAAACAAACCGTGTGATTTGTTGCTTGTTAAATTAATTCAGACTCATCATTTACGATGCCGAGAACTTATCATCGTTCAGCCGATTTCAGATCCTTCTTCTTGAAGTGCCGTCTCCACTACTGGAGGTTGGCGACCACTTCCTCGAACTTTTCTCTGTCTTGTGCCACATGAAACAACACAGATGCACTCGAGACACCAGTCTATTTTCAGATGTTTACCAACCAGGACATCTTCTTCCTACCACCTTCCCGTCTACCCTGAACTTTCCCCATCATTATTAGCTGTAGTATCTTTTTCTCATTTTTAATATCTTTTGGTATATACCATTTCTCTCTAGTATGTAGTCATTACGCACTTTGTCAGTCCAGGAGATTCTCAACATTCTCCTGATCATCCACATCTCGAATGCCTCCAGTCTATTAATTAATGCTGTTTTCAGAGTCCTTGTTCAACGCCATATAAGAGCCACGTAACAGTTTGCCACTCTCCATCTGAGGATAAAAATATGTAGCGGAGACTAATCCGCTACATAGAGAATTCCTCATTTTGTTTAATGTGTATCTTGCTATTTTAATTCTCGTTTTTATTTCCAAATCTGATTTATCCCAATCTGACTCATTTAAAATTTGTCCGAAATGTTTATACTGAGAAACCTGTTCAATCGGTTGATCGTTGATGAACAGTTGAAATGGTCTTTCACCTTTCTTACTAATTAGCATGTACTTTGTTTTATGTACATTTATTTCTAATTCGTAATCTTTGCAAGTTCGACTTATTCTGTTCATTATTTCTTGTAGATTCGCAGGAGTTTCTGCCAAGATTAGTGTATCATCTGCGTAACGTATATTAGAAATAGGAATACCATTCACTTTTACTTCCAGATTACAATCCTGTAATGCATCTTTAAAAACATATTCAGAATACAGGTTTAATAGCAACGGAGACAGAATTCACCCCTGTCTAACTCCTTTTCTCACATCCACTTCCGCGGTAAGGTGCTGATCAACTCGCACTTGAGCAGTTTCTATAAAAGTTCCAATAAAAGTTCTTTATGATACGCATATCTTTAAAATCTATATTAATACTTTCCAAAATATGCATAAGTCTATCGTGTTTCACATTTTCAACGCCTTTTTAAAATCAATAAAACATAAAAATACTTCTCGACCTTGATCCAAACATTTCTGTACTAAAACTTAAGTGGAAAACAGGGCTTCTCGTGTACCAAAAGAATTTCTAAAACCAAAGTGAGTATTTCCTATTTCAACTTCTACTTTTCTGTAAATACGAGCATGTATGATTCGTACAAATATCTTGAGTACATGGCTCATCAAACTTACCGTCCGATAATCGTCACAACTTTTTGCCCTAGCTGTCTTTGGAAGCGTGACAAATATAGATTTTAGCCAATTAGTAGGTAGATACTCAGTGTCGTAAACGAGTATATTGTTAAGAAGATTTGTAATTTTAGCAATACTCGCATCGTTCAAAAGTTTTAAAATTTCTACGTTGATGGCGTCCAAACCTATAGCTTGGCCATTTTCACTAGCAATAATGGCTTTTTGAACTTTTTCCTTGAGAATATGTGGTTCAATCGGAGGTATTCTGATGAAAGGTTGCTGGCATACATTGAAGGTATATGAACAGGTAAACTTTTCGAAAGAAAAGCAGCAGCTCTTGACAAAAGGTTACGATAAGAAATAACTTGCAAGGTAAACATTGTAGTACAGGAATGGTTATCATAAAGTGATCAGGAAGAAGTGGCATTCATTAACAATCTTGCACTACTTGGTGAGTTCTGATTTTTCGTTGGAAAGAGAGATATCCGATTTAACACATTTCATGTTTAACACGAAAATCTTTAAAAAGATCATGCGTAAGAGAAAGCTTAGTTATATTCATAATACAAGTCTCAAAATCCCCTGGGTATAAATGGTATTGGGTGTTTTACGTTAAGGTTATTTTGTACTTGTAATAAACAATTACAATTGATAAATACTCGTGGTTATGTTTTTACATGGTATAAAGGCACTCTATCACTTAATCCTTTCAAATTTGCCTTCATTCTCATCAGAAAAACGAAAGCGGACAATGTCACCCCACCCTGAAGGGTGACATTGTACCATACGAACTTCCCCTCCTACCAAATAAAACTAGTGATGCTACAGAATGGCACAAACTTTCCCATATTAGTTTTCTATTTCCTTTGGTCTCGGCTAGCTATTCGAACTTACTACATTCTCTTGCCAGCTGCCATCTATCGCCGCCCAAACTACATTTTTACTTTCCCGTATACGTACGTATATACGGAGTAATATACGTTGTAAAGGGAAAACTATGTAATGCTGCGCGAAAAACGACGAATTTTCGGCAGGAAAACTTTTATTACAGGGCCCTGGTAACAAGAAAATGGATAAAGCCAGTTGCTAAATTAAGAAAAAAAATCTCCTAACACATGGTGCAGCTAGAATCCCTGTTTTGTGGGTCTTTGATACCGAAAAACCTATTGAAAGCAAAACGCCTGTCCGTCTATCTGTGAGCAACGCTAGCGAGTAAACCGTTCAGCTGATTTTCTCCAAAATTGATACTCCTCGATCGATCTGACTGATATCGCGACTCCTTGCATTTGAAACCAATATTTTAATTTTGGGGGGTACTTTACATGAAGCCTCTGGGACATTTTCAAAAATTAAAAAAATGACGCCAACAATTTTGACTAAATTTTGTTGTCAGATAGTCTCTAGGTCATTTAAGAGAGTGGCGTAGGTCTTATGTTCGTTGAAAACTCTGATTTTTTGAAAATTGGAAAAATTCAAAGTTTCTTCGGCATCTTCCTAAGCTACAATTATGAAAATACAACTTTTTTCTTAATGAAATGTGTTTATAAAAAGCAGGTCTTCAAATTAGGTCATGTTCAATTTTTGAAAAACAAGTATTTTTTGCGAAAATTTGAGTCAGACAATTTTTTTATTTTCTTTAAACCATTTTTCTGACAGAAAAACAAACGCACGTTTTTTATTAAATGGGGACGTGAGATAGCATAAAGGAATCTTAGGAAAATGGTGCAGGTTTCGTTCGTTGAAATGCCAAATTTTGCACAAACTTTAAAAAATTAAAAAAATTTCGGTGTCATTCTACAACTACAATTGTGAAGAGACAATTGTTTTTCTTAATGCAATATGCTCAAGAAAAACAGATCTTTCAGTAAGGTCATGTTGAATTGTTTGAAAATATGAGTACTTTTTATGTAATTTGCTGACAAACATAATGGCCCGCTCGGAATTGACTGCACTTCGTTTTCGTCGTTTTCTTACAACTACAATTTTGAAAATACAATTTTTTTTCAATGAAACGTATTTATCAAAACGTATTTATCATAACTATTTATCAAACATATTCAAAGAAGGTCATTCTTAATTTTTTCAAAATACGAATAGTTTTTGTATAATTTCGTGACAAACATAATAGCCCGCTGTACATTACTGCTATTCGGACAGATGGATGCGTCGTAAATTAGAATTTGCAATTTTGTATATTGTTTCTTTGTTCGTTTCTTGCATTCGACCTTTTATTATACATTTACACATTAAGACATTATTTATTTTGAAATATTTGAAATAAAAAAGACTAGCTCTCAGAACATCGACAATGCAGGGAATGTAACAATGAAATTACGTTTCGCGCTCGCGAATTACTGTGAATTAAATGTCATTTTTGTGTCTTGATGTAGCTGAATGAAAAGGAGTTATAGTTGTCAAATTAATGTTGATATTTGCATGAAAATATTTAATTTTCGCACCAAATGCTCTACAATTTGTAGTGAGTAGAGTATTTTTACGTGGTTTTAGAATACTCTTCATGGCCCTATGAAATGCATTTCTATATTGTCCGGGGTATCAGGCTTCTTTTTCTAATACAAGTTTACAAAACTTTTATGTAATATTTTTATGCAGTTGTAGAATTCACGTAGTTCTGACAACTCTGCGATGGAAACGGAGTTGTTCGCTTCTTGGTTGGGTTGGACCTTTTTCAAATAATAGCTAAGATGTTACTAGCGCAGAAAGTGCAATATTTCAATACTACGTAGCTGTTTCCAATAACACGAAAAAAAGTATGTGCTGTTGTAGCATTACTAGTTTTGAGAATAAATTTGATACATTAAAGGTGAAAATTAGAAACTTCGCAGTACAACTTATTTATGTAATCAGCTGTGAAAGCAAATATCTAATTACAAGGACATTTTTAATTATTTTTAAAATACATTCAACATGGGCGTAGTAATTCCAAACATTAGAAGTCATGATTAAGAATGCATCCATAATGGAACGTACAATTAACTCAAATTAATTATTACCTAGTTCTTATTTCATAGGCTTTGATCACACTACTTTTCTAGCCTAAGTAATAGAGGTCTGGTTTAAGCCAGGTGTAACATATTTACTTCGGAAGAAACTACTCTCGGTGTAAGCGTGGAGTAAAGGAGGAATAATTTTCTACTAATAAACGCGGAATAAGCGAAGAGTAATTACGCCGGCATTACTTCACAAACAACATTTGGCAACGCCAAAAAACCTCGTGTCGACTTAGCGGATGTTTCACCAATAGTTACATTTATGTATCGATCTTATTGGGTATCATTATAGCCTCTTAATGAATGAAATCAATAAATCATCGCAAAGACTTCTTTGCATCAGGTTCCAGCATCCGTCCTTGTGAATTCTAACAATTACACATTCACACAATGAAAGACATGCCACCAACAGCAGCTTCATAAAAGTTGATTCCCGTGCAAGATCAATGCCGACTGAAGACAAAATTAGGTGGGGGAAATAAGAGACGTGCAAGTTGATGCAGTTTAGTTTTCAAAGTCATTGGCATAAAGAATATACTTTAAAATCATCTATCTAAAAACTGGTTTTCACACCAGATTTTTAAATTAAACTCATATATTTTTTGGAATATTATTGTGAAACTGTTGAAGTAACAGTAACAGCTGTTGAAGTAACAGCAGTAAGCAGTAACTTGCCCTAGAGACTTAAAGAAAAAAACTGCTCAAATGTAACTCTCCGTCTAAAGCCACATCAATCTGTACATATTAAAAAAGTGATATTTAATACCAATTCAATATATTTTTGAAAACCAATGATGATATATAATTAATGTAAACATTCCTTACAAGTCTGAGGAACATGCAATTCAAAGATGGCACACATTTTACATTTTTAGGCATTTAAAATGTTTTGTAATAGATAACAAATAAAACAATTTTTAATGGACTATTCCTTCTATTTCAATTTTTAAACCTTTGTCTTTACTATTAGGAAACTACTACTTTTGTCTTTACTATTAGGTTTGTTGTCTCTATATGCAGCAGCGGATTTACATTTTCAAGGCACCAAGCTAGAATATTTTTGAGACCCTCTCCTTTTTACAGTGAACAATAACATTACTGAAATTGGATATTTTACTATTTTTATTTAAAAAATTAAACGAATACAACATGCTTCAATTAAGAGTTTTATTCAAATATTTACTTTAAAAATTGATAACTATTATCTATAATAGAATATATTGTCTATATGTCAAAATAGCTGCAATATAACATCACTATAACTGACAAAAAAGTACTAACATGCTGTTAATGCAATATTTTGTTTATAAAATCAGAAATAGAATTCTTGAAAGATAAACCTCAGAGCTTATAATTTGCACTGAATTGAGTTTGTCTTGTTCCATAGTAATTCGACACTTGTTTTTGACTCTTGATTTTCTAAATAGAAGACACACTGGATTGAATTGTCTGTCCCATTTTATAATATTAAAATATTTGTACTTAAATAAGCCAAACGTTGGGTATTTGAAAAGATACCATTTGAGTCAGCTGCTGTGACGGATTTTGGCATGACAGATTTTGTCATCTAATCAACAAGTTCAAAATGAAATAGATGATAATGAATATGCTGGTCTTAGAATAAACATGTTTTCGACTCCAATAATGCGTTTATCAAATTTAATTGATTTGTGTTTATGTACTGCAAGTAAATAAAAATTTGCATATTTTCATAACCTTTTTTAGCATTGCAATTTTCTTCAATAATTCTTTAGGCCTCTTGGGCTCTGAGGCCCCAAACTGTGGCTTATTTTGCATAATGTTAAATAAAACCTCCGATTTATGCCACAAAATTCTTAAAACACCAGTGCTGCATTAGATGCCATAAAAAAGTATGTTAATTATGACACTCTAAAAACTTAATGAAAACTTCGCCAATTCATTACGTTCCGGATATGGGTATTCTCCCATGGATTGGAACAGAATTGGATTTATACTGAATTAGGGCCTACATGTAAAGACAAGTGCACTAAATAAACTCATGTTGGAAAAAAATGTTCCAATTTTGAATCCTTTGTTTGTTTTGAAGAAAAAACGAATATATTAAATGTTAACATAAAACATTAATTCCCAAGAATAATCCCCAAGCACTATTTCACAGCCGTAAGCTGGGCGTAAGCAAGTACAAAGCTTGCGAGCCGGGTTAATCGAGATGTTTTGTCAACAAAACATCGCGGCCTGACCGGAGTGCTCTCATCAAAAGAGCTTCACTTTCTGAGGATAATGTCATCTCCATATATTCCTTCGCTGTGAAATGCCACGGACTTGCGCTACTTCACGCTTACTCCGAACTTAAACTAGGGGTCGACTGGGAACAGCGGTTGCCATGGTAACTACGCCACCCCTTACTCCAAGCCTACGCTATGCTTCCGTTACTCCATGTTTATTAGTAAAGATTTTGGCTACTTTAAGCTTACTCTAGAAGTAAATTTTACTCAACGTTTATTAGTAAGGCGGTTCATGTGTAATAAATTTTTGAAAACTACATTTTTAGCTTACGTATTCAATAGTCTATGATTTGCATTGTAATTAATGAGAAAAGTGTCACTATTGCAACGAAAACAACAGCTGGTAGGTTTGTGTGCATAGCAATCTCGTTAGGTGGCGTAACGTAATTTGCCAGGGCATATGCCACCCGGTGTTTAATTTCACCGCGCCCGCGCGTCGCCGTGGGCGACAGTGGCGCGGCGACGGCGGCGGTGGCTGTTGCGGCAGTGGCGGGGCGGCGGGGGATGAGAGCGGGAGCAGAGGCGCCGAATGCCAGGGCGAGTGCCAGCGGCAGCAGCAGCAAGAGGCCCAGCTCCGGGGCGGGCGGACATCCGGAGTGCTGGACGCCGCGCCGTGGGGCAGGACGGGGCGTGGTGGGGGTGGGGGTGGGGTGGGGTGCGTTGGAAGGGGAAGATATCGGGGCGGCGGCGGAAGCAGGGCGCGGCTGCGTGCGCCCGCGTCACGCCCCGTGGCCCGGCCGGCGACACGCACAGTCAGCCGCGGCGCCGCCGCCACGCCCCCCGCCCCCGCCCCCGCCCCGGCCCACGCCACGCCGTGCGCGCGCCCAGCACACGTCGCCCCGGTCAGGCAACGCGCATTCGGCACACGTCTTCACAAACTTACCTCACATTTTGGTCTACAACACTGCGCTTTTAAAAATTTGTAATAAAATTCATTTCGAGAATTTTAAAGATCTATTAACACGAAATTAAAATGTCAAAACTGAAATACGCTTTCTCGGCATATTGCCTTTGTATATAATGATGATAGTGTTTATATCTTAGGAGAAAATTTGACAAACAGGTTTCATATTCTTCTCGCTTTTTCTTTGTTGGGACTTGTTCCGACTCAAGCCAGTGTGGTTTCTCCCATCAACGGCAGGCGAATCCCGGTGCAATTCATTAATAAACTGAGTCCGCGCGCAATCTTAGTTTCTTCATATTTGACCTTTTCTCTCTCTTTACTTGTACACTGGCATTTACATGTTTTACACATGTCGGGAGCTTAGAGCTTTCCCAGGCGGCGGGGCCGGTGCTCTGCTACCGGAGAGAGCAGAAGAAGTTCGGCGCCCATCTCCGGCACAGCGAGGGAGGAACTCCGCCCCTCCCGAGTTACAACGCGCTCTGCACTCTGCAACAAAGGACCGAAGTAGTTCACACAACCGGAAACTCTAAATTCTCACTGTCTAGCTGTCGGTGTCACCAGAAAGCAAAGATTCAACCAACGATGTACCACATCGAGATATCTCGGTTCGCGCTTTACGAAACATGGCCATTCAGGTGTGTTCTCTTTAACGTAGTGTTAGAGAAAAATCCACCTCCAATGGAAATGAGGAAAACCTGTCTTTGGTAGCTTGTGCTAACAGGGTGCTTCACGTTTAGTTGGAAAGCGAATGTTTCACAACGGCTCTAGTACAGGGCAAATCATTTAAGGTGTCCTATATCTGTTTTAAATCAAATGTACACCGACCGACGATAATGGGCATAGATTGATAGAATTATATGAAGAATATAATCTTCGTATTCTAAATGGATTTTTCAAACATAAAGACATACACAAGTTTACTTGGACACAAACTACTAGACAGTTGAAGTCAATTATCGACTATGCCATTTGTAAAATCTCCACTAAATTAAAATTTGAAGATGTCAGAGTATATCGAGGAGCAGAATGTGGCTCAGATCATCACTTGCTGAAAGTAGTACTGTATTTTCCATACTCTAATGACAGCAAAGAAACTTCGACGATAGACGAAAATATGCTTCAAATTGATACAAAATAAAAATTTAAAAAAAAGATAAAGATATAAAGAAATAAAAAAAATAAAGATTAAAAAAAATAGAAAATAATTCCATTAAATTTATGTTTAAAATGCAACTTTCAATAAAATTAAATGAAATTTCCATTTTTTCCGCTTTGAATATGTATGAAGAAATAAAAAATAAAGTAGCAAACGAAATCTTGGGAGAAAAGGAAAAGATAGAGGGTGATTTCAATAAGAGTCCCTGGTGGAATAAAAGATATTAAAAAACTAGTAGACATTAAGAAGAACCTGTTGGCACAAATGGCTTTCAACAAAACAACAAGATGATAGAGAAAAATACATGAAACTAAACAGAGAGGTAAAAAGAAGAATAACGAAAGCAAAAAACGATGCATGGCAACACCAATGTGAAAGAATAGAAAAGTACTTAGGCGCCTCTCGGTCAAAAGAAGTATGGAAAACGCTTAAAACCATGAAGAACAACTGGAACGAAAAATATCAATTGCAAATTATTCAGGTTCAAGAACGGAAGGAATATTATGAAAAGATGTTCCGAGAAGATCGGACAGAGTTCTTGAATGTAACACGAACTGATGTAGATTGTAATGAAAGCATTAATGAAATCAGTGTGAAAGAAGTCCAAGAAGCTGTAAGATCGATGGAAAATGGTAGATCTGCTGGAACAGATGGTATACCAATAGAATTAATAAAAATATAGTCCAGATGTATTATTCAAGCAATTAGCTTTTATTTTCAGCTGTATGATAAGAGGTGGAGATGTCCCTACAGAATGGAAGACAGCGTATATTACAAAAATATATATTTAAAAAAGGAGATCGTAAAGAATGTACAAATTACAGACCAATAAGTGTAACAAATTCTGTTTCTAGAATTTACGGGAAAATTATAAAGATGAGATTAGAAAACTCAATCAAGGATGTTGAAGAACAAAATGATTTTTGGGCAGGAAGATCTTGCATTGATGGAATATTTTGCCTTCGTCAAATAACAGATAAGAGGCTGGCACATAATTTAGAGACACACATGGTCTTTATAGATCTCACAAAGGCCTATGACAATGTTCCATTGGAAAAATTGTGGGAAGTTCTCAGACATCCAAATATAAATGTACAATTAATAACAGCAATTCAAAACCTGTACAATGATTTGACAAGCTGCATCAAAATTGGAAGAAAGGTAACGAATCCAATTAACATCTCTAAAGGTCTGAGACAAGGATGCTGTATAGCACCTACTCTCTTCATAATATATTTAAATGCTGCTCTTGAAAATTGGAGACGTAAATGTCGAAACATGGGGATAGAAGTTGACAATGATAAATTTTTTACCCTTCACTTCGCTGATGACCAGGTTATTCTCGCCGAAGACGAACAAGATATAGATTACATGCTAAGAAAGCTAAATGAGGAATATACGGCTTGGGGTTTGACTATGAATCCACTGAAAACTGAATATGTTGTTGCGGGAGCACAAGGGACTAATTTAGTAATTGGAAACAGGTGTATTAAAAATACAGCAGCTTATAAGTACCTTGGTGTACATATATCAAAGGAAGGCGGATGTGCAGAAGAAGTAAAACATAGGATCTCTCAAGGAAGAGTAGTGACAAGACTGCTGAATAATGTTTTGTGTAGCCAAAAAATAACAAACAAGACAAAGATAAGAATATACAAATCCTTGGTTGAACGCGTATGTACATATGGCTCAGAAGTTTGGATTCTTAATCAGAGCGAAGAACAAAAATTAAAATCAATGGAAATGAACTACTGGAGACGCTATTGTGGCCTCACATTCCTGGATAAAGTACCCAATGTTGACATAAAAAATCAAATGGGTATTAATATTGATACAATGGATGTAGTTGATGCTAAAAGATTGAGGTGGTATGGTCATATCCAAAGGATGACGGAAAGTCGGTGGCCTAAGAAAATTTTGAAATGGTTACCTCAAAGAAACAGGAAACGTGGCAGACCGAGAAAAACATGGGAAAAGGAGATAGAAAAGGCAATGAAGGCACGAGATCTTCAAGAGGAAGATTGGGGAGATCGAAGGACGTGGCGACGAGGATGCGAGAAGCGGCGTCAGCTGTAAAGAACCTCGCTAATACTACTACTACTATTACCGACCGTATCACCTCATAGGAAATTTCATTAACATCCTGCACACCAAACACCATTGATCCAACCACCCAGTCGAATCAGCGGACGAGCTCTCATCAGCCTACAGGAACATTTAGCTCAGAAAGCCTTCAAGCTCAGATTCAAATGTTGCAAAACCAACTTGCAAACAACCACGAAGTCGCGAGAGAAAATGAACGGTCAAATGGCATACCGGTTCATGAAAGTGAAAAATAAAGTGCACAATTTACATCAGGGTCATTACAAGGGGGTCAATCCATTTTGAGTGGTCCATGATTGGTCGCTCGAACATCTGAAAAAATTCATGTTTTGTGCATAAATTTCCTTAGGTTTTGGCTGTTCAAAAATATCTTTAACTATTTTTATTGTTCATGGTTTACAAATGGCGGCCATTTTTGTTTCACGAAGTGCGCCATTTTTCCCGTTTGCAGACATTTTCTCTTTACTAAATTATTCAGCTTTTGGTTGTTCTAGCATTCTAGAATAAAAAAACCTCAATTCAGTACACTCTGGCCTGCAAATTGAAATATTATTTAACTCTGAATTTTCGAAAATTGCGAAAGTTTTAATTTTATTCCGCGTCTTCCTCCAAGTACAAAATTGAAGATAGAGATTTTTCCTTCAAATGAAATTTGTCCTTCATAGTGAGGTCATTCTTTAAGGTCCCGTACATTTCTTACAAAATTTCAGTAGTTTTCGTGCAATATGTGCAATTTTGAAAAATTACAAAAACCAAATTTTCTCAAAAACGGCTCCAAATTTTTTCTTTACAATTTTGGTATTGAAGTCCATGTGCTTTAAATAATGTCAAGTAAAGTTTCTTGAAAACTCGACCGTTTTCTGTGAAAACTAGCTCAAAATTCCTCATTAACCTAAACGCTCAAACGCCATTTTCTCATAAAAGACTAAACAGTTCTCTTCAAACTTTTGGAACGGATAGTGCTAATAGTTAATGTTTGCATGTTTTGTTGTTTTTGCATTTGTTGTACAACAAATGTAATTTTTTTGCGCATTCTCTCATATCTTTATTACGCACGTTACCAGCAATTTGTAAACATTATTATATTTGTGAATGTAAGTGCTTCAATTGACTTTAAATTATGTTTTTTGAAAACTCAAAAAGTTTCAGTGATAAAGAGCTTCAAATTTCGCATTTTTAGTAGCGCTTACACGCCATTTTCTTAAAGACGGCTTCAAATTTTTAAACGAAAATGGCCATTTAGGACGAGGTTTTAGTGTTTTTTAATATTCTAAAATTAATATTTCCATTCTACCATTAGGAAACCGAAAAATTGAGAAAATGTCAAAAAATGTACTTTGGGTGGCGATAGATGGTAGCGGGTTTTCTCAATGAAATATATTTATCAAAAATACATCTTCAAAAAAGGTCAAGCTTAATTTTTTGAAAATACAAATAGTTTTTGTATTATTTCGTGACAAACGTAATAGCCTGCTGCAAATTTACTGCGCTTCAGACAGGTGCATGCGTCGTAAATTATAATTTGCAATTTGTATATTATTTCTTTGTTCGTTTTTACATTCGATCTTTTGTTTTAAATTTTACATGTTAATCTTTGAATAAATTATTTATTTTCAAATCTTTGAAATAAAAATTACTAATTCTTTAAGGGAGTATCAACAATGCAGAGAATGCAACAATTGAATTCCATTTTGCTGCCGCGAATTTCTGTGAATTACTCGTCATTGTTGTGGCTTGATATATCTGTATGGTATCAAGCTTCTTTTTCCAATACATGTTTACAAAACTTTTGTATTACATTTGTAGATTTCACATAATTTTGCAGTTGTAGAATTCACATAATTTAGACAACACTGCAATGGAAACAGTGAGTTGTTGGTTTCTTGGTTGAATTGGACGTTTTCAAATAATATCTGAAATGTTAGTATGGCAGGAAGTGCAATATTTCAATGTTAAGTAGCTGTTTTCAATAATACGGGAAAGTATGTGCTGTTGTAGGTCTAATATTTTGAAAAAATTGAAAACTTACAAAAAAGGCTTTTTTTTCCACATTGAGGATACGTTGTGCCATGTAGTAATCACATTATTTTGAAATTATTTTAAACTAAAAGCTACATTGATTTAAAATAATTATTCTTTAGAATTAATAGACATAAAAATGGTCTAATATATAATTTACATATTACGTATACTTTACTTTAAAACAACATACTACTTGACGTCTGCATTTGTAATTGAAAATATGGTAATCTTGATTTTAAAAGCTGAACCGGCTAAAATAAAAAAATATTTTTAAAATTTAAAAAATAAACCAATTCAGCGTTTTGTTTAGTTTTTCGTGTTTAAATTTGCCATTCTGCTTATTATTTCTGAACGTTTCTGCAGAGATACGAGCAGTCGCACGGTACTCCTTGGATACAATGATCGCGACTGAATTTTAGAATGATATGTTGGACATAATGATTTTCCTGGTTTAAGATTGTTAGAAAAAAATATTCTCGTGATAATAAGTCAAAGTTATTTCTCTCAATGCTTGTGATATCGGCTTTTTATGATTTTAATAGGGATCTGAAAAAGACTGGCCAAAAAAATCTATGTATTTTATCTCTTGATACTTACAGAGAAATGTGATATCACAGTTATTCCTTAATAAAAACACTTTCTCCTCTGCACCAAAGTCTTCGATTAACGTAATATTCTTAGAAAAAATATCATAAACAGTTTTGTAGTCAACTTCATTAGTAAAATTACCTGTACAACACTCACACTCCATTTTGATAAACTGTCACACAATCGTGCAAAAAGACACAGAAACACGACGTACAGGGAAGTCAACAATGAAGCCACAAAATCATAGAAGACGATTCAAAAGCCTGTGTGGTCTCGAAAGCGTGTTAAGATCTCGGCCTATCGCGTTGGTTCTGTCAGATACACGAACCTTCGGTTGATGATATTCTAAGAAATGATAAAAGGTGCCGGGTCAAGTTTGGCAGTAGCTTCGACTCAACTTTCTTGAACTGCACTGACCTAATATCCCCCGATTCTCTTGCACTTTTTGTTAAGGCTAAATGTACCGACACTAGTTCAATTTGTCGCCACCACGTGGCAGCACCAAGTTTAGTGAATTTTACTTTACCGATTACGTCTGAACAAATGGTCCGATTTTCGATCTGTAAACGGCATTTGACTCCTGTTTATAATAGAATTTACGCTACGAAGCCCTTTTTCCAAAAAAACTAGCAGAAACTCGATTTTTAAAATTTTTCTCGTACTTCCAGGAACAATTTCAAAAATGTGGGCTTATAGCGCGATGGCGACACGCTTCCAGAATCCAACGCCGTGTCAAACATGCAAATCGGATAAATAGGAGCGACGGTAAGTGAAATTTCGAAAAACACCTCACCCCACTCCCCCTTCCCCTTCCCCTTCCCCTTCCACGCCGCCGGGACATTGTTGGCCGGCGGCGCGGTCAAGCCGGCACGGGCGAGCCGGGCGGCGGCCGCCGCGGCGCGGCGACGGGCAAGAAGGCTGAACTTTAGGGGGCAGCAAGCCAGACACCCCGTCACTTCGTTGATGCTTCCGTCACTTCGCATCTCAAGATATTTTTTCCTCACATATGAAACTAATGATGCTGTAATAGGGGTAAACGGTCTCGTATCATCTTTAATAGTAGTATAAAACTATTACCTTATTCACATATTCCATCTTCCTTCGAATACCATCATAAGAATGTCTGAGGTATCACTCAAAACACCGATCCCGCTTTGGTGCTGATTTCAAAAAGAAAAAATCGAACTAATTGCGTAAATATCACCCATATTCCATCTCCTCACATCGTATTTTAGATATATTGTACTTCTAAGATCTTCCATTACCATTTCACTACCGGAAAAAAACAAGCGGAGATAACGCAAGAGCTCTTTTATCCTACGATTCGATTTATCATTTCAAAACGGCGTTTGTCACCTTGATAGAATTCACATGGTTAATCCTTTTCCCAGTAAAATAGCCGAATCGAATTTTTAAAATGTTTTTATACTTGCGGACATATTTGAAAAAGTGGTAAAATAGCGCGCTGGCGAGATGCACCCTGAATCTAACGCCATATCATTCACTGAAATCGGATAAATAGACTTCTCTAGTCATGTAAAAAAATGATCTTCAGTAACGTCAAAATTCTGTTTCGCGGTACTGCTTGTCGATCTCATGGCTAAAGTCCGGGTCTAATGTAATTACATATGTTCTGTCTACTGTTCTCATTTTGTAATTTAGGCGAACTGTTGCAATCCTAACAAAATATTTAAATTTTTCGTTACAAAGTTTGTACTGTATTACGTATTTTACATATTTTGCTGATCATTTAATATCTGCTTAACAGTATATTTATTATTTGCTAATTATTAAGGTATTTTCACAAATTACCAACTTTTCTTGAAATTATTTCCTGAAATATATTTAATTAATTTTGAAAAATAGTTTTTATTTAAATGTGTTTATATTTTTGCAATGAGCATATTTTGTCTAATACTAATTCAGAATTGCTGACATTCCTATGTGCTGCACGTAAAGATTTCGAACAGAGTGCTTCAAAGTTTCTCTGTTCGTGTCTGCGTTTTCTACGTGCATCTCTTTGTTTTCATTGCTGATAGAAAGAAATAAAAAACAGTAGGCAGAAAAAGTAGTTACTTTTAAATTCGATATAATTAATATTTTATTAATGGAATTTCAAATTGTGAACATTTATTTTACTTTATCTCTCTTCTCAATCTTCATACGAAGAGAAAGTTATATCGTGCGCAGGAAAACTCTCAAAGCCGAGTCCTGATAATGAAAATGTGGATAAATCGTGTTGTTGTATAGTAAATTACTTCCTGTAACTCGTGGTGTAGCCAGAATCCATGTTTTGTGGGTCCTTAATACCGAAAAATTGATTGACGGAAAAACGTCCGTCAGTGTCTCTGGTGTATGTGAACAACACTAGCGTTTACACTGCGTACAAATTTTTCCAAACTGGAAAAAACAACAACAAAAAACAGCTGTCGATCTACTTTCATTCGAAGCTCTGCAATTTTCAAAAACGTGCATTACTTTTTGGAGATACACATTACACGAACCCCCCCCGGATATTTTAAAAATTTGCTCAAATATGGCTCCAATTTTTTTCTTTATATTTCTCGTAAAAATTGAATAAAATACACATGGCTTAGGTCCGATTTCACTGATAATTGAATTTTCGAAAATTGCAAAAGATTGAATTTTTTCGGCGTTTCCTACAACTACAATATTGACGATAGAGACTTTTCCTTTCTAAGAAATTTGTTGTACATAATTAGTTCTTTCATTAAGATCATGAATTTTTTTAAAACAATTTTTGTAGTTATGGCGCAATCTTGTGTGCAATATATGCAACTTTAAAAGATAACAAAGCAAGATTTTTTCAAAATCGGCTCCATTTTTTCCCTTTAAACTATTGGTAGGGATATTGCGAAATGTACTTTAAGAGATGACATAAACGCTATTTTGCTCTATTCTTTTGTTTTTGCGAAAATAACACAAATGAAACTTTTTGAATAGCCTGTCACGTCGTTTATATTTACATTATCGGGGATTTGTTCACATTATTAGATTTATGAGCACACGTACTTTAAATTATATCATTTAAAGTTTTTCGAAAACTAAAATTTTTTTTTTGGAAATGACCTCGAAATTTCGCATTTTCAGAAACGCTCAAACGCCATTTTTTTCTGAAAAGGTTCCAAATTTTTTGTTCAAAGTTTTTGTACGTATAGTGCGAAATGCACTGTCTAAGGAAACAAAAAAGTTTTGTTGTATTATTTTGTTGTTTTTCTTCAAAATTTACACAAATGTATTTTTTAAATATTTCGCATGCCTTGTATGCACATTTGCAGCGATTTGTAAACATTATTGCATTTGTGAAAGGAAGAGCTTAAAATATCTTAAAATAAATTTAAAAAAAACTCTCAAGATTCCTGTGAAAAAGGGCTTCATATTTCACATTGCCACAGACGCTTAAACACCCTTTTCTTAAAAACGGTATCAAGTTTATGAATGAAATTTGTCGTAAAGGACAAGGTTTCAGTCTTCTTTAATATTCTAAAAGCAATATTTTGAATCTACCATTAGGAAACCGAATAATTGAGAAAACCTAAAAAATAAATTGGGTGCATTAAATGGCAGGTGGCAAGATGGGGCAAGGCCATAAATCTAGCCCATGCCAACAAAATAGTAAATTTTACTACGACAAAGTCCGAATAGCTGGCTGAGACTATAGGAAATTGAAAACTAATACGGGAAAGTCTGTGCCATTCTGTAGCACCACCAGTTACTTTCTCGTGTTAGTTACTCAAAGTTATGTAATGCTGCGGAAAATCTATTTCGAGATATTAACGGAAGTACTCGTTTTGGGGTCCCCTGATACAGTGATACCGAAAGGGTGTATGTGTGTTTTGACTTTTTAACGTCCGTTCGTCCGTCCATCTGTCTGTGTCTGCCTGTCTGGGCGTATGTGAACACCACTAGCGCCTAAACTATGTGTAGAATTGTTGCTCAACTGAATAAACCCCTGTCGATCTGGTCTGAGTCGAAGTTCTGCGATTTTTAAAAACATTCATTAATTTTTGGAGATACTTTTTATTAAGCCCCAGGGACATTTTCAACATTTTCTCAAAAATGTCAACCAGGATTGGTGGCTCAGTGCATCAACTGATGTCACTGCAATGCCTCTGACCGAGAGGTGCTAGGTTCGAGTCCCGACGGTGGCAGGAATTTTCAACACTAGCTTGTCAGTTAGATGTAGAATTCAACCGATGTCTGGAGGAAAATTCTAGCGACCGGCTGGTCTGATTGGAAGTTTTCCGTAGTTTCTCCGATCAACATCAAACGAATGCCGAAGAAATACCCTAACAAACGGACCTCGCGCGATATTTCCTTCCTCTTCCTTGTCCTATCTTCACACACACACACACACACACACACACTAACTTTCACAACACTACCATATATGCTGGGAGACCAGTGGGAGGATTGGAACTTGTCCCGGCTGTGGGCCGTGCACTGCTGGTGGGAGATACCTTGTTAAGAAAGAACCCGGCAAGCCGACAGGTAAATCGGTCGGTGATTTAGAGCTTGTCCCGGCTGGGGTGGTGCCCCGCTGGTGGCAGATACCTGGTTGGGAAGCCCCGCTAGTGGACGGAAGATCAGCGCCGGATCTCGCCATCGGCATAGCGGGCAACATCTCTTCCACCTCACGATGAAATAAACATGCATTGCACTTACGGGACTAATGACCAAAGCAATTGACGCGCCCAAAATCACTAACAATCAATCAAAAATTACTCCAAATACTTTCCTTAAATTAATTGTAAGAATAAAGTAAAATACACTCAAGGTGGCATAGCTCTTATTTTCATTGCTGACTGATTTTGGTAAAATTGCAAAAGTTCGAATTTTTTTTCGGCGTCTTCCTACAACTACAAAATTGAAGATAGAGATTTTCCCTTAAAATTATATTTGTTCTCCATACTTAGTTCTTTCAATAAGGTCATGCACATTTTTTTGAAATTTTTAGTAGTTTTCGCGCAATATAGAGGGCAATTTGTGCAATTTTTAAAAATTACAAGAACAAGATTTTCTCAAAATCGACTTCAATTTTTTTCCTTAAAGTTTTGGAAAGGATAGTACCTAATGTACTCTGAGATGACATAAACGCCATATTGCTCTATTCCTTTGTTTTTTCAAAACTTACAAAAATGTAATTCTTTGACTAGCCTTTCATTTAGTAAATATTTTCTTTAACGGCGATTTGTTCAAATTAGGGAACTTTTGCCACCTCGAACGTTAAGTACTATCGATCTTTTGCGCATGCGCAGATGCACCAAAGTGATGCGAAACTTGCACTGCGAATGAGCAGAAGATCGATAGTACGTAACGTTCGAGGGTGCAAAAGCTCCCTACTATTACATTTACGAGTACATGTACTTTACATTATGTCTTAAAAGTTCCTCGACAACTCAGATGTTTTCTGTGAAAATGAACTGAAACTTCCGAATTTGCACAAATGTTCAAACGCCATTTTCTCAAATTGCTTCTTCAAACTTTTCGTACGAATGCTATTTGCATTCTTTAAGTTAACATAAAATTAATTTGGCTGTATTTTTTTGATTTTTCAAAAAATAAATAAATGTATTTTTAAGTGTCTCTCACGCCATTAATACTCACATTTCCAGAAATTTTATACATTATTACATTTGTGAGTAGAAGTGCTTTAAATGTCACCAAATGAAGTTGTTCGAAAACTCGAAAGATTCTTGTGAAAATTCCGAAGCTTCCATTTTCGCATTTACAGTAACGCTTAAACGCAATTTTCTTCAGAGCGGCTCCAAATTTATCAATGAAAATTCCTATATAGGACGAAGTTTTACTCTTCTTTAATATCCTAAAAGTAATATTTCGTATCTACCATTAAGAAGCTGAAAAATGAGAAAAGTTCAAAAAATGTATTTTGGGCGGCGATAGATGTCAGCAAGATGTCAGAAGATGGGGAAAGATGGTAAAACTGGCCCAGACCAAAGATATTAGATTACTATGACAGAGTATGTGCAATTTGTCCTAAAGTACGAAAACGTTTTAAAAATTCGATTCGGCTATTTTATTGGGAAAAGGATTAACCATGTGAATTCTATCAAGGTGACAAACGCCGTTTTGAAATGATAAATCGAATCGTAGGATAAAAGAGCTCTTGCGTTATCTCCGCTTGTTTTTTCCGGTAGTGAAATGGTAATGGAAGATCTTAGAAGTACAATATATCTAAAATACGATGTGAGGAGATGGAATATGGGTGATATTTACGCAATTAGTTCGATTTTTTCTTTTTGAAATCAGCACCAAAGCGGGATCGGTGTTTTGAGTGATACCTCAGACATTCTTATGATGGTATTCGAAGGAAGATGGAATATGTGAATAAGGTAATAGTTTTATACTACTATTAAAGATGATACGAGACCGTTTACCCCTATTACAGCATCACTAGTTTCATATGTGGGGAAAAAATATCTTGAGATGCGAAGTGACGGAAGCATCAACGAAGTGACGGGGTGTCTGGCTTGCTGCCCCCTAAAGTTCAGCCTTCTTGCCCGTCGCCGCGCCGCGGCGGCCGCCGCCCGGCTCGCCCGTGCCGGCTTGACCGCGCCGCCGGCCAACAATGTCCCGGCGGCGTGGAAGGGGAAGGGGAAGGGGAAGGGGGAGTGGGGTGAGGTGTTTTTCGAAATTTCACTTACCGTCGCTCCTATTTATCCGATTTGCATGTTTGACACGGCGTTGGATTCTGGAAGCGTGTCGCCATCGCGCTATAAGCCCACATTTTTGAAATTGTTCCCGGAAGTACGAGAAAAATTTTAAAAATCGAGTTTCTGCTAGTTTTTTTGGAAAAAGGGCTTCGTAGCGTAAATTCTATTATAAACAGGTGTCAAATGCCGTTTACAGATCGAAAATCGGACCATTTGTTCAGACGTTATCGGTAAAGTAAATTCCTGCTGATGGTGCTGCGATCTATTGAATTTTCCTACAAGTTTTTTTCGGTACATTTAGCCTTAACTCAGTCACGTTATTTGCACCTAAGGAAACAGTGCAATCGTCCGTATCTCTGCAGAAACGTTCAGAATTAGTAAGCAGAATGGCAAATTTAAACGCGAAAAAATTAAACAAAACGCTGATTATTTTTTATATTTTAAAAATATTTTTTATTTTAGACGGTTTTAGCTTTTCGAATCATGATTACCATATTTCAATTACAAACGTGGATGTCAAGTTGTATATTTGTTTTAAAGTAAAGTATACGTAATATTGAAAATTATATATTCGGTGGTTTTCATGTTTATTAATTATAAAGAATAATTAATTATTTTAAATCAATGTAGATTTTAGTTCAAAATAATTTCAAAATAATGTGATTACTACTTGTCACAACAAGTTTTCAATTTTTAAAAAAACACTTCCAATTAAGCAAACCACAAAAAAAATTCCACAGAAAAATTTAACACTGTGATTCTATACCTTCTTTCAAAAATTACTTTCTGAAAATCGAATTTCGTTCATTCGCGTTCCATAGATTTGGTTACAAATATTTCCCAAATAAAACATAATAGATAAGTAAATAATATTTGGATTAGCCGGCCAGAGTATACTGAATCGAATGTTTTTACTTTCCCGTATACGTACGTATATACCGAGTAGTATTGGGAAAGTTATGTAATGCTGTGGAAAAATGATTTCGAGATAACAACGGAAATACACGTTTTGAGGTCCCCTGATACCGAAAAAGTGGGGCTTTACAAAACTTCCGTCCGTCCGTCCGTCTGTCTAGATGGTCTGTGAACAACACTAGCGCATAAACCATACGTGCGATTGCCTCAAAAATCCGGTCGATCTGCGTCCACTCGTGGCACCTCGATTTTGAAAAACGTTCTTCAAAATTTGAGGGTACTTTACATGAAGCCCCGGACATTTTCAAATTTTCTCAAAAACGGCTGGAAATTCTTTCTTTAAATGTCTTGTAAGAATAGAGTAAAATACACTTATTAAGGTGGCGTAGGTCCCATTTTCATGGTTAACTCTGAATTTTCGAAAATTGCGCAAAGTTTGAAATTTTTTTCGGCGTCTTCCTAGAAACACAAAATTGAAGATAGAGATTTTTCCTTCAATTAAATTTGTTGTCCATAGTGAGTTCTTTCATTAAAGTCATGTACATTTTTTTTGAAAATTTGACTAGTTTTTGCGCAATATTGCAGGCTATATTTGAAAGTTTAAAATATTACAAAAATCAGATTTTCGCAAAAATGGCTCCAATTTTTTTCCAACTTTTGGTAAAGATAGTGATAAATGTGCTCAATGAGATGATATTAACGCCATATTCCTCTATACTTTTCTTTTTCAAAAATTGAAAAAACGTAGTTTTTTGTCTTGTCTCTGACGTTAATATTTATACTAGCGGCGATTTGTTCACTTTATTATATTAATGTGAGTACATGTGCTTTAAATAAAGTCAAATAACGTTTCTCGAAAATTGAACAGTTTTTTGTGAAAACGCTCAAAATTGCGCATTTTCAGAAACACTCAAACTTTCAGAAACACTCATTTTCTCAAAAATGGTTTCAATTTTTTGTTCAAACTTTTCGAACGGATAGTGCTAATTGCACTCTTTAATATGGCGTAAAGTTAATTTGGGGGAATTTTTTAATTTTTTAAAAAATTACAAAAATGTAATTTGTTTGAAAGTTCTCTTATACGGTTAAAATGCACATTTCCAGCAACTTGTCAACACTATTGAATTTGTGAGTGTAAGTGCTTCAAATGACTTCAAATGAAGTTTTTCGAAAACTCAAAACTTTTCTGTAAAAAAGAGCTTCAAATTTCGCATTTACAGTAGCGCTTAAACGCAATTTCCTCGAAACGGCTCCAAATTTTTCAACGAAAATTGCCATTTAGGGCAAAGTTTAATTGTTTTTTTATATTATCAAAGTAATAGTTTTGT
This sequence comes from Acheta domesticus, assembly GCA_031308135.1. Lineage (NCBI taxonomy): Eukaryota > Metazoa > Arthropoda > Insecta > Orthoptera > Gryllidae > Acheta > Acheta domesticus. Next base: position 104,490,657 of record JAHLJT010009436.1, on the reverse strand, counting down.
TCTACAATTGGAAAACCGAAAACTTAAGAAAATGTCGAAAAAAAAAATTTAGTTTGGGCGGCGATAGATGGCAGCTGTCAAGAGTATTGTCAAATCCGAATAGCTAGCCAAGACCAAACAAAACACAAAACTAATGCGGGAAAGTCTGTACCATTCTGTAGCACCACTAGTTTATTCTAGAATGCTAGAACAATCTAGAGCTAAGTAATTTAGAAGAGAGTAAATGTCATTTGTAAACCATATACAATAAAAAAGTTAAAGATATTTTTGAATAGCCAAATATAAGGAAATTTATGTACAAAATGTGATTTTTTTTCGAAATGGTCATGCGACCAATTTATTAAATTCGGGACCAATTAAAATGGATTGACCCAAAGTTTTAGAATTAAAATCGGAATTCGACAGAGTGAAAAAAGCCATAAGTCTTCTAAAAATGGTTCACCAGAACCTACATTTGCTGGTATCCATCCGAATGAAAATATTCTCCAAATAGATACTACATGACATTTAAAAGTCAAGGTGAAAAAAAGACACTATAGTGAGTGCGATTAGATTTCGGTCACAGTAAAAACTCCTGCAAAGTAGCTTGTGCTCATTGTGCTGGTAACCACATTTGGCTAGGTACAAAAACGTCTGTACCGTTGTGTTAATTGTAAAGGTAACCATCGAGCAGACATCAGATCATCACTTTGTACTTATAACACGAAAGCCTTAAAACCCAAAACAAAAATTTGGTGATAGGTCACATAACAATAATGCTTCGTTGCAGTCAGCTTTCACTATCGCAGAAAATTGTCCTTCCTCACCAACAGCAAACCAAATCCCCCATATTATATTGCGATGGTCCCGACTATCCCATTTATTTATTCTAATTTTTAATTATATTGGCTATTTCGAATTTATTTATTTACTTGGGTGCTTCATACTACTATCTCAGGGCTCGTCTGTATCTTTCTCATGGTCTGAAAAACACCGCTCGTACGAAGATTCGCCTGGTGAATATTTTTGCTTACGTTGTGAATTTTATTAACTTCCTGGTTTTAATACTTTTGTAAATGATAACACATTATTTCTGAATTATATTTCAGTGGCATACAGTGTTATTTGTTTATTTACAAATCAATTATTTTCTCGTTCCTTTCTAATTTATAATTTTAACAAGTTTATATCCTTCATTAATGATACTCCTATATTTCATTTAGATTTGTGATGGCCATCTAAACTTAAATGAGAATTAAGTTTTCATAATATTTTTCCTATTAAACATTCTTGGTCTTGAGCAATTTCTTATGCAAAGTCCGTTTTGTTCTCAAACTCTAAACGGATATGTACCTTCCAGAGGGAAGCATTCCGCACGGAATATAACTTAAAACATTTTCTCAAAACATATTCTCTGCCATACATGGCCATACGTCCGACTACTATCCTATCAGACCGAGACTGATTCTGACGGGTAGTTCTCTTTCATCGGCTCAGCTTGTTTTTTCCCGTTCACATGCTCTGCATTGTTATTGACTGAATCCGATGCTAACTTGTCCACTGCAACTAAGCTTATCGGAACTCTTGTCTATTGCAACAATGTTTCTTTTATCCACAATAATTTATTAAAATTATTTTTATAATACTTTAAATATTTGTGCGAACACGTCTTTATTATTTACCGACGCCCTACGTTCTCAATGTCTCATTTCCGTTTATATGTTTCCGTATTTTCGCTTCCTTCCTATCTTACTCCGTCGACATATTTTTTATTAATTTATACAAAATACCCGATAGGTATTTTTACCCATCCCAATATGCATATAACCAGCAATCTCGCCCATCCCAATCATTCTTCCCTTATCCAACTAACCCATTGCTTGCCATAACATTAAAGAAGTTAATTCCTACATCACACATTTTTTCGCTCACTTACCCTTATAGTGTTAATTAAAATTCAAAATGTTACAGTTTCGCTTCTCGGAAACGTTAATCATGCCACTCCTTAAATCATTAATCATTAAGATTTATTGGAACAGCCATGTAGTCTCAAAGAAATGCTTCGAACCTCAGACATGAGCTAGTTCTGGACGAAAACTGAAGAGTAACGGGAAAAAAGACACAAAAAAGGGAAATAACTGTCAAATCATTTACCTGCGCGAGATATATGCTAATAACATGGGTTGCCATAAAATGCCTTGCCGAATGCCATAAAATGTATATGTACGACGAAACTAAAGAGAAGAACGGTTTAAATAAATCTGTATCAATTCTTAAATATTGAATTGATGTACATGCCTCAAAATGTTAAAACCCTGCATCTCTTCAACGACAACTGGGCCGGGCAAAACGATATCTTGATGGACCAATTTTTAAGCTCACTTCATCGGATTGTTTTCAAATACATCACCACTTTCCCAATCTTGGAAAAGCGATGTCCAATCTGCTCCCTTGTCAAATTGATCAAATCAAAGGGAATAAGGCTTTGTCCCACAAGAATGGTATGACATAGTAGCATCAGCTTCTCCAAAAGTTTCAGTTTGAGTGAATAAATATATGCTACTAACTTCCAAATACCATCAACAACCATTCTTCAAAAAGTACATTAAGAATGTAACTGATTCTTTCATAACTAGTCAATATTCATTTATGAAGGAAGAGATGAACCCGTTTCTATTCCGCATAGTGGTTTTATCAACTCCAAATTTTGCTTATTTAATGCACCACAGTAGCATACTCAGTTGAATACACCCCCAAGCAAACACTGAATCATTTCCACTGAATTCTAAAATGTACAATGATGTTATGAAGCTGTCGCAAATGTACATTTCACCTGTGCACATTGACTATTACGACAGTTTACTCTTTACAGACAACAAATACCTAAAAGAGGAATTTGAAACAGATACTGAAGTGTCTTATAATGACTCACATTTCTTTGGTGAATAAAATTAATATGATCACAAATTTCGTCAATAAAATTCATTAAGTGCTTATTATAACTTTATAGTTAAATATTTGTATTTTTTCAGTAAAAATATGGAAATCACTCATTTGTATTCAATCACTCTTCCTTAAAGCTGTTGTAGATATTTTGAGCTCAAGAACCAAACACATTCAACATATATTTATCTATCATCTCCTATATTATTTCAATAGTATCTTCCCTTTGCAGCTCTCACACGTAACCAATATCTTAAAATGATGTCTCGAAAGAAAGAGAATTTCCCAGGGACGAAGAATTGCACTTTTACTTAAAAAGTATGAAGGATTTGATTAAACAAAGCACCTAAATATTCATGAAAATGCAACCCGCAACGCACGTTCGGAGTTTTAAATCTATATCGTTATACATCTCTTTAGGACCTTAAAACTAAAAAAATTTAGTTTTAAGGTTAACAATATATATATATATATATATATATATATATATATATATATATATATATATAGTGACCGTACTTACCCTTGTCGGTCTTCATGGATGCACATATCATAAATTTTGTGATGGTTCATTAGGGTACAGGGGTTCTTTGAGGGGGATACTTTAATCAGCATGTCTGAATTCAATGAGCCTATTATCACAGAGACAGGATTTATTAAGAAGAACAATTTAACGTTAATAACACAATTTACATCACTGACATGATCGCAGATCATTAATGAATACTGATTAAACGATTTACATCATATGTCTCTGATTATTCCTATTGTCTTTACATTTATTATTCCCATTCATGATACCTCCATCTCTCTGAAACTACATGCCATCCGCTCTTATTACAGGCACTGTTGCTTTTCCTATTACTCCGATGAGCATCCTGAACCGGCTTATCCCATATCCGACCCCCGTTTATTCTTATTCACAATTATCGTTACTTATCTGAGCCTTCCACTCGCTGCCTTCCGTGCGATGCGATGCCACGTGCCTCCACCGATGCCGTTGCTGTGAGGTGACCTTCGCGCCGTCGACGCTCTGCCTACACACGTGTCCCTAACGGTCCGTCCTCGCACACCGGCGTTGTCTCGCCGTCAATTTCTTTCTCCACACGTCGGAATTCCAGTTTCGGCTCGCAGGGCTCCACCACGCGGTCCCACACCCGCACAGCTACACCGACTTGTCGCAATGGCAGTGTCGCCCACGTGTCCATTCAATGTTGCACTTCTCTAGCCAAATTTCGTGATTATGTCTTTTCGAAGACACTTATAACAATCCTTAATCACTTTCATTACTGAGTTTGTCACACTTCTCCTTCCTTTGACCCAAGTTGCCTCGATTACTCCCGATTTCTTCCGTAGCATCATCACATCACGCCTCTGTCGCCATCACACCTCGTTACCTCTCTGTCGCTCGCTCTCGGCTCTTCCGCGCGATGCGACCGATCAATCCCTCGTTCCAGGCGCTCGTTCGCGGCTCCGGCCCGATTCACCCCGCGACGATTCACTGACTGCGCGCCACTTTCAAATGCTATTATTTGCCTAATGCTAGTGTTGGTTTGACCATACGGTCAATATATATATATATATATATATATATATATATATATATATATATTGTAATGTTCCTCTTTTGGGTTCATTTCAAGATTGATTTTATGAGATGTGGGTGGGACATGTGATCTTTGTTCGCAAATGGGCTCTGGGTTTTGCACATTCATCAGAAATACACAATGAGATACGAAGAACATGAACAATTCTTTATTTCGCAACGATTCAGTACACCGTGCGTCACTTCCCACTTTTCTAATATTAAATGTTAACAAATCACGGTTACACTTCCCATTTAGTTCTGACACACTATTCAACACAAAGGAAAAAGAAAACCTGATATTTCTATGGGCGATACATCTAACCTCCAGCCATCTTGGCGAAGCGGCCTCTCCGACCAGCTCGGCATTGCTCGGCTGCCCTCGGTCGCAGAGGTTCCCGATGCCAAAGCGGCCGCCGCTGCATGCAGCTCGGGTGCCCCACGCGCCTTCGACCGTTGTTCCTTCGACAGTCTTTCCTTCCAGACACTATTAATGTTCTATTTCCTTCTACCCCTCCCGCACTGTCTCCTCGGTGTACACGCTACTCATAAACAGTATCTCCAGTCCTCACCGGATGTTTCATCATCATTTGCACCGACACGTATTGTAATTGTCAATTACAATAAATTGATAATTCAGTCATACATTTCTGAACAATAACTACGAATTTCAAAATATAAAACACTTTGACTTATATTCTCAAAAACACTATCACTTACACTTTCACACCAAATATAAAATTATGTAAAATATATGTCTAGCACATATAAATGAAATTTATTTTTAAAATGATAAGTTTTTTAACAAATCAGACAGTAAACCCCAAGTTGGCGAATGTATAAAACCCGCAAAGGAAAACGGTTATTGAACTGGTGCTCATGAATATAAACAAGTGTTATAAGGAATCCATGCTTTTTTTACTGTCGGATAACTGTCCAACATTTTTAATGAATTAGATTTATCATTTAAAAAAAGAAGAGAATTCAAATTCAAGGAGATTTTATTTTTGTTTCAATGAGGTTCATTCACTAGCAGAATCAAAGAAAAATGAACTATCCTCATTACCTTCTTCATCTGTATTTAAAGTATTTCTTTTTCTAAATGCACTGCGACGTGCCTCACGTGCTCCCTCTCGCGCTCGCGCGGCCCTGACCCTGTCTAACACGAACGAAAGAGAGAACACTGAGACGATCGCCTCACCAGTGCCGAGTCCGCTTACACTCAAAACACAGGCGTATGCTATATTTAGGGAGTACAGCTTGCTCCGCAGATGTTCTTCACTATTGTGAAGAATAGTAAACCAAGGAAATTGTACAAGTTCGTGGATATTACGTTGTGGGGGCTCAATGGTGGATGAGTGAGAGGATGCAACTGTGAGAAAAAAAATGAGCACATAAAAAAAGAGAAATCCAATAGATCTTTCATGAATAATGTATAATCTATTCACAAGTTTCTTGAAGCAAATACAGAACACTATTATTATGTAATAGCCGTGTCCCTCAGAATACATTCATGCACAATACAAATTTTAAAACATATCTGAATATACTCCTTTTCTTTTTCTTCCGTTTGCGGAACTTGTGCCTTACAAGCTAAACAACAACAACAAAAAACAAAACTATATACAGAACCTCTTGTCTACAAACTTTGTTCTTAGCTATAATTATAAGAAACCCACAATTATCTCATAATTAAATACAACACTGAAAACTTACACTACTAATGTTAACCCTTTTCTGATGTACTATTCTGATAAAAAAAATGATACCAGTCTTATTTACACCCACGTTTAAACATACTACAACCAGATTCGAGCCTGCACTATTTAACTATTACGGCGAGAGTAACGTGGCCTAGTTTCGTGTTTTTTTTTTTATTTTAACAATACCCTTTTCTCTTTCGTATTAATCTAATACAGTTCCATGTCCTTTCTTGTTTCACTATTTTTTAGTTATGGGTGCTTGAACTATTAGCATTGCTCCCTCTCGGCTGCATTATTAATCAAATTTTAATACTACCTTTGGTGGCGTTCAAGGTGGAGACTGCCTGCCCGGAATCTTATCTGGCGTCGCCTTTAGCGAAACCCTTCGGCAATCGGCATGCACTGCGCGGTCGACCTCGGCCGTGGCTTTCCTTCACCACACGTTGAATCCGTTGCCTCCCAGAATTCCGTTACAGCTTCCTCAATTCGAATCCGCTAGTAATTCTCTCGTTCACGCCAACCAAATAAAAAGAAAAAAACTCACATCTGGAACTTTTTCCCGCAGTTCGTTGTCCCATGCAAGTAATATTCCTGGCGTCGACTCTTCTTCTTCGCCACGTGGTATATTTCGTGTATCCACCACCGTTATTCGTTATACGATTTACTCGGTCCGAGTCTGCAATTAAAGTGCCTTCCGTCGGTCCGAAGAGGGATGACGTAGTCGGCCACCCTTGGCTGGTCAGCGCGCTCTACGCGGGCTATTTGAACTCACTGAATATGTGATACTCACAACACCAATTTAAAGTATTTAAACATATCTCTAATATATATGACCAAAAAATCAACTAGTGTTGCTACAGAATGACAAAGACTTTCCCTTATTGATTTCTATTTCCTTGGGTCTCGGCTAGCTATTCATACTTGCCACATACTTTTGCCAGCTGCCATGTATCGTCGCCCACACTACATTTTTTTAACATTTTCTTAATTTTTAGCCTTCCTAGTGGTAGAACGAAATATTAATTTTATTATACTAAAGAACACACACACCTCGACGTAAATGGCAATTTTCTTTGACAAATTTGGAGCCGTCTTTAAGAAAATGGCGTTTAAGCACCACTAAAAATGCGAAATTCTCATTTTCACGGAAAAAATTTAGTTTTCGAAAAAGTCATTTAAAGTAATTTGAAGCATTTTAATTTACAAACACAATAGTGTTTTAAAATTGCTGGAAATGTGCTTATTAATGTGAGAAATCTTTCAAAAAATTACATTTGTGTAATTTTTGCAAAAACCAAATTTAACTTTACGTCATATTAATGAGTATACTTAGCACTATTCATTTGACAAGTTTGAAGACAAAATTTGGAGCGATTTTTGAGAAAATGGCGTATGAGAGTTTCTGAAATGCAGAATTTTGAGCTAGTTTTCACAGAAAATTATTCAATTTTCCACAAACTTTATTTGACATTATTTAAAACACATGTAATAATGTTAACAAATCTCCGCTACTGGAAATATTAACGACGTAAGAGACAAGTCACAAAAATTCAATTTTTGTAATTTTCGATAAAACAAAAACTAGAGCAATATGGCGTTAATGTCATCTCATAGAGCACATTTAATATTATCTCTACCTAAGTTTAAAGAAAAATTTGAAGCCGTTTTTGAGAATATCTTGTTTTGGTAATTTTTTTCAATTGCAAATATTGCATGCCACTAAAAGTTTCAAAAAATATACATGACGTTAATGAAAGAACTCACTTTAGACAACAAATTTTATTTGGACGAAAAATATCTATCTTCAATTTTGTTGTTCTAGGAAGACGCCGAAAAAATTCAAACTTTTGCAATTTTCGAAAAATCAGAGTTATTTGTAAAAATCTGACTAATGCCACTTTAATGAGTGTATTTTACTTTATCCTTACAAGAAATTTAAAGAAAAAATTGAAGCAGTTTCTGAGAAAAGTTTGAAAATATCAACGAGGCTTCATGTAAAGTACCCCTAAATTTTGAAAAAAGTTTTCCAAAATCACGGCGCGGATTGACCGAGGAATATCCATTTTGGAATAAATCGAACGTATGGTTTAGGCGCTAGTGTTGTTCACAGACGGACAGACAGACGGACGGACGGACAGAGGGACGGACGTTTTGGAGAAAAAAAACGTACATACGAACGTATACGGAAAAGTAAAAATCATTCACACAAGCGCGCATTTTCTTTTATAATGCCCATGTTAATTTTTCTTTGAAAATAATGTTTTCTTTTCTTTACCAAAACATAGCTTGGCCTTCCCATAAATGTCTGTCGTGGCGAAAAGGAAAAATGAAAATGAAATCACTTCCCTTTTTGGAGTCTTCATACAGCCGGGCGCGGAACCATTAAACCATTTTTAACTCCGCCAATGTTCAGGCGTCTGCTCCGTGACATCCATTAGTCTCTATCCCATTCACATCAAATTTCCACTACAACCAGGCAACACCATCTGTACCGCCACCAAGTCTACAAACATTCTCCAACTAACTCCTTTTTTAATCCACCAAATGTTACAAAGCAATCACCGTCTCTTCCCGTCATTTGTCACACGTATGTTTCAATAGAGAAAATTGTATTTTCTTTCTTATTCTCACTCTATATCTACTCACATTCTACTCGTAAATTAACTGTAAAATTTTCCCATACTTCTCACATTCTTAAAATGCTTACTCTCAAAACTCCCTTGTTCTTTCATTTCTATTACACTTTACATCCTTACTTACGTAAGGTGTTCCCCATTCACTTGTGTTACGAAACAAAATAAAATTATAATAATATTTCTCCACAAGTTTGTTTTTGAACTTCATGTTCACTAGTTCGTCGCAGCCTTAAATTCTTCTTCTTTATTTATATCTGCTCGGATTTTGCTGGTTTGACAATTGTGGTCGGCAGTTATCACCAGTTATTTTTCTAATAATTATTCTGAACCTTTGGTTTTACTACATGCTCATATGAGATGTTCTATATGTCACCTTGTAATTGATAACAATAGTATGACAAGTGACGGAGAGTGTCTTGAAGAAAAATATACATTATATTGTATCACAATATAATCAATTTATTATATTAATCGGCGATACATGAAACACACATTTGAACAGACACGTAATTCAAGCTACGAACGTTGAAATGGAATGTTGTAATGGTATGTTGTAATGGTACGTTGTAATGGTACGTTGTAATGGAATGTTGTAATGGTATCGCCAACACAACGACAATTGACGATCACAAAAGATGCGCGTGTCACCAAAATACACCGCAAACTTAGCTGAGGACACAACACATTACATACAGGCTTAATATGGAAATTGAACGATAAGAAAGAGGGTGGGGTATAGCAAGCGAGAGTTCTCGCTCGGGTCTCCAGGCTGCCTGTCCTGAAGGGGACTCTTCAGCCTTTGCTGCTTGTTTGGGTTGTTGTGCTGAGTGCTCCTGTCCCTACTCCCTCATACTAAGACGGGGATTGGGAGGCTGAGTAAAATAGAGATTTAATTAATTTTTGTAGGTTTAGTAGGGTATTGGGTTTTATTGGACTGTGGGAGGAACGGGGTAGGAGAAATGGTGGGGAAGCCTTGGATTGGGAGGGATTGGGGAAAACATGAGTTCTTATCTTTTTTATTATTTTAATTTAATTTAATTTTATTTTTTTAAATGCATTTTGTTTTGAGTACTTTTTATTTTAATGGAACAGATTATTTTATATTTTAAATTGATTTCTTATATTTTTTAAATTTGTTTATTTTATTATTTTTATATTCTTATTTTTTTATTTTTTCAAAATACATTGGTGAGGAAGGGTGGGGTTGGATTAGGTTAAACTACTAAGTTGTGGGGAAGGTGAGGGAGTGTGGTGGGGATATCGTTCAGATTGTTGTACATTGAATGTCAGTGTTTCGTTTTGTATGTTCGTCTCGTCTTTATTATATCAGTGGTGCATCAGTCGTTTTCGTCGGTCGTCGTTGGCCCACTGCACTAGGTGATTCGAGGGGAAGTTGGAGACTGTCAAGTGGATATTTTTTACGGGAGTGTCTGGGTGCACTGGATAGGATGTGGAGGTGTGGAGTAACTAAATTTTGGAAAATGGGATTGGTGGTGAAGTTTTGTTTGGTATTTATTGCAGAGTTAAGGATATGGGGAATGTTGTGATGGGAGCGGATGTCATTGAATCGGATATAAGTGGGGGGTCGGAAGATAAGGTGGAGGATTCGGTTTTCGACTTCGGTAAGGTAGTCAAAGTTGGTGGGGAATGTGGCTATCCAGGTAGGGTGGGCATATGTGAGGATGGGTCGAATGTAGGAGAAATAGATTCGGATTCATTTCTTGGGAAGGATAGATTGGTTAGTAAGGAGTGTGTAGAGGGTGTTGGTTATTCGGTTGCTTTTGGTGATGGAGTTATGGTTATGATGGGAGTTTTGGGGAAAAGGTGAAGCCAAGGTATTTGATTTGGGGTTGCCAGGGGTTGGGAATTTGGTTTATTGTGAGGGGCGGGGGTTTGGACAGGTATTTCCTGGAGGAGAAGAGAATAGCTTGGGATTTGGACGAGTAGATGATGTTTTCTTTGGCCCAGAGGTGGATGGAATTGAGGGCTTCTTGGGTTCGTGCTAGGGAATGTTGGGGGAAGTTATCAGGGGCGAGAAAGGCAAGGTCATCGGCGTAGAGGAGGGTTTTGACACCGGGGGTAGATGGGATGTCATTGATGAATAGGGAAAAGAAGATTGGGGCCCTGAGGGACACCCGCTTGGAGAGGAAATGTTTTAGAGGTTTTGGAGAGGTGATGCATATATAAGGATCGGTTGGTTATGTAAATTCTGATGAGAGAGTAGAGGTGATGGGGGCGTGAGAGTGGAGTTTCATCAGAAGTATATCATGACACACGGTGTCAAAAGCCTAGGTGAGGTCGGTAAACACAACAGGTATCTCTGTGGGGATTTGGAAGGGAGTGGCAATTGAGGGTGCGAGGTTTAGGGATTGGAGGGCCACCGAGCGGCCCTCGCGGAAACAAAATTTGGTAGGGAGGATTATGGAATCTAGCATTAGAGCGAGAGGGATAAGGATGTTTTTCCTAGGATTTTGCCAAGGATGGGAAGAGACTGATGGGGCGGAAGTTGGTTGGTAGCCGATGATCCTCGCCGGGTTTGGGAATCATGGAGACGCGAGAGATCTTCCAGGCGGAAGGGTAGTATGAGATTTGTAGGCAGGAGTTGAGGATTAGGATAAGGAGGCGAATAGTGTTTTTAGCAAGGTGCTTGAGTCGGTAAGAAATGTTTCCATCGGGACGGGTGCTTTCCTGTCGTCTATTGTCGAGGTATGTTGTTGCCTATCATCGTCCATCGTTGTCCAAGTCTGTTGTTTCGGTGGGAGAGAAGGGGTTTGTAAGTAGTTGTGGATTACCTGGCTAGGGAGAGGGAGGTTGACGGGACGGAATCGTCTGGCGAAGGATTGAGCGAGGGAGTTAGTTATTTCTTGGGGGTCAAAGGAGAGGGTGTTGGGTGAAATCTGAAGTGGGGATATGTTAGTGGGGTTTTCACGCACAGCCTTGATGATCTTATGTAAAGGGTTGGGGCTGCCTTTGTCTTTAATTAAGTCATAGTACTTGTGCGTCCCGTAGTGTTTGAGTAAAATCTTCGTTGTGTCCATTTTAGATCTGTCTTGTCTTCGTCTCGTCTAAATGTCTTGTAATTGTCGTTTTTGACTTATGGCTATAAGTATTTTGTGAGGGAGGATAGGGTTGAGATTTTTTGAATAGGTTATTGTTGTTTTCTAACTTTGTTGGATATAGTGGGTAAGATGAAGGATGGACTTTTCAATGTCTTATGGGGATTGGGTTTGTGAGAGGGTTTTGATTTTCTTGGAGGGGAAGTGAGTGAAGGATTTCCAGTCTGTTTCTGGAATGGAAGTGGATTTTGGTGTCAGGTATGGTGTAGTGAGGTGGAGTAGAAGACAATGGGGAGGTGGTCTGAGGAGTGGAATAGGTCGTATTTGTGGTACGGTGTGAAAACATGGATGCTGGAGTAGTAAAGGTTGAAGTCAAATATGTCGTCGGGAGAGTCATGGTACAGGTGGGTGGGTTCCGGTGGACTAAGTAGGATAGTAGGATTGGTGTTAATGAAGTCGTTAAGTACAAGTCCACTTGCGTTATTGATCCGGCAGCCCCATATCGTTGTTTTAGTATTGAGATCCCAAGCAAGGACGAAAGGATAGGGTAGGTTAAGTATGATGTTAAGGTCTGAGTTGAGAATGGGTAGGAGGGGCTTATTATAAGCGGAGATAAGTATGATAGGAGTTGCTGGGGTAGCTACCTGAATGGCCGTGCCCTCGAGGGCGGAGGTAGGGGGAAGTTGGTATGGAAAATGCGTGATGAATTTACGGACTAGGATGGCCGTGCCTCCATTTTGGGATAAGGTTCTATCGTTACAGTGCGGGATGTAGTTCGGGATGATGAAACGAATGTCGGGTTTTAGCCAGGTTTCTTGAAGGAAAACTATCCCGGTGGAGTAATACTTCGGAATTACTTACTACTTAAGAAATTGGAAAAGGAGCGGTTTCTTCTTGTTGATACCACCCTGTGGCTTCCAAGAGGAGAGGGTAAGGAAACGGGGTTTGGGAGCCATTTAGAGAGACAAGATTTCTACGAGTTTTATACCTGCGTTGATAATCTTGGTCAGGATTTCAGTCTTCGGAGGATTTTTAGTAAAGGTTTTATATTGGAAAGGATTTTTCTCAAGTTAAAGGACTATAGGATGGAGAAGAGGTCCTTTAGGTCTTGTGTTGAGGATTTAGTTGTTGGGTGTTTTGAGAGTTGGGTGGATTGGAGATGTTTGAGGATATATGAGGGCTGATTGGTAGGATCGGATTTGTTCTTTTAGCGGTGGGAAGGTGCGAGAGTTGAATGTTGGGGGCTGGGTAGGTTTGGGATTTTGTATTAGGGTTCTACCTAGCAGAAATTGACTTAACCAAAACATGTTAAATAAGGTTGACAAATAAATTCATGTTTGATTGAAATAAAAATTAATTCAGAGCTTTATTGCTCGAATTCACATCCAAAAACCAGTTGTAAATTATCACTGAACAATTTTAGTATGATAGGACACAGAAATAATGCTAGAAATGAGCACAATCAATAAATCATATGTGCAAATTAAATATTCCCAAATATCATTGAAAAAGCCCAGTGATTGACAAAAAATAAAAATATTTACAAATAATTGGTACCAAGAATATGAGCATGGCCACAGTCTTTAATAACAAATTAGGATCCATAAACACTTATAAATAGAAATACAATAAAAATGATAACCCTGATTTTATATAAAATAATATTGTACCACAGAAATAAATTACATTTCAGGCAAAATAATCTTGGTGATAGCTCTTGCTATATAAACATTCACAAATTGATATTGACTGACAATAATTCAGGATTGAGATACAATATTGACAATAACTTAAGCCTGAAATATGACAGGCCTCCTATGTCGCTCGGTTGAAGTGATAGTTTATTGTTGCAAAGAATAGTGCTTCAAGTCATGGATCAGTGCGTATCTGGTCTAGTCTTTCTGGTATTTTGTTGTGCGCAGCCACAGCGAGGGGTTGTATAAGTAGGTCTGTCCTTGTGCATTTTATTGTCATAATCTTGTTCGTTATTTTCATGAAGTCTTTTGTCAGGTCGTTGGTTGAAAGCAAGGAGGCCAGGTCGATTTTAAAAATTCCAATTTTGGGTCTTGATGTCTGAGTCAAAGGTTGTTGGGGTTGGGAGCTTATTTGGGCTGGGTTAGAGTCTGAGTGGGTTGAGCAATGCAATAAAGTATGTGTTTTGGTAGAGCCACTAGTTGAATTTGAATTTTTGAATTTCCAAGAATTGGGCATTTTTACCTGAATTGGGGATTCACCTTTTTATGCCTTTGCCTGTGTTCCACCCATACGGCGCTTGTGTGTCGCAGTGGTGTGAGCGCCGGCACGTTAACTCTAGGTCTAAGTTCGGGTCATGGAGCGGAAAAAACTTGTTGGTTGAAAACACTTTTGCTGGGTTATGTAGTAGTGTAACATTGCGGAGTATTTAGAAAGTGCGAGAAAAAATGTGCTTTGGTAGCACCGCTAGTTTTTTTAAACTTTTGTTAGGGATAGTTCTAAATGTACTGAAAGGGTTTGAGCGCCCGTGAGCCAGCGGACTATTCTTGAGAGGATTTGAGGGCACTTAAAATTCCTTTCCCTCCAATAACTTACAATCAAAAGCAATCCAATAAAAATAATTTGTTTAATTACAAAACCTTCAATATTACATTAAGATTCAAAATGTTGATGATAATTTTAACAGAAGCAGTCAGATGACTATTTTATTATTGAGTGGGATTTTTCTTGCTTGCTAAACTATGTAGGTTTTTGGTAAAAGAAATACATAATGACAAGTTGAAGACACAGTCCACTCTTAATTACGTTTTTACGCTAAAGAAAACCCAAAGAAAACAAATGATATAAAACACCTAACAGACAGATCACTTGTAAGATTACAAATTATGATACAAGGGTCAAATGACATATCACAAGTCGTAGATCAATCGCCTGAAGGTTGACAACTGTTGACACCATTCAAAATCCCGGCAACATGCACCCGACCAGAGGTTGCAAAAGAAGAAACGGCTATATCCGCCGCCATGCAGCTGAATTGTTTCCACTCGCGCGTAAATCACATAAAACAGATTCAATAAAGTTCACTTTACAGTTTTTCCGCGAGTACCAATTGCCAGATAGGTGCAGTTTTGATGTTGCTTAGACAACTCCAAGTTCAATTTTATTAAAGCATGTTCATCTGTCAATAGCAAAGCACATGACTTGATGAATAACTAGTGACAATACACATCACTGCAGATTTAGAACTGTTTTGTTGACAGTTTTGAACTCTGATGAGTACCGCACTTTTAGAGATCAAGTAGACTGTGGCGGATCAAAAAATAAGGTGTGCGACATGTTCGCGCCGCCATTGTCTTATACTCAGTACATCACTTAAAGTGCTCACGTGCTCGGCTGCAGCGATACTGGCGTCCCCACTTCTCCAACCGTCACTCTTCTCTTTCTAAAGGAAGAGATGCCACTTGCATTATGGCAAAGTGTTTGATTATCAAGTAGATTCGCTTTATCTGACATGTACTCTATGTCATGAACTCCATATTGCTCTATTCGTTGCTTTTTTCAAAAATTACAAAAATGTAATTTTTTTACTAATCTCTCACGTCGTTAAAATTTACATTATAGGTGTTTTACATTGTTAAATGCGTTTCTTAAGACATAAACTTCAAAGTGCCTCTAGTGATTGTTTTTTAATTGTTCATGAGCTGTAAGTAATCGTTGAGTATAAAAGAACTGAAGGTACGAATTTTTTGAAATGTTCGAAACAAATTTTATCAAAAACAATGGGAAATATTTCGCCAAAATTCTCCACAATGGAAACGAGTACAATTTTCTCCGATATTCTAAAAGATTGATTTTGGCCAAGATATTTTTGGCTCAAAAATCTAAATGCTGAAAATTTAGATGTTTTTATTCACACACAGAGTAACTAGTGGTGGTAGGGAATGGCACAGACTTTCCCATATCAGTTTTCTATTTCCTTTGGCTAACTATTCGGACTCACTACATTCTCTTGCCAGCAGCCAAAGTACATTTTTCACATTTTCTTAATTTTTCGGTTTCCTAATAGTATAACAATAACATTATTTTAAGAATATTAAAGAACAGTAAAACCTCCTCCTAAATGACAATTTTCTTTACAAAATTTGGAGCCGTTCTTAAAAATGGCGTTTAAGCGCTGTTGTAAATTCGAAATTTGAAGATCCTTTTCACAAAACATTTTACGTAACGTGAGAGACAAGTCAAGAAAATAACATTTTTGTAATTTTTGAAAAAAACAATAGAATAGAGCAAATGGCATTTATGTCATCTCATAGAGTACATTTAGCACTGTTGAGGCTTCGAATATAGCTTGAGTTTTTTTGGGGGAGAGCATCTGAAACACGTTGCAGCAGACCTGTCGTTTTAATCCATTGACACATGGGCAAATTCTGGAAACGGGAAATGTTTAAGGGGAGACAGTAGGTTAACGGCTTCAAAAATTTGATTTTTAGTTTTTTTAATTTGAAAAACCTGTTCATTTGCGTGTAAAATGCTTTTTGTTTCATTTGAATCCGCCCAGTGGTTCAGATTCTATAATTTTTCCCCTGAAACTCTTTGTAGGAAATACATTTAAATGCCACGCCTCCTTTAGGTCAAAATTGAAATAAATTTGGAAATCTCTCGTATTTGTATGCGCGTTATCGTAGATTTTTTATGTGAATGTTTGCTAACCTGCATTTACTATCGACAGGTGCTTTGTGTATTTGCCAAGTTCGTTATTGTTTTGTTACTGTTACCCAGAATTTGAATGAATCTGTGAATTCAGTAATTTGGACATGATTACCCAAAACTGTATTTGTGCAAATCAGTATTTTTGGTGTATACGATGCCATCTTGTGTTTCAATGATGGAGTTTCAAATAACCAGGAGTTTTTAAATGTTTTGGGTGTAGATTGTGGGGAAAATACAAGACAATCCTTATTAGAAATAGAGACACAATACGAAAAGCAGACATTGCTGCACCAAGTTGCACAAAAGAAGCAAGACAAAGTGAAAAGAAGGAAAGAAGACCAGTTGATGATGATGCTCAGTATGGTGCAGAAAAATATTAACTCTAAGTGTTTTAAAAGATTTTCTTCAGTAAAATATAATTATTAACTTTAAACCTGATTTTCTCTAAACTTCATTTTTTTTGCTTTCAGAAACATTTATTGTAGAAATTAGAAGTCAAAGAAAATTGAAACTTGGACAGTGCATTAATAGTATATCAACAAGTATTCACAGCATGTTTGAAAATATTTAGTTCAGAATTAATCATTTTATGATAAGTGAAATACTTAAAAAAAACTTTTTTTAATACTGAAAATTAAAAAAATAAATTCTTTGATTTCATTCTTTGTAAATAGTCAAATATACTTGTAATTGTTGATTAATATATTATTTCGTTGCAGTAAAAATTTGAGAGTTGTATCCTTTCTAGTTTTTCCAAAAAATGTTCTTTAAAATGCTCAAAATTAGCATTGGCAGCATAGGGAAATACGGTGCATACGGTCTCCCCTTAAGAGCCATCAATATACTTCAGCGTAACTCTCATTGAGTAACGAATTGTCAATTTTTACCTTGTGATATATGCTGAAATTTATAAACATAGACAACTGTTTTGAAGTGAAATATTTACATTTATTTACCCAGGAATGTATAAGAATGTTAAAAATATTAATATTGAATAAAACACTGCAATCTTTTCCTTTTCCAGCCGCGAAAATCCCGCGACCTTCCCGAGGCCTACAATCCAGTGGCACTGCTCTAACGCAGGTAAGCAACGCGGGGTGCAATGCTGTCCGTGGCGCGATACAGGGGCGCAAGCAACGCATAGTGCGGTACAAGGACGCTAAGTTCTCTATAACAACTGTTTCTACATGGCCTGATCCGCCTGGTCTCCGCCTGGAAAACGCATGCTTGAAAGCATAGATCTCACTCAGTCCGACTCTCATCGTATCTCTCTCGAGCACAGACGACGTTGCGTGATGTACCCTCTCGTCTTTCCCAACCACGGCATCATGCTGTCGGCGTCCCAAAGGCTCGACGACCAGCCCTGTCCAGTCATCTTGCACAATCAGCCAAGACACGCCATTAACCTTTAGTTTATTTTAGAGCGGCCCCTTCCTGACGCTACCTCCCCCTGGAGTTCCTCTATTCAGCGCAGGTGCGTCCCTCGACGTCACCTCCCCGGCGCCAGGGCACGCAAATCTGGGACCAACCACCCCCTTCCCCGACAGCTTCCGGCTCAGGCATGCCGTACAACGGTTTCCTCCGGCCGATTGCTCGAAAGCGTTGCCACGACGCCACACTTGCCTGGGCGAAGGGAAAGCGTTTCTCTCACTTATTTAGTTCGTTTTTCGGGCATTCGCGTGCCGAGGTGCTTTGGTAAAACAGTTTTGACGCGATGTATAATAACCTGCTTGTTCGTTGAGGGTATAGCTCTGAACCACGGCCAACTTTAGTTCAGGCAGGAAATTTGTAGAAATTTGGCAACGTGACTTCTCAGGCCTATGGGATCCCAATGTGCGCCTCTCAATGTCCGCGATTTGTGTTTTTAGTGGTGAATGTGTACGATAGTGCGAGCTGATTGAGCCGATTTTTGTTACTGTTAATCGTTGTTATTTTCGTTTATTGTTATTGTTTTAGTTATTCTTATTATCTTAATGTTATGGTTTTAAAGTTACGTCGAAGGTTTCGGCTTTAAGGTATACCATCGCTTCTACATTCAGGTTAGTACTTTTTTAAATGAATTAAACTCGCAGATTAATTTTATGAAAAAAACAACTTATGTTTATTGTTTCTCAGGTGTGAATCTGCATGTAGGAGTGGGTGATTTTTTTGTATTTTGTGTTCTAAAGTTAAGTAGAAGAGTTTATCATCGAGGATTAACATCCCTTCTACTTGAAGGTTAGTAATATTTTTAAATGAATTTAACCTGCACGAACATTGCATGAAAAATATATTTTTCATGGTTTGTGTTGTTATTGTTCACAGATGCCAGATAAATGCTGTGCACCCGGATGTGGGAGTAATTATTCTATTGAATCTGAATTTGTAAAAGTGTTCAGGTTTCCAAAAAATCCTGATTTCAGACATCAGTGGCTTCGTAATATACCTAGAGAGAATTGGGAGACAGCAAAATACTCTGGAGTATGCATAAAACATTACAGTGAAAGTGATATTTCCAAAGTTGATAGGTATAAAGACATTGCTGGAGATTGGAGAGAATATTACAAACACAAAGTTGAACTTGTGCAAAGTGCTGTGCCTACTCTCTTCCCAAATTGTCCTAAGTGTTTGTCGAAGGCAACTACTATAATGGGACAAGATACAAAACTCCCTCCGAATGCGCATGCGCGGGGAGGGGTGACTCCCACCATCAACCGCTCACTTCCCCTGAAAATATCGCTCTCTCACTCGCTCTGCGCGCCAGGCGACGTGGCCGGTCGAGGAGAGGGGGGTCTGAACGTATAGACAGGCTGCTTTGTTCGTGGCCCAACGCGCAGCAGAAAAAAGTGTCAGCCATCCAAATCAAAACAGTTTCAGCTGTCTGTGCACAAACGCTGACTCTTTAATATATTAAGATTCAGTTAAAGGAACATGTATTGGAAGCATCGCCCCTGGTCCTCAGTCCTGTCCCTTTCGTCTTCCAGTGCTGTGCAGCGTGGCTTCTCTTAGCGTAGGCCTAATTAAATGAATTTCACAGGCGTAATATTGCGTGTATTTGTTTCTAACACTAAGACAACCGTTTGCAACTAATACAACTTGAACATCAAGCTCCCTCTTTACCATCCCGATCTCAATTCCATCGATTTAGTTTGGAGTTCCATTAAGAATCATGTTACGAAAGAAAGCATCGGTACCCGTCTATGAGTAAAATTATAATGTATGCCGAATATTATTTTCTAAATATTACCCCCAGGCGCGGATCCAAAGGGGGGGTCACGGGGGTCATGACCCCCCCAAATGATGAACCGTCAAAATTTTGTGAGAAACTTCAACATATCTAAACTAGTGGTGCTACAACAGCACTTACTTTCCCGTATTAGAGGAAACAGCTAAGTAGTACTGCAATATTGCACTTTATGCGCTACTAACATCTTCGCTTGGAACTCACTATTTCCATTGCAGTGTTGTCAGAACTATGTGAATTCTACAAATTCACAAAAATAGAATGCAAAAGTTTTGTAACCCTGTATTGGAAAAAGAAGCCTGATACCCTGGAAATATAGAAATCCCTTCCATTGGGCCATGATTAGGGAAGAGTATTTTAAAACCATGCAACAAATTCTCTACTCACTACAAATGGTACAGCATTTGGTGCAAAACTAGATATTTGCCTGCAAATATCAACATAAATTAGTCAATTATAACTCCTTTTCATACAGCTCCATTACGTCACAACAATGACACTAATTCACAGATATTCGCGAGCGCAAAGTGAATTCCATTGTTGCAGATCCTGCATTGTCGCTATTCTGAGAGCTATTAATTCTTTTTACTTATTTCAAATATTTCAAAATAAACAATTTCTAAAATATTAATGTGTAAGTCTATAACAAAGTTCGAATGTAAGAAACGAAGAAAGAAATAATATTCAAAATTGCACATTCTAATTTACGACGCATCCAGCTGTCCGAAGCGCAGTAAATTTACAACGGCCTATTACGTTTGTCACAAAATTAACGAAAAACTACTCGTATTTTGAAAAAATTAAGCATGACCGTATTTATTTTATGTATTTATTAAAACAGAAACAGAATGGCACAGACTTTCCCGTATTAGTTTTCTATTTTCCTGGGTCTTCGCTAGCTATTCGGAATTGCCACATACTCTTTCTTGCCAGCTACCATCTATCATCGTCAAAAGTACATTTTTTTGTCATTTTCTTAATTTTTCGGTTTCCTATTGGTAGAACAGAAACATTAATTTTAGAATATTAAAGAACACAAAAACCTAGCCGTAAATGGCAATTTTCTTTTACAAATTATGTGCCGTTTAAGAGAAAATGGCGTTTTAGCGCTACTAAAAATGCGCAAATTGAAGCTCATTTTCACAGAAAATTTTTGAGTTTTCAAAATACTTTATTTGAAGTTATTTGAAGCACTTACACTCACAAATATAATCATCTTTACAAATTGCGGATACAGTGCATATTAAAGATGTGAGAGATCTTTCAAAAAATTTACATTTATATAATTTTTGAAAAAAAAAACAAAAAAAACTCAAAATAAACTTCACGCTGTACTAATGAGTGTAATTAGCACTATCCGTTACAAAAGTTTCAAGAAAAAAATTGCAGCCATATACGAGAAAATGACGTAGGAGCATTTCTGAAAATGCCGAAATTTGAGCTACTTTTCACAGAAAACGGTAGTGTTTTCGAGAAACTTTACTTGACATTATTTAAAGCATATATACTCGTAAATATAATAATGTAAAAAAATCGCCGATAATGTAAATATTAACGACGTGAGAGACAAGTAAAAAAATTTACATTTTTGTAATTTTTGAAAAAACCAACCAATAGACCAAAATGGCTTTTATGTCATTGATAGAGTACATTTACCACTATCCCTACCAAAAGTTTAAAGAAAAAATTTCGAGCCGTTTTTGAGAAAAGCTTGTTTTTGTAATTTTTTAAAATTGCACATATTGCACGCAATATTGCACGAAAACTACCAAAATTGTGAAAAACATTTACATGACCTTTATTAAAGAACTCAATATGCAGAACAAATTTTATTTGAAGAAAAAATCTCTATCTTCAATTTTGTAGTTGGAGAAAGACGCCGAAAAAAATTCAAACTTTCACAATTTTCGAAAATTCAGAGCTGTACGTGAAAATCGGACCTATGCCATGTTAAAAAGTGTATTTTCCTCTATTTATACAAGAAATTTAAAGAAAAAATTTGGAGCCGTTTTTGAGAAAATGTTGAAAATCCCCGGGGGTTTCATATAAAGTACCCCCAAATTTTGAAGAATCTTTTTCAAAATCTCAATGCTTTGACTGGAATCAGATCGACTGGGGAATATCAATTTTGAAGAAAATCGACCGAACGGAAATTTTGAAAGTTTGACTTTTTCGGCGTCTTTCTCCAACTACAAAATTGAAGATAGAGATTTTTTCTTCAAATAAAATTTGTTCTGCATATTGAGTTCTTTCGTAAAGGTCATGTAAATGTTTTTCAAAATTTTCGTAGTTTTCGTGCAATATTGCGTTCAATATGTGCAATTTTAAAAAATTACAAAAACAAGATTTTCTCAAAAACGGCTCCAATTTTTTTCTTTAAACTTTTAGTAGGGATAGTGGTAAATGTACTCTATCAATGACATAAAAGCCATTTTGGTCTATCGGTTGGTTTTTAAAAAAAATACAAAAATGTAAATTTTTTACTTGTGTCTCACGTCGTTAATATTTACATTATAGGCGATTTTTTTACATTATTATATTTACGAGTACATATGCTTTAAACAATGTCAAGTAAAGTTTCTCGAAAACACAACCGTTTTCTGTGAAAAGTAGCTCAAATTTCCGCATTTTCCGAAATGCTCAAACGCCATTTTCTCGTATGGCTGCAAATTTTTTCTTGAAACTTTTGTAACGGATAGTGCTAATTACACTCTTTAATATGACGTAAAGTTTATTTTGAGTTATTTTTTGTTTTTTCAAAAATTACATAATGCTAATTTTTTTGAATGATCTCTCACATCTTTAATATGCACATTATCCGCAATTTGTAAAGATGATTATATTTGTGGGTGTAAGTGCTTCAAATAACTTAAAATAAAGTATTTTAAAAACTCAAAAATTTTCTGTGAAAATGAGCTTCAAATTTCGTATTTTTAGTAGCGCTAAAACGCAATTTTCTTTAAAACGGCACTTAAGTTTTCATAGAAAATAGCAATTTACGGCTAGGTTTTCGTGTTATTTAATATTCTAAAATAAATATTTTCGTTTTACCAATAGGAAACCGAAAAAATTAATAAAATGACAAGAGAATGTTCTAGAATGGTGGCTAGCAAGAAAGAGTTTGTGGCAATTCCGAATAGTTAGCGAAGACCCAAGGAAATAGAAAATTAATACGGGAAAGTCTGTGCTATTCTGTAGCACCACTAGTTTTATTCAACAAAAACATCGATAAAGTGTTCTTTAAAGCTATCGTTTCTGCACAGTTAATTTCCAACGGAATTTCTCAAGAATGTCTTAACTCTTTAATGTAATGGTATTCCTTTCACATAATGCTGTATATAAAGGGAAAGTTGGTTTGAGTTGTACAAACCGAACCGTCTCTTGATATTTTTTCTGTACCAACTTGTCTAACAAATACTTCAGAAAAAAAACTGCAGGCATGTATTCTGCATTATTAATGTAAACATTTGTTAGTTCATTTCGAAGCTGCTCACTGTCAAGGAATCGATATTGTTTTATTAGGAAAGGAAACTTTTCTGAACGAAAGGTCGCTTGTAGGTGGCAAACTGCTTTTCGTTCAGAAATTCAATAAAATGAAAGTTGTCAAAATCTTGAAACATGTAGCCTATCTGAATCACTACTGTATCAATAATTTTAAAAGATACAATTTTGTATCTTTCAAATAATTCTCACCCTGAAAGTTCATTCATAGTCATGACTACTTTGATGAGGATTTCAATAGTCTCTTCAAATCTAACTCGGTATATTACTACGTATAGATACTATTTCTATCTCTATGGCGTAGTACTTAACTCGTGATTCCGCATTGTTGAGCGAAAACTGCATTTCGATATCGTGAATCGTTTAGAAGTTATGAGACTGGCGCATAGTCAGTGGGACATTGTGTGCCACACTATATCTTTAGCTTCATTAATTGTTTCGTAAAGAAAACACTAACAAAAATCACACAAATGGCACATAAACAACTCTATTTTCCCACAACGTCAGGTGATGAGGTGAATTTGCCTCTGAGACGTGGGTGTGCATTGCTGTACAAGTCCGTGCCTACTGAGAGCCGAGGCTGCAACTGGTGTCTCAGCCCAGTGAATGCAATTGAAAGGGAGATAGAGTACGCTCTCTTTTGCGCGTGCGCGGCAGAACCAGCCGGTGTCTATCCACTGGCAGACTCCTCGCTCAGCTACCGTCCCCAAAGTGTATATTTCTGCGGCCCTGCTTATTCCCTCGCGCGTAGGCGGAGAAAAGAAGTCGAACACATTTAATTTTCTTCAACGATTCAATAACAAAAATATTGAAAAATGGTACACAACGACAGAATTTATTGAAAAAAAATTGGGTATTATAAGGCTCCCAGATTACCCTTCAGCTTCGCCACTGCTAAAAGACATTATTTGAATATTTTGCTGTCGCCGAGTCCGAATCCGGCAGGAGAATTTTAGTTCGGCCATTGAGCGAGAATAGAATCTGACGACAAAAATATCTTATTTGAAAGTTTAGCTGTCGCTGAGTCCGAATCCAGTATCAAAAGTATATTTTGACAGCACTCATTCTTGATGAACAGTATTGCAATGGATGTTACTTTATTTGGGTTTTAATTAAACAAAGCACCAAGACAATGCAAAACGAATCAGATCAGTTAATTGAAAAATATTAACTGTTGCATTAAATTAAATTTATTAGGTTATTATTTATTATTTTGCATGTCTCGGTGTAGTTGTCACCAAACTTATAATGAAGTTTACACCATTGTTATAGAAGAATCGCCATTCAAGGAGACTCAAATATGGTTAAAATTTATTAATGTACGGAAGAGCAATATAAACGAAAAAATGTAAAAAAGGAAAATTTAAAACGAGAAAAATAATTGTGAGAAAAAATAAAAGTATAATTTAGTTTATTTATTTATTATAGGCATGCATTTATTACTTACAATAATTTATTAAAATATATTTTTTTCATTACACACACTTACATGTCTCTCTCATACACGTTTCTTCACAAATTTTTTATATTGCATCAAATGAAAGTTATTTTTGATAACTTGAAATTTATTGTTGATAAATTTATAAATTTTCATTTTTTTAAAACAAATGTACCGAATAAAATTGACAAATTTTTGTAGGCAGAGTTCTAATCTGCAACAAAAATTGGAGGTTACCAGTTAAAATTCCAAAGTTACCCCCGCCTCACTCCCAGCGAATATGGTGAGGATTGTAACAATTGTAACTGCTTGATATCTGATATGAGACTACTGGTATATTGAATTTCCAATATATTTATAGTATAATAAAGTCAATCTGATATACGAATAACATACGTCAAATTTGTTATTACATTCGGTACGCTGCCCCCTTTCCGAGATAAATGCATTTGAGTCTTATCCTGACTCCTTCCAAAAGAGAAGTCTGGATCCGCGCCTGATTACCCCAATCAATGGAAGACGTGTTGTGAACACGTTAAGAAAACCGAAGAAGAATATATGAAAACAGACATGTCGACGAAAGGAAAAAAGGACAAAATTATCGTTTCTTTGCGGGGCAGTTCCTCTGAGTGTGAGGACGACAATGACGTCACACAGCGAAGGCTGCAGTGACATTGATGACTTATAGCTCCTCCTTGCTGGGGGAGGGCGACAAATCGGTGCGCTCAGTAGGTTCAGATATTCTGGCACTGTAGCAGCGGTGGGAGAAGTCCGCGAAACTAAGCACCTCCCAAAAGGGAGATTTCAAACTTGTCCTCCTATAGTAAACGTACAGATCCTGAAAAGCGGAGAGAGAAGATGAAAGAAGAACATGATGAAAAAGTGACTGAGTGGATTAACAGTGACAAAATTGGTGATTTCCAGTCATTTCAAGACAATATAAACTCAAAGAGGCGGTGCTTCAAAAAATGGATGGTATATTCTTCAGAAAACGAAATAGTGTTTTACCAACTGAATTTTATGAATATTGTACCATGTGTAAGTTCTAGCTTAACTCTTATGAATGACTTGACTTGTTCGGTTGTACTAGGTGGTGCAGTATTAACTAAAGAACAGTTAAAATGGATTTCACCTTGTTCTTTGAAACTTAGTCATTGGTCGCAGTTGGAGAATATGCTTGTGCATTATAAGCAATAGGCATATTTTTGTTCAGTATGTGTGTCATTGATAAAATCCAGTGATAAAGAAGTCAGTGAAGTCTTCATGAAAGATTTAAATCGTAATTATCTTTCCCAACTGATATCTGTATAGAACTCGGAAAATGTACCTTTGGTATTCTTTCATTTCTCATTTCAGAAAAATATGAGAAACAGTTTTTGCTTGGGGATCAATAGAAGCAAATTTTGATGGCTCTTGCTAAAAAGTACATGACAAAAAATTCAAAGGAAATGAAAATATTTATGAATGATGTTTGCGCTTGCGGCAGTAGATTTGAAAATATTTGTGAGAAACTACTATCAGTATTTTCCAATGTTTTATTAAACAATTATGTAAAAATGAAAAATGACAATGTATCTTCTGCCAAAAAAGGAAAGTTAGAATTTTTTCAAAATAATTTATACTAAAAAATAAAAGAAATATAACATTGATTCATTTTATATTATTTTTCTCCAATTTTTTATGTAGTTTTTATTTCAAGACTGAAGAAAAATTGGTAAGTTATTGAAAGATCTTCAATACTCAGACCCAAGCCCAGAAACAACATGGCCGCCATCGGAGGCCTACCGTAAATAACACGAAGTTTACTTCGTGGTAAATAATAATGCGTAACACATGATCACAATTATTCTCTCATAGATTTTGCATCACTTATCCTGAAATTATAAAAATGTTTCTAATCATTAAAAAAACACAAAACAATTAGAAATTCAAATGTATTTATTGATCAACATTTTATGTTTATTTCGTGATAATATTCATAAATCTGCCAGATCTAGAAAATATAGGAACACCAATGACTCTCCTGGTGACTGCTACTGCTGGCAAAATTTTACAATATTTCTCTTTTTAACTTTTGTACATATGCTTTCATTACATTTCTGTTTCCCCTCTGCTGTTACATTTTCTTCATTCATAATTTTTGAATAAATATTTTAGAAGATATTGGCAAGAATTTTCATACATTTCTTGACTACGTCTTTAATAATGACACCACAGCTACACGAGTCATACATATTATGAATACTCATTTCATCAGCGTTAATGCCTAATGTCATCAATGCATTTCTATGACTATGTAGTTTTAAAAATTCTTTTTCATAATTGTCACTGATGAGGACACTAAATAGCCTGAATGTATTTGAACATAATGAAATAACAAACTCAGATGGACACTTCAATCCCCCATGATTTAATGTATTAAAATAAAATTTTTCTGGGACGTCCAATCAATTTCTAAATCTCTGTGCAAAACTAACATTTTCACATCACCACACTTCAAAGCTTCAATTACATTTTTACTCATATGAATGGAAATGCAAACTAAAACCTGCTGAGTTTTAGATGAAATTTCTACCTCCCACATTGCATCAATCGCAGGCTCCAAATTATCTAACAAATCAGGCACTGTTGCATCAGGATTGTTTTGCATTGTCAGCACCAAGTCTTTTACTCTAAATTCACCAAATTGTGCACTTGTTAACTTGAAGAAACTTAGAACCTTCAATTTCCTTTCAGATTCCATTACCTGTTCCACACTCACATTGTAGCTGCACCCACTAAGTCTACGATAAGCTCCAAACCTTCCTTCTAAAGCATCAGTTTGGAACTTACCAGATAGAATATATTTCCATTGATACTTGTTAAAAATATACTTGAACAATTGTACAAACGATAACAATGTGTGGGTGAATGATACATATGTCTCACAAGTTAATTTTCCATTGTTTAGTGCTGACATATTCTAGATATCAAGATAAGTTTTTAGATTTTCTGAAAACACAAGTTTAGAATTGTTACAACTAGTGATCGGTTCAGCTAACTCATTTCGAGTGTATTTACCTTTCATGGTATGTTTAACATTAATTATTGACCACCATTTACTAATTAATTTAAAAAAATGTTTAGTCCCCTCACTGACATCAACCCCTTGCTGTTTCTGTGTTTCCAAAGCATCAAATACAGCTAAAGCCAATGACACGTTCTGCCTCTCAATTGTTGTTGGGTACACAGACTTCTTTGACAAAGCAGGAGCTAATTTTACAACTGATGTATTTTCAGCATTGTGCAAATTAACAAGATCTGAAAATTTTGCTTCACAAACATTAAAGGTATACATAACATTTCTTTCTGGATGGTCTCTAGTGCATGAAAGACTGTCAAAAATCTGTTGTGGATTTGGAATTCGAAAAACCTGCTTATTTAAAAACACATTTCTAATACATTTTAAAATATGTACACTATCAAATAATAAAAACACTGAATGGGTTGGATCCACAGGATTTGGAATTGAATATTTCAGACATCCTCCACTCAAGATTTCAAACATTTTTCTGTTTATACTATGGTTATCAGCTATCAAACACAAGACCGTAAAGCCAACTTCTTTAAGAATTTTTAACACTTCTAGTGTCAACTTAAAAAGGGTATCACCACATTGTCTTTTTATAGGAAAAAGCCCTACTACATCTTTATTTTTCCCCTGTAAGGACATTGACATGAACACTTGAATTCTAGTTGCCACAGTCCTATTTTCACAATTTTCGGCAATCCCAAGTACTTTTCCTGACTTACAAGATATTTTAGGATTTAAATACATCTCATCTAACATTACTGAAAGAACTCTTCTCTCTCATCCAACAATTTACATTTTTCTTTTAAATAACTAATGTGTTCAGGATTCATTCCTGGATCTGTTGATCCTACTTTACTAAAAAATTGTTTCAAATGAACAGGATGAGAAAGAGTCAATAATTTTGCGTCTCTCATGGACCGATATGCTCCTGGAAAGGTGTAGGACATTGTCGCAGCCCACACTACAAGTTCTGGTGAATATCTAAATCGATTCATCAGACACAATTCCAATTGTTCCAAAGCAAACTTCACTTTATCGATTTTTCCAGAGTCAAAAGTACTCTCAGAATTAATCTCTTCTTTCAAACTACTAATTAAACTAGATAATTTTCCTGGAAACCCAAAACTTCTATGATGCCAGCTGTTTAATTGATTCAACAAGCTGTCAAATTTCGACCATCTGTCACACTTCATTTTATCGCTATCAGAGCACAACAACCACTTAAAATGTTCTATTGGTACACACATGTCTTTATAAAATATTTGCACTTCTAAAAAGGAATTCACTTTCAAATATTTAGTTATAAATGGTGGTCTATTCCTATTGTCTTCTAACTTCATCACGGTTTTTCATAACCACAAATGGTTCCACATTTTTCCTAATCACCTTTTCCTTAGTGTTTAAATGTGTTTAAATCTTTATTTTATCATCTTCCAGCCATCTTTGATAATTTTCTTCATCTCTTCTCAACTGCCGTTGCACACGATCGCCTGGATCCTTCCTGTCTGAAGACACTTTGATTGTGTTATAAGACGGCTGGTTTGGAAAACCTGAAGGAAAGGCATCTTCTCGCAGTCTCGGATTTTTCGGAGGAACACGAACTGAATTGCCACCTGCAGTAGGGTAAATAATAATAAATTTCGATTCAAAATGTTTGGCACAAACAACACTATCTTCTTTTACTTCGAATTGTTCACGATGAATTAAGTTAACCCATTTCTGTCGTAATACAGGATTCTTTGGAAATCGAAAAACCGATGTATCAGTCACAGATCCATAATTTGATTTACACCAGGGAACACAACATAATCGACCCATTTTAGATATCTATGTACATTATGTAAAATTGTTACTATAAATACATTACGAACACCTGCACAATGGGGGGAAAATCATGCTTGGCCTCCGACCGACGCCATCTTGGCTACTATCGATATATGTATTAAGGTCTGAGAATTGAAGGTGTTCTTGGTTACTGCCCCCCGGGGATTTTCAAAATTTTCTCAAAAACGGCTCGAAATTTTTTCTTTAAATTTCTTGTATGACTAGGGTAAAATACACTTATTATCATGGCATAGGTCAGATTTTCACGGATAACTCTGAATTTTCGAAAATTGTGAAAGTTTGAATATTTTTTAGCGTCTTTCTCCAACTACAAAATTGAAGATAGAGATTTTTTCTTCAAATAAAATTTGTTCTGCATATTGAGTTCTTTCATAAAGGTCACGTAAATGTTTTTCAAAATTTTAGTAGTTATCGTGCAATATTGCGTGCAATATGTGCAATTTTAAAAAATTACAAAAACAAGATTTTCTCAAAAAACGGCTCCAAATTTTTTCTTTAAACTTTTGGTAGGGATAGTGGTAAATGTACTCTATCAGATGACATAAAATCCATATTGCCCTATAGGTTTTTTTTTAAATTACAAAAATGTAAATGTCACATGTTTGTCACGTCGATAATATTTCCATTAGCGGCGATTTTTTACTTTCCCGTATACGCACGTATACACGGAGTGATATACGTAGTATAGGGAAAGTTATGTAATGCTGCGCCAAAAAATGGCCAATTTTCGGCGGAAAAAAAATAATTGCCGGGCCGTGAAAACGAATAAGTGGATAAAACCAGTTGCTAAATTAAGAAAAAAAGTCCCCTAACACGTGGTGTGGTCAAAATCCATGATTTGTTGCTTCTTTATACTTAAAAATCGATTGACGGCATTCCGTCCGTCTGTCCGTCTGTGGTCAACGCTAGCGCCTAAACCGTTCGGTCGATTTTCTTCAAAATTGATATTCCCCAGTCGATCTGATTCCAGTCAAAGCATTGAGATTTTGAAAAAGATTCTTCAAAATTTGGGGGTACTTTATATGAAACCCCCGGGGATTTTCAACATTTTCTCAAAAACGGCTCCAAATTTTTTCTTTAAATTTCTTGTATGAATAGAGGAAATTACACTTTTTAACATGGCATAGGTCCGATTTTCACGTACAGCTCTGAATTTTCGAAAATTGTGAAAGTTTGAATTTTTTTCGGCGTCTTTCTCCAACTACAAAATTGAAGATAGAGATTTTTTCTTCAAATAAAATTTGTTCTGCATATTGAGTTCTTTAATAAAGGTCATGTAAATGTTTTTCACAATTTTGGTAGTTTTCGTGCAATATTGCGTGCATTATGTGCAATTTTAAAAAATTACAAAAACAAGATTTTCTCAAAAACGGCTCGAAATTTTTTCACGGGATTAAATTTAACGGGATTAAATTTAACGGGATTAAATACCGTTAAAGTAAACCGGTCAAAAAGACCAACTCGAGGGAGCGAAGCAATGCTCAAACGTAGGGGCGTCAAAGTAATGACGCGGTAGATGCGACCCTAGCGAGATATTTGAATGCGTTTTGTTAGAATCGAATGCTTATTGAGTTGCATTCAAAGGCAATATTTGATGGGAACCTGATATAGAGAGAATCGCGTTGTCATTACCTTGTCGGCGCGTTAGTAGAGAGAAAGATAATGTCCAATGTCTTAAACAGCACTCTGTGAGGCGAAGTGCACGATCAGTGGACTCCAAGTTTTGGGCTAGAAGCTTTGTCAATACGTTAAAGAGCAAACCTCAAAGTAAAGTTAAGAAACAAGGTTTTAAAATAAAAAACAAACAAGTAAAGTTAAAAATCAAAAGAGGTTTTAGACTGTGTTTGCGCCACCATGAGTAGTAAATAATAATTTTTCGCCGATGTGCGTCGACAATCCAACAATCCAAAGGAGAGAGAGAGAGAGACTCAGAAACGAACCATTGCGAGTGAGAAACACAATGAATTAAGAAATGACCACAATGAGTGATGTTATTGCTCGAACGCTTTGAACATTTTACTTGAAAACTCAATTTCTAAAGCGTGTCTTCCGCCCACACGTAGGAGAAAGAAAAATAAGCAAATCTGAAAGAAAAATAAACAAATCGGAAATGAAAAGGCGGCAAATAATAGAAGAAAAACACAAAATATTATCATAAATAAAAGAAAATACAATGCAGTAAAATAAAATCCCTACTATTCATATTACCGCGCGTAGTCGTAACTTGTAACCAGTTACACGCGAGACGTGTCAGCAATACTAATGAAGAGTCAAATAGAATGCGAATACAAGACATATAGATACAGTTAATAAGTGCAGTTTGGCATAGCCGATTTTTACAAATATCATGTTTGTGAGACTGCCTTCTTCAGTGGCAGCTGGGCAGGGTGCTGCATTTTTTAAAACAATTGTTCTGCCAGGATTGCCAACTAATATGGGGGGGGGGGGTAAATGACTTGTACTTGTGTAGCCTTAAAAAACAAACTTTGAAGCGCACCATCTTCCTGTCAGTGCTTGGCGAACCAAAACAGATTAAATAGGGTCTTCGTCGTGAATACGAATGATGAGATTTTAATATTATTTTTTGTTGATAGTTGGCTCAAAGCCGCGATCATTTCTTCCCGACAATGCATGTAATTTGGTGGTGCAACTGCTTTTGAAGAATAAGCTTTTCTGTGAGGCCAGGTAAACAATGTAATGAAATGTTCGTGCCTGTTTACCTGATGTAATTGTAGATAAGCTAGTTTTGTTTTAATTCGATATTTTGTCTTCACCCTTCCTGCTGTCCGAGACGGGGCTGATAGAGCATGTTTTCAAAGGTTACCGAATTTGGACGCCTCGAGGCCGGGTATTCACAACCCTCACCTGCCGAGAGCGCTCAGCCTAAGTTTTTATTACAATGAGCGGGTACTTCACTTTAATTCCGAAAGAGGAGAGTCGTAGACGTCTACGCGGAGAGAGTGGTGTCAAGTTGGATTGGCACTGTATAAAATAGTATTTTAGCTCGTATTTTGTTTTTATTAAGAAAAACAAACACGATATTTGCATGCGAAAGATGTGAGTGACTCGGGTAGCCTTAGAACCCCGGGAACGCTAAGTCTCGTGGCATTATCTGCAGATATGTCCCCTGAGGAATTCATTAGAATCCTAGGAACACTGTCTAATTACAGCAAGTCTATTAGAAATGAAGGCGTCTGGTTTACTTGGATCATGTTATATCCAATGCAATACTATAGTGCTGTCTGTAAATACGTGTACTAAGTTTACATTACAAATCAGAGGCACAGCATTATACACTTCTTGCATGAACTTGGCTAGGAAAACTGCGCCACATAATTCAAGACGAGGAATCGTGTCGCAAGATAGAGATGCTATCAGAGAACTTGTCTGTCCTCCTTGCGAATTTTCACAGACTACGTAAATATAGCAGCCGTATGTTCTTTGCGAGGCATCAGCAAAGCCTGTTAGAATTATACTGCTCGCTCTATCAAGGAAAATCTACCTTCCTAGGAAAAATCAACTTTGCCCAGATAAAGCTGACGTCCTTCCAGAAGGATGTGTGTAGTTCCATTGCAAATGGGCTTTTATTTTGGTTACCTTTTGAATCTGAAAGATCGTGTTGATGGCGTTCAGGAGGTCGAATCGTGGTATTCACATTAGATAACTAACTGGTTGAATAAAATGAATTTATGTGGTTCAGAATAGCAATTTTCAACATGGATCATCCAGTTCATCTGAGAACTGATGGGTGAGTGTAACAAGCGTGTTTCTTCATGCAGTAAGAAAACGTTCACTGAAACATGCCTACGAAAGTTTATTTTAAAACAATTGATTTATAAACTGATATTACGTAGATTTAATTTGAGATATTTTTAGCTCCATACGTTGATATCCTTCTGGAAGGACGTCAGCCGAATATATAGGTATTTTTGAAAAATCAAAGTGTTCGGTCACTACATTATTTACTGCTATTCAGCTGTACTTTGTACAATTTTAATTTTTCAATTGTACATTGATCTAAATGAATTTTCACGTTTCATTACTTCCACATCAAGGTGCTGGAACACTGCCAGAAATCTATTCAGATAAGGGACTGGGATATGGCATAGTCTTGACTTGCGCAGATTCTCTAAACCAACTACCCTGCAATATTTATTTGAATAATTTGTTTATGTCGGTCCCTCTTCTGATTTAACCATAGAAACATCAACCCCACAGGAACAATAAAACATTACAGAATTGGTTCTGATTGTGATATTATGAAGAACACAGTAGAAAAGGCCAAAGGGAAATTTTTGGATCAAATCCAATGACACTAAATAGGTGCTAATTGCGGAATGGAATAACAAAGTTGTTGTCAACATTGCCACTAATTTTGACATTTGACAACATGACAACATCCTTGTCGTAATCCTTCTCGTTACTCACGGTGCGAGAAGAAAAAGATTACTATTGAAATCCTACTATTGCTGCATGGTTACAATATCCACTTGGGAGGAATAGATAGAGCAGATCAAAATACACCGCTCTACAGGTCATTAGCTCATTAGCTCTCATTAGCTCATCTAATAGATGGTTGCTGAGCATAATGCATATAGTAATCGAAGGCAGCATTCTCGTCCATTTTAGCTTCCGTCCCCGAATTGCATATGCGGTTTTTAAACTTAACTGAACTCTCATTCCCAAGAAATCGACGGTTATTTTTATTATAAATCATCATAAAGTGTAGAATGTTTATCTGCTACTATCTATTTATCTTAAAATTAAATTTCTTTTGTCTGTGATATCTGTAAACTTTAAATTTTCTTTTCGCTGGACATCTTATAAAATAACTTTTATTTGATTGTAACTAATATAGAAATTGAAAATATTCTAATCTTTATTCTTATAATTATCAGTTGTATGTATCAATATTATGTTACCATATTGTTGCAGATATTGTGTCACTACTTAACATTTCACAATATTTATTCTTATTGTATAAGTTTTGTTTCTTATTTTTGCCTTTTTTGTATTACCATTGATTATTTTTCTTCTAATTAATTTATATTGTAATTTATTATTTTCTAATTAATGTATTAAGTAAATTTAGATTTACTATTTTTGTCAATGTCCTCGGCAATCAGCCGCCATCCTGATTGAGGTTTTCTGGGTTTACTCAATCGCGTAAGGCGTATGCCGGGATGGTCCCTAGTTTTCTCTCCCAGAAGTAAAAGTATCTTGCCCCCCTAGATCTTCTTCCTAGTTTATGAAATACTGTATTTATTTAATCTGGTTAGGCGGAAGAGCAGGCCAAATGGCCTGAGCCTCGCCACTAATAAAGGCAATTTTATTATTATTATTATTATTATTATTATTATTATTATTATTATTATTATTATTATGCAATTCTTGAGCCTACTCGCCCTGTTGTTTCATCTTGAGGAAGACCATCAGCTCATTCCAAAGTAGTTTCCCACTACGACAGAAAAGATCACTATGAGGCAGATTTACCACAGGATGAAGTTATTGGAAAGAAGAAGCATCTTCACTGGCGTAATTGCCACAAGAAAGCAACTACACAGGGCACAAAACGTTCCATTCCACTTCATGTATCTTGTTTTGTTACTTATCACACAAAATACAAGTAAATAGAAATGCAATAATATGTTAGCAATAATTATTGTGCATGTTTATTGTTTATAAGAGTAGTTTCGTTTATAACAGAAGAAAATTAATGTTTCTGATGAGCTGTATGTAACTTATTGATGTATGTGAATGTATTAACCTGACGTTCTTCTGGAAGTGGAGATCATATCTCCAAAAATAAAAAAAAGTTAACGAAAAATTTATTTTCAACACGACTCTAGAATCCTATTTCAATAGTATATAGCAAATATTAAAAAAATAATTCTGCTTTATCTGGGTGGAAGTACCTCTGCGAGTAAACTTTTCCACTGGTAGACCAAATCTAAAGTTAGACTAACATCCCAGACCAGCTTTTGTTGCCATAACAACTGTAAACATATTTTAAATCTTATTGTCACAGGTGGGACTAGACCCAAAGGATCATAAAGAGATGCAGTTATATGCAAAATTTCCTCTTTGTCCAACTAGTGGATTCGCCAAGAAGTGGCGTTGAACATTGTGATCTAAGTGCAAAGTGTTATTTCCTGTATGCCAAAAAAGACCGAGAATTTCACTTGAATGGTCTGAAGCTAACACTACAAGATCATCCCCATGGGATTCTCCATTCAAAGTATTTATCATGGATTCAGCATTGCTTCTAATCTTTCTCAATTTACAATTAGCTTCTAAGAGCAGATCTGAGATCTGTTTAAATAATTGAATTGCTTCAAGTTCAGATTCTGCTCCATGCATAAGTCATCTATGGAGACCGGAAAATATGTAGTATGAAACGTCAAAATATGTACATAAATATGTAATGAAAACAGTCAGAATATGTAATAAATATGTAAAATCGGATATAATATGTAATATCAAAATACTCCAATTGCATAACTCATTTACATAAAACGAACTTACACTTACAACAAATTTCCTATACAAATTTTAAAACAAAGTAAACGTTTAAAAATAATTTGGAAAGCACACGTTGGCACACTGTGCGCCACACAAATTCCCATCAGTAGTAAAACCTTCACAAATTGTTATCCAGGAATGTAGTTGAACAGCCAGACTAGACGCAATAGAAGCCATCATACAAACTGGCGAAATCTACGACCAGCAAAAAATCACTGTAGCATGCAATATTGTCATCAAAGTGTTACAGGACGGCGATCGCCAAAATTTCTCGGAAATTAAAGGTCGCCAAACGCGGCGTCAATAATAATTTTAACATATTTTAAAGGTGAGAATGATCGGTCGCTGACGCGCACTTCCCGCCACAGAGATAACTGAAGCAGGTGCGTCAGACTGTGAGAATATCCAACCGCTTCTTCACGAAGCGTACCTTGAGGAGAGTACGCAGAAGTACGCAGTAATAATGTAGGAAAAAATCCTGAAATTTTTGAAAATGCTTCTTTTTATAAAAATATGTAAGAAAATTGATAAACTACAAAAATGTTGACAAAATAGCCAAATACGTAAAATATGTAATATAGCACCAAATATGTAAAAATATGTAACAAAAAAATTGGATATTGGACGGCGACAATTCGTCAATCCGTCTTATTTAGTTTTGCACCAAATGCTGTACCATTTGTAGTGAGTAGAGAATTTGTTGCATGGTTTTAAAATACTCTTCCCTAATCATGGCCCAATGGAAGGCATTTCTATATTTCCAGGGTATCATGCTTCTTTTTCCAATACAGGGTTACAAAACTTTTGCATTCTATTTTTGTGAAGTTGTAGAATTCACATAGTTCTGACAACACTGCAATGGAAATAGTGAGTTCCAAGCGAAGATGTTAGTAGCGCATAAAGTGCAATATTACAGTACTACTTAGCTGTTTCCTCTAATACGGGAAAGTAAGTGCTGTTGTAGCACCACTATTTTTCTATGTCTTCAAATAAGGTCATGCTTAATTTTTTGAAAATACGAGTTGTTTTTCTATAATTTAGTGACAAACATAATAGCCCGCTGCAAATTTACTGCGCTTCAGACAGCTGGATGCCTAGTAACTAATTTACTACGCATCCAGCTGTTTGAAGCGCAGTAAATTTGCAATATTGTATAGTATTTCTTTGTTCATTTCTTACATTTGATCTTTTGTTATAGATTTACACATTAATTGTTTAAAAATTATTTATTTTGAAATATTTGAAATAAAAATGACCAGTTTTCAGAATATCGACAGTGCAGGAAATGCAACAATGAAATTACGTTTCGCGCTCGCAAATTTCTGTGAATTACGTGTCATTGTTGTGTCTTAATGTAGCTGCATGAAAAGGTGTTATAATAGCCGATTTATATTGATATTTGAATGAAAATATTTAGTTTTCGCATTTATTTAATAATATTTAGTTTTCGCAAAGAGTTCATTTGTAGTGAGTAGAGTAGTTTTTCATGGTTTTAGAACACTCTTCTCTAATCATGGTCCCATGAAACGCATTTCTACCGGGGTATCTGGTTTCTTTTTCCAATAAAATTTTAGAAAACTTTTGTATTATATTTTTATGCAGTTGTAAAATTCACATAGTTCTGACAACAGTGTGATGGAGACAGCGAGTTGTTCGCTTCTTGGTTGAACTGGACGTTTTCAAATAATAGCTAAGATGTTAGTAGCGCAGAAAGTGCAATATTTCAATACTACGTAGCTGTTTCCCAGGGTCCATGGATGTGGGTGATGTGTTATATACCCTGACGTTATCAGTTATTTTTACTTTCAAATGATTGAAAATTGTCCATTTGTTATTTTCATTTTGTATTTTACAATATTTCCTTATATTTCAAACTTCGCGTCTTTGAAGATTCGATTCTTCACGTAGTTGAATGACTCACTCGGAAATGCAGCCTCGCCTGCCCTGTGAATCAGATGCATAGGCAACCATTTCATCCAGCGAGCCAATGAAATAAATCTTATGTTACGAAATTTCATGGTTTTCTTCGGTGTTTGTAAGGGAACAAGGTGTTAGCACATTTTGCTCGGCGCGGACAAGTTCCTGCGACTTCCGCCCACCTGGGCACTCTTTGGAGTGCTTCCCGCTAAATTATGGGAGTTCCATGCTAGACCAGGGTGTCATGGGGGCGCCAATTCCAAAATTCGCGCGTCCCACTTAAAAAAAAAATACATCATCAATCAATCAATCCATCAATCAATCAATGAAATGGAATGAAGACATTAATTAAATCAAAGTTTCCCCGCGCCTTGATGCATGTGACAGTTCTTCCGCCGCCCTGCCAGGTTGCAATCAGCTACCCTCGCCGCCGACACCGGTGACGTCACTACATCACCACCGTCACCGCCGCCACCAACACCATCGCGCCGTCGCGCCCGTATCTCTCCCCCCGCCTACGTCCGCCCCCCCGCCGCCAGCTAGCCGGCTGCCCGCCCCTCTGCGCCCTGCCCGGGGTCGGAACCCGGGGCAGCGCCAGAACACGCGCGGACAGCGGGCGACACAGCTGGTGGAGTGTGGGCCAAGCGGAAGGAGCTATGGTGGACCGGGAGCATGAAGCATCCACGGCGGTGAAGGGCATTTTTCACGCTTTCTGCATTTGAGACCCTCTACTAGACAGCGGTGTGATTTGTAGGAGCGGTGGTGCTGTGACAGTGGTGTGGTTCGACAACCCAGCCATGTGTGCCTCGTAACCCTTCAATGTTACATTCATTTGGTTTTTGCTTGCTGTGTTAGTCAGGTAGCATCGCTTGGTCAGTGTGTGCCTTTAATTTTGTGTTTCGCAACACTGCAAGAGTTTTGTGAAATTGTTAAAGTTTTTTTTTTGTATTCTTTGACATTTTATGGTGCCTTGAAACCCGGGAACGAATACTTCGTTCGTTCGTTGGTAACACTGACTACGCGAGGTTTTTGTTCACGCCACGCCACGAATTCGTGGTGCGCACACGTAACGCGTGCCTTTGTGAATAAAAAAAACAAAATTACAGTAGAATCATTAGCAGTGCTGTTGTAACATTTACTTGTGTTATGTGCGCTTTGCTTTTGCGGTTTGTATGGTGCAAATTAAAAGCATGTTCTTGGTTACGCCTTTCCAATTCCTGGAAATCTTGTGCAGCTTTCCTAACCTCATATTTCACGTTCCTGATCTTAGGTTCTCAAGTTTGTAGGGTTAAATGCATTTTGACGATAGTTACATAGCTCATTTTGCTTATGAAAGTGGTGTTGACTTCCAATTAACAAATACATGTCGGTACTTAAATTTTTAGATGGTTTTTCGCGTATGAAACTTTATACCCTTTAAATGCTATTGTGAATTATTTCAGTTCTTTTCATTAGTAAGCAAGCTTATTTAACCATGTCTCAGTCAAAGGTATGGGCTAAGGAGCCAGGTGCAGTTGAATTAAGATTATCACAAAGGTGGAGTCTCGCTATTTGGGAAATTTCACGAATTGAAAGTAATTTGAAAGCTTTGCAACCAGCAACGGTAGCAAGTCTCGCGTGCTTGCGAGATAGGTTATGTGAGGTTTGGAAGGATATCGAAGCTCTTAAAATGGATGCGATCAGCTCCACAGAGTTCTTTGGCACGATTCATGAACAAAATTTTTCGCAATGTGAAAATGCTTACTTGGCTGTAAAACAGCTATTGAATGAAAAATACGAGCCCTTTGAAAAGCCTCTTACTGTTGCCTCGGCGTGTCATCATGCCTCGCTACCGAGCATTAAAATTCCAAAATTTGATGGAAGGTATAGAAATTGGCAACGTTTTCGTGATTTGTTTACTCAATTAGTCATTAATCAGGTACAGATACCGGACTCGCAGAAGCTGGTGCATTTAATGAGTAGTCTCGAGGCCGAACCTCTGAAGTTGATTTCTGTGCTCACAGTATCAGACAGATCCTTTCAACAGGCCTGGGCTTTATTAAGAGATCGTTATGATGATAAATCAAAAATTTTAGAAGAGCACATTCATGCTCTCTTCTCCTTTCCTTCCCTCAAAATTGGTGATGCCTCCTCCTTAAGAGAATTGCACAATGTAGTAACTTCTCACTGGCTATCTATGTCAGCAGTTCCCACTACAGTCCCTATGGCTGAAATAATAGTACAATTTTTAGTGCTCAGTAAATTGGATAACAAAACAAGGGAAGCATTTTTCCTTGCTAAAGCAAAAAATGATATTGTTCCATTGCAAAATGTTTTAGATTTTCTTTCACTCCGGGCAAGAGCCCTAGACATTGCCCCTCTTGCTAATCCTGATGTGAATTCTGTTTCAGTTAGTAAATCTAAGCGCCCCTACACAATCTTCACCTGCCAAACAGGTGTTTCAGCTGGAAGAGGGGTCATCAGCTCAAGCCTGCATTGCCTGCAGTTCTGGAGAGCACCCACTTTTCGCCTGCCCTCGTTTTCGTACCCTGGCTGTCCAGCAGAGATGGGATTTTGTCTCTTCTCATCAACTCTGCTACAACTGTCTTCGAAGGAAGGGTCGTTCTCATCATTGCTCACAGCGAAGTTGTAAAACTTGTGGTAAGAACCACCACTCAATGCTTCATAAATTTTCTACACAAAATGTCCATAATTTGGCATCACCTCATTGTTCTAGTGCTCCCAACACCTCTGCTGGACTAGCATCTGCCACCCAGATTACTGCAAAACAACCACACGATACTAAGGTTTCCACGTTATCACACTTGGTTCTTAGCCAGACATTTAATATTGGTTCTCTCCTTCCCACAGCCATTGTTAATGCAACAAATGAATTGGGCCAAACCCTGCCAGCCAGGGCATTACTTGATTCTGGTAGTGAAGTTTCCTTGATAACTGAATCACTGGTACAGGCCCTCCGTCTCAAAAGAATTAGGCATAATGCTACTATTCATTCTGTTAATGCTCTTACTTCTGGTTCAAATGCTAGAGTTCATGTGTTAATCTCCTCGCGGTGTTGTAGGTGGAAAAGGGCAATAGAATGTTTAGTGGTCCCTGCTATTTCCAAAGCCACCCCCCGGAGGAACATTAATTTAGCTGCCTTGAAGCTGCCTGCTGACCTAAAATTGGCTGATGACCAATTCTTTGTTCCTAAAAAATTAGATATTTTATTAAGCTCTTCTTTATTTTTTCAGGTGCTTAACACTAAGAAGAGCAGCCATTGTTCAAAGCTTTTTATTCTTGATACTAAGTTTGGTAATGTCATTGCGGGGGATCGATTGCCCACACTGTTGCCAAGTGCGGCACCCCCAGATCAGTGCTTTTTCTTAACTGCACACTCTCCTTCCTTAGTCAATGATTATGAGAATGTTTGGAATTCTGAGAGGATTTCCTCTTCTCGTGATGAAAACTTCTCACACTTGGAGCATCCTTGTGAAAAACAATTTAATGATGACACCTTTAGGTTGGAGAATGGGCAATTTTGTGTATCTTTGCCTTTTAAACGTCCTCCACAATTATTGGGGAATTCACATTTTGTGGCCAAACAGTTTTTGCTTGCTTTAGAAAACAGATTTTCTAAAGATAGAGAATTAAGGCATAATTATGTCAAGTTCATGAGAGAATACATTGAATTGGGGCATGCAGTTGAATGTGTCAGTAAGATAGCACCTCCTTTCTATTTTATACCTCATTTTTGTGTGTTGAATCCACAATCCCCTACTACACCACTGCGCGTAGTCTTCAATTGTAGTGCCAAATCTTCTTCTGGGTTAAGTTTAAACGACCTACTCTACGCTGGCCCTAACGTGCAATCAGAGCTCATTGACATCATGCTTAGATTTCGATTGTTTAATGTTTGTTTCACAGCAGACATTGAGAAAATGTATAGAATGGTTCGGGTGCATG
Organism: Acheta domesticus; assembly: GCA_031308135.1. Classification (NCBI taxonomy): domain Eukaryota; kingdom Metazoa; phylum Arthropoda; class Insecta; order Orthoptera; family Gryllidae; genus Acheta; species Acheta domesticus. Next base: position 104,448,608 of record JAHLJT010009436.1, on the reverse strand, counting down.
ATGCTGATACTAAATTTCAGAGAATTTTGTGGCGAGAGAACCCTCACGACCCTATTAAAATTTTTACTTTGCAAACCGTTACTTATGGTATGGCCCCCTCCGCATTTCTGAGTACAAGGTGTCTCAACAAGTTGGCTGAGGAAATAAATGAAATTGATCCTGAGGTGGCTTCAGCCATCAAGCAGGGATTTTATGTAGATGACTTACTGTTTGGGAGTGACTGTGCTGAGAAGGCAGCATCGTTATTTCAAAGGATTGTAAAAGTGCTAAAGGGAGCTCATTTTAATTTGAGAAAGGTTAATAGCAATTCTTCATCGTTTCTGGCCACTCTCAACACCACTCACACACAATACACTTCCACGCCTCTGGCCTCAGACAACACACATAGAATATTGGGTTTGACTTGGAACACTGATAAAGACACACTTTGCATTACATACAGCAAACACTCCGATCCAAACACTTTCAACCTCCCGTATATCACAAAAAGGGTTGTGTTGCACTTAATAGCCTCTATTTATGACCCATTAGGTTTTGTGAATCCTTTCTTGGTAAAGTTGAAGCTTTTTCTGCAAAAATTGTGGTCTTTACAGTTGGATTGGGATACTCCTCTTGATTCTGATCTTACTTGTTGTTGGCAGTCCTTGGTTAATGAGATTGTTTTACTGCCATCAATTATATTCCCACGCAAGGTGTTACCCCAGGGTCACATTCCCTCTTGTCTAGTAGGATTCTGTGATGCCTCTCATAAGGCGTACGGAGCTGCATTATACTTAGTTAATCATGATTCTGCATCCGTTGCGCATAGCCACTTGTTGTGCTCTAAATCAAGACTTGCTCCCCTGGCAGGGTCGACTATTCCTCGCTTGGAGTTGTGTAGTGCATTGTTATTGGTAGAATTGACCAAGAAGGTTTGAAGAGCATTGAGAATTGTGTGTTCTATTAATCAAGTGTATCTTTTTTCAGATAGTTCTATTGTTTTGCACTGGTTGGTGAAAAGCAATCATAAATTGGATGCTTTCACTGCGCATAGAGTTTCAAAGATAGTGGCATCCTATCCACTATCTTGTTGGCGCCATGTAAGCTCGAGACAGAATCCCGCTGATCTGCTAACCCGTGGTGTCTCCCCCCAGGCACTGCAACACAGTACCCTCTGGTTTGTAGGACCGCCGTGGCTGAAGCAGCCAGTGTCAATGTGGGCCAAGCCGTTTGTCGATGCTGAGGTAGCGGATAATGGTAAGGTAGATGCTCTCTGTTGTATGTTCACTGCATACCAAACAAGTATGCCCTCGTCAGATGTAGGTGAAAACCAAAATTCATTTGTTCAAGTGCTGCTTAGCAGATATTCAAAATATCACAAATTGATAAGGGTGTTGGCGCTATTCTTAAGATTCATTAACAATATACGGGCTGCAATTGTTACTCGCATTGACCCTGCTTCGGCTCAGATGCGGAGAAGGGGTTGGTTGGCACCGCTTGAATTGAGAGAAGCCACAATGGTTATTATAAGGCTCATTCAACAAGACATGTACCCCCTTGAATATAAGGCACTTTCAAAAGAAAAGGGATTACCTCCCAAGTCATCGCTCCTTAGCTTGAATCCTTATCTAGGGGCCTGATGGGCTTTTACGGGTGGGTGGCCGTTTAATGAATTCTCAGGTGGAGAGGTTAAACAAGCATCCTATTATACTTCCGCCTAACCACAAATTTACCGTCCTGTTCTTAGAAATGATACATCTCGCATTTCTACATGCGGGCTTAGCATTGATGATGGGATGTGTGCGCCAGCAGTATTGGATTCCCTCCCTAAGACGGGTAGCAAAGAAAGTAATCAATACTTGTCTGACTTGCAAGCGTTGGCGCGCAATTCCTCTTGGCCAGATTATGGGTTCATTGCCCCCTAGCCGCGTAAATCCTTCTCGGCCATGGGCTCACACATCCTTAGATTATTGTGGCCCAATTTTGACAAGGCCGTCTCTCACGAGATCAAAAATGTCTCAGAAGACTTGGATTGCTGTATTTATATGCCATTCCACGAAAGCTTCGCATTTAGAAATCGTCGAAAATCTATCCTCCTCTCTATTCATTGCGGCCTTTGAACGTTTTGGTTCGAGAAGAGGTTATCCTGCGCACATGTACAGTGATAACGCTATTACATTCAAAAGTGCTAGTCGTATCCTAGCCGAGACTAATCGCTTTGTTCTTTCCGCTCGGGATTTAGAGGTTATCACCAATTTTTTATCAGTGCAGGGTACCTCCTGGCACTTTTGTCCCACCTACTCTCCTCACCGAAACTCGTTAGCTGAGGCTTGTGTTAAAAGTCTTAAATTCCATTTGCGTCGCGCTTTAGGGCAACAAGTTGTGCCCTTGCTTACATTGTACACCCTCTTAGCCAAAATAGAAGCTTGTTTAAACTCAAGACCGCTTGAAGTCACGTCTACAGATACGGATGTGAATTTGATTTTAACCCCGAATCACTTAGTCTACGGGCACGCGCTTAATACTCTTCCTATAGATACTGACTCGCCTCTTGTGCAGATTACTCCTGCACAACAGTTCCGCCATTTAAATAACAAATTAGCAATAATTTGGAAATATTGGTCGCGAAATTACCTCCACACCTTGCAACAAAGGGTGAAGTGGAAAAGGGAGTCACCACCACTAGCTGTAAATGATTTAGTACTTTTAATTGAGGAATCTCCGCCCTCTCACTGGAAATTAGGTGTAGTGGAGAAATTGTTCCCTGATCAAGCCGGAGTCGTGCGTACTGTTGAAGTACGAACTAGCCAGGGCAAGTTATTGCGACCAGTACAAAAGTTATGTGCACTGGCTAGATCCTCCCACGAGTAAGCCCCAATCCATGATATTTATCTCTACCTTTTCCCCCTCTGTCGACCAGAGATGCTCAGCTGATTTTTCTTTCGCTTCGCCGCCTGGTGAACAGGCGTACCACAATCATTTTATAGGTCATACTGCGTGGGCCTGCCACTTGGCGTTTTGTTAATTCCTTGTTGTACTAATTGGTATAATTTTTTGATTAAGCACTGCTACAAATTCTATGTGATTTTGTTACTTCTAGGTTAAGGTAATTGTTACGAGGTACTCAGTAATGGTTCGAGGTGATTACAATACGTACGCTAGGCAAACGCCTATGATTTCGTTTGTTGTATGCCCTCCTCACGTGTTTATAGTAGGAATGGAGTCTCTCAAGATAATGCAGAACTGTGGTGGACTTCTCAGTGCTTGTTGCTGAAAGAAGTGAGTGGGAGACGGACGGTGCCGAACTCGAGCATCGCCATGCGCCCGGCCCCAATAAATGTTAGCACATTTTGCTCGGCGCGGACAAGTTCCTGCGACTTCCGCCCACCTGGGCACTCTTTGGAGTGCTTCCCGCTAAATTATGGGAGTTCCATGCTAGACCAGGGTGTCATGGGGGCGCCAATTCCAAAATTCGCGCGTCCCACTTAAAAAAAAATACATCATCAATCAATCAATCCATCAATCAATCAATGAAATGGAATGAAGACATTAATTAAATCAAAGTTTCCCCGCGCCTTGATGCATGTGACAGTTCTTCCGCCGCCCTGCCAGGTTGCAATCAGCTACCCTCGCCGCCGACACCGGTGACGTCACTACATCACCACCGTCACCGCCGCCACCAACACCATCGCGCCGTCGCGCCCGTATCTCTCCCCCCGCCTACGTCCGCCCCCCCGCCGCCAGCTAGCCGGCTGCCCGCCCCTCTGCGCCCTGCCCGGGGTCGGAACCCGGGGCAGCGCCAGAACACGCGCGGACAGCGGGCGACACAGCTGGTGGAGTGTGGGCCAAGCGGAAGGAGCTATGGTGGACCGGGAGCATGAAGCATCCACGGCGGTGAAGGGCATTTTTCACGCTTTCTGCATTTGAGACCCTCTACTAGACAGCGGTGTGATTTGTAGGAGCGGTGGTGCTGTGACAGTGGTGTGGTTCGACAACCCAGCCATGTGTGCCTCGTAACCCTTCAATGTTACATTCATTTGGTTTTTGCTTGCTGTGTTAGTCAGGTAGCATCGCTTGGTCAGTGTGTGCCTTTAATTTTGTGTTTCGCAACACTGCAAGAGTTTTGTGAAATTGTTAAAGTTTTTTTTTGTATTCTTTGACACAAGGTTAATTAATTAGCGTAGTAATTTTTTATGTTTTATTATCATATTTTAATACATTTAGTAAATATATATTTGTAGCCAATTTAGGTTAGGGATTGTGGTTGTTGAATGCACAAGGGTATGTGACTGTGCAATCCACATCCCTGCTGAGGAATGGCGAGTACAACGCGATCCAAATAAGAGCCTATATAATTATGAAATCGTATTTCGCCGTGCACATAATTATGGAACTGTCTCGTGCCGTGGACAAATTAAAAACTAGAAATATGCAAACTAACATTTTCTGAAAAAGAAAATATAATTGAGGCATTCTTCCAAAAACTTACTCTCAGTATCATTTCGAACATTACAAAATGTCAGCGACATTTTAATAATAAAATGTGTGATAATGAATCATGGATATGCGGATGTAAAAGTCTTAAAACACTATGTTACTGATCTTTTATGTTCTCAAAAGAAACTAGTGGTGCTACAGAATGGCACAGACTTTCCCATATTAGTTTTCTATTTTCCTGGGTCTTCGCTAGCTATTCGGAATTGCCACATACTCTTTCTTGCCAGCTACCATCTATCATCGCCAAAAGTACATTTTTTTGTCATTTTCTTAATTTTTCGGTTTCCTATTGGTAGAACAGAAACATTAATTTTAGAATATTAAAGAACACAAAAAACCTAGCCGTAAATGGCAATTTTCTTTTACAAATTATGTGCCGTTTAAGAGAAAATGGCGTTTTAGCACTACTAAAAATGCGCAAATTGAAGCTCATTTTCACAGAAAATTTTTGAGTTTTCAAAATACTTTATTTGAAGTTATTTGAAGCACTTACACTTACAAATATAATCATTTTTACAAATTGCGGATAATGTGCATATTAAAGATATGAGAGATCTTTCAAAAAATTTACATTTATATAATTTTTGAAAAAAACAAAAAAACTCAAAATAAACTTCACGCTATACTAATGAGTGTAATTAGCACTATCCGTTACAAAAGTTTCAAGAAAAAAATTGCAGCCATATACGAGAAAATGACGTAGGAGCATTTCTGAAAATGCCGAAATTTGAGCTACTTTTCACAGGAAACGGTAGTGTTTTCGAGAAACTTTACTTGACATTATTTACAGCATATATACTCGTAAATATAATAATGTAAAAAAATCGCCGATAATGTAAATATTAACGACGTGAGAGACAAGTAAAAAAATTTACATTTTTGTAATTTTTAAAAAAACCAACCGATAGACCAAAATGGCTTTTATGTCATTGATAGAGTACATTTACCACTATCCCTACTAAAAGTTTAAAGAAAAAAATTGGAGCCGTTTTTGAGAAAATCTTGTTTTTGTAATTTTTTAAAATTGCACATATTGCACGCAATATTGCACGAAAACTACCAAAATTGTGAAAAACATTTACATGACCTTTATTAAAGAACTCAATATGCAGAACAAATTTTATTTGAAGAAAAAATCTCTATCTTCAATTTTGTAGTTGGAGAAAGACGCCGAAAAAAATTCAAACTTTCACAATTTTCGAAAATTCAGAGCTGTACGTGAAAATCGGACCTATGCCATGTTAAAAAGTGTATTTTCCTCTATTCATACAAGAAATTTAAAGAAAAAATTTGGAGCCGTTTTTGAGAAAATGTTGAAAATCCCCGGGGGTTTCATATAAAGTACCCCCAAGTTTTAAAGAATCTTTTTCAAAATCACAAAGCTTCGACTAGAATCAGATCGAGTGGGGAATATCAATTTTGAAGAAAATCGACCGAACGGTTTAGGCGCTAGCGTTGACCACAGACGGACAGACGGACGGAATGCCGTCAATCGATTTTTAAGTATAAAGAAGCAACAAATCATGGATTTTGACCACACCACGTGTTAGGGGACTTTTTTTCTTAATTTAGCAACTGGTTTTATCCACTTATTCGTTTTCACGGCCCGGCAATTAATTTTTTTCCGCCGAAAATTGGCCATTTTTTGGCGCAGCATTACATAACTTTCCCTATACTACGTATATCACTCCGTGTATACGTACGTATACGGGAAAGTAAAAGGGTGGAGTTTCAGTATTTACGCAGATTTGAATAATATTTACAAGGCTATCAAGACACATAAGTACTCGTTCACTCATATAGCTCGAGAGAAACCGTTAAAAATGTTCGGAAAATCTAACAGGATAAAATTTTATTAAATAGCCAGTACTACAATAGTGTGCTATTTGTTGAGCAATACAGTAGTGATATAAGGAAAAACAAGGAAATTTTATCACACTTCATTCGAGTTGTATACTTTTTTGGGAGACAAGGGCTTGCATTTCGTGACCATGATAATAGGGGATCATCAAATGCAAAAAATGTCATAGAATATATAAATGAATTAATGCAATATGATTAAACTCTCAAGGATGATATGCAAAATTCCACCGTTTCCTGCAACCTCACCAGAAATTCAGAACGGTTAGTTTTCAAGTGTGAGCATGGTAATGTCTCGTGAATGAAATTTCTAAAGACTTTTGTCTCATCGACATTGGATGAAATCCCTGATGTAAGTAGCAAAGAACTACTGTCAAGTGTTTTTCGTTACGTGACTGTAAATTAATTGATATTCTTTTTCCTATTGTTTTTTACTATACAAGTTGAAGATCATTGCTTTCCATTTTATAAATTATGTTCATTCTAATCGGTCCGAAATGAAATGGGGCAATTTTTAAAATAGGGAATGAGGAACATTTACGAGTTTTAAATTATTTCAGTCTGGGAAAGTACTTCCCAGACTGATTCATACCGGAAAAAGTTTAATATGCATTACTTTCTAGGCGGTCTCGAAAATTATTATATTCTAGCGCCAGGAACGTCTCTTCATCTTCTGTTAACTAGTTTCAAATAGAGAGTCCTGATATCTAGGAGGTCAATGAAATAACGACGTGGACCACGTGCATCCAATATTCTTGTACTGTATTGGAGTCCCTCAGTGAGAGCGTTTACAGGGATGTGCTGTAAGCTACTGTCTGCGCGAGTGACCAGGTGCAATGGTCGCAGGGAAAACGAACGAGAAGAAGTGATATGGGTAGTGATGTCAGAGCGACAGGAATCGCGACACGGATAGAGCGGAGCCGAGCGGGATGGGGCTGGGTAGCGGACCATTCTGGATGGCCGCGGGCGATGAGGAGGGTGGAGCGGGGCGAGGAAGAGGGAACGGGGAGGAGGATGACACGGCGTGGTGAGGCAGAGCGGAGCAAGGCGTGGCGGAGGGAAGCGGAGCGGGGCAAAGCAGAGCGGGATGGTGTGGTTGGCGGAGAGGAGGGAACGGACGGAGAAGGGCGGGGGGGGGAGGGAGAGGGTTACGGCGGCATCGCGACCGCGTGCCGCGCGATACTCATTACGGGCGCTGGAAACTGTGCTCCCGGCAATCGAAACCAGCGCAAATTAACGCAAACAGGCAAACGGGCCGCTTTGTTCCCCGGCGCCGCGCCCCTCCGACTCCGCGCACCCCGGATGGCGGTGCCGCCGCTGCTTCCGCCGCCATTGCAGCCGCTCCTCCGCCACCACTTCCCTCCTCTCGCTCGAGTTTCTCGCAGCCGAAAGCAAGGTTGCGTCCCTCATTTCGTCATAGCTGCTCTCATCGCATTAATCTGCCTTATTTTATGGCTGTTTGTTCCACATTTAAGCGTTGTGTAATCCGCATCTCTTTTTGATGCAATCTAATATCTACGTTTGCAACTGTCTTATTTTCGCAGTTTTTTTTCTATCCCCAACCCAATACTTCTTATGTCTTGATATCTCACAAGATTTATCGCTACTTTAAAAGTATATTTCCTGCACTTCTCGCGCTGTCTTTCCTTCGTTATTTAAAATACGTCCTCTGGCTCCTCTCTTGTCTAAATCTTTCACCCGTTTAACCCCATCACTTTCGCAGTTTTCGCCATCTTTACCTAATAGCCTAATATCAAACACGCTCTTAACCAAAAACAGAATTTTACCGTATACCCGTTTTTTCTCAAACATTTCCTCCACCATTTCAGTATCCAAACATTCATATTCATAATTTTTGTCAACCAGTTTATTATTTTCTTCAATAATATACTCTGAGATAATTTGTTGTTTGTTTCTTCACAGTAAAATAAGTAACTTAAAATGGATCCCTCTTACCCAAATGGAATATTAATAATTCCACAAACAATGAAATCAACGTTCATATGAATAAAGAGTCCCCTAATATTCGTAGTTCTCTTTTCCCTCCATTGCCCGTTTCCCTTTGCACCAAAACAATTGTCTCCATATTGAAATGTACGCTTTGGAGCAATTCCCTTGGCTGAATGGGTTACGTCTGAAATTGAAACAGACAAGCAACATGTCCGCTTTTGAAAGCAATACTGTATTTTAAAAGCTAAAAATAATACCCTCTGGCTATTTTATACAATATAATTTCAGACCCACAATGCATTACATGCAAAAATGAGTCACAATCAATATCTAACTCATTTTCGATTATTATGACGTATGTTCGTCTTTGATTCAAGGCGCCTCATCCGTTATCGCTGCCAACGTAACAACTTTTAGATTATCCTTGTCATTCTCTCTTCTTTTTGACTACACCCTTCGCAGTTCTCACTTCCAATTCGATTTGTCTTCTTTGAAACTGGCAAACTGCACACCCTCCTCCATTGTACCTTCTCTACCAACAGCCGCTTCATCATCTCTCCCGCCAATTATGCTCCAACTTCACAATCACCGCGCTCTGAACCAACACTTTCTTCACAGGTACGTCGCCACCTTCACCTCCTTTTCTTCTCTGTCGCGACACCGGCGCTCATCTCGCACCTGTTGTCGCCCGCTGCGGGGTCAGGGGCGACCGTTGGCACCTGTGTGCCCAACTTCGACGCCCTCCCCGTCTCCTCACTTCTTCTCCCGAGCGCTCCAGGTTCTCTTAATTAAGTCCCGTCTTCTGCAGCGAACGCGAGGATGAGGCAGACACAATAGGATGTGCTCAGCGCTTCAATACGACGTCCTGGAGATGTTTGTTTCTTTCAATGAAACTTCGTGCTGGAGAGGAAAACCGTATTTCCTAACGAGCATAATCTCGGATGTATATATCCCGCTCGTATTTCCTGAAACTTTCTTGGGGTTTTATAATATATACTCTTCTTTCTTTCATACTGTTCACACTTTTTGTTCTATAGAGTTCATGTTTGCTCGAGGCACGGAAAGTGAGCAATTGATCGGGTTGGATTCGTTGAACTTTCTCGCAGATTCATTATTTTTCGACTGTCAAAGACCGAGTTTCAAACTTCATTAATCATACAAAGAGAGTTGGGCTGAGAGCTGCAAAAGAACAAGAACACGAACATTTTTTGCCAACTATTGATGCGTAAACGAATGTTTGGAAAATGTCCATGCGGTTTTATTCTATTGTAGTACTATGTTTTTCAATGCCAACTCACATTATGAAAAAAAATTGTGACCAACAAAATAGCCAAGAATGTAGGAAGGATGTGCTAAATTATTTACTACGAGACTCAGATTTATCTTCATGAAGCCTTTTTTGTTTATTTATCTTTGCTTATTTTATAAATATAAGTATGTTCTTTCTGATAAACATTATTTCTTCGTCTCATACAGTTCCTTAAAGTAGGCTCTATGTCTATGACATATATTTAGAATTTTATTGGACAATTTGAGAGAAGTGACGCGAAACTACAGTTACTACAAATGACAATTATAAATGTATGTATGAAGTGCGTTTGACAATGTCTCGGGGCGATATGTAAATGTGTTATTATGATGTGGAGGTATTATTTGTATTAAAACAGATCCTGAAGATTAAGGGCATAGAGTCTCACGTTTATAAGCACTCTGTAGCCTGAGTCGACATGGATCAGAACTGTACTTATAGCTTTTACTTACAGCATACTTTTATTGGCAACTTGGATTCACAATTTGAAGTGTGGCTGCACTTAAATTGAGCGCGTGCCAAGAGCGACAAAACGCGGCGACTGTGTCTCACCCAGAACACAAAAGTCAAGCACGAAGTTTGGTTCACGAAATAAACGCAACATCTGTTGGAATGAACCAATTAACATATTGAATCTTTAACATAGTTATACGTTATTATGGTTCATTTTAACAAATCATTCTTACTTGTTAAATAAAAATATGTAGTAGAAAAATAATACCTACATATTTAATTCATTTTCAATGTCGATTTATTTCAACATTCCTGTTCTGTGAATTTGCTTGAGAGAAATGTGGAATGAACTACCAGGGAACTGAACAAACGCTAAATATCTATTGATTTTCACCGTAGATCACTATAACCATTAAGGAAAGACAGAATTTCATTTATGGTATTATGATTTTCCAAGATGGGCTCTCAAAGATACAATTATGTCAATTCAGCGCCCTTGGCAGATATTTACAAATTTATTAATGCTTTGCAAGTCACACATGTAGGAAGCCAGCCCCCCTCAAACAGCTAACTCTAATTTTAAGTTTCAGGGAGTAGAACAGGAAAGCTCAGAGTGGAACGCGAAATTGCGTGCAGATGAAATCAATGCGAAGGGAGTTGAAGACAGCGAAACAATTCTCATTGTAGATTGCTGCGACAATGATTGCTGCAGGCGTGCGATGTACCAGCAAAGGAGCATCCCCGACCTGGAGATGGTTAGCAGTACAGCGCATTGAAACTGCCTCAGGTTGCACGCGGCGCGGCTAGTGCTGGCGCAGTGCCGGTGGCGGGGACCGAACCCACGCTCCTGCCGCTACCGACGCGCTCTGTTTATCGCGAGCGGAAGAGAACGCGGCTCATAGCGTTGCCGCCCATGCATCCCCACCCCCTTCTCCCGCTTCCCTGCTCCAACATATCGCCACGAACGGCGCGCTCAACAAGAAAATTGCTGCCGTCCGCGCCGCCGTTTGCCACTGAACGAGTGTTCTCGTTCTTTGTGTAAGCTGAAATAGTCGCATATAACGTCCGGAAACCGTTCGAAGTATTTTAACAATCGTAGTATGTCTCTAATTACTGCTTTCATCATCGACAGATCTTCTGGAAGAGCTGGACAGAAGGATTATTCTAATAGGCGCCATACATTTCCTCCAGAAGTGCATTTTATTTGTTAAGAATTTGCTAAATGAGAATTTGCTGAATATGAAAAAAGATAATTGCAACTGCAATGTGGAAAATAAATTTTACTTTCTCGCTTACTACTTAATAGAGTGTTGTAATGCTGCGGGAAAATGCGGCAGTTTTTCTACAGAAAATCCCTTATTATGGGGCCCTGTTACCGGAAAAGCGGATAAAATGTACTAAATTGCATCCTCTATCACGTGTAGTTAGAATTCACGTTTTGTGGCTCTCGATACAGAAAACTTGGTTTAAGTCAAAACGTCTGTTGGTCCGTCCATCCGTCTGTCCGTTCGTCGGTCTCTGAAAAACTCTATCGCCTAACCCGTAAGTAGGACTTTCAGCAAAATAGATATTTCTTCATCAATCTTGCTAATGTCGCGATCCCTTGAATTTGAAACATACATTAATTTTGGGAGGAACTTTACATGAAGTCTCAAGAAAATGTTAGTTACTTCGCAAAAAACGCCTGCAAACATTTTTATTTTTTCCAACTCTTAAACATGAAGAAGTTAAACATTTCGATTAAATTCGTTTCGATTAAATTTCATTTTTGTAATTTTTGAAAAAACAAAAGAGTAGAGCAAGAGAGTTCATGTCATCTCAGAGAGTACATTTAGTACTATCCCTACCAAAAGTTTAAAGAAAAACGTTTGAGCCATTTTGAGAAAACCTTGTTTTTGTACTCAACCGACAGAACTCAACCGTTTTCTGTGAAAATAGCTCAAAATTCCGCCTTTTCAGAAACGCTCAAACGCGATTTTCTCAAAAAGTCTCAAAATATTTCCTTCAAACTTTTAGAACGGATAGTGCTAATTGCTCTCTTCAGAAAAGTTCAATTTTGGGTATTTTCTGGTTTTTGCAAAAATTACACTAATGTAATTGTTTTGAAAGATCTCTCACACCGTTAATATGCACATTTCCAGCAATTTTTAAACACTATTGAATTTGTAAGTTAAAATGAATCAAATTAAGATTTTCGAAAACTCATAAATTCTCTGGGAAAAAGAGCTTCAAATTTCGCAGTTTTAGTAGCGTTTAAACGCCATTTTCTTAAAAACGGGTCCAAATTTTTCAAAAAAAATTCCCATTTAGGACGAGGTTTTACTGTTCTTTAATATTTTAAAACTAATATTTCCGTTTTTTCATTAGGAAACCGAAAAATTAAGAAATTGTCAAAAAATGTACTTTGGGCGGCGACAGATTGTAGCTGGCAGGAATATGTAGCAATTTCGAATAGCTAGCCGAGGCCGAAAGAAATAGAAACTGAAGCGAGAAAGTTTGAGCCATTCTGTAGCACCCCTAGTTTTAAGAGACAATTACCAACAATGCATGCAATCGTCAGAATTACAAGAAAACTTTTCACAGCTGCTAGACCCCAAAACAATTCATTCGGTTCACTCATGTGCCTGCAATCTCGTATACAAAGTCTTGTAGTCAAGCTTCATTTTGCGTAATCTTTAAGATTCATAGATACTATTTGTAACCAACAATAAAAAAGCATGAAAATGGGCCTCGATCTTAGTTTTGATTTTACTTATATGTATTTGAATCCTGGAAGAAATCTTTTTTTCATTCGACAAATATAAATTTAAGCAGTAAAATAATAAGGAACTCATCTGCTTACTCAAAACACTATATTAATTTATTAAAGGAAACAAAGAAGGGACAATGAAATTTAATATCCCTGAAAGAACATTAGATTGCTCACAATTCCACAATTTTCTTCAGTTATAAAATAAAATGTGAGCGATTTTCTCAATTAAATTGCTGAATCGTAGCAAAGATTAATATTTGTTGAGCTACAAATGCATCATAACATTCCAGTATATGACAGTGCAAATAAATTAGTTATCAACTTTTTTCCACGTATGTATGCTACATTTTAATGTGAATGCTGGTGTGTACCAGAGCATGGAACAAAATAGCATTGCACGAATTTACAAGCATTGCACCACAGAATGACACCATAAGGTGACATCAAGTAGGGCCTTCTGAGGTTTTCAGATCTGTGATGCCCAATTCAAATCACATGCAACTTAACTTGATTGTTTAAAAACTGCCTTCATTTACTTATCCTTCACTAAACACACTTTCAACATGTTGTACATCATTTTGCAGTGCCCATTGTATACACATTCTACTTGTGTAAGGTTTTCTGCTACTCGTAACTGTATTAATCAACAACTTCTCTGACACATTTCAACACTATTTATAAACATATTTACTGCGTATTTTCATCAACAACGAAATATGATAAACATACCAAGTTCCAACAAAATTTCAGAGAATCGAAAACTTTCTTCTTATAAACATTCGGCACAATTGCCAAATACTCTCATTTTCCAAATTAAGTACTGGATTCCCACACACACATTCAAGTACCGCGAAATGATGAACCTGCAGATACTTATGTTATTCGAGAAGAGTAATGGGGACGTAAACTCACAAGAGCAATTTCTCTCTTACCATTGAGTGACAATGAGCATTCTCATCGAATCGATTTAGCAGATCCTCATCTTAATATTTCCTCTTTTGGAAACATATAATACATTAACATTCACCCCAAAGGCATTATTTCACACTCCAAACGACGACTTGCTCAGTCTAGCAGTCATATGGTCAGGTCGAGGACGCCTCGCGCTGGTCTCCCGCCAAAGAAGGTTGGCAAACTTAACCAGAATATAGGAATCAACTTCCATGCCCGCAGCGTTCTAATATTCAAGTTCACGCGTTCTCGCGGGAACTAATTAGAACGTTATCTCAATTCAACTGGTGGTTATGAGATCAGCGCATTTCCCCTTACCTCGTCGGTTGGTTAGCTTGATAATCAGCTACCGGCACGTCGTCAGTGATTATTGCCACAATGTTTACATCGATCGTCACAACTGGAAGACACCTAACCATAGGTTTGTAGTTGAGAGTCAATGCCCATATTTTTTCAGTGTATCTACGTCATAATCTAGAGAGTACTTGACCCACTCCGCGAGTGCTGGCATGAGTCGTCGATAGAGTCAAAGGTTAGAGATCGTAGGTCGGGAGGTGGGTGATATGTCTGTGGTACTACTTTCGTCAGGGTGGCTAATGAGTTGAGTGGTCAAAAGGGAGGGGTGGTTTAGTCACACTGGCTCTGGTGACATCCGTCCCGTGTAACACTGTCGGCTAGCAGGGTTTTCAACAACTAGATATCTCCCACTAACGGGCCACTGCCCCAGACGGGACAACTTTTAACCTTATGACCGGTCTCTCGGCAAATGTGTTTGTGCAATGCATGTAAGGGTAAGTGTGTGTAAGTAGTAAGTGGTAAGGATAGGACAAGGAAGTGGAAGAAAATAACGCGCGCGATCCTGGGAACTGCTCCGGTATTCGCCTGGTATTGATTGGAGGAACCAGCAATCAGCAGTCAGCCCCTAGAATTCTCCTCCAGACAGCGGCTGAATTCGACCTAGCTCTCAAGCTAGTCTCGTAAATACTGCCACTGTCGGGACTCGAACCTAGGACCTCCCAGTCAGAGGCACTGCAGTGACATCAGTTAAAGCCTCAGCCAAATCTCCCGGTCTTTTAAATTTGACTTATGGGACTCTAGCATGTGAGGTTGGATACCTGAACGAGGGGTCGTAGTTCCAGAGACATAAGCAATTCTCGAACGGCTTCGCCTGTGTGCGAGTGGCCCACCGACCACCCAGGAAAAGATTGGCTGCTCTATCAGCAGCATTGGAGTGGTGCTGGTGGCGCTGGGGGAGGGGGGCCCAAATGCCGGCCAGCGCGGGCGCTGCGCCTCTGCATTGTCCTGGCCGGCGACCTTGCAAGCCCCGGACGCGCCACAAAGAGACGGAAGCGGCGCCGGGCGCTGGAGCGGGCCGGGGGATGGGAACAGGCGATCGGTGGCGTTATTGCTGTCGCTGCTAC
Source organism: Acheta domesticus (assembly GCA_031308135.1). NCBI lineage: Eukaryota > Metazoa > Arthropoda > Insecta > Orthoptera > Gryllidae > Acheta > Acheta domesticus. The sequence continues at coordinate 104,433,436 of JAHLJT010009436.1, read as the reverse complement.
CGGAGCCGCCTCTGTCGCCCAGCGCTCTTTGCTACGGTACTATCGCCGTTACCTTAACATCACTGCTGGTGCTGTTGTTCTACTCACATGTGGAATACCTAGAGGTGTATGAAGCGAGTTTGGCGCGTTAACGTTTTGAACCTATCACTGGACTAGGCACTCTCTTCGCTTAACCATGATTAACTGTAACTTCCTTGTATATCTTTTATCACTCTCCTCCACCAATCACAGACAGGTAGGAGTAATTTGGATCAAATCCCATTGAAACGCAGTTAGAAAATATTTTACCTTAAATTTTTATTATATACTAGCTTCCAATACTCCAACATAATTTTTTCTTGAAAATTGAATTAATAAGCGAGTTTTAGTAAATGTGCTTCTCCAACAAATCATTGAAAATAGATAAGGTTCGATGACCCTAATCGTCTTCTTTCCTCACTCTTCTCGTCACCTTTCATCGAGTAACGATTCAAATATCTTTATGAATATAGAAACAACCACAATAAGCTAGCGTGTACTCACTCACTAGTATGTAGTCCCTGTGAATGGGTCGTTAAGCCAGCTCTTGTGGCTCTGAGTATTATGAAATTTATGATTATGGTTGTGTAATTTTCTACACCCAAGCAAGCCCTGATGATGGAGAAATAAAACTTCGAAACGTTGGAAAACTAATATAAAATTTTCATTGATGTACCAATACCCACGAACTACGCGATGGGTTCCGGTACAGATGGTCGTGAAATACAGCAGAGAGAACCACAACATGGCTACAATAATACCAGCCAACTCCGCACCCGGTAGCGTTCTGTAGTAGCACTCTCAGAAAATACAGCCCCCGTTTGCTGGGATGGACGTGCCGTCCTCCCCCTCTGCGGCCGCCGCCCGCCGTTCGCGCGCGCGCCGGGCGTCCGGAAGCGCCGGCCGTATATTTCTATAACGCGCGCCATTATGCAGCGCCGGAAGCGCGCCGGCGCTCCAGCCCCTCCCCCTCCCCCCGCTCGCGCCGTCGCCTACGACGCGCACGCACGATGCGCGCCGCCACTCGCGTGGAGCAACGCAATGGCGCAGGCGAACAGAAATACTGGCTTTACTGCGGCTCCAGCACTCAACAGTCAAATTTTGTTTTGCATTCAGAACTTCTCTCGTGTCGCATATGTAATAAAATGTAAAATGAAGGGGAAAAAATTGTACCAGCCAATCTAAATATTGAGATCTATGAAGTCTTAGGCTTTCTGGTTATATAGAATAAAGTAGTATTCTCGGATGTGTTCGCGTATATACTACACAGTAATCCTTCAGAATTCGCGAGAGTCAGGTTCTTGAAAAGCATTGCGAATGTTGAGTCTATCTTGTGATGAAAAAACCTGGGCTTAGCCACTACTACAAACATGATTCACTATTAACATCCCAAAGATACGAAATAAAACAATATTTGAAACTTATTTCAAAGTTGAAAGTAATTGGATATAGGATTTGTTTATTTTTGGTTTTCTTTGCTGATTATTTCCCGACGCTCCTCTTCAGTGAAATCATTGCAGTGAGAGATGCACTGATTCTGAACGACTTTTCTGTTCGTGTGACTAAAACGTTACATCGAACTTGACGCAATTGAATTGAATTATTTTACAATTTTATTTTTCTATTAATGTGAACTGACATTCCAAATTTGAGATTTTTGCAGGACGTGATACTTTGCGCTCCGGTGTCTGTCAAGTTTCAAGTTCGATTCCCAAATGACGCTGATAAAGGACATGAAATGTGCTCGCTTAAAAATATGTGCGACCAAGAGGCGCGCCGCGAATGTTGAAGTCGCCGATGTTAAAACTGGAAGCATTTCTCTAATCGCAAATGTCCGGAACTCGCGAACAGTGAATTCGCGGATGTCGAGGGATTACTGTATTCAAATACAATTGACTCCGCTTATAGTGAACTTGGATATAGTGAATTTAAGTCATTGGTCCCGTTCCACTTACATTACAAAGAAGCATAAGACGATTCAGTTATAGTGAACCTGAACCTCGACTATAGCAGGAAATCTTGAAATTAATTATCTCCTGGAAAAGAATAATCACCTCAGTGCCACAAATTCCAACACTAGGTAGCTTGAATCAAATATAATCTGTCAAAAGTCGAAGAAGTCTCCCCTGAGGTGATGATAGGGGACCTGGAATGGGGCCATTACTGATCACCTTATGCCACTCAGTTTCATTGCGGAAACGAAGGCCGTGTCCTGAGTGGGCTACAACTGTTGGCGGCGACGCGTGATTGCTTGCTTCAGTTTCATTCTTGGTGTTACTTGGTATTCCGCGGGACAAAGCGCGTTGAAAGCACGTTGGTGACAGGAAGCGCGCGATTTTCACAGCCTGGCGATATTCGCCGTGCCGCGGGGAAAAAGCGATCAGTTTCATTAGTGGCTTGCACCACCCCGCTACCGAAAGCATCTCGTATGTTATTAGACAAGAAAAAAGGCCTTATGAGAGTGGGACGGTGTTCCAACAGTGCAAGAGGCATTCAAGAGTATCAACACTGCATTACGATATTAAGCCAGATGACTATGCAGAATCACGTATTGAGAGAGCACTAGTTATGGGGAAATTACTAACGAAAAAGTGCGCAGCAAACAATTGAAAATAATTAATTTTTTAAGGACAAATAAAGGTATTGAAACTTTAAGTTTGGGCTGTTCATGTATTTTGCTGTATCATTATATTAATAAAATCAATCGTTAAGGAGAAATTCAATTCAATTTTCACATAATCGGATGTAGTGAACTTCTGATATAGTCAACCAAAAATGTTAGTCCCCATAAGTTCGCTATAACCGGAGTCGATTGTACTATTGATTTTCAAAATATTCTTATACTTAATCTTTCTTTTCTTTTTACCTTCCCGTATTCATATATTTATATACGGAGTAATATACATAGTAAAGGGGAAGTTATATAATGCTGCGGAAAATCGATTTCGAGATTTAAACGGAACTACACGTTTTGGGGTCCCCTGATACCGAAAAAGTGTTTCGTTTCAAAACATCCGTTCGTCTGTCTGCAAACACGACTACCGCCTAAACCATACGTAGGATTTTTTTCCAAAATGAATATTCCCCAGTCAAGGCGCCGCGATGTTTAAAAACTTTCTTCAAAATTTGGGGGTAATTTACATGAAGCCCCCGGACATTTTCAACATTTCTCAAAATCGGCTTTAAATTTTTCCTTTAAATTTATTGTAAGAATTGAGTAAAATACTCATAAGAGTGATGGCGTAGCTCCGATTTTCACGGTTAACTTCGAATTTTCGAAAATTACAAAATTTTTAATTTGTTTCCGCGTCTTCCTACAACTGCAAAACTGAAGATTTTTCCTTCAAATAAACTTTGTTCTCCATAGTGAGTTCTTTCATTAAGTTCAGGTACATTGTTCTGAAAATTTTAGTAGTTTTCGCGTGATATTGCTTGCAATATGTGCAACTTAAAAAAATAACAAAAATAAGATTTTCTAAAATTCGGCTCCATATTATTTCTTTAAATCTATACTAATATATAAAGACAGAACTGCACTGACTTATCTTTGAATCTACTGAACCAATACTGATGAAACTTTTGTACTTGCTCCCATTAAATGTCTGGAGTAACATAGGCTATGATTTACAATCGCAAACCTTACTATATTCACAAAATAATTACTTTTCCGGACATTTTTCGCCTGGCTTTACATCACAGATTCAATAGTGGATCAATGTCAATAGTTTAGCTGTGCGGCACCAGAGGATGAGGTCTGAGATCTTCTACTGTTTTCATCAATGTCCAGAATTATTACGAAATTCATTGGGGTTTGAACAACGCTATGTTAAGTCCGTGAGTGATCGTTAGTGATTTGTTTGTTTTCAACGTTGGTGGAACATTTGAACGAAATCACTACTAAAAGTAGTAAAGAACGTCAATGTACAAACATTGTCCTTAGTCCATTTGGCACACAAATTGTGGCAAGAAAACATGTGAGTTTTAAAGTATTTAGAGAGTTAAAAGTACAAAAATATACAGTACAAAATATACAGTAATGTACAATGTGTAATGTACAATGTACAATATGTAGATATCGTATACAGGTATCGTATATTTTCTAAACAACCTCTTCTTTTATAGAATTTGTGAAAATTGAATTGTTTGAAACAATACCGAAACGAAAGTTACAGTTGTCAAAACAGAATACAAGTGCTAAGAGATGGGCAGCCTATTAAAATTCGCAATCGGCTACTCAGAGGCAAGAGCGACTTGCACAAGAACACGCACCATTGAAAACAATACAGTAAAGACGAAAGCAAATGTGAATAATTCTCTAGGAAGTAGGCAGCTTTTCGTTATGACTCTCGATTTGACTATTTACACATATCTCATGTTCAAATTGGTAAAATGGAAAATATTTTTTTTTTGGTCAACTCTGTTGAATATTTTTCTTCAATATGAGCAGTGGACTATTACAGTGGTATGTAATTAAGTAATGGTCATTTACATATTAAGACTACTCTTGCTGTTGTTTCGCATGTCAGTTGCTCCCAGTGAATTAATTCATCTCTTTTTTCTATAAGCTGGCAAAAATTAATCTAAAATATTTATGTCCAGTATATTAACAAAAGTTTGGGACTCCTTGGTTTCCATAATTCACATTTCCAAATCCATAGTATCTAGCACTTCAAATCAAATAACGAAGCTAATAGTGTTTTGTTAGATGGTTCAGTACATTGTCAATTTATTGTGTATATATAATGTACAGGTTCGTGGATCAGTATTGCTGTTATGTTGCGATGATATGATGAATTGATTTACCTAAACAAATAGGTTTTATACTACATGTTACTAGCACATAGATCTTTAAACATACACATTTATGTCATCTTTAAAATAATTATGGAAACCGGCAATTACATTTCAGCATAGATATTTTCATTTACTTTTATGATTACGATTCATCAAATACGTTACATCTATATTTGTCCGGATCTATCTACTAGCGTACCCATGCGAGAACTCTCGGATGTTTCGTATACTCTGCTTAAAACTGTGAGTCCCTTCAAGGTCACGAGTTGGCAGCAGATAAATTTTTAATCTTTCTTTATAAATACTATAGAAGCAAAAAATATAAAAATGAGTTGGTTTTACATTTTGGCAATTTTTTGAAAGCGTTGGTATAATATATTAAACTCCCGTCCTTTGGCTCGACAGCCTGCTACGGGCCTTAGCTGACCGGCGGTGATACAGCCTTTCGGCCACGGGTGTTCGAGTGGTTAGCACGAGGACATCCCTTTACCGTATACACCGCTCTTCGTAACCTTAGGATGGGCTTTCTCATCGTCACACAGCAATCGATACTGAGACATTTGTAAGGAAAGCGCACAGTTCTAATTTACACGGCCGGGAATCGAGCTCGGTTTTTTTTCGTGGAAAGCGAGCACGCTAACCAATAAGCCACGGAGAACGGGATATAAAATTGCCACAAAAACAATATATGTGAGTCTACAATTTGTACAAGTATTTTCGAGTATTTTGTTAATACAAATTTAAACTGTTAATACAGTTTTGATTTGTTTATTGTTTTTATTTATAAAGTGAGGAATGTTTGGGAGCTGAAACTCCCAATTAGAAAAATGTGAACTTTCTTTAGTAAGAAAGTGAACGAGGCACACCGGAAATTTCCAAATATGGGGAAAGACATGCCAGGGCTAGCTTGGCGGGGCAGATATACAATGGGAGAGAAGTAGGCCCCACTGCACGGCATGAATAAATGGAATTCCTCTTCCTGGCTAAAAATTTACTGTACTGCCTGGGCAACGCCGGGTAGTTCAGCTAGTCTTTGATATTGCTAAATGTATTCTACGAGATGATACATCAATTTATTCTTTTTTGTGTAAATAAATACAAAAATGTAATATTTTTTACTTGTCTCTCGTGTTATTAACATTTTCATTAACAGCGTTTTGTTCACATTATTATATTTACGAGTAAATGTCCTTTAAATAATGTCATATAAACTGTCTCGGAAACTCAACCGTTTTCTGAGACTCCATATTTTTCTTCAAACTTTTCGAACGGATAGTATTAATTGTACACTTTAATGTGACGTAAATTTCATTTTAAGGTATGTTTTTTTAAAATTATACAAATGTAATTTTTTGGACATATCTATCACATCGTTAACATGTACGTCTCCAGCAATTTGTAAACATTATTATGTTTCTGAGTTAACGTCTTTAAATGACTTCCAATGCAGTTTTGCGAAAACTCAAATATTTTCTGTGAAAAAGAGCTACAAATTTCGCATTTACAGTAACGCTTATACGCCATTTTCTTAAGAATGGCTCATAGTTTTTCAAAGAATATTGCCATTTAGAATGACGTTTTACTGTCCTTTAATATTATTCAAATAATATTTCCGTTCTACTATTAGGAAACCGAAAAATGAAGAAAAAGCCCCCCCCCCCGCCAAAAAAGTATTTTGGTCGGCGATAGACGTCAGCTGGCAAGAGAATGTGGCAAGTCCGAATAGCTGGACGACTCCAAGGGAAAAATGGCACATTTTAAAAATTGACATTTTTCATCACGACCCATTATTTTGGGAGAGAAACATGAAGTGTTTTACTGTGGAGTAAAATTAGGGGTATTTGTAACATAATCTGCATGAAATTAGAAATTGATATTTGCTGGTAATGTTTCTTCATGTAACTAAAAAGCCGATCTGGAGATTCTAGCGCAGACTTGGTTGTGAGCGAAGTGCGATGTGCATTTGTTCACTGACGTCATTCCCGCCACAGTAATCGTACTGCCAACCTAAGCATGAGAAATATGAAACAGGAATGGATAGGGATTTAATAAATATTCTAAATAATGATATTAAATTGAATTATTGATTCATGTGCAGGGCACAACTTCCTTACATCTTCCTTCATTGCCCAAAACCGATCTTTTTTTAGTCTATACCAGCCTTGTCTTGAAAGATATTCGACAAGATGCATCGCCATATCCTCCTGACGTTACTTTCAAACACAAGTTTTCCAGCTTCGCTCGCCCCGGATTCAAGTCACGGCGAGGCTCGAGTCTTCGGCCCTCGCATTCATTATAAACAACCTTGAGTCTATCCAAGGTATAATTACCAATTCATTTTTATAACAAAGCACTTGGTGAAGTTCACTCTCTGAAATTAATAAAATTGAAAACTCATCTGTTATGGGATACACTTATCACCAAATCGCATATCACCATATCGGTACTGCCTTACGTCAGTGAGGTGGCAGGCGAATGAACATGATCAGTAGTTTTTGTCAAAAATGACTTACTTAAGGGCGGGAATATATTTTTAGCAAACGCCGATGTCTATAAGTATAACACACGACGTAGTAATCATTTTTACCAGGTGGCAGTATCAACAGCTCACTACAAAAAATTCACATATAATTCATGTACATTACTCTACAACACTTTGCCAGAAGACATTAAACGATTAAATTCGATAGAAAAGTTTAAGTCCCAAGTAAAATCTTTTCTGCTGCATAACTGTTTGGACTGTATAATTCTAAAGAACCTGTAACAAGTATTGTACCACAGATTCTGGGTTGATGGCCCCCATCTCGATCAGGTTTTTCGTCCAGTTTCCCTGATCCTTGAGAAAATGCTGAGGTGGTCCCTTGTTTTGCTTCTGGACATAAATGTAACTTCATTATTTGTGCGCGTCTTCTGAATTTCATTGGGAAATATAGTTATTCAAATTATCGTTTGCCATATTATCGCGGCAAAAAGTATTATTCTTTCATGAAGAACATGAGGGTTCAGGACAGGAATTTATAGATAATTTACCTATGAAAATATATATTATTATATAGGAGCGAATATTTTGTCAAGAAAACTTGAAAAAAAACGCTCTTTTCTGTATTCAAAATTCGACTAGAATATGGTTTAGGATAGAGATCACAGAATTATGAAAACGTGCACATAATTCACTTCTCCCCATAGCTCGTCACACACAGTTTTTAGCTGTTTTTGACATAAATAAATAAATAAACATCTCACAGCGGGCCGTTGTAACGTGCTGTTGGGCCATAGGCTGTGAAATGTAGTGGGCCTTGGGCCCTAGGAGAATTAATGTACATGCCCAACAATATGTCTTTGAATATTTATTTCATTAATAATATTATTATTAAATAATGATATGATACATACATTACATATAATAATATATTAAATTTGAAATTTTAAATACAATAATTAACATAATAATAGTTTATAGTTTTTAAAAACAATATGACAATAATAGTATTGCACTAATTTACATATTACACATCGTGCGTGAGGAAAAAAAGTTTAATTAAGGCAAAATATACAATGATTGATCATTTAAGAGCATTTTTTAAATATATTGTATGTAATTTAATATTAGAAATGTTTATTTATTGCTACATTGATACAATAAATAACTAGTGGTGCCACAGAACTACATAATGGCACAGATTATTCCCGTATTAGTTTTCTATTTACTTGGGTCTGGATTAGCTATTCGGAATTGCCAAGTACTCTTGCCAGCTGCCATTTATCGCCGTCCAATGTAATTTTTTTTGACATTTTTAAAATTTTTCGGTATCCTAATGGTATAATGGAAATATCATTTTTCGAATTTTGGAGCCGTTTCTAAAAAAATGGGGTTTAACCGCTAATAAAAATGCAAAATTTTAAGTTTTTTTAACAGGAAGTTTTTGAGCTTTTGATAAACTTCATTTGAAGTCACGTACACTCACAAGTACAATAGTGTTTACAAATTGCTGGAAATGTGCAAATTAACGGTGTGTTAAAAAATTACATTTGTGTAATTTTTGCAAAAAAAAGCAACTGAACTTTACGTCATGTTAAAGAGTGCAACTAACAATTGGCAACCATTGATGAGAAAATGGCGTTTGAACGTTTCCAAAAAGGCAGAATCTTGAGCAAGATTTCACAGAAAACGGTTGCGTTCTCGTGAAACTTTGTATGACATTTAAAGCACATGTACTCGTAAATATCATAAAAATAATGAAAAAGTCGCCGCTAATGTAAATATTACCGACGTAAAAGACCAGTCAAAAAGATTCATTTTTGTAATTTTTGAAGAAACAAAGAATAGACCAATATGGCGTTTATGTCATCTCATAGAGTACATTTAATGCTATCCCTACCAAAAGTTTAAAGAAAGAAATTGGAACAGTTTTTGAGAAAATCTTGTCGTATTTTTTTAAAATAGAACATTATGCACGCAATATTGCGAGGAAACTACTAAAATTTTCAAAAATATATGCATGATCTTAATGAAAGAACTCACTATGGCGAACAAATTTTATTTGAAAGAAAAACTCTATCATCAGTTTTGTAGTTATAGGAAGACGCCGAACCGATATTGAATTTTCTCAATTTTCGAAAAATCAGTGTTTTCAACCACCATGAGACCTTCGCCATTCTCTTAAACGACTTTCAGACTATCCAACAACAAAATGTAGTCAAAATTGTCGGCGCCGTTTTTTTTGAAAATATCCCAGGTGCTTCATGTAAAGTATCCCCCAAAATTAAAATATCGGTTTCAAATTGAAGGTAGTGATTGATAATACAGCAATATTTTCTTCCAGATAAAGGATCTGTTTAAAATCGGATTGAATTTATGATAAAATCAATCAATAATTTAGCGATGCGCCCTTAATCACTAATGTTTACATAACATTGCAGCTTTATAAACTACTTATGGTAATTAAAAAACAGATTTCTGGTCAAACACTGTATACTTTATCTATTTTTTTTCACCACCAGTTCAGTAATGTATCTTCTTATGCACTGTAAGATGCCTTTACGAAAATGCTTTTTTTCGTGCTATTAAGTTTTGCAAAATTGTCTATAATTTCAGCGTATGAAATGTTTCGAAACATTTCATTTTCTGTAAATGATAATGATAATCGCTCTTGCTTCATAGACCTCAGATGAGAAATGGGAAATCTTACTCTAAATCGAGACTCTTATGTTATATATATAACATATAAATCATTTCATATATGATTAATAACTTGAAATAATAAGTCCGTAAGAAAAAAAAAGTTCAAACAGGTTTGGGTTTGATTTTGGCTGACTTAGCTATCAATCGAAACTAATATTTAAACCTTTAAATAGAAACAATCCAAAACGCAAATGGGTCCCTTAAACGTTAATTAGATTAAGTGGCCCTTTAAAAAGAGGCACGCTTTTGCGCGCTTCGTTTTCGAGCGTCCAAACAAGCATGTTGTTTGTTCAAACGATATGGACAACTCTTAAGAGGCAACAAAGTCATAAAATTATATTTTTCTCAGTGCTTTTGACAAGTCCTACGCACACTTAAGATTTTCTTCCAAATGAAAGGCTTTTGATTCAGAAACGTTCTTCCTTAAAAGTACTTTTTTTAAGTGTATGTTAGAATAAAAAATATAAATATATTAATGTACTTTGTATGTATTTATTTAAAACTGAGAGCAAATTTGTGTGAAGTTTAGAACATTTGCTTATAAATCCTATTACGATTAAAATCCTATAAAAATTGAAAAAAAATCTACAAAATTTGAGGTCCCGCAAAAGTTCCGGGCCCTAGGCTGCAGCCTAGTCAATATAATGACTGAGAGAATACCCGTCGATCTTTTAGATGTAACACTTTTCTTGTACGCTGACGAAAACGCTTCGCTACTTCACTACCCTAAAACCAACATTGTGGTTTTATATAGCAACGTGGAAATTCTAAAAGTTTTCTGTTTTTGTAATATATCTAAATTAGAATTGGATATTACAAACAATAAAAAAATCATCAAACTTTTTTGATATCACGGACCTACAACACGATAAATTTTGCCTAAAAATCGCCGTTTGTAAAAAGTAGGTGTGAAGGAATTTTGAAAGCTTTAAGTGTTCCTGGGAAAGATAATATTCGGCGGGACTATTAGCCACTTAAGTAATGCCAACATATTGTCAAAATGAAATGTCATCCAGTTTCTTCGCATTAAAAACATATGTGTTTCGAAATCGCAACTTATAAACTGGCTCCATTGTCCAGTGCATTATTACGTCCATTTAACAACATTCACCTTATATTAAGCAATTTTCCGGACATCACGAAAGCCTCTACATTACCGTGATAATATTGCAATTCATATTCTCATAATTCATATTGGGCGAACTGATATCGTTTGGGTAACGTACGTTTAATTAACTCCCTTACTCGCGCATCCGTTATTTAATCTAAGCACCGGCCGCATTACAACGATTTACCTCAAACCCGCAGCAATCCACGCCCGTCCAATGACCGCGCCCGTTGTACGCACCACCTCTCAACGCACAATACCTGCTGGCAACACCGCACCGCACCATCCCTCCCTGCGGCGGCCGCCTCGCTCCGGGAGCGCGTGCTAGGAGCGCGGCGCGCCGAGGGCTGCTGCGGGGAGGGGGTGAGCGGAGCGGCCGTTACGGAGGTACTGATAGGGCAATCGAAAGACGGGCGGCCGAAAAACGCGGCTTTATAGGTTTTCATTAATTAGCGTCTTTAACAAGCGATTATCGGGCGGGCGGGCGCCCTCTCGCCGAGGAGGCATCTCGTCGCTCATGCGCTATCGCTGCCGAGGTCGGGAGATCGCGGTTAGAGCCCCGTGGGGCCCGGCCGTGCGATTAACCGCCTTTATCGAGATGGCCTCCGCCGCCGTCCGCTCTCCGCAGTCCCGCAGCCATCGGTGCCCCCGCCGCGTAGGCGCTGCCGCTGTCCCAGGAAACGACCCACCAGGGAGCGCGGCGGTCGGCCTCCGCGCCATGTCTCTTTCTAGGCTTTCGATTCTCCCCGATTTCTGCATCTGTTCACGAACTTTTTTTTTTTTTTTTGCACGCAAAGCATGCCCGCATATTAATTCCAAGTTATTAATTGCATTTTATTCATTCATTTACCTACTTTAGTTACGGTCTCTATATTAAGGAAGAAATCTAACAAAATTTTGGTTAATATTTATTTAACATCTACTGTAATTAGCATTGTTGTTATATTTGGTGAGCTAATTAAATGATAGTGGCTTCTAATCACGACTTTTTGTTTTTAATGTTGTTTCCCCAAGGTACCTCTGGTCCTCTGTTACTATTGACAGTCAAACTTGTTTTCTTCGAGACTATTGTTTTTTGAGGGAAAAATGTACACCCAGAAAACAACAGTATTCAATCACCACAAATCAACAATTTTGTGACCATCAAACATAACTTACGTAATATATAAGTTATTATATAAATATATAATATGTTATGTTGCATCTCAAACAGTGTGCAACATTACTTGCAATATGCGAAATTTTACGATCAAACCATAGGAATGCAAATTTTCAAATGGCCATAGGTCCGTAACTTTTTATCCAATATACTTTTAATTTAGATAAGATTAAAGCTTGGACTCGCTGCTTTACGAACTTAGCTTCGCACAATTTAACTATTTCAAGAAATTAGTCACCGCAGTGCGACTCAAATGTGGTTTGTTACCTGTGATGGCGTGTGTCGCAATTTTAGCCAATTACATTACACACAAAGTGCGTTCACAAACTTTCAATACAGTTTTTTTCTGAGTAGGGGAGGGCGCGCAGATTGTTTCCGTAGACAGGGTGAAGTAGTGGGGAGGGTCAGCCAGCCATGCCAGACGTACCAAGATCCTACTACTTTCACCAGGATTGATTTTAATGAAGATACCATGTACGTTCAAATACCAGGATTTTAAGTGTACGGCAATTGATGTACGATTGTAGGTTCGTTTAATAATTTTGTATTCAATAATTTAAATCTAACACCAATATTACAAATACCTACGTTATTGGTAAAATCACTGCCCTAAAGCATTAAGGGATAGAAAGTTTTGTTCTAGTACATGCTATAGTAGGAAGGGATAGAAAGTTTTCATATCCCATTTACTTTATTGTGATATACCAAAATATATAATATTTTGTTAATAATATTGGTTGTAAATGGAGTGGACAAAAGGGTATGCAAATGGCGATATACAGCCTTAGCAACGCCGGTGCAGTGGTTGGCAAGGTCAACAAACTGCATTCAGGCCTTGAAGAGATGGGGGCGCTGGCGAGATAGACAGATAAAATAATGTGTGATTGGTCTGAAAAGGACTGACTGTCGAGGGCGTGGCTACTTGGTTTGATAAGAGATAAATGGATTGGCTAAGGGAGAATAGACTGTCTAATTTTGTCGTTTTGTTTTAAAAAAGAGGAACGAAGGACGGATACCGAAGCGTTGAGGGCGAAAGAACAGGGAGAACTGGACATTCTGATAGTGGTCGTCGAGTAGTAAAGATCGCTCGCGAGATCAACGTTAGTGAAGTAGGACTTGTAAGTTTCGAGTGAGACTCAATAGTTTTTCGGAATCTGGAAGTTGATGTGCAACGGGAAGTTCGATTAGGACTTTGAAAGTTTTATATATATTGCGGTTTTGGACTTTAATGTTTTACCGCTAGTTGGGGGAGACTAAGAACTATGAATACCAATCAAGAACCGGTAGATATTCTAGTCAGTGAGGGCTGGATGCGTCGGCAACGTCGCAAGATTAGAAGAGAGAAGCGGAACTTGGGATCGCCTACATTCAAGTGAGAAGAGACTGCGGGGCGTCGGCGACCAAGACGGTAAATAATTACTGCAGTACAAAAGATATATATCTTAAAACGAGGTCATGACCTAAGGACAAAACAATTGTTAATATTGTTAAATAAATTGTTGATTTTTTTTCTTTTGGAAATGAAAAGATTTTCATTTAGTCAATCAAAATTGTTAAATAGTTAGAAATAGATAATTATTCCCTTTCAGATTCCTCGCCATACTGTACAGTTGGCAGATCAAGTAATCGGCTATCTAGGCGATAGCGATTATCCATAACGGGACCCATTGACCCAGCTAGCCGGGCATTTATACATTTGCTGAAATTAGCTGTGGAAGCATTGGTCATTTTTAATTAACGTAACCTGTTCCTGGCGCCCAAAATTTTAATATAAATTCGGAACGGGTCACGATTATAACCATCTTAAATGAATGATGCCAACGATCTCGTAAGAGTCTATGACGAGACGTTGTTGGTACATTTCATTATAAATTTAAAATGAATCTACATCGAGTTCATTTTAATGAATTTCGTGTGTGCGTTAAAACATAAAAGTTGTAATAAGACCAATGTAATAATTTAAATCAATTGACATGGATACCGGGAATTATAGTGGAAATACGTCCGATCGTTTTCCTCGCCTTGACAGTACGCCCTCTCACACGTCGCTCGCTGCCGGCGAAGTTCAGCCAAGTGGATCGTGACAACACTGTCGCAGCCACCGTGCAGCCTCGACCTAGGTACCAACGACTTCTTACCGTTCCTCCAGAATCAAGGAAGGCCTAAAAGGGAAGAGATTCCAAACGATTCCAGCGGCCCAGGTAGCTTCGACGAGGTCCCAAGACAGCCTTCCGCAGGAAGAGTTCCTGGGAATCTATGAGCAATGGAAAAAACGCTGGAAGTGGTGTGTTGATGCTAAAGGGACTTATTTCGAAGACTTTTGGTTCTCTGTAAAAAAAGATTTAACTTTTTTTGGTTCTGAGACCAATCTTGAAACTTTGTGATCGCACCACATGATATGTACATACAGGCTGGAACAACTAAGTGATAACATCCCTTGTATCTCCTCAACCGTGCAAGATACGAAGATGCCGTTTGGGCAGTCGATTGCATAAACAGAGGCTACTTGATTACAGCATACTTTGTCTTTGCACTATATTTTACAACGAAGGTATAAGGTAAACTTCGTTTTTTTAATGGAACCTTGTGCTAAATTTTAGCATATGGTAATGGGCTTAAAAATACGATTTCAAATATGTGTACATCTTCCTATCTAAGCGAATCCATCTTCCTATCTATCCTCGTTTTTTAGAAATTGATTTTTGTTACGTATTTTTCCACTGAAGCGGCGATTCTCCATTCTGCCTTTCATTCTAACTAAATTG
Source organism: Acheta domesticus (assembly GCA_031308135.1). NCBI lineage: Eukaryota > Metazoa > Arthropoda > Insecta > Orthoptera > Gryllidae > Acheta > Acheta domesticus. The sequence goes on along the minus strand of JAHLJT010009436.1, from coordinate 104,418,410 downwards.
GGAACTTTGCGAGTCCGTCCTACAGACAAACGCGCTCATGTATTTGAGCACAGTAACAACTACAGTTTAATAATCTCACTTTAATATTCGGACACCCAGATATACTTCAGAAATCCTTAAGTTCTACGATATTTTGAAGGTTGTTGGAAAGAAATAAGAGCAAGAAAGTGAAACAAAATTTTCCTTTATTAACGGATGACAGTATAAACAAAACAAAAATGCCGAAATGTAGATGACAGATTCAATAAAAAAGAAAACGAAATAAAATTGCCTGGATTCATAAGTCACAGTAATATTCGGATACGTGAAATGAAATATAATGCAAACGAATAAATAAATAAACGAAAAGAAAATTAATACTTTGTAGTATAACTAAGTATGTAAAATCCTAATTCTGAAATTATTATGTTGATTAGATGCATTTTAGCTAATATTGAATTTTCATTTGATAATCAAATTTATCACCAAATAAATGGAACACCCATTGGAGGTTCTCTTAGTTCTTTATTCTCTGAGCTTGTTACGAGAAGACTTGAAAGAAAAATTTTACCTCAATTAAATATATTTTTCTATAAAAGGCATGTAGATGATGTTATAATTATATTGGATAGAGATAAAACCAACCATATTTTAGAAACTTTTAATAATTACGAACCTAAAATTCAATTTACAATTGAAATAGAAAATAATTGCTGTTTGAATTACCTTGATATAAAAGTCCTATGAAATAATAACCTGATAACAACTGATTGGTACCAAAAAGCTGTTGCCACTGGTCGCACACTAAATTACCAATCTAGACATCCAACATCAATGAAAATTGGAGTGATTTATGGTATGGTAGATAGAATGTTTAGCGTATCAAATAATGAAAATTACGAATATAATTTATATAAAATTGAGAATTTTTTAATTGCCAACGACTATCCTTTAAAATTTATTAAGAAATTTATTCTAAAAAGATGAATGTTCCACAAAAATTTAAGCTTTCAGAATAAGTCTGATATTGAAGACGTAAACGGTAATAACACGTTAAATTTAGTCATTCCACATATTCGTGGGATCAGTAATAAAATTCAGAAATCTGTTAGGAACAGTTTCACTAGGAAATACAGTGTTCGAAATAAAATTCTCAATAAGATTAATGTAATTAAGAATGTTAAAGATGTCATACCATATAAAGAAACAGAAAATACAGTATATCAGATTTCTTGTCAAACGTGCGACAAAAGTACATTGGTCAGACGAAAAGAAAATTACAAATGAGAATTAAAGAACATGAGAGGAATATTGGGGAGCCATTTAGCAGACAGAACTCCGTAACGACTCACAGAATAGAAACTGGTCATGGGTTAGATTTTGAAAACGTTAGAATACTTGATCAGGAAACCAGGAGATTCCCAAGAATCATTTCTGAAACTATTCATATTAAATTAAATGACTCTATGAATTCGATGGTTGAATGTAATAACTTCACCAATGCGTATGATAACATATTACGTAAAATAAAGTAATATTTATTATTTTCTTCGATTATTGACCCTTGCCTATGGTTACCTGACCCCCTGTTTCTTTATTCTATTCGTTTGTTTTACTTACTATTCACAAACGTAAAACTTATAATTAATAAAAGGTAAGCTTCCATTATTTAATGTTTTCTGCTTACATTATATTTAAAAAGATTCATTTTATTTAATCATATTTATGGAATAAATTTGATTTTAGCCAAAATGTGCCTGATGATGGAGAGAAAATATCTCCGAAACGTTGTGAAACGTTGTACATTGTTGTCAATGACTCGCTGCAATCGCTTTGGCATTCAACCAATAATCCTGTTCAGGTACTGTTGTCAAGTTTGGGTCCATTCTTCCTTGATTATCGCTTGCAGATGGGATATTGACGTAATTGGGATTTTCCTGACTTTACAGTTGCCGACACGTAAAATGGATAATGGCCAAATTCAGACGTTTTAGTCTTTCTGCGCATTCTGGCACAGTTTACGGGAGATAACGCCATCTGGTTCTCTAATAGTTAACCATTACAAAAGAACATTTTCAACCAACTGCCAACGACTGAGAAGCTGATAGGCTAGATTTCCCGCAATCATGATCTCTAGTATAAACGTTCCCTATGATATGCGTGTTTATCCGAATGATTGAGAATTTTGGCGTAGTAGGCACAGGGGGGCGGGGTTAGTCTCAATCGCGTCGTGATCCAAGCCACTCGATCGTCTACATGAAATCTATCAATAAAGATAATACCATACATTACGACATAAAAAGTTCAGGACATGGAATAGAATTTGTGGATTTGAAAAGGAAATTTTGAAATTTTTAATTTTGGTTTCCTTGCAAAAAAATTAATTGAAAATCATCCCCTCTTTTAACGCAAAACAACTTAAGTATGTGATTACGGATCCGAAACGAAGAAATGTAGTGTGCGTTGGCGGCTCCAGGATCGGCAAATAATTGGGGGTGGGAAGTTTTGGCAAAGTAATAGTGTTCAAATATCAGTGTTAACGCAATTTAAGATTTTTGAAACAAATAAACTAAGTATTCAGTAATAATTTTGCATCGCTTGGCAAAATTGTTATTTTGCCATATTCACCTCAAAGACAATTGGAGGACCCTCCCAGGCCGTATACCGCACGTTTTGGAATTGTTTATAAAACTGTTAATGGTTGAAAAATTGTTAATTAGCAGTTTTCGGTTCTGGAACATAAGGGAACCCTTTCCTCTCCAGAATTGCAAAATTTGGAAATTGTTCATAAATTTAGAAATTGTGCAAAATTTTTTATTGTCTTTCCTAAACTGCCTTTAAACGAGATGCAAAATTCCGCAATCCGATTGGCGATATCGCCTTTCGTTTTCGAGATATCTAATTGTTTGTAAGAAATTATCATGTCATGACAACCCCCATTTCTTTGGAAGTCAATCTTTTCGCGCGTACCCTCACAAATCTGCCTTTCAAGCAGTTTTCCAAATGCAACGTGCATTGAGCGGCACTCTTTTTCCATGCGACCCTGACACCAGAATGGTATTTGAAACTACCTTCAGAACGCAAGTCGATTGCTTAGCGAGTCAAAATCATGGAAAATTCAGTTGTTACAAATGTTCCCTAAGTACGTATATGCCAAGAAGGTCATCTTATGGGAACGCACAAATTCTCTGAGCATATGAAAGAATCAGTCATTTCAACAGCGAAGCTACTACCTTATAATAGTAATAACTTCCACAGTTTCTTTAATTTATTGTGTTATTTAAATGCAGAACGTGTTTCAGAAAAGCAAACTTAATACTATCATTTAAACTAATAATATCCATTGTTAGGATGAATATGTGTTTTTAAAAATTTATTTTGCATTCGTAAAGCGTCTATAGGCGTCTATAGGCCCTTCTAGGGCATTGAGCGCTTGCTATAATCCTCCTTAAAATCTTTTTTTTAATGTAGTCACTCATCGTCAGTCATTTTCATACATCCCATCGGCCATGGCATGTTCACATCTCCTTTTAATCGTTTGTAGAGAATCATGTGACGTTGGTATTATTAACAACGAACATGTGAAGTTTTACTGAATTTGGAATGATTGCTTGGGTATTTTGGGGTTTAATGAACGAAATGTAGGGACCTGAATTTGATGCTATGAAAAGTAAACGAAAAATGAGACAAATGAGATATCATCAATATTTGTGCAAAATTTTACGAACATCGAAATTAAATGAAGTTCTATACTTGCGTTGAAAGGAATTCACATATAAAATGTATAGTGATGAAGAAAAATAATATACACAATATTGAACCCTTCAGAAACATAATTAAAGTACCGGACGAAAAAGAAGCGAAACACCACACATTTCAAACAATAAAAAATAGAGCATTCCATGTAATACTTCTTTATTATATTCACCCACCAGTGAACCAAGAAGGAATCACAGATGAACTTAATCTCAAAGTTCGTAGTTCGTAGCATACATAATGTGCGTCAACCGGTAACCAAGAAGCCTCTCTCACTGACTCTCCACATTATAGACTTAGACATTACAGAACACAACAAAGAAATTTACCAAATTTGACATTGAAATTGACAAAATCGACTTCAAAACGTATGAATGCAATCATCAAATTTGAACCACCATATAAACAGAAAACCAGTTCAATGCCATCGGTGCAAAAAGTACGGTCATATGAGAACATTCTGTAAGGCAACGCCTAGATGCGTAAAATGCGGCTTTGAATATTTAACAAATGAATGTCAAAAGGATACATCACAACCGGCTGCATGTGCGGCGAGTTCACGAAACCACCCAGCCAATTACAAGGGTGGTCAAGTATACGAAAATTATATAAATAAACGAAACAGAGAAAAGAAAGAAATATCCCCATCATTTAAAAACCACCCAGAAGTCCCAGTTGCCACAGAATTCCCGCCCCTCCCTTCTCCCTCCAGTCAAACAATACTATTTTTCAACTCAGGAAATTCCCCAACTTCAAGAAGCACACCCATTCACAGAAAAATATAGTTTATTGTCCACCTCTTCACATATCCAGTAATCTGATACACCCCCCTTCTATATAGTCTACCTTTCTGTCCATCACAAATAGACATGAGCAAATTCCTTCCGAAGATTTCAAAACATTCTAAAACAGAAATTAGAACGAATAGGATCGCTGCTAAGTGACGAAATAATACTCTGGAACGCGAATGGATTAATACGACACCGCAGAGAAGTAATAACTACTCGTATATTGAATATGTTTCGTAGATACAAAACTAAAACATAAGACGTCTTGCGACAACCCATAGTTCGTGACAAACAAGACTTAATTCAGAGATTTCGACATAATTCCGCTGAATGCCCTCATCACCAAAAGAAGCCAAATATATTAGAAGAGATTGTGCCAGCACACGAATCATCTCCCAATTAACTTACTAGTAAGTCAACACGTATGCAGGATCACACGAAAAAAAATTTACTTATGAAACCTATAAAAACGTCATAGTAGTGATTTATTTCTGATATGTTTTTGTTATACTGTATACCATTTGATTAAAGTTAAAAAATAAGCAGATTTTAATTTCCAGACGAGAAACAGTGTTTTTTCTCGAAACATCCGTCCATCGGTCCGCTTGTCTTTCTGTGAACACTAGTGCCTAAACTATTCGTAGAATTTTTGCTAAAAACATTGCATTATTGATCTGGTCCCACTGGAGATCCTGCAATTTGAAAATAATTCTTTAAATATTGTGGTGATTTAGTTAAAGCGATTTTTTCTTCAGGTGAAATTAGTTCTTGAAATCAATTCTTTATAAAATATCATGTAAACTTTTCTGAATATATTACTTGTTTTTTGCACAATCGTGATTGAAATATGAGCAACATTAAACAATATTAAAAATAAGATTTTCTCAAATCTGCATCATATTTATGTTGTTGAAACGTTCTGTATGGATAGTGCTATATTATTCACTGAGTAAAATGAAATGAACTTCATTTTGATGTAATATTTTGTTGTTTCAGGAAATTATTTTCAATAAATGTAATTTTTGATACATCTCTCACGTCGTTAATACTTATATTACGGGAGTTTTTAATAAATTGCATTTGTGAGTGAAAGTGCTTCAAATGATTTCAAATGCAGTTTCCCTAAAATCCAAAACTCTTTCTTTTGAAAATGAACTGAAAATCGAACATTTTCGTAAAACGCTTAAACGACATTTTTTCAAATGTCTCCAACTGCTTCAATGAAACTTGCTTATAACAAGTAGGTTCTTCGTTCTACGTTATTGTTAAAGTCGTATTTCAATTCAACGACAAGGGAGTGAATAATAGAGAATATATTAAAAATGAGTGGTTCTAGAACAGCACATACTTTCTCGCATTCTCTCTAAATTTCATGATTACGGGAAATCTAGCTTCTCAGTCATTGGCAGTTGGTTGAGAATGTTCTTTTGTAATAGTTAAGTACGAAAGAAGCAGATGGCGTTATCCTCCGTACAGTGTCCCAGAATGCTCGGAAAGACTGGTATTTCTGAATTTGGCCGTTACCCAGTTTACGTGTCGGCAACTGTACATTCCAATTCATGGCGTAAATTCTCGATTGGATTAAGATCAGGAGACTCAGACGGCGTTTCCAGCACTATTGGACAATTGTACATCATTCCCGCACTAAATATGATTTGTGTTTCGGATCGTTATCTTCATAAAATTTTAACGAGTTCCTGATGGCCAGTGTGTCAGCAGATTCGTGTAAATTCTCTTTCAGTATGTTGAGATACTGATATTTTTCCATTGCGTCTTTAATAAACCCTAGCACCCGTAGCCAACAGCTTGTATGTGTCCACCTCCATGTTTCACAGTTGACACTACGTTTTCAGGATGCAATTCTGTATTTGGTTTGCCCCATATCACTTTCCTACCACCACTGCTAAAATTATTAAACTTTTTCTATCTTCAAAAATTACCTCACGCCACCACTCCTCTAATTTCGTCACATATTCCTTTGCAAACTGAAGTTGTTTAGCTCTATTCTTAGCAACGATAAAGGGTTTCTTCCTGGCCGCTCTGCCGTGATATCCAGCATTCCTAATTACTCTGCGCACTGTTTCGGGTTGCACAGATGTTTCGGGGTGCTTCGCGCAGTTCCGCTGCCAGCTGGACGGCACTCACCTTCCGATTTTCTCGTACTTTCCTCAAAATTGCACGCTGCTCTCTTTCACGTATCTTCTTACGTTGTCCTTGTTGCGGTTTAGATTCAATTCTGTCTTCTCTCTCAAATCTCTTAATGATATCGTGCACCGTGCTCTTGCTCATGTGTAAAAGATTTGCGATCTCCCGAGAGGAGCGTCCCTTTGTATGGTGGAAAAACTCAAGCTGCCTCTGCTCGAACGTCGAGTTCTTTCCCTTTGCACTAGGTATTTCCAGTTGGAAATATTTACAGCGAGTGACAGCATAGTTTCGTTTGTCCAGGGTAGGTCGTTTTCGAAGGGGAATTCTGCAGACACTCTTCGTTTGGAACTCTTAGATTTCTCATCGTAGGAACGAACAGGTCGCCCTGTTCGAAACTTGTCTCCATGTGATAAAGTCGATTTACTCTGTGGGCACAGGATATCCCCAGAAATCCATTCAAATTTTTTTGATAAAAATGTCTTCAGAGCTTCGTGACCCTCCTGCCATCTTCTATTAAGCTTGTGGCAAAAATCTTTTGTTTTTATCTTCAAACCGTTTAAAAGATCTTCAGAGACATTGTTCTATGAACTCACAATATAATTGATAATTGTCTCCGCTGCATGTCACACATTGAATTGGTCTTATCGATTGATTCGACACACACCTGAAAAGACACAAATTTTGTGTAAAGCGGCAGGTAGCGGCAGCTAAAATTATGTAAAACATTATTTCTTTTAGTTGAATGATAATTTAGAAATAGTGTCAGCACAACAAACGGCAGCATATTACTTATTAGCCAATGTAAACATGAACATAACATAAAATATGTTGTAAAATATAAAAACAGGATATATTTAAGGCACGAATATTCCGGGATGTGAATAACTACATCTACTTTTCTTATTAGAAGTAATAAAGCTTACCTTCATTGTCAACATCCATACTGCGGTTACAATACCAACACCAAAATACTGCTACAAGAAACAAAATATTCTGTACTTTCACACTATCACACTCGCGCCTTACCACTTGCTTGCACAAGTGTCAACTTTCAGCACCTTGTATATAAAATCGGGACAACCAACTTGAGTAATAATAGCGATTCATGCTGCTTTGATTATAATTGAAATTTGAAATGACTTGAATTTGAAATTTGAATTGATTTGAATATTCTTATATTCAAGCTAATTTGTGATGTGTTACAACTTATTTTTCGCCTTTTGACCAAGAATTAGTCCATTTTACCCTAATGTTGAGTGGCCCAGGTGGCTGATTGACGATCACCAACTCATTTCTTCCGTGGCAAGCTTCGCTGGTTCGAATCGTGGTCGGGGACTATTATTTATCACAATTCTCTGTTGTCACAGGAAATAATTGAGAATTCTAGAAACTTTTTTGATAACTATTTCAAACAATTCTAATCCCGAACAGAATTAATTACGATAAATTAACTGGAAGTGTCTGTATGTGATTTTCGACCTTTAACTTTTTAGCAATTTTTCACACCTCTTCTTGCATTTGTAAAACGTATGTACCATATCAGTTGTTTTCCTCTCAGGCATTTACCATTGTATGCCTCTGTTCGATTCCGACCCATACGGCACTTGTGTGACGTAGTGTTATAAGTGACGGCACGTGAACTTTGTGGATCTGAGTTTGAGTCTCGGAGCAGAAAAAAATTGCTTTGTGAAAATATTTTTCCTGGTTTATGTAGAAGTATAATTTAGAAACAATACAATAAATTATACCCTTTGGTAGCGCCATTAGTTGAATTTGAATTTCAATGAGAATGCAATAAAAAGCAAGGAGAAAGCATTTTTTATACCTTGATACCAAATTATTTTTTAAATGAATCGGGCTTTTACCGTGCTCATGCCTCTGCCACAAAGCCCCATCCATTGGGCGCTTGTGAGTCGTAGGAGTATGAGAGTTGGCACGTTGACTCTGACGATCGGAGTTCGAGTCGCCAAGCGTAAAAAAATTTGCTTGTTGAAAACACTGGAAACTTACTGGAAACTTTACGTTTTATATATTTTTATCTCCGTTTTACATTCCTGTATACATACGTATACACCAAGTAATATGAGCCATTCCACGTCAAATCGCACAAGAGTTGACACGACATTTTTTAAAATGTACGATATTTTTTTTTTCTTAAATCTGGACATAAAAAAAGACGTATTTTTTCATTTGCCTGAAAATTGATTATTTGTGTAGTTATGGCTATATTAAATTTTGGAATTTACAGGTACTTCACAAAATAAGATCAATTATCTCTCCGAATGAAAATGCGGAAATTCGAGCTAGTTTTCACAGAAAACGGTTGTGTTTTTGATAAACTTTACTTGACATTACTTAAAGCACATGTACTCATAAATATAATAATGTGAACAATTTGCCGCTAGTATAAATATTAACGACGTGAGAGACAAGTCAAAAAATTACATTTTTGCAATTTTTGAAAAAACAAAAGAATACAGCAATATGGCGTTTATGTCATCTCATAGGGTACATTTAGCACAATCCCTACCAAACGTTTAAAGAAAAAATTTGGAGACGTTTTTGAGAAAATCTAGTTTTTGCAATTTTTTAAAAAAATACATATTGCACGCAATATTGCGCGAAAACTACTAAAATTTTCAGAACAATGCACATGACCTTAAACAAAAAACTCACTTTAGATAGCACACTTTATTTGAAGGAAAAATCTCTATCTTCAATTTTGTAGCTGGAGAAAGACGCCGAAAAAATCAAACTTTCATAATTTTCGAAAATTCATAGCTTTCCGTGAAAATCGGACCTATGCCATGTTAATAAGTGTATTTTATTCATACAAGAAATTTAAAGAAAAAAATTGAAGCCGTTTTTGAGAAAATTTTGAAAATGTTCGGGGGGCTATATGTAAAGAACTCGCAAATTTTGAAGAATCTTTTTCAAAATCTCAAAGCTTTGAGTAGAATCAGATCGACCGAAAAATATCCATTTTGGAAGAAATCGTACGTATGGTTTAGGCACTAGCAGTGTTCACAGACAGACGGACGGACAGACAGACAGACGGACGTTTTCCTTTCAATTGGTTTTTCGATATCAAAAATCCACAAAAGCGGATTTCTGGCTACGCCACATGTTAGGGGATTTTTTTTAACTTAGCAACTGGTTTTATCCACTTTTTCGTTATCACGGCCCGGCAATGAATTTTTTTTCCGACAAAAATTCGCTTTTTTTTCGCGCAGCATTACATAACTTTCCTGATACTACGTACACGTATATCACTCCATGTATACGTACGTATACGGGAAAGTAAAAAATCAATAAAACCAGGTCCTAATTTAAGGGGAAAAAATCCCCTCACACGTGGTGTAGCCAATATCTCTGTTTTGTGAGTCATTGATACCGAAAACCCAATTGAAAGCAAAACGTCTCTCGTTCACTCGAGGCGCCCCGATTTTGAAAATCTTTTTTCAAAATTTGGGGATACTTTACATGAAGCCCCCGGACATTTTCAAAATTTTCTCAAAAACGGCTCCACATTTTTTCTTTAAATTTCTTGTAAGAATAGAAGAAAATACACTTATTAAGGTAATATAGGTCCTAATTTCACGACGAACTCAGAATTTTCGAAAGTTGAAAAAGTTTAAATTTTATTCGGAGTAAGTTCTTTCATTAAGGTCATGTACATTTTTTACACAAATTGTACACAAATTTCAGCAGTTTTCGCGCAATATTGTGTGAAATTTAAAAAAATTACAAAAACAAGATTTTCTCCAAAAACCGCTCCAAATGTTTTTAAAAGTTTGGTAAGGATAGTGATAAATGTACTCTATGAGATGACATGAACGCTATGTTGCTCTATTCTTTTGTTTTTTCTAAAAACTACAAAAATGAATTTTTTTACTCCCCTCTCACCGATATTTACATTAGTGGCAATTTGTCCACATTATTATATTAATGAATTGTGCTTTAAATATTGTCATACAAAGTTTATCGAATACTCAACCGTTTTCTGTGAAAACTAGCTCAAAATTCCGTATTTTCACAAAAGCTCAAACGCTATTTCTCAAAAATGGCTCAAAAATTGTTCTTCAAACTTTTGGGACGGATAGTGCTAATTCCACTCGTTAACACGATGTAAATTTCATTGGGGGTATTTTTTTTTATTACACAAATGGAATTTTTTAAAGATCTCTTACATATTTATTATTCAAAATTCCAGCACTTTGAAAACACTATTCGTATTTATATTGTTCCACTCATCGTTTATGTTTACCGCAGTATCTTTATTTTGTAAGTATTGTTGTAATCTTTGTTGGTATAGATATTTTACTGATTCTTCCTGAAGTAGATATACTTTGAAGACTTCTTCATTTTTGTTTTGATATCGATTATTCTCCTTTTCCATCTGGCGAGCAATGCAATTTTTACTTCTACTAGAAAGTGATCTGAGCTAACGTCACTTCCTCTATATACTCTCACATCTTGCACTAATTTAGCTAACTTCTTATTGGCAATTACATAATCAATAATTGATCGATATCCTATTTCAGACCAGGTATACTTATGTATATCCTTTTTGCGAAAGAAACTGTTTGTAATTTTAATTCCATTAAATGAACAAAATTGAATTAAGTCGTGCCCATTGTTATTAAGGGTTGTTTCTCCGTAGGTCCCTACTACTTCTGGGATTGGTACATTACCAATTCTAGCATTGAAATCACCAGTCAATAGTAGATAGTCACTTTTTACAACTTTATTGATTTCTTTTTGTAATTGCTCATGAAATATTTGGGTCTCCTCTTTCTTTCCCTCTTCTGGTGCATATATTCCTATTATTATTAAATAACTTCTTTTAAGTTCTAATCGTACTATTAAAATTCGTTCATTTATGTAGGTATAACTATATATTTTATTTCTCCATTTCTTATCAATTAGAATTGCTACTCCCGCTTTATCTCTAATATTTTGTTCTACTCCGCTATAAACCATTATGTAATTGTCGAATTCTTTTGTTCCTTTTAGTTTTTTCTTAGTTTCTGTTATAGCAGCAATTTTTATTCCCCTTTCTTTTAATTCATAATTTAATAATTCTTCTTTCATTCTTAAACCCCGTACGTTCCATGTTGCAATTTTGATCTTTTCCAAAATTCAGAATCGTTTATCCCGTTTTTCTTGCGTAAGTCGTCTTATAGATGCATCCGGTTGATTGTGAAGAGAGACAGTATATGAAGAGGACCTCAGCGGCAGCTTCGACAAAGAAGAGGATCTTCAAGAAGGCGAAGATGACAGAAGAGGTACTTCAAAGGGTAGATCAGGCTCTTAAGCAGCAGATGCGACTGATCTATAGTGCGTCCAAGCATTTAATTGCAGTACAGAGCTTATCGAGAACAGTGTTGTCACTTCTCAGCAGCGCTTACACGCAACTCTCGCCGTGCTTGATACTCGGATTGACATGAAATTTTGCCACCTTGTTCAACACCTTTTAAAATCCACAAATACTGATTTTTGCAGAAAGAAGCATCGCAAGAAGTGATTTTGCAACAATTAGTATTCAAACTTTTCATGACCTGCTGCCTGTCGAAGTGCGGAAATCGCCGCGCCCCGCCGCTGCCGTCAGGGCATGGCAGGGTTGTATATTCCTCCATGGTCAGGGTCTGAGCAACATCCTCTCCCTGGAGAGGGTGCTGGTGTTTACAAGACAAGTTCGGAAAGACAAGAAGGTCGAACATATACGTGGAATAATCCAAATAAAATTATTGCAAAGATATGAGCCTCTAAAAATGTTATCTCGATATGGGACAAATAAATACATTTCACTTTTGCTTAGAAACACAACTTTCACAATAATGAGTCCTAATAAAACTTTTCAAAACAATGACACCAAGTGCGCCGTATGTAAGTTTATTTTTCACGTTTCTTAAAAATAGCATTGGTTAACGACTTCGGTAAAATTATTAAGAATGCGAGTTACTGTGTAGTTGAAACTAAAAAGAGACCAACGGATGTGCCCTTTGCCATCAGTCGTGAAAGAACGAACGCGCTATAAAATCTGACATCGATTGATAAACGTTTTTGGCACTGCCGATGCAATTTTGCTCGTTGCAGGAAGCGCGGAGGTCATGAAAGGTCTTGATGCAAAATGTCTCTAATACACTATTTCTAATACTCCCTACCACGTCAAAATTTTAGTAGTATGTGGTTATTGCTTGGTGTTCCACCAGCTGGCGAAATAATGAGAATGTTTGCTGCACTCGCTTCCATTACCGTATGTCCCACGAAAGGGGAGAGTCGCGTGGCAGCAAACGGCTGGCGCCCGCGTAAGCATAATGACGTAGCTCCGCCACGGCAAGAGCGTCTCAGCAGAAAAGGCCTATATAACGGCTTAACCTACGCTTAGCGGGGGGACGAATGCTACTCGTGAGCTCGTCGCCCGTGTGCACGGACCTTCCACTCCTCCGTCGGTTCAGATAGGTCCAAACTGGCCCTGCCGACTTCCCTTCACCCCTAGTCGGTTCAGATCGGCCCAAACTGGCCCTGCCGACACTCCTCAATCCCGCTAGTCCAGACAGACCCTCCGGGGTCCTGCTAGCAGCTTCCCGACCTTGCCCCTGATCGCCCCTGCACGTGGTGCCAGACCCCATCCCCCACGACAGGAGCTGTCTTCCCACGGACGATAGACGTTGCCAACTCAGGGTTTCGACAGTCTGTGAGTGTGAAGGTCACAAAGGACAACGTTATTTTTCCTACTTTTTTTATTCCTAAGCAAGATGGGATTTCGGCAGGGGGTCTCACCCTTCCTTCAGTTACGTACCACTTACAAGCCTGGAGGAAATTAGAATACCACTTGAAAGAAAATAATTGAAAAACATGTTTAATAGATGGCTTAATATTAGAAATTACAGATTTTTGATAAAAAACATGTATTATTATTATTATTTAAAAAAACAGACCTTTAAATGAGAGTTAAAACTGAAATATCAATAGTAAAACAAGTCCAAATCCAGTTGGAACAGATTGTTTGATTCATCACATAATCACGAGGCTTGAATTGTTTTGCGCGAATGACATCGATATCAAGGTCAATATTGCTAATTTTCAGTCCCAAGTCATTTTATACGTCCAATATAACCACTTTTTATGTAAAATAAAGGGAAAATGCCCATTCACAAAAGTGAGATGACATGGATGGTATCAAATACTGCAAGGTTTTGTGCGGACAATGCATAATATTCTTTTCGAACACTCAGCTAACAATTCATCTCATATTTACATTTGAAAGCACATTTTACAACTACTGGTTGAATGTCTTTGGCATTAACATTATTAACTGTAAAATTTCTAATTCATTTTTAGATATGTTTAAATGTATTTCACTGTTTTTAATAAGTGAAATTCAAAAATAAATACTCTATTTTTCCTTTCCCATCGCCTGTTGAGAATCACTGCGAAGTTTTCAAAATCACTGAACGATATGAGATGTTCGTTCGGAGCGCACGAAATATTGTTTTTATAACTCAAGAACCATGATTCATACAGAAATGTGGTTGGCCTCATATCAAAATTTGGACTTCCCTTGTCATTTCATCCGTTGGGTGTCTGGCTTTTCTGCAATAATAAAAAAGTTTCTCGCATAGTGAAAATTTAAGGATGTCAAAATGTAGAAATAAGCATTTGGTTATCATTTGTAATTAATTTCATGGAAATTAAACCATAAAACTAAATTACAAAACAACCACCACATTCATAAGAGTTCAGGGAATAACTGGTAAAAAAACTCAATTGTCTAAGATCAACACAGCAGAAGCTATCGTTGAATGAACTTGTTACGTATTTGCGCGTGAAACACGATGGACGAGCCGAATAATCCCGAGCCTCCTGAATCGGCAACACAGCTTGCGGTAGAAAGAGAGAGTCTTATGTAAAATTGTATTGGATAGAAAGAGAGGGCAATACTCCATAAGGCGCCGTACTGCAATCAAATGTTTGGATGCACAATAGGGGAGCTCACCCTAAACAAAGCGAGCAGGTTGGGGGGCTGAAAGGTGGCAGCCCCACCACCCAACTATATCTGCACCAGCCAGATGAATCAACCACATACTGGCTCTCTTCACAATCAACCGGTAGTTTTACACGATATTAAAAAACCCTTGAAGGTGATGCCGTATTTCTGACTTCTAATTCAGCGAGTCGACGTACATAGAGAAACATATGTCAAGTCTCGTGTTTGAAAACAACCCCCGAAAACAAAAATACAAGTTCACGTTACTTTTTCGGGATTTTAAAAAAACTGGAGGGTGATGGAGCAATCCTGTCTCCACTTTTGGATTCTGCACAATCTCATACATGAGCCATTCCACGTCAAATCGCACAAGAGTTGACACTACTCTTTTTAAAATGTATGATATTTTTTTTCATAAATCTGGACATCAAAAAAAGAGACACGTATTTTTTTTATTTGCCTGAAAATTGATTATTTGTGTAGTTATGCCTATATTAAATTTTGGAATTTATAGGTACTTCACAAAATAAGATCAATTGTTGCTCCGAATGTACTTACTATAAAAATTTCTGGTTTGTTTCATTTAATACTTTGAAATGTGTATTTTATTCCCCTGTAAATAAATTTTTCAAAAAATACTTTTTTCATTTAAAAAAATTTTTTTTTCAAAAAAAGTAAAATTTCTATATAAACTCGATGAGATAAAAATTTGAAAAAAAAATAGGTGTATTCCTTGTTCAATTTACTATAAAATACATTAAGAAAAAAAGTGGGCACTCCACTCATACAGATCTAAAAAAATCAATTGTAAGTATGAGGGCGCGCCCTGCCTACACATGCACTAACGAATTGTGTTCGGTCAGTCTCTAATGCAAGTGCTGAAGAACTAAAAAAAGAATGACCGTCTGCCTGATTAGGGTTTGAAGAGTTATTAGTATTTCAGATGTTCTCTCGGCCCCCATAAGTATGACATTGTGTCATACATGTTTTTGTGGATAACATCGTGACTTGTGGGTCATCTATGTTCTCATAGGTGAGAGCGAAACGAGCCATTCTACGTCAAATCGCACAAGAATTGACACGACTATTTTTATATGTATGTAATTTTTTAAAAATAAATGACACGACTGTATGGTATTCATTCTAGAAGGAAAACGTGTTTTCTTTATTTACCTGAAAATTTATTATTTGTGTAGTTGCGCCTATATTAGATTTTGGAATTTATGCTTACTTCGCAAAATATGATTGATGGATGCTTCGAATGTACTGAACATAATTTTTTTTTGTTTCATTTAATATTTTGATATGTGTATTTTATTCCTCTGTAAGTTACTTTCTTAAAAAATAAATATTTCATTAAAACATGTAATTATTAAAAAAATGAAAATTTCTATACGAACTCGCTCAGATAAAAATTTGAAAAAAATATAAGAATATTTCTTGCGCAATTTTCTACAAAACACAACAAAAAAAAGTGGGCATTGTGCACTAACAGATCAAAACATCTATTGAAATTACGCGAGCGCGTGGTTCCTGCCCCTGCACCAATTTTGTTCGATCAGTATTTGATAAAAGTATCGAAGAACAATAAAAAGAATGACCGCCTGCTTGGTTAGAGTTTCAAGAAATATTAGTAACTCATATGTTCACTCTGTCTCCAAAAGGGATGGTGAAAACAAAACGAATTCTTCTACTGCTTTTCCTCGTGCCAGCTAAACGAATTTTACTGCTGAGTCCCTGTGTCCAAGGGATGGGGTGCCCTTCTGACCTGACTCATGAAACACTTGTCAAGGGACATGAGTAAAATCTTCTTAACATCGGTCGCAATACGCACCTTATGAAGAGAAGAGTGATAGTGTGTTCTGTGAAGCGTGTGTACACTGTGCAACATGAGTGGCGATCACCGTATGAGATACGACAGATGTTTCAATCCATTTAATTTTTCTGATAACGATTTTTAGAAAAGAACATCTCCAAGAGGCGTAAACCACGATTTGCTGGTGAATTTATAGGAGTCATTTGATTCACGAATGTGCGATTCTTTTCGGAAGAAAGGGAATCGGCTTCCAAAACGGCCTTTTGTTAGTGAAGAGAGCGTCGAGATCAGTGGCTCCCGTGGCATTAACGAAAGTAGCGGAACGTCCAGTGAATATAGTGAAAAGCGGAACGTCCAGTGGAAATCAAGAAAATGACAATTTAGG
Organism: Acheta domesticus; assembly: GCA_031308135.1. NCBI lineage: Eukaryota > Metazoa > Arthropoda > Insecta > Orthoptera > Gryllidae > Acheta > Acheta domesticus. The sequence goes on along the minus strand of JAHLJT010009436.1, from coordinate 104,401,548 downwards.
CTCTTCAGATAGTTCGTTAAATGTCTGCGAAATTAATAAAGAGAAGATAAACAAGAGTTTAATTGCAATAGGAGAAACCCCCGCCAAGAAAAGAAAATTGGAACAAAAACGGTATCCCCATGAGAAATTTCAGAAAGTACGATGTGCCAACACAGATAAATTTTTCACATTGAAGATCCTTCTACGTCCATCGAAAAATCAGACTAAAGATAATGTTTAGAAACCTATCGATTCCTTTCACTCAACTGATGACATGACGTTGAAAATTTAAATTTTGACAATTTTTGAAAGTTGGACATACAATAAAATTAAACATCTTCCAGCAACCGAACGCATAAATAAAAGTGTCTAAATAGCTGGCTGAAGAAAATGGAATTTTGTCCAGACCTGAAGTAAATTCGGTAGGGCATTAAAACTGTGCAATATGACGAAAGTTCAGGAATTCTATGGTGAGCGAGAACGTGTATTTAAAGTGAGTTTTGAGGGACCAGAAAATTTCAAAATGTCAGTCAAGACATGAGTCAAGAATCCGTCATTTAATTATTTATAAATTGTTTATAAATTAATATTTTCGTACATTAATATACATAAATATTATTATTTATAAATTCAATCGTGAAGTTTCATCACCTCAAGAAGTATTTAAATTACTGCTTCATCTAAAGAAACCGACGGCCATTAACGCAAGAAACGCGTCTATTGCAGCAATCTACTACACACTAGTTCGTAAAATATTAATATCTTTTAAAGTTACGGAAATCCCACTTTGATTTCTTCTGGAGTTATCATCAATACTCTAGTGCGTATATAAATATTTTTTTTTAATTTTTAGCTCATCGAGTTTACAAAAATTTTCAGTTTTCAAAATTTGAAAATTTAAAAAAATGGAAAATTCAGGAAATTAAATATTTTGCAAAATTGTAAAAATTAAACATGTTTTTAAGTTTCGAATGGAATTTGAACGGAATTTCTATAATTAGTGTATTCAAATATATGATATTTTTAAGTTAGTGATGTGCGCCATTTTTGGCAAATTTCATTGTGCAATATTTCCTAAAATAATAAAGTTAGAAAAAAATAAAAGTGCACATGTTAACTTATTAGATCCATATAACAAATAGAAAAAATTAGAAGAGAATTAAAAATATGAAGGTCAAATTTTGGTCTTTTTTGTGCGATTTGACGTGGAATGGCTCACAGAGAAGCATGTGTCAAGTCTTTGGGTCTGAGAACTTTTTTTTCTTTGATTTTGTGTAACTGTGTAATGATTTTAATGTTGGAAATAAATTTAAATTAAAATTACAAACATGATTAAGTGAAGTTAAAGTTAATAATACATACGCTTATCTTCAAGAGTAAGTTTTACTTTTTATAACCACTTACGTAAAGAGGCGTATCTCAATTGAAGACCTTGGAGCAATAACATGTTACGCCACGTTTCTGATGAAATGGAAATATGTATGTCGACGCCCCATAGATGTATCCAGATGTTGGGTTTTTATTTTAAAGATTCGCTGCAAATGACAGTGATATCCGTAAACTAATTGTTCTTTATCCCTATGTGTAGAGTGCATTGTCTAAACATTTACACTCAGTTTTCTCAAGTCTTAAGTATTATGGCATAGCATGTTCTTGCTCTTAAGTCTTCAGCTTTACGCCATGTACTTCAGCTGTGCGCCTGCACTTTTAAATTGGCTGTACCGCACTCGCGATGAATAGACAAGACGGACATGTGAGGATTGAGGAGACGGGAGATGAGAACATTGCTTTGACGGGAAGGGTCAGAGAATATCTGATAATATTTTTTAACCGAAGAGTTTTATGCGACATAGGGATCAAGAGACGGCTTCAAAATTACTCATGAAAATGCATATAATTCGCTACGGTTAATGAAGCATTATTGCACGAGCAGACTTTTTTTCTTTTATTAATGTACGATTTTGGGAATGACGCCCACGAAATCGAGCACCCAATGCTCTACGATTTGTAATGAGATTTACAAGTGATGGCTTATATGAGTTAACATAGACAGACATTGCGGTATTATAATATTACGTAATTGTTACTAATGCGAGAAAGTACGTGCTGTTGTAGCAACATTAGTTTCTCGGATAATTAATCTCTACTGATTTTAATACAATGTTCCATAAAATATATATTTCATATTAATTTTCCTCAAACCGAACGTACTCGTAAGTTAAATATATTTTCTTCAAACATGTGAATGATATTCCAATCGCTTTAACATTAAAACTACTCTTTTACAGGTAGTATAACCTTCTTTTGTCGATTATATGTACGTATCGGTGATAACAGCAAAAGAGTCACCGCTCACTCTCCGAATTCTATCTTGCAAGAGCTGTACGTACGGACGACCCGCGTGATCGTTCGATGTCACTCGTATTCCTGACGTATGGTGATATCGTCACGCATATTCATGGAATAGCTATTTGCTAAAAACAATAATTCCCTAATCAATCTGGGCGTGTGTACGTCTTTGTTGTATACAATTAAAAGAAGAAGTCGAGTAACTGCTGTTAAATAATTAGGCAATATATTTTAAATGAAATTTACATTAAGTTCAGGTCAACTGGTACTAATTAAACAAAAAAATCTATGTTCGCAACCTATCACAATACTAAATTGCACTGATGCACTTGCGAACACAAATTACACTCACTAATTACACTTTATATAGAAATGCTAAACACAGTCTAAATACTTATAGCTTTTTTAATTAGTTTATTACTTCCTGTTCGACAATTTGTCTTTCAGGGCATTGAAATTTACAATAAAGGACAGTCGTTTTGGACACTAACAGTAACCTCTGTAAGAGGATTTATGAAGGTAAATGTTTAAGAATTAGACAAATATATAAGACTAAGGAACATGGGAAAGAAGAGAAAATAAATGAAATTACGGAGGATGAAATTTATCTTTAGGAAATTTGTAATTAATTCTACGAGGAAAGGGATAAGTTTTACTAAGATTAAAAAATTGTGCATGATGTAATGAAGGAAGAGAATTAAAAAATTTGAGACTACAATTTTTAATCAAATCATGGATTGTAGGGAGATTTAGTTCATTGTGAATTTGTGTATTGGGAATAAACCAAGGTGCATGTAGAATTTTTCGAAAGAATTTGTTTTGAATGATTTGAAGTTTTTGTATATTTGATTTTGCTGCATTTGACCATATTGGACAAGCATAAGTTAAAGTAGATCTAATAATTGAAGTGTATATTAATTTAGCAGTTTTAATACGGAGAGTTGAGTTATTATTTATGAGAGAATTAAGTTTATGTATTTTAATGGTAGTTTTTTGTATAACATTTTTAATATGAATTTTCCAGTTTAGTTTTTTGTCTAAATGGAGACCTAAATATTTAATAGATGAAGAAAGCCAAGGAATAGAAATACTTATAGCTGAGAAGAAATTGCATACTACAAACACTTTACATATAAAAGAATGATAAAAAGACATATACCCTTCAATACAATAAATGGACCGAATATTTACTCATCAAATAATTTACTAACATCAACCAAATGTTCACGTGTCTGATTTAACAGAAACTAATTGAACAAATCATTACAATTGTACTTGAATCATGTATCTTTTTCAACCAAGCAAAAAATCAAAATCCATTACTACTTGTAATTTTTGGTTGAAATGCTGAATAACCCTTTTTGACAATTCTCATACGTTGTTAAATGGCCATTAAGTTTTACTTCTACTTATGCAAAACTGCACAGAACCTCAGCGATTACAGTAACTGTTGCACAGTTTTACTTGTCGATACTACTCGTCGAACCCATGCAACCATTTCGAAATTTGAACTCGACTGTTTTTTTCATTGCGGGTAGCGAGGGCTGGAATTTGAATTTGAGTGCATAAGAACGGTCTTACCTATATTACTTTAACGATCAACGCTCTTGTGATTCAACGCTATTATGATTTTCGTGCCTGGCGACCCGTTGTGCAGCGATAAGATGCTGACCTTCCACATCTCCTGCCCACGAGTACTCAGCGAGTACGCGCACTTCTTCTGCCAAGCGCTCTTCTGAGCTAACCAATGGCTGTGGTTGCCCCTGCAGACGCCCTCGGAATGTGAAGCCATGGCCCCTCCGGACGCGCTGCCGCCGTCTCCGCGGTTGCGGCCGGGGGCGCCGCCCGCCTGCGCCGTCCTGTGGGCGCCGCTGGCGCTGTTTGTGCAGCTGGTGCTACATGCGTCGCCTGCGTCCGCTCAGGAGCCTCTGGTGGTTCTACGCCAAGGAACTCTGCGAGGGGTGAGTGGGCCTCGGCATGCGAAACGCATCAGCGCGTCTATACTTTGACCGCATTGGTCAAGGTTTTCAGAGAAATGGAGGTTACATAAATAGAAATAATAAATGTAAAGATGATAGGAATAGTCGGAGGTGTATGGTGTAAACCATTTAATCTGTATTCAGTAAGGATTTGCGACCAGGTCAATGATGTAATTTATATTATTAATGTGAAGATGTTTTTTTCTTAATAAATCCTGTTTTTGTGATGATAGATTCTTTGAACTCAGATAATGATGATTAAAGTATCCCCCTCAAAGAACCCCTGTGCCCAAATAAACAATCACAAAATTTATGATATGTGCACCCATGAAACCGACAAGGGTAAGTACGGTCACAATACTCTGTTATCCTAGTAATTCCTGTTAAGTGATGCTCATTCAATATTGGGGACCACAACTATACAAAAATTACAAAACCATTCCAAGTCATCAACATAACAACCAGTTCCTCAGATATCAACACAAAAGTAATTAAACATGCTCAATCTTAAATTGGCAGTTTTTAAGAATTAGACGAATGAGAAACAGAAACTAGTGGTGCTACAACCGGACAAACTTTCTCGCGTTGTTGGTCACAGCTACGTAATATTTTTAAATATTGCATTTCCTGCTTTACTAGCACCTTATCTTATACTTCAAAACGTCCAATTCAAAGAAAGCGCCTGTGATGCATACCTGCATTCAATTCGATAGTCAGGAGCAGCAACCATTTTTTTACTTTCACAAATGAAAAAAACAGGAATACATTTGACTGAAACAGTATTCGCAGCAGAGTTTACAGAAGCGCTGTTTGCCAGGCGTTGTCAAAACTATGTGCATTGGCTTGGCCAATAATATCAATTCTTTGCAGAAACGCTTACTTCCATCTAAATTCAGCTTTTAACTTGTTTATCGGTTAGTCATAATACATCATAAAAAGTTATTAAATAACTCTAATATTAATAAACTAATTACATTACTAATATTTTACGATTTGTAATATTAAGTTGATTTATTACCGCCCTCTTATTGGCACCGCTTCAAGCGAAGCGCAGGAAAATAAAGCTTTAAAGTAATGTGTTCGTTAGATCGAACATAATGAAGTATTCCCCAAAAATACTTTAAATGAAATCAAAATCTCTGTTCTTCAGGATAGTAAAAAAACCATTTGGTTCTCATGGGCCTAATTTTTTAATAAAATAAGTTTAAATTAGTACAGTCTCTTATGGAAAAACTTTCGCAGGCCGTTTAGGCAGGCGTAGTTTTCTTTAAGTTATTGAAGAGGTTATACAGTAAATATACCTATATACCTTCGTCTAAGTACGTATATACGGAGTAAAGGTAAATAGGGTGTAGGGAAATATATGGATTACTGCGCGAAAAAACGGCGGATTTTCGGCAGAAAAAAATTATTTTATAGGTTGAACGGCTTCATCATTTTGATTATAGACAACACATTAGTCTCAAAAGAATTAAACACATTTGTTCTTCAATCTTCTTTTTACCTTTTTTACGACGTTTCGAGGACAGTTCGCTTCATCATCAGGCTCAAGAAATATAGGTTAAAATTCATACTATTTACAAGTTGTATAGTTACGTACATTAGTACTCTGGTCAGTTACATAATATTACACTTCACTCGTACACCAGTACTCAGTCTCATCTTATTTTCATCATTCTTGCAAGCAAAGGTAAAAAGAAGATTGAAGAATTAATGTGTTTAATTCTTTAATGAGACTAATGTGTTGTCTATATTCAAAATGATGAAGCAGTTCAATCTATAAAAGTATACTACGAGAAGACAACGAAATTGAAGGATTCAGAAAAAAATTCATTTCCGGGCCCTGATAACGACAATGTAAATAAATCCACTTCCTTAATTAAGAACAAATCCTTTAACACGTGGCGTAGACAGAATCCCTCTTTTGTGGGTCCGAAAAAACAATTGAAAACAAAACATACGCCTCTGTCGCTCCTTCTGTGAACACTACTAGCACGTAAACCATACGTAGGATTTTTTCAAATTGAAGAAAACCCTGTCCATCTAGCTGCAGTTGAAACTCTGAGATTTTGAAAAGGATTCTATGAATTGGGGGGGGGGCATTTTACATGACTCCCCTAGGACATTTTCAAAATTTACTAAAAAACGAGTAAATTTTTTTCTTTCAATTTCTCGTAAGAATAGAGTAAAATATTCTTATAAAGATGGCATAGGTCCGATTTGCACGGTTAACTCTAAATTTTCGAAAATTGCAAAATTTTGAATTTTTTTCTTTCCCTTCTTACAACTACAAAATTGCAGATAGAGATTTTTGCTTCAATAAAATTTGTTCTCCATAGTAAGTTATTTCATTAAGGCCATGTACATTTTTTTTGGAAAATTTTAATAGGTTTGCACAATATTGCGTGCAATATGTGCAATTTTAAAAAAGTACAAAAACAAGATTTTCTGAAAAACGGCTCAAAATGTTTTCTTTAAACTTTTGATAAGGATAGTTCCTAATGTACTCTATGATATGACAGAAACGCAATATTGCTGTTGTTTCTTTCTATTGTTTTGTTTCTTCAAAAATTACAAAAATTTAATTTTTTTTGCTTGTCTCTCACATTGTTAATATTTTCAATAGCGGCGATTTGTTCACACTGTCATATTTGTGACTATATGTGCTTTAAGTAACGTCAAGTAAAGTTTGTCGAAAAGTCAACCGTTTTTTGTGAAAAGTAGCTCAAAATTCCGCACTTTCAGAAATGTTCAAACGCCATTTTCTAATAAATGGTTCTAAATTTTCTCTTCGAACTTTAAAAAACGGATAGTGATAATTGCACTCTGTAATATGACGTAAAGTTCATTTTGGGGTATTTTTCGTTTTAAAAAAATTCGTTCCAGTTTGTTTGTTTGTTTTGTTTTGCAAAAATTACACAAATGTATTTTTTTGAAAGATCTGTCACACCGTTCATATGCATATTTCCAGAAATTTGTAAATACTATTGTATTTATGAATTGATGTACTTTAATTTACTTCCAATGATGTTTTTCGAAAACTCAAAAATTTTCTGTGAAAAAGAGCTTCAAATTTCGCATTTACAGTAGCTCTTAAACGCTATTTTCTTAAAAATTGCTCCAAAATTTTCAAAGAAAATTGCCATTTAGGAATAGATTTCACTGTTCTTCAATATTCTCAAAATAATATTTCTGTTCTACAATGAGGAAAACGAAAAATTAATAAAATATTAATTTTACTTTGTATGGCGATCGATGGCAGCTGGCAAGAGGATGTGGCATGTCGGAATGCCTTGCCGAGACCAAAGGAACTAAACGGGAAAGTCTGTGCCATTCTGTAGCACCACTAGTATAGTTCTTTTATTCAATATGTAGGGTGGCGAAGGTGAAGTGTAATCTGGGAGCCTTAGAATAACAAAATTATTTTTCAACAAAACCTGTCGTTGTGTGATATTTTTTCAATTTTTTTACCGAATCGTTAAAAAAATTATATATTTTCGACTTTTTTTACACCATTTACGCGCGAGAGAATTAGCAGGTCCATGGCTGAGTGGGAAGCCTGCTAGTGGATAGACACCGGCTGGGTCTGCCGCGCATGTGCACAAGAGGGTGCCCGCTATCTCCTTCTTTCTCGCACTCCCTGGCGAGGGAGTAAAACCAATTGAAGTTTGATATTTTATAATTTCATTGGAAGTGATACATCTAGGCGAAACATTATTTGATTACATTGCAAGAATAGACATCAAGAGCTTCATGTTGAATTGATCTTAGAAGTACGAGTCCGAATCTTTCCATTCAAAATTACCTATTTTTTGTTTCATTTCATTGATCTGTCATGTTAAAATTAGGTCTTAGTGTTTAAAACTAAATTTGACTCTGCATATAATTAGTATTCATCTAGACACATATCAACTACAATTTCTCTGTGTTCTCTCTGATCAATATAATATAGCGTATAGCCGTCAATATAATTCGGAGAAATTGAGCCCTCGGAAATTCCAGAGTTACAGCACAAATACTATATTCATTTACGTGTATCAAAAAATGTGGGTAATATTGGATAACTATTGGAAGTGTGAAAATACAGTTTTTTTTTTAAATTTACCTAACATTTTATTGATTTATTGCTTTAAACATGGATTCAATCATTACAAAATTTAAACATGAAACTTTGTAGGAAAATACAAATAATTTCCTATCGAATTATCGTTATTTCAACTATCTGGAAGTAAAATATTGTAGCAAATCTGAAAACTTTGATGAATTCACAGCAGCGATCAACATATTGAAATATATGTCTGAGAGATGTTGTTAATATAAAACTGCAGCCTTTTCTAACACAAAATTGCTGGAATTTCTTTGAGTGAAAACTGTACATTTTTGTGGTCATATTACACAATATTCTCGCAATTTTGTGCAGAATATAAAACCTGAGATGCTGAAAACTTTGAACACCAGTACACGATATTCTCAGAAATAATATGTACTTATTCTGAAGAGAAATGCTCATTTTCATTTCGAAAATGCGTGTGCGAAAACGCAATTCGAACATTCTCCAACTTGCTTTGTTGTTGTTACGTTTATTTTCTCGTGGAGTTTACTCCACTTCCCTCACTTGAATAGTAGAAAGACAAAGACGGTCCAAAAAGTTAAACTTCCTTTTCAAAGAGAAATGTGGAAGTCAAGACTTGCTCGACAACTTTATATATTATCGTATTTCAACAAGCAGGATACATTTCGCTATCACACTTCGTGCGCACGAAAGCGTACTTCGGCATTCATTTCCATTCCTTCCGAGCAGAGAAAAACCTTCGCTTGTACTTCCTTCACAAGAGCTGGCAGAGAACGAACAAATTTATAAAGCTTGTGATCGTACTCATTATGGCACTTCAACGAAAACATCTGTTGCACAGGCACGCGTTATATTTCGCGAGAAAATATCTGGAATCGACAGAGAAAATTGGTTGGGAATAGGATTGCAAAATGAAAATTCACGTTCCGAGTAATTCCAATCGGTCGCAAAACCACTTACAGTTAATACACGATATAAGTCCGATTTCACGAACGGGACTTTTGAAAGCCAAACGCATTGCTGCTCTGCGAGCGTCATTTACATCATAGTCGCTGTTAGGTGATTATCTGTCCATTGTGGTGACGCATATGTTTGGATCTTCCTTTCCCGATAACTGTAACTCTCTTAACGCCGTGAAATAGAGGGCTGTGCTATTTGCGATTTATTTTCCCGAGGAAAACCCATGAGATATTTGAAAATCACTCAGCATACGTTTTGTGACAGCCTCTGAAGAGAAACTTACAGTGATAGACCGTTTTGAAAAGTCAGAGTAATATTAGTAAGAGATAGTGACTTTGACAAAAGCAGGAAATTTTGGGTACTAAATGTCTTTGCCTAAACATTTTTTACCAATAATTTTTCTGGTCTTTAAAAAATCGGAAAAATTGTGATACGAAAATTGCTTCTTATTTAAAAAGTAGGCAGTACAAAATAAAACCCTTGGTTCTGCAACAGCATATTCTTTCTCGCATTATTTCCGTCATTAAATGTCCCTTCATATTATATTACTACATAAACTTTCAAAATTGTTTTCAGCCACCAAATATTATTTTCCGCACCGAACGTAAGTCCTCCGAGCTACGCCGTCAGCCATACCACCATGCCAAACAAGGTCAGCAAGATTTGAACTCGAGGAGAAGTACCATCATTTTTATCGTCTCTTGATATATACGAAGATAAAATTCCAGGGTCACTCCATTTTAAGTAGGCGAGAATGTAATAAATTGTTCGCTCGGCCATCTCGAAAAAAACCGTACTTTATATATACATTTCCTTATATTGTGTTTGTTCAAAAACATCAATTTTTTTATTACCTTGTTTACAAATGGATGCCATTATTGTTTTCGCTATGCGCATTTTTTCGCGTTTATAGACATTTACTCTTTTCTAAATTACTCAGCTCTGGGTTGTTCTAGCATTCTAGAATAGAAGCTATTGTATTCAGTTTACTCTGGCGTACAAATCGAAATATTATTTACCTACCTTTTTTTTATTTGGGAAATATTTACAACCAAGTCTATGGAACGCGAATGAAACAAGTTCGGTTTTCAGAGAATAATTTCTCAAAGAAGGAATAGAATGAAGCCTTAATTTTTCCTGTGCTTTGGTAAGAAATGTACTACTTTGAAATTACATCCTCTTAAAATATTAGAATTTTGGATTTTTTTCCAAATTTTCAATTGTAATATCTGTTGGGGAACTAGACAAAAATCTGAAAATTGCACACGTACTACATCGGTATGGTGCCAAGCTTTAGTAAACATGTCAACTTTGTGATTTAACTCAAAGTATTCTTTTAAAAAAATTAAACTTACTCAAAAAAGGCTTCATTTCCACATTGAGGATACATTGTGACGAGTAGTATTTTGTACTAAGTTGCCTAATACCTAATTTCGAATATTACTTTAAAACAAACTTACATTTGACATCTACTTTTGTAATTGAAAATATGGTCGTTCTAAAGTAAAAAGCTGAACTGGCTGTTATAAAAAAATTAATAAAAGATAACAAATAAATAAATTCAGCGTTTTGTTTATTTTTGACGTTTAAATTTGTTTATTATTGTTTATTATTGTTATCCTGTATATTATTTCCGGACGTTTCTTCAGAGTTATGGACGGTCACACAATACTTCTTGGTAGTAAATAACGTGATAGAGTTAACAAACAACACAGAAAATGAGCGGATGCGTGCAGTTTAAAAAGATAGTTGAAGGTACTGCCAAGCTTGACCCCGCACCTTTTATCACTTCTTAGAATACCAACAACCTAAGGTTCGTGTATCTGACAGAATCAACGCGATGGACCTAGGATTAACACGCTTTCGTGATCGTACAGGCTTTTGAATCTTCTATGAGTTTGGGCTTCATTGTTGCCTTCCCTTTCCACGAAAATGTGTTTCTGTTTTCCTGTCCTTAAAATATACTGGTCGTAAATATACTGCGTAATCAGCAAGCGAGAAAGTAAAACTAGTGGTGCTACAAAAGTACATAGTTTCTCGCATTATTTCTAACAGCTCCGCAATTTTATACTATTACATAAACGTGCGGGACATACGTTTTAGGAATCTAATAAAAGAGATGAAAAAGTGTATAAAAGTTGCCAATTCGAAAATCACAAAATACATTCGGATTATTTATCCGTATTGATTGTATTTGTAAGTAGAAATGCTTCACATGATTTGCAATAAAGATTCTCGAATTCTCAATAGTTTTCTGCAACAACACATTCATAAGAGATAAATAAAGAATTAAAATCCCTCAGAGTGCCTCGAACCAGCGACCTTCTGCACCAAATTCGTACACGCCATTTAACCACTACGGCCACCCGGGTTGAATGCGGGCTCAGCACTTTATAATGGTCTTAAAGAATGATTGTGTCACTTCTAGAATTAGGGAACCGAAAAATTGAGATAATGTGAAAAATGTTCTTTGAATGGCAAAAGATGGCTGCTGGGAGGAGAATAAGGCATAACCAAAAAGTTAGTCGAGACTAAAGAAATTCGACTAGTGCGAGAAAGTCTGTACCACTAGCTTTTTTTTTACCATATGTTGCTACATACAAGAGAAACTTTAATGAAAAAATTTCGTACAGGTTTTGAGAAAATCAGTTTTTTAAATATTGCATACATTTTAGACACTAAATAATCAGCTTTTTTTTCAAAAAATTGTTCGCGACGTTTCTTAAGGAGCTGATTTTTCACAACAGACTTTGTTCAAAGCAAAAATCACTATTTCCAATTTTGTGTTTTGAAATGTTTACGTTTTGCAATTTTCGACACAACGGAACGATAGGCAAAAATAGGACTATTTCCTTTTTTTAACGTTCCTTATTGTATAAGAGGAGAAAATTTAAAGAAAAACGTTACATGAAAATTACACGGAAACTTCTCTTATTTTCAGGTGTGTCAAGCTGGCACAACCACTAAAGCACAATGAAATAAAAGTAAATGGAATATTTACCATCCAGTTATTAGTAATTTATTACCCCAAAATTTAATTTATTACTCTTGTCATTTATGAAATAAATATGGAATGTGCTGGCGTGACTGTCAAGCTAGCACAACCATATTAAAAAAATGAGCACAATTTATTCAAATTAATCCGAATATTGTGTATTCTAAGGCAATCGGATCCAGAAGAAGGAATGTTCAGCAGCTCGCAGTTTTTATGTGCATCCGCCCTCCTCGTGGGGGTTGCGGCGCGTCATATTCCTCTCCCCCGGCCTGACCACTTCCACGTCATCCCGTCCGCGCCGCGCCGCGCCGCGCCGCGGGCAACGCGCGCAGCTGTCTTGAAGACAACGGCTACGCAGCTCATTTGAATGGCGCCGCGCTCGCCCGCTGCTCATCTCGCATGTTGTGTGGGCGAGTGGGACGAACGTGGGCATTTACGTTCGTAACAATGTATATAAAAATGAATGTTGGTATTTATTTATAGAAATATAGCACGTATTTAGTAGAACAATGATTCAGAAAACGGTTGCGTTTTTCGAGAAACATTACTTGACATTATTTAAAACTCATGTACTCCTCAATATAATATTGTCAACAAATCAAGGCTAGTGTAAATATTAACGACGTGAGAGACAAGTCAAAAAAATTACATAATTGCAATTTTTGAAAAAAACAACAGAAGAGTGCAATATGGCGTTTTGTCATCTCATAAAATAGATTAGTCACGATACCTACCAAAAGTTTAAAGAAAAAATTTGGAGCCATTTTTGAGAAAATCTTGTTTTTGTAATTTTTTAAAATATCACACATTGCACGTAATATTCAAAACCACTAAAATTTTCAAGAAAATCTACATGCCCTTAAAGAAAGAGATTTTGAAAAAAATCTGTCAAATTTCCAGGTACTATACATGAAGCCCCCACGACATTTTCAAAATTTTCTCAAAAAGTCTCCAATTTTTTTTAATTTCTTGAAATAATAGGGTAAAATACACTGATTAAGGTGGCATAGGTCTGATTTTAACTCTGAATTTTCGAAAATTGCAAAAGTTAATTTTATTGGCGTCTTTCTGGATCTACAAAATTGAAGATCGAGATTTTTCTTTTAAATAAAATTTGTTTTCCAAAGTGAGTTCATTAAGGTTACATACATTTTTTTGAAAAGTTTAGTAGTTTTCGCTCAATATTGCTTACATTATGAGCAATTTTAAATAATTACAAAAACAAGATTTTCTCAAAAACGGCTCCAACTTTTTTCTTTAAACTTTTCGTAGTGCCTAATGTATTTTATGAGATGACAAAAACGCCATATTGCTTTATTCTTTTGTTTTCTTCAAAAATTACAAAAATATAATTGTTTGACTTGTCTCTCACGTCGTTAATATTTACATTAGCCTTGATTTCTTAACATTATTATATTATGGAGTACATGAGCTATAAATAATGTCATGCAAAGTTTTTCGAAAACACAACCGTTTTCTGTGAAAACTACCTCAAAATTCCGCATTTTCAGAAACGTTCAAATGCCATTTTCTCAAATATAGCAACAATTTTTTTCTTGAAACTTTTGTAAAGGAAAGTGCTAATTACACTCTTTAATATGACGTGAAGTTTATTTTGAGTTATTGTTTTGTTTTTTCAAAAATTATACAAATGTAATTTTTTTGAAAGATCTCTCACATCTTTAATATACATCTTTAATATTATCTGCAATTTGTAAAGATTATTATATTTGTAAGTGTAAGTACTTCAAATAACATCAAAAAAGGAGTTTGAAAACTCAAAAAATTTCAGTGATATTGAGCTTCAAATTTCTAAAATTTCTAAAATTAATACTTCCGTTCTACCAATAGGAAACCGAAAAATTAGGAAAATGACAAACAAATGTACTTTTGGCGGTGATAGATGGCAGCTGGCAAGAACGAGTATGTGGCAATTCCGAATAGCTAGCTCTGACCCAAGGAAATAGAAAACTAATATGGGAAAGTCTCTGCCATTCTGTAGCACCACTAATTACTTTCCCGTCTACGTACGTATACACAGAGTGATATACATCGAATAGGGAAAGTTATATAATGCTGCGCGAAAAAATGGACAATTTTTGGCGGAAAAAAATTCATTGCCGGGCCGTGATAACGAAAAAGTGGATAAAACCAATTGCAAAATTAAGAAAAAAAATCCCCTAACACGTGGTGTAGCCAGAAACCCTGTTTTATGGATCCTTGATACGGAAAAACAAATTGAAAAGAAAACTCCCGTTCGTCCGTCTGTCTGTCCGTCCGTTCGTCTGTCCGTCCGTCCGTCCGTCTGTCCGTCCGTCCGTCCGTCTGTCCGTCCATCTGTCCGTCTGTCTGTCCGTCCGTCTGTCCGTCAGTGAACACCGCGAGCGCCTACACCATACGTACGATTTCTTCCAAAATCGATATTCCCCGGTCGATCTGGTTCTAGTATGAAGCTTTGAGATTTTGAAAAAGATTCTGTAAAATTTGGGGGTACTTTATATGTTGCTCTCCGGACATTTTCAAAATGTTATCGAAAACGGCTCCAAACTTTTTCTTTAAATATCTTGTAATAATATAGTAAAATACACTTAAGGTGGCATAGGTCTGGTTTTCACGGATAACTGAATTTTCGAAAATTGCAAAAGTTTGAATTTTATTCGGCATCTTTTTACAACTACAAAATTGCAAATAGAGATTTTTCCTTCAAATAATTTTTTTTCTTCATACTGAGTTTTTTCTTTAAGGTCATGTACATTTTTTTGAAAATTTTAGTAGTTTTCGTGCAATATTGCGTCCATTTTATGAGATTTTAAAAAATTACAAAAATAAGATTTTCTCAAAAACGGCTCCAACTTTTTTCTTTAAACTTTTGGTGGGTATAGTGCCTAATGTATTTTATGAGATGACACATTGATCTATTCTTTTTTTTCCAAAAATTGCAAAAATTAATTTTTTTATTTGTCTTTTACACCGTTAATATTTACATTAGCCTTGATTATTGACATTATTATATTAAGGAGTACATGAGCTTTAAATAATGTCAAGTAAATTTTCTCAAAAACAATCGTTTTCTGTGAAAAGTAGCTTAAAATTCCGCCTTTTCAGAAACGCTCAAGCGCCATTTTCTCATATATGGCTGCAAATGTTTTCTTCAAACTTGTGTAACGGATACTGCTAATTGCACACTTTAATATGACGTATAGTTAATATAGTGACGTATAGTTTGGGGTAGTTTGTTTTAAAAAATTACACAAATGTAATTTTTTGAAAGATCTCACACATTTTTAATTTGTATATTACCACCAATTTGTAAAGATTATCATTTTTGTGAATGTGAGTGCTTCAAATAAAGTATTTTGAAAACTCAGAAAGTTTCTGTGAAAATGAGCTTCAAATTTCGCACTTTTAGTAGCGCTAAAACGCAATTTTCTTAAAAACGGCACATAATTATTAAAAGAAAACTGCCATTTAGAACTATGTTTTTGTGTTCTTTAATATTCTAAAATTAATATTTCCGTTCTACCAATAGGAAACCGAATAATTAAGAAAATGACAACAACAAAAATGTACTGTTGGCGGTGATAGGTGGCAGCTGGCAAGAAAGAGTATGTGGCATTTCCGAATAGCTAGCGAGGACCCAAGGAAATAGAAAACTAATACGGGAAAGACTGCCATTCTGTAGCACCAGTAGTTCGTTATCACGGCCCGGCAATGAATGTTTTTCCGCCGAAAATTTGCCATTTTTTCGCGCAGCATTACATAACTTTCCCTATAATACGTATATCACTCCGTGTATACGTACGTATACAGGAAAGAAAAAATTTGAGTCATTTTTGACAAAATTTTGAAAACGTTTTTGTGGTTTCGTGTAAAGAACCCTAAAAGTTAAAATATCCTAAAGCCTCGAGTTCGTTCAGATCGATCGGAGAAGATGAATTTTCGAGAAAATCGGCTGAACGGCGTTGGCGCTAGCATCGACCACAGACAGACACACTGACAGACGTATGTTTTTTTTTCGTCAATCGATTTTTCGGTAACAAAGACCCGCTAAACATGGATTTTGACTACGCCACGTGTTAGAGGAAGTAATTTACTATACAAAGGAATATATTTTATCCATTTTCGTTTCCAGGGCTCGAAAATTCGTTTTCTGGGCCACAATTAAACTCCTATGAGAATCATAATTTTTGTATGTTCCCAGTGATGTTAGGAACATAGATTCTAGCTCAAAATTAAAAATAACCCGAACAACATGTCTGCGTAAAAATTGTGAAAAAAGAGCGGTTGTCATGTATACGCCTTAAAAGGAATAATTATACATTATTGTCTTATCAGAAATGCAATGAATTGGACTATTTTTGTGAGTTGACGTACATTTACTAAAATGAAAGCAGCTTAACAATTATTTAAAAAGTTCACTGGATAAACATCACAAACTTCACACACTTCAAATTCCAACAGTTGTTTCACGTTAAACCATCTCCATTCAAATGTGTGTTTTATTTCTGCTTCGTGACGTCGAAATCCGTGGCAAAATTTCAACAAAACTCGACGAGAGATTTTTTGTTAATTGGACGCGAAAACGCTAACGCTAACGTGTGACAGGTGGGAAATTGCACAAACCAGTCAAGAGAGATTCCAACATATTGAATACAAACGAGGAGAATTCGAAAGGACGAAGTGGGAAGTGGGAGACTTACTGAGTGGTGTACTTACTGTAAGGTGTACAATCACGAGGAGTCTATTCTAAAAGAGGGAGAGAAAGAGAAAGAGAGTGAGATAGGAAGAGACAAAGTGAGAAAGAATGAGAGAATGAGAGAGAGAGAGAGAGAGAGAGAGAGAGAGAGTAGTCTGATATTAGTTGAAATAAAATATTTTTTTGAAAATTGCAAAAGAACAATTTCTTGGGACGCCTTCCTACAACTGTAATATTGAAGTGAACATTTATTTCGAAATGGACAACAGCAATAAATTTGTTTTGGGTAATAAATTAATATTGAATGTGCATTTAATTATGAATTTGGTTTTATTTGATTGTTTCCGTTCGTTCTCCCTTTTATTATATTTGAATATTTGGCATAGTTGGATAACTATGATTAAATTTTGTAACAATATTTATTTAAAAGAAGGAAACGTTATTTATTTTGCAGATAAATTAGTATGGATTTAATTATCTATTTGCGTTTATTTGTTTGTGCCCGTTTGCTCTCTAATATAATACTCGAATGTCGTGCGAGGTATAACTACAGAGTTTTCAACAATATTTTTTTAACAATCAGCGCCAGAAATAAACTTCAGTTTACAATAATAAATTAGTATTGAATGTGTATTTAATTACTAATTTGGTTTTGATTTGTGTCCGTTAATTCTATATTTGAAGATCTGAAATGGTTGGATAACAATGATTCAGTTTCTGACAATATTTATTTACTAAACGACAACTAATAAATTCCTCTTTTGAGTAATAAATTCGTATTGAATTAGTATTTAATTAAAATGGGGTTTCATTTGTTTATACCTGTTTTACTCTCTAATATAATACTCGAGAATCCTGCATGGTTGTATAACTATGCCGTTTTCAACAATACTTATTTAATAATCGGCAACAGTAATAAATTTCTGTTCAGAGTAATAAATTAGTACTGAATGGTATAATTATTAATTTTGTTTTATTTGATTTTGTCAGCTCGTTTCTTCTATTGACCAATTTGAAGTTCTGTCCTAGTTGGATAATTAATGATAATTCAATTTTTAACAATTTTTATTTAACAAACGGCAGGATTAATTAATTTCTTTTGAGAAATAAATTACTCTTGAATTAATTATTAAATGAATAGTAATTTATCATTATGTAATGAATAATTATGTATGAATAATAATGAATTACTACTGATTTTTTTTGTTTGTGCCCGTACTTCTCTGTACTATACTCGAAACTCGAGCGTGGTTGCATAACCACGCACCAATTTTATACCAATAAATGATAACTGTAATAACTTTCAATTTTAGTAATAAACTAGCAAAATATCCGACGATGCCCTGGTTTTTCATATTCATTGTAAAAAAACGCCTCCGTCTCTCTGTTTCTATCTGCCTCTCTCTCTCTGTCTCTTTCCGTCTGTCTCTCTCTGTCTCTTTCTATCTCTCTGTCCTTCTCTATCTCTGTGTCTGTCTCTCTGTTTCTCTCTCTGCGTCTCTGTCTGCGTCCGTCTGTATCTGTCTGCCTGTCTCTCTCCATCTGTCTTTCTGTCTCTCTGTCTGCGTTTGTCTCTCTCTGTGCTTGTCCCTCTCTGTCTCTATATATTTCTGTCTCTGTGTCCCTCTCTGTGTCTCTGTCTCTTGTCTCTCTGTCACTGTTTCCGTTTCTCTCGGTCTCTGTCGCTCTCTGTGTCTCTCTATCTCTCTACGACTCTGTCTCTTGTCTCTCTCTATTTGTCTCTCTCTTTACTTGTCTCCACGCTTACGGCAGAATCAGAAATCCCGAAGGCATGACGATTATTTATTCACATATGTATTAATACAACATATTGTCATACATTGCAAGCATTTATCACTGCATTTTAATAAATATATATTTATTTTATCTTAAGGAATTAACTGTTCACTCATTCTGTTCAAGTTATTTAACAATCTTATTTGCTCTACATAAAAGAACAGTTCAAAACTGCAGACGTTGAGCGAGCGAGCGGGGCGCGGTGCGGCGTGGCGTGCAAGTCGATGCGATAACAGAGGGTGAGCCGGGCAGCACCGCCGCAACCGCACGCACGATGTAACCAGTCTCACATGTCGGTGCAATGATAGAGTTTAGAAGATCATTGACACAGTTGCACTTCACTGCTCACATTGCACTAGGATTACACTGCACTTCACTGCACTAAGACCTGAAAAATTTTTTTTCTTTATTTCTTTGCTATACACTGCACAAACACCCCACTTCACAATAGAACACTTATGCATCGCTATATAACATACTATTCTCCCTCATTTACTTAATAATACCCTAAATTAATTTCCTAAACTGTTGAACGCTTTGAGGAAAGGGTTCAAAGGTTTTTGCAGGCAATCTATTCCATTCCGTAATCCTTCGATTTGTAAAAAAAATTTCCCGACATCCGTTCTCTGCTGTCTTAAATTTATTTTGTGCCTGTGATCCACTCTACTGATGTATGTAGGAATACATAGCCGCCGATTAATTTCTTTCCAAGCTGAATGACCATTGTAAGCTTTATACAAGGTGCAGAGTCTTGCTACTGATCGCCTGTTTTTGAGTGAATCCCACCCTGCCATTTTCTTGTCCCTGAAAGTAAATTTCGCTGCCTTATGCTGAATCCTTTCCAAGTGTTTACACTGCATAATCTTGTGTGGATCCCAACAAATTGTTCCATATTCCATTATTGGACGAACAAGAGATAAATAAGCAATTTCCCTCGCGTTTGCCGTACTCATTTTTAGGATGCGCATTACCAGGAGAAGAGATCTCTAGGCTTTCCCTACAACAAAATCTACGTGTTTTTCCAACTTAATTTACTATTGAAATGAATTACTAGGTACTTGCTCGAGGAAACTCTCGGAATAATGTCATTATTTAAACGGTAATGTGTTTCACTGTCATTATGACCCCTGCCAAAAATGATGGATTTACTTTTAGAGCTATTTATGGACATTCCATTATTTTCTGCCCAGTAATATAACGCATCAAGATCCCGTTGCAGTATTTCTTCATCTCTTTTCGAATTAATACTACGATATATTATGCATATACAGAAGGGGGCAGCCAAGTGTTGCCGGCGCAGCCTTTCTTTGTGGCGAGAATGGGAGAGTCCGCATTCGCCGAGAGGAATTCACCAATTAGTCTCATTCATCTGTGAATATTCACCAGCGACGTGTGTCCGACGGGGGCGGTGATGATCACAGCGTTTGCGTGCGCCGATGGCACGCAAATCGTGCGGGATCGGCCAATGTGGCCGGCGCAGCCCAACGCATGGGCGCATTCCGACACGCACCGTCCCTACATCGATGCTGTCGTCTTCCGGGCCGCGTGTCTCCGCGCCTTCGTCGTGCGGCCGCGGGAAAAGGGCCGCGTCCAACCGCTACCTCGGGGGAAAGACGAAGACGCAGGTTGACGCCGATCGCAAAGTCGTTCTCTTCTTGACGTGCGTTTCCAGACGCCCCTTGCCACCCGTATCTGATGGCGATCACTAATAAACGTATTCTTTCTTTCACAAAATGCTGGTTCTTCCCGTCGCAGAACCATAGAGTAAAGATGTATATAGAGGGCTCACCAGGCGTGTTTTTAGTTACATCCTTTGAATAGTTCCCCGTCCACCGCTAGGATACGCCAACGTCGGGAAGTGTGAAGGGCTGTCTGGCTTATTGTTGGTGGTGGGGGCTTTCTAGGAAATATCACGCGGGGGGGGAACATGGTGGAGGGGAGGTGTTTCCATGGCGACGGCAGGCACTGGGCTCGGGCCGCCGTTGCCCCAGCTGGCTTGCCTGGCCACTTGCGCCTCGGGAGAGCAAAATGTGGAGCCACGAACGTACACGAAGACACCCGAGCGGAGTCGAGCGAGCCCATGCGCGAGCCGAACGGACTTCCATGGCGCAAATTTTCAATTCGAAATCTGTCAGAAATTAAATGTTTCTAATGTTAAGTGGTCGTTGACGCCATTAACAAGATTTGTTGCGAACTTTCGTTTTAAATGAATAATTCCAAACTATTAGTCACATTAGTTTCTTTATTTTAACTTTTCTATAACTTAGTTCTTTGGTAGGTGGTTTTTAATAAGTATTTAATATTCTCAATTTATTTTCCGTCGGCTAGTTCAGGTTAGAATTATTTTGGTGCAAAGGAGTGCAGTGGTAATAAAAATGCAGCTTTCGTAAAGAAGAAACGGCAGGAGATTGCAGTCACAAATGCCAGTGCTGAGGAAGTAGAAACTTTTTTAGTATCAGATGTCAAGCATTGTTCATTTTCAGCCAAAATCTCACCGGTCAAGCCATCAGCCAGTGCGAACATTCTTTCCAAGTTCACTGATGTTTTTCCTGCTGAACAGTGAAATATCCGAAGCAGAGAATTGCACTTGCATGTTACTTCCCAAGTGTGTTTAGGAACATTTACTGAAAGGATGCGTGTGAGTGCTGTCTGTGGATCCTCAAATGTATGCATTGAAGTAAAACAATCAATGTAATTTGCTCTTCAGTTAGTGAACAAGTGTAATAATTGTGAACAATTGTTAAATAAAATTTCAAATAGCCATCGTCTACCCTAACATCATCTTGTAGTAGGCCACCACATGAAGTGAATAGAAAAATTGTGGATGCTTCTTTGCAAATAGGTAGGGGACATTCAGCAATAGAGCAGTTTCAATGGTAATTGGTTTACCATGAATGAATGTTTCAACTTACAATTCTCATGTTCTCTCTTATTAAAAATAATGCAAAAATAAGAGGAAATTTTGAGACTTTCGTATGTAGCCATACATAAAGCTTACATAGATGTTCTAGATTCAGTCAGTGATGAAGTTATAAATTTTTTATTATTGTATGATGGAACATGGCATAAACGAGGCACTACATGTCGTTATGTAATGGGAATTGTTATCGATATCTTGACTGGTCATGTGGCTGATTTTCATGTTTTGTCAAAATACTGTGGCACTTATGAAAAGAACAAGAGCAAATTATGAGAAAAAAGCTGTGAATATAAAAAATGGAAAGAAATTCATGATTTAAGTGGAGAGAGTGTTAGTAATTTTAATGGATCTTCAAAAGTAATGGATGTAGCTCATCATTTTAGATATACAACAATACTGTCAGATGGTGATGCAAAGACTTTCAATCACCTTCTGAAACTAAACATCTAAGGAGACAACTTTATTATTAGAAAAGAAGAATGTATAAAACATGAGATGTAAAGATTTAAAACAGGTTTACAAAAATAATACAAGAATAGAAAGTGAAGGGTGTTACACTTGGTAAAAAACAAGTGAATTTAAAGGATGACATAATTATTTGTCTTAGCAAATTATCACAATGCCATCCAGAAGAATATTCCAGATGTGCATAAGTTGAAGTCTGCAGTACTTGCCACCTTATACCATGCAATGCCAACAGACTTGAAGCCATAGCATTTTAAATGCCCTAAAGAAGAAAATTCATGGTGCTTCTACAATCGAGCTCAAGCGAATGAAATTTCAAAACATGGCAAAAACTACAAGAAAACTGTAGTCTCCCAGTGTTATTTGTAAAATAATTCCTATGTATCAGAGGCTTACAAAAAATGAATTACTGGAATGTGTATATGGGAAAACACAGAATGCAAATGATATTTGCATAGTTTTGTTTGGAGCAAGTGCCCAAAAGAAACATTTCTTTCCAGAAAAAAGATTGAAATTGCTGACATCAGCAGTGTCCCAGTTCAATATGGGATGTGAGGCCAGTGAAAGAGCATGCTTCAGGAATCAAAGTGACATCTCCTAAGAAAATAAAGATATTATGAGAGACAAACGTCGTCTCCACAAAAGTGAAATGGCATTGCAACTAGACTTTAAAAGTGCTTTAAAAAAGCCAAGTCAATAAAAGAAGGAAAGGTTTGTCAAGTCAATGGGGCAGGCAAGTTGAATTTTTTCCGACGACACTGCGCTCTAGCGGCAGCAATCCGCAATAATCCGGTGATCGAAGTAGAAGTCAGTATTGCCGCGTGTACAGTGAAAATAGGTACATCGCACAGGATTCTCGAATTATACGTACTATTAATATATATTATATTAGACATAATGCTAATAACTATTACTTGCAGTTTTCAACTTGTTGATGTCGGAATATTCCAACAGAAAAGTTTAAATAAATGGCAGAAAGTAGTATAAAGTTTTCATGTATATAGTGTAAAGGAAGTCCATGATGGGAATAAGACGGGTCTTATAATTTCTTTTAAGCAGCCATAGTTAGCCTGCAGTCCTGATCGGATAATTAAGAATGGTCAAGGATTTGAATTGTTGGAAACTAAGTGCCCTTATCAGTGGCGTATCGAAGGGGGGCAAGGGGGCGGCACGCCCCGGGTGACACCATTTTAGGGATGACACCAATTAAAATATTTTATAGTTGGAATTATACTTGGAATTTAAATCATTTACTTAAAAATTTTATGTATTAATCAAGACTATCTGATTTGGCTCTATGGTCAATAGAAAATGACATTGCAATAAGATAGATTTTAATGAAATTATAAATATGTTTGCTGCCCTAAAATCTCGTAAACAGGTTTTATAAATAACATTTGTTGATAAGTTATGTTTAATTGTAAACTATTAAATATAAAAATTATATTGCAATTATTCTTAATTTCATAGAATTTTTTAATATACTGTAAATAACTATTATGTGCAAATATGTTTGTATTTTTAATAAAGTAATGTACAATCTATGCAGCAATAGGCATTTTTATACTTAATATACTTAATACTGCCCCAGGTGACACCAGCTGAAGCTACGCCGCTGGCCCTTACTCATGTAAACATGGTGCAGTAGTGGACACGGAAGAAAAAAA
This sequence comes from Acheta domesticus, assembly GCA_031308135.1. Taxonomy (NCBI): domain Eukaryota; kingdom Metazoa; phylum Arthropoda; class Insecta; order Orthoptera; family Gryllidae; genus Acheta; species Acheta domesticus. The sequence goes on along the minus strand of JAHLJT010009436.1, from coordinate 104,377,669 downwards.
TTGTACCTTTCCATATTTGAAATTTAATGAAAACTGTGATTTAAAGATAAAAGTTTCTTATGGTCATTATACTCGGTTTCAAGTATCTATGCACGTACTTGCAATACACATTTGTTATTTTTTTGTATATTCATCAGTCGATTAAGTTCACATTCTTTTTCATCGGGATGAAGAATTTTAATCATCTATTATTCCCAAAATTGAAAATTTCCATTTTACTTGTTTTATTCCAGCTCTTGAAGCAAAATTTAGAATCTCAAAAATCGTTGTACCTGCCTAATTTAAGGACCATTTTGTTTGAACCAAGTTTACATGATAATCTATATAAGAGTGTTTTCTTTAGATTACACATTTCTTTACAATGTTATCACCTAAACCTAATAAAATTTAATTAAATTACTTATGACGCAGAAGCGGTTCTTTGTTATTTGCTAGAACACAGGCCATGTACATTATTTTATCCACATGTGCCATTAATGCTCTCTTTCCCACTCGCGATTTGGAAAACAATAAAATTCCAAATTGAGGTTTTTTAATTTTGCTCAATGAGGAACACAACAATTTCTTCCGCCTTTCCTCTTCCTTTTATTCGCGGATTTACTCATTCAAGTTTTTCTTTCTATGCATCAATTTACTCGAATACTTGCACTCCAACATATACAACTTACGGTGGAATACAACTGCGATCACCGGACAACTTATAACTTTCGCCACCAGATGTCACTTCGGGCGTTGCTTGTCTGCCCCATAAAAGAAGTAAAGAAAAAAGATGAAGATGCAATGTATGCTTCTGGGCAATTTTAAAGAAAAATTTTATTAATAAACTGTAAATGCACTATCTTAAATTTTCTTTTTCACTTTCCCGGTAATTAATTTTCCTTACATTCTCCCATATCTAAAAAGTTCCAACTTTCACAATTTTCAATCAATTAAAGTAATAATGTAAGAACTTGTTAAGAGATTGTAGATTAATATAATTATGGTAGTATTTTTGCCTTAACCCATTAGTGCATGTGATCCGATAAATCGGGTGCTAAGAAAAGCGTCAACAATGCCTGTGATTGGAGACTTATCTGTTTGAGATATACAAGAATCATCTTTCGCATTGTTGGAAAGTCATAAATTAAATGTATATGCTGCAACTTTCAGAAGTTTTAGATTTATAGCAATTAGAGTGCAAGATGACGCATTACAGTCTTGTTGTTTCACGTAGCTAGTAAGTTTTCATATAATTATAATATCTAACCTTCATTGATACGAACAAATTTTGTACGAAATGAAATAATGAAGGTTTGTGTTTTCCATTTGAATTGGTATTCTAAGAAAATAATTATAAATTACTAAACTATTTCAAATTAATTTTCGTGATCCGAAATATCGGAGGGGACACCTATCATTGCAATACAGTATTTCAGAATGGCTACGTCTTTTCTCTCTATATTTCAAGCAACTGCTTCTAAATGAAAAAGCATTGTTTGCTTACCTGTAACTGGAATTTTGAGTATGTTGGAAGAAGAACACACAAAAGGTGCCAACAATTGCGAGCAATGATTTTCACTCTTCTGCAGAAATTATGCATATTAGACGGAAAGGCAATTATTATGAAAGGCTGTTACCACAAATCATGAAGAAAACGAAATGGGAAGTTACACGAGATGGTCGAAAAAAAATGTAAAATTAATGTTTCACAGCCTGTAGTTTTTAGTTCGTACAATAAAAGAATGGGTGGGATGGATTTGATGAACCAAGTGGTGGCGAAACAGTGGTGGTGATGAACCAAGTGGTGACAGATCAAGAATGAAACAAAAAAATAGTATTGTTTTATATTTGCACATTTTTTGGATACTTGGGTTGTGAATATTTGGCTCCTGATGAAAATATAGCCGAATGAGGAGAAGTCACATTGTCTTTCGAAATTCCGAAGAGATATTTGCCTGAGCTTGTTGAAAATTCATGAAACATCACCAAGAAGAGAAAAACAGCCAAATGATCTAAATTCTGACATCCATTTTGACAGCAAAAACCATTTGATAATTTCCATTTCTACAAAAAAGAATCTTCTCCACTGCCATAGTAAAGGAAAATTCATGTGCCGAAACTATGATATGGGATTTCATTCCAAATGCTTCAAATATTAGAATACGAAACGAAAGAATTTCTTATGAATCAACATAATTTTTCAAAATCAAAATACTTTCATTTATTTTGTCCAGTAATATAAATATAACGTAAAAATTAGTCCAGACATCAAAATGGACCAAAAGATTAAAATATAGCTAACTTATTTTAGAGTAACAAATATCACAGTATATGCGAATTTCACCGTGTCCTTTCTACTGAAAGCATACCCGACCGGACAGCCCGACGGCTGCACTTAGGAGTACGGTATGCATGTGATCCGATTTATCGGATTACGTTTTTCTTGGAAACGGTGGAGTATAAAATTTTGATAATCCACATAGTATGTCTTTTAGATGTATAATACATGGATATACAATCTTTCCCCCCCCCAAAAAAGTCAGGAAACTTCATGCACTAATGGGTTAAGTCATTACTTTTAGAATTAAAAAATATTTGGTTATTTTCAATTTATTTTGGAGTAATAGATAATAAACTTACCAAAAGTAAAATTTTTCTCGGTTACTAATAAATATATTTTGAAAATAAAACAATTATTTAAACACGTAAAATAAACAGTTAATTAAAATATCAGTAAGATACATTGATTAATTTGCAAATTGGGCTAATTTAATGTAAATAGCGTGTCTTCGTGGACATTCGTGGCTCCGCACTTTGCTCTCCCGAGACGCAAGTCTGCCTGGCCCCGCAGACTCGGATTACCGCGCTCGCCCCACCGACTGGAACGGAAACCTCACCATTTGCCTCTACGAAGCTGTGAATGAGTTTGCAGCGTGATCGCCGTTCAGGACAAGCCGCACTGGCAAAGTCTTTGGCCTGCCTTTCAAAGACAAAGAGTTGTTCCTAAGATGTAAAGGAGTGGACCAAAGGTGGTTAAATAACGGAAATAGGGGAGGGGTCTCTCATAGAACTTACCCCCTTCAGAATAGGAAATCGGCTAGGGATGCCATTTATCATAAAATCAGTATTTACTCATTTTCTATAGAAACGAAAGACTTTCAATATGTCACTTGAAAACTATTAAATAAATTAACCAATAAAAAAATTAAAATTCAGCTTACAGGAAGTTTTTGTATGGAAACATCTAGTCTGCTGCACATATACCTCCTCCCCCTCCCCACACACACACACACACACACACAGAAAAATGCTGTTTGTTGGTGCAAAAATGTATTATTGTTGCAGACCAAATCAATTAACTACATTTATTTATTGAACATCAAATACAGTTAAAAACTGTGTGTGACCTGCTGTGGGGAGAAGTGTATTGTGTGCAGGTTTTTTGAAATTCTGGGATACCTACTAAAATGTGCATTTTTGGCAAGACTTGATAAGAAAGTTCCTCCACGGTAATTAAAACTATTTGCAAAGGCAAATCAGCTATTCATTTTGACTGTCCCTTTGTGTGAAGAAATCGAGGACGTCCTGCCCTTATAATATGGATCTGCCGTAATAATACGGAGAACGACAAATTGAATATTTCCAGATAACAGAAACACTGTTCAAAATATCAATAATCATGAGGGAGTAAATCATGAAAATCCGAGGGAGTATGTGCTGTTGTAGCACCACTAGTTTCCATACAAGGTACTGGACTATGGGAAAAATCAAAATGAGTATGTAATTGGTCTCTTGAAATATTAACTTATTAAATATTACAAGCGTACCCGTGCGAGAACTCTCGCATGTTAAAACCCACCCTTTCTCTATCCATTTGTCTATGCTTTCAATTAAGAAGGAAAGTTGTTAATGAAAAATGTTAATTTTTTTATGTATAAATGTAACTTCTAATGTACTTGGAGAATATCAAACAAAAATAACAATACAATTGATGTTGGAAACTAATTTTCAATAAAAGTTTATTCAGTATTATAGAGAGATGTTCTCGGAACAATTCATTAAAAACAACTTTGAACAAATTATTCACTCCTCCTTGAGAGTTAACTTTTTGTTTTCCTTGATAGTCACAAACATAATAGAAAAGGTTTTTACTCTTCAGAAAGCAAAGCAAAGTTAAGTAGTGCGTAATACCGATCGAGCAAGTACAACCCTACTCTTTGCAATATTATTTGAATTTCCTTGATTTGTATGAGGAACAGAGGGGGTTTTAGAGAGTTCAGGCAATGCCATCTAAATCATCAGGCCTATTGGATGACGGGCATCTTGTTACTGACGTCACTACTTGTAGTCATAACATTACAGCGTGTTTTGCGAGTGAATAAGTGTGAACTGTGAATTATTAGTACAGAAATACTTGAGAACAGCGCTTTTATCCACTTTATTTTGTAATATTGTCTATACTTTAAATTTGTGCGAACAGAAGATATGTGTAGAAGAGCAATTTTGCATCAGAGAAGGTAAATTATCTCAACAACTTGTAAGAACGTTTAGAAGTTCGCGTTATGTGGTTTCCGCGCACTCCCACAATGAAACTGCTTTCCATACAATTCAGCCCCAAGTTTAAAACAACAGAACATGCGTTCTGGTACACAGAAGAAGACATTTAGTTTGTTAAATGATAAGGACAAGACTGTGGTAGTGCTCTTAATGGATGAAACATTCTTGAAGTCAAGTGTTGACTATAAAGGAGGAAGTATGGACGGAAATGCCATTAATGAACAAAATTCATCAACAGCTTGTGCGTTCATGGTAACTAGTATGCTTTCATCATATAAAGTTGTAATTGATATATTTACGGTGAGAAAATTGACTGGTGAATTGCTTAACCGTTTTATCAAAACCATAATTGTATGGCTTGAAAAGATTGGTTTTGAAGTGATTGCAGTGATCTCTGACAATCCAGTGAACCAAAAAGCCTTTCTTTGTTTTCCGATTCTCCAAAACTAGAAATAGTTTATGAACATCTATGCAAATCCCACAGAAAATTACTTTTTCCTTACGACAATATGCACCTCTTGGAGTCCATTAGAAACCACTGGGAAAATCAAGAAAACCAAAATTAATTTTCTTCATATGGAAAATGATGTTATGCATGCAGCATCAGTTAGTTGCCTCAAAAATATGTGCCAATCTAACAAGCACAATATTTTAAAATATGGCAATACTTGAACGATTTAACGATTTTAAATTTAATCTCTTTTTAGTTAAAATTAACTGTTAATTGAATGAAATGCAATAAAATGTTACGAACATTCTTTTCTACAAAAAAAAAACATTATTAAGGTGCCGAAGAAAGTAAGTAAACGTTATTGACTGTCAGCAGCCGGCGAAAGATTCGTCTGCTGTGATGACCATCCACGTGACGTCACAGCGTCAGTCGACAGGCCTTATACTAGTGTCTAGGTGGCGTTGGTTCAGGGTGCAAAAATAGAAAAATTATTTGTGTATAAAAAGTATTGGATTATTTTCAGCGTTCTTACGTACCTCAAGAAAAGCAATTCCGAGCCAATAAATAAACTAATATTTTCACTTATGAGTACTAAATACAATTTGTTACCATTGGAAACAATTTAGTAGGCTTAGACTTCACTTCAGTACATGGGAATGTCACTCAAACGATGTTTGCATATTGAATATCTTAACAAACCTACACCTTGAGTTTAATATCAAACGGTGTATCATTAATATGAGTTCGCAGCTGGGCGTTGATGTACATACTTCCAGACACCACCAACATTTAAATCGTGCCTTTGGAATGCGAATGTTGGTAGTCGTCGAGTGACTTCTCCTATTCTTTCTATAATTTTTAATTTATTTACTTTTTAATTTATTCACGTAGTATTGTAGGCCGGCGCGATTTGATTTTTGTTTTTCATTTATTTCAAGCTATTTTACTTTAGCTAATTTAAAACGTTTGTTCTTTATGTTGTGTCATACACAAATTTTCCCCTACTACCTCCGCGTACCCGTGCGAGAACTCTCACATGTTAGACCCTATGTTAGATCTCTATCCTTATATTTCCATTTTAAGAGGGGAAGTAGTTAACGAAACGTGTTTATTTGCTTAAAAATATATAAAGGTAAGTTGCAATGTACTAACACAATATCAAATAATATAAAAACAATACAATTGATGTTTAAAATAAATTTTCAATAAATATTTATTCAGTATCATGGAGAGTTTTCTTGGAACAATTCACAGCACTTCCTTAAAGACATTTGTAGTAATTATTCAATATTCTTTGACAGCTAACTTTTAGCTTCTCGTGAGTCACAAAAATATTAGAAAAACTTTTTACTTTTGAGAAAGCTATGTGTCTGAACCCGCTGACTTTAAAATTTATTCGAATGGTAACGAACTGGTACAGGTTACTGGTACGATACTGGTACAGGTTAAACACAGTCTTCACTCTTCTCTGTGCACATGCCTTCTCAATTAGGTACACAGCACTTACAGACACCGGTAAAACTTTGATTGGTTTCACTACACGCAAAGAAACAATCTTCATTGGTATCAAGCAACTATAATAGTACTTCCAGTTGTTGCTGGAGAGCAAATCTTGAATTAATGATTATGCAAATAAACCTCGTCAGACTGCACAAACTACGGTGTTAACAGAAAGCGTAAATAAAGATTGTAAAATCTAAGCCTTCTAAGCGTGTCGTCACAAAAATTGCTACCAGCAGGAAGGGCTGAAATATTGAGGTGGCCTTGATAGTATTGAAGCGTAGAACCGAAAAGTGAATTGAAGGGATCAGGGAATGTCTCATCTTGTAGATTATGATGTGAAAAATGTTTCTTTGAGACCTTTGGCCTCAAAATTTTACTTGTTAAGGCTCTAAAACGCTTTGTTTATGAGTTATTTGCCTATATAGATTGATATGGGATGCGGGTTGCATTTTATATTAATATTTCTATACGTTTTTTTAAAGAAATTATCCACATTTTTAAAGTCACACTGGAATTCGTCAAGTCTCCGTGAAATTCTCTTTCTTTAGAGCCCCATTTATAAAGATCGGTTGCGTGTGAGAATCGGAACCCAAAGGTATTCTACTGAAATAATACAGGAGACGATTTTACGATAGCAACACAACATATAAACTTTCTAATGCTTGGAAAAGGTCCATACAGGAAGGCGGGTAAATAAATTATAAACAATTTCAATAAATCAGATTTATTGACAGTTTAAAATGTAGTCAAGTAGTCACTGCTGTAAGTCTCACTGCTCTGGGAAAGGATATTACGACAGAAAAAAACAGTAAAATACTTTTGTAACATTTATTGGAACAGTTACTAGATATAAACATATTAGTGTGATTTGGAAATTAAAAACACGACAATTTGCAATGCAGCATGGGAAGAAAAGTATCTTTTTGCAGATTGTGCCGGCAATGCCAAATATTTAGTTTCAAAACTAGTGCTCAATAAAATAAAGAAATTTAATAGCGGTGACATTACACAGTTTATCATGCTGCTGAATATGAAAAGTATTATAAAGGTTGCACAAAAAATATTATTAAATAAACTAGTAATAAAAATACTAAAAGTAAAGGAAAAATTAACATAAAACTAGTGGTGCTACAACAGCACTTACTTTCCCGTATTAGAGGAAACAGCTAAGTAGTACTGTAATATTGCACTTTATGCGCTACTAACATCTCCGCTTGAAACTCACTATTTCCAATGCAGTGTTGTCAGAACTATGTGAATTCTACAACTTCACAAAAATAGAATGCAAAAGTTTTGTAACCCTGTATTGGAAAAAGAAGCCTGATACCCTGGAAATATAGAAATGCCTTCCATTGGGCCATGATTAGGGAAGAGTATTTTAAAACCATGCAACGAATTCTCTACTCACTACAAATGGTACCGCATTTGGTGCAAAACTAAATATTTGCCTGCAAATATCAACATAAATTAGACAATTATAACTCCTTTTCATACAGCTCTATTAGGTCACAACAATGACACTAATTCACAGATATTCGCGAGCGCAAAGTGAATTCCATTATTGCAGACCCTGCATTGTCGCTATTCTGAGAGCTATTAATTCTTTTTACTTATTTCAAATATTTCAAAATAAACAATTTCTAAAATATTAATGTGTAAGTCTATAACAAAGTGCGAAAGAAACGAAGAAAGAAATAATATACAAAATTGCACATTCTAATTTACGACGCATCCAGCTGTCCGAAGCGCAGTAAATTTACAGCGGCCTATTACGTTTGTCACAAAATTAAAGAAAAACTACTCGTATTTTGAAAAAATTAAGCATGACCGTATTTATTTTATTTATTTATTTGTCAAAAAACAGAAACAGAATGGCACAGACTTTCCCGTATTCGTTTTCTATTTTCCTGGGTCTTCGCTAGCTATTCGGAATTGCCACATACTCTTTCTTGCCAGCTACCATCTATCATCGCCAAAAGTACATGTTTTTGTCATTTTCTTAATTTTTCGGTTTCCTATTGGTAGAACAGAAACATTAATTTTAGAATATTAAAGAACACAAAAACCTAGCCGTAAATGGCAATTTTCTTATAAAAATTATGTGCTCTTTAAGAGAAAATGGCGTTTTAGCACTACTAAAAATGCGAAATTTGAAGCTCATTTTCACAGAAAAGTTTTGAGTTTTCAAAATACTTTATTTGAAGCACTTACACTCACAAATATAATCATCTTTACAAATTGCGGATAATGTGCATATTAAAGATGTGAAAGATCTTTCAAAAAATTTACATTTATATAATTTTTGAAAAAAACAAAAAAAACTCAAAATAAACTTCACGCTATACTAATGAGTGTAATTAGCACTATCCGTTACAAAAGTTTCAAGAAAAAAATTGCAGCCATATACGAGAAAATGACGTTTGAGCATTTCTGAAAATGTCGAAATTTGAGCTACTTTTCACAGAAAACGGTAGTGTTTTCGAGAAACTTTACTTGACATTATTTAAAGCATGTATACTCGTAAATATAATAATGTAAAAAAATCGCCGATAATGTAAATATTAACGACGTGAGAGACAAGTAAAAAAATTTACATTTTTGTAATTTTTGAAAAAACCAACCCATAGACCAAAATGGCTTTTATGTCATTGATAGAGTACATTTACCACTATCCCTACCAAAAGTTTAAAGAAAAAATTTGGAGCCCTTTTTGAGAAAATTTTGTTTTTGTAATTTTTTAAAATTGCACATATTGCACGCAATATTGCACGAAAACTACCAAAATTGTGAAAGACATTTACATGACCTTTATGAAAGTACTCAATATGCAGAACAAATTTTATTTGAAGAAAAAATCTCATCTTCAATTTTGTAGTTGGAGAAAGACGCCGAAAAAATTCAAACTTTCACAATTTTCGAAAATTCAGAGCTGTACGTGAAAATCGGACCTATGCCATGTTAAAAAGTGTTTTTTCCTCTATTGATACAAGAAGTTTAAAGAAAAAATTTGGAGCCGTTTTTGAGAAAATGTTGAAAATCCCCAGGGGGCTTCATATAAAGTACCCCCAAATTTTAAAGAATCTTTTTCAAAATCACAAAGCTTCGACTAGAATCAGATCGACTGGGGAATATCAATTTTGAAGAAAATCGACCGAACGGTTTAGGCGCTAGCGTTGACCACAGACGGACAGACGGACGGAATGCCGTCAATCGATTTTTAAGTATAAAGAAGCAACAAATCATGGATTTTGACCACACCACGAGATAGAGGATTTTTTTCTTAATTTAGCAACTGGTTTTATCCACTTATTCGTTTTCACGGCCCGGCAATTAATTTTTTTCCGTCGAAAATTGGCCATTTTTTCGTGCAGCATTACATAACTTTCCCTATACTGAGTATAGGACGCCGTGTATACGTACGTATACGGGAAAGTAAAAATGAAGTTGATTGCAAAATCAAATACTCTAATTACACCTTTTAAGTGTTTTTTTCGCAATATACTTTCTATATTTGGAAGAGATGGCACGGTGCTATTGAGCCGTAACATGCATTTCCGATTGTGATCTGTAATTGTACTTCTCATTCGAGATTTACAGATTTTCAAAGAAGCAAAAAATTGCTCACAGATGTATGTTGATCCAAACGAACTTAACAATCGAGGAGTATTCCGATGCAGTTTTGGAAAACGGTTTTGTAGGAAGTTCTTTTCCTAAATGCTTACGTTGTAGTATCGATATGCAATGAAATTAAATTCTTTTGTATTGTGTTATTTTACTGCCAAAACAACATAAGAACATCAAAATACATCCAAAACTTACTTCTAGTGAGGCATTGTTTTTCAGAACATTGAAAACTTCCTTTTGTTCTTCTTCAGCCTACTTGTCATTTTCATCAGCATGATTTAATGTATAATGTCGTTGCAAATTAAACTTCTTCACGTGAAACCCTTTATGTAAACTAAACATTTGGCATAGCTGCCGTAGTCGGCGATAAGATACTTTTCTTCCCATACTGCATTGAAAATTGTCGGTGTAGGTGCTCTTGTCTGTGAAGTGCTCGCGTGGTCTTTCATGTTTCCGCGACTGGAGTTACCGGGACACTGTACCAGAGGTTATCGCCAGGCGCGCAACGCTCGGGCTCCAGTGTCCCGCTCTCGGCTGACAACACGGCTCCGCGCTGCCGATTTGCTCTGCTTGAACGGCCCTGTGTTAGTCCCTTCACCCCCTATCATCACCATATCGTTTCATCCTCACACCATAACGTGAAATCCAATAATGGTCGCTAATGACCTAGTCGTTGATGCGACCTGAAATAATAAGAAGTTTGGAGATCACCACTTCGAAAAATGTGTGCCTTTGGTACGACTGTCTTTAGAGTGACGATATTCTTTCCGTCATTTCCTGATATATCCATAGAGGGTTGACACCTTTCAGAAATCGTTTTGTTAGCCTCGCTGTTGACCCTGGGTAAAAGATATATATGTTTTGAAAAGAAATTGAATTAACAAATCCACGGTATCAGATATAAAACTGGGTTTCCTGATCATCGAAAAAATAAGATTGAATTTTTGTGACAAAATATTGAATTTTTACATAAAAAGTACTTTTGGCAGCACGTAAAATTTTCCCGACCGCCGGCTTCGGATCAATATTGACAGTAATGCTAGATGTAAACCGGCCGGGAGACAGAAAATCCACAGATACCAGTCTTCCACAACAAATTGATTTGTATGAAATTCCGCATGTACAATTGAAGTAAATGCTTACGAACAAAACAATCATGTCAATTACAACAAGAGGTGCACAAATTTCTCTCATTATTGAAAATAGTCACATAATAATGAAATATATAATTATTTTTAGTATAACAACTAATTTTTAACTTGAAAAAGGCCAAATCAACCAATTTCAATGAAGTGACAGTGGTGATGTTTGTATTAACATAAGAAATTATCACATTTTATACAAGCATATTTTGGGCGACAATTTTTTTCCTTGTAGCAGACTGACACATTTTTCTTTTTGTACTGTGAGGTTCCATAAAATCGTATTTTCATTTTTTGTTTTCTGGATTTAGTTCGCATTTGTTGAATTTCTCCTGGAAGACTATTAATTGTGGATCTTTGAATTTCTTTGAGTAACAAACCATGGAGTTATCAGCATTTTGGAGATCACCATATTCACTCATATTGAGAACTATATACGTCGTGCAGAGAGAATATTCCGTTCACACACGAACACAAGAATCATGCCCGAAAGATGAGGAATGTGTGAGGAATGCAACGCAACGGCACCGAGAAATTCTGCGAACAGTATGTGAAGCCTTTTGGCGCGTGGGGTCTGGCAACCCCACGCGTCGCGCGCGGTCAGAAAGACGAGCTACGTGACCTATCGTCATCCGGCTTATCTTGGAGTAACCTCACCAGCGGATCGTTCTACATTGGATGTCACCAGAACTCATAATCTTACACCTAGGGCTCAGCGAGATATTGAGTTCTTAAAATGCAAAGGGGTCTACTAGACCCATGCGCGCCTAACGTAGAGTTAATAAAAGAAATGCATTTGTTAGTTCTACATTTTAAAAAATTGAAGAAAATGAAATAAAAAATTGGAGCCCTTTCTGAGAAGATAATTGCTTGAAATTTCAAAATTGCCTATGTTTCACGCAAAATTACACAAAAAATACTCATGTTTTCGAAAGATTGAACGTTACCTCATTTGAAGATATGTTTCCGATGAACACGTTTCAATAAGAAAATAAATTTTCTTCTTAATTGTAGTTGTAGGAAGACGCCTAAAAATATTGATTTTGCAATTTTCGAAAATTTGGGATTTTTAAAGAAAATTAAGATCTTCTCCATTAGACCTTGACCAAAACATTTGACGGCATTTTTTAGAAATTAAAAAAATAATTCCAGGGGCTTTAGGTAAAATACCCTCAAAATTGAAATATATAATATAATACATTACAATAAAAATATCCATATTTTATTGTGGATATGTGTTGTGAGTTGGAGTATCATTCGTATTTATGAACGGTGATTGTGCTCCCTGCATTATAACATTCAACTTGAATTATTTGATCAAAAAATGTTTATTATTAATATTATTATTTTAAATTTATATATATCTAATATTGTACTATCTTTTTGTTATTTTATGTGTAATTTTTATGTATTACAGTTTATACCGGATGATGGGGCCACAATGTGCCTGCTAATCTGGTAATACAATAATTTAAATGTCAAAAATATTGAGGTGTAACAAAGGAAAAATAACAGTTAACATATAAGTTTCAAATGCAAGGGGCCGCGACAACAGCCAGATCGATTGGGGACATCAACGTTGATGAAAATCTTGCTTACGGTTTATCGTTGTTCACAGACAGACGGACGGACGTGACGACAGTTTTGCCGTCAATCGATTTTACTGTGTCAAGGACCCACAATACATGAATTCTGATTACACAACATGTTAGAGAAATTAATTTACTATTTATAGGGACAAGATTTATCAACTTTTTCATTACCAGGCCCGACAACAAGAGTTTCTGCCGAAAATTCCCCGTTTTTCTCCCCCGCAGCATTACAATACTTTCTTTATACTGCGTAAGCAGTAGCGAGAAAAGTGAAAATAGTTCAAATATATATATATATTATATATATATATATATATATATATATATATATATATATTTTAGACAGTCACTAGTAAAAGCGATTCTTCCACGGCGTGGCAAACGTTCAATTTAGCGCTAAAAGTTAGCCTTAATTTAAATAATAAATAATTCGGCGTCTCATTATAAACTGAGTCGTTTTTTAAATATTAGTAAGCGAAATAAATATTTTCTTCTTAGGAATGATAAGTACTTACCAGAATGAAGAATCCATTTTTCACACAGAGCTGGATTCGTTGTTGGAAATTTATGAAAACTTATTCCTGGATGTTTTCGATAACTGTTGTCACAATCGGCATACGAACATTTTCTTCCAGAAGACATAGTGAACTTACTTCTCTGGTCGAAAATTAATATAGCGTATACTCCGTTCGACTTAAACTCCTTGGAGAAACCTCGCTTGTATGTCGTCCGTAAGCATTCGCAAACTGTACTGCGGTAGTTGTTCACTCCGGGAGTGCTTGTCGCCCTACTTTGATTTTTTTGTGGTTGTTAATTACTTTAATTGAATGGGGATTTTTGTGGTTTAAAAGTGAAGTTTTTTGTAAGAATTGAATTATTTGGAATCTAGTTTCTGTTTATAGTTGTAATTTTAAAGAGGGATTTTTGGACTTTGCATATCTGCAAAGGTGCACGTAAATTTGCATTGAGCCTCCATTGGTCGCGGTGTTGTACGGAGAACACTCAATGAGATTGTTGCTCTTGGCCAACCTTTCGAGAAGATATCTTTCGTGAGATCATTCTATTCTTGTCTTATCTCTTCCACTGAAATCTGGAAGCCTGGCCGCTTCCTTGTTGCCAACAATGTACGTTTTTGCCAGATGATAAGTAAATGTTACAGTACAAAGCTTTTGTGCCAAGTATAAAGCTCGAGAAGTTGTATTATATATCGTGCCACGACATCAGGAGTGTTTTTGGAGATTACGTATTGTGTTCGAATTTATTTGATTTTTACTAATTTTCATGATGTAAAACATGTAATCATGAAAAATAGTAAAAATCAAATAAATTATATGTATGTATATATAATTATATTATATATATAATTATATTATATATAATTATATTATATATATAATTATATTATATATAATTATATTATATATATAATTATATTATATATAATTATATTATATATAATTATATTATATATAATTATATTATATATATAATAAATGATTGAATAGATAAGATATAATATGATAACGAATAAAATTACTATGGGTTATTACTATAAACTTTTCTGCAAGCACTTTGTAATACGTGTCATATTCACTATTCCACAATATTGCTGCATGCAAAGGCAAAATGTATAACTTAACGCGCATCTTTGCATATATGCAAAGAAGCAAAAAATTTCAATTTTACGACACAGATGTAAATTAGAATTTTTTATCTATTTTTCCCAATATCTCCACAATCCAAATTATTCCCCAAAAAGTTTGACCTTAAAAGAAAAATCGTGCAACGAAGGGTTAATATATTTTTCAATTATTGATGTCCCTGTTGGTGAGAAGTAAAACGGAAATTATGTTAATTTAATATAGATTACGATAATTTATATTCAGTCCCTATTTAATAAATTAATTTAACATAGATTACGATAATTTTATATTCAGTCCCTGATTAATAAATGCTTGAGCAACGCAGGACACTTCACCACTATATGATAAATAATATTGTTTTTTAAAAAGCGTTGCAATGAATGGATAAGAGAAGTGCTCGCATGATTATAATAATTATGGTCACAGGATCACGTCATTGTTGGCGTGCAGTTAATTGGTAGAGTGTAGGCGGAAGGTCCTGCGTGCTCACGCTTAGGGCAACAGCCCACCATGTGCTCCCTAAATGTAAATGCCGTAGAAAGATCTTGTGGCAGTAATAGTTTCAATAATTTGAAAATACCGCCAATGAATGGTGGAGGGGTGAAATCGGTAGTGGGGGCAGAGTCGCGACCTGTGCGCACTCTACTCGGTTACCACATTTTACGGAACTAAGATGCGTCGGTGGTGCCATCTCTGAATGAGTCACCTTAAAAGCATAACCTCTTTGCTGCTGGCAGTGAGCTATCTATACATCCTTAGTCTATGGCAGAACGTTGGACGCAAGAGAGGCAGAAGCCGCAGTTCCACTCGGTCCCGCACACTCAGCATTGCCTTCAAGTTGAGCTTCAAGCCAGGACCAGGCGGCTTCCACAAAGAAATTCAATAAAACATTGTTGTTATTGACCTTCATAGCGTTGCTAAACATCTCGAGGAGTTCTGAAGCCACCGTCGACGCCTATATTTCTTCTTTAACCCTCCACCATAATCAGGGCAATTAGTAAGTGAAAGAATGAAAAGAATAAATTTGAAGAATGTATGGTCGTCTCCATGGTAGCGGCCGAGGCACGAGATCGCGTCAATCTTTCAGTGGGTATAGGTGTTTTATTTAAAGAATACTAGCTGGTCTTCTGGTTGGTTTACTTTTCTGTTGATATTATTAACTATAAAAAGGAACAAAGTATAATTTATTAAAAGTTAAAAGCACTCAGTTTACACTCAGCTAAAAAGGCAGCAATCACAGTAACACGTCGTCGGTGACACGCTCATGCTTTGTTCGCTCGCGTGCCGTCGGAAGAACTTTTATAAACTGCAAGGTTCAGCAACAATGAAGCCCGGGTGAAGCGCAGTTTGAATGTAAATTGAATTAATATAAAGAACAATATATATATATATATATATATATATATATATAAAATACAAAATAAAACAAACGTATATACATATATAACTCTGACACCGTACGATCGGTCTCCATCAAAGTTGGCAGTTATACGTGTTTTTTCACTTTCAAGAACAATTTTGTTCTGCAGCGCCTGCGTGTAGTGGAGCTACAACAGAATTAACAGCACATAACCTGAGTGAAAATCACAAGGTAATTGTAGGTTGATCTCGCGTTGCGTAAGATGTCCTGAAACCACCATTATTCGAACGGCCCTCTTCCAAAAACAACCCCTCCGATTTGTGTTAATTGTCTCGGTATGCACACTGCTAATTACAAAAGTTGCCCTGCATTAAAAGATTTACTTTAACCAAATAATTCTAATAATTCAAATTCACACATGTTAATAAATACAAATTTGCGTTCTCCTTCTCCAAAATTAAATGCACAAAACTTTCCACACTTTCCCCAATCTCAAATGTTTCAACACAACAATTCTATTCAAAATCCCCCTTTTAAAACAAATCACAGTAAGTCTCCAACATATAATCACACATCACCTAAATTCTCATACTCTGATATATTAAAACAAAACTCTTCTACTTCAAATTACACGTCTATAATTACCAACATAGTTCAACAAATTATTTCTACACTTATCCCACAAATACAGACTTTCTTACAAAACCTTCTTTCTCCACTTTTTAATGGCCATTAATAACAATATAAATATAACACTACTTCACTGGAACTCTAATGGACTAAAGCGACAACAAAATATTTTTAATAACTTTTTATCTTATCACAATATTGACATAGCGTGTATTTCTGAAACTCATCTAACCCGTAAAGAAAAACTACATTTAAAAGGCTAAAAAATTTATAGAAATGATAGAATCTCTGATCATGCTTCTGGAGGAGTAGCAATAATAATCAAGAATTCTATATTTCGTCAACAAACATTTTTCCTATATCTGACATTTTAGAATGTATAGCATTAAAAATTAAAATAAATAACATCATTTACTCTCTATATTCCATTTATAAACCACCAAACAAACCCTTTCGTACTCCAATTTACAACCTCATTTTTCAATCTTCTAATCCAATTATACTCATGGGAGATTTCAACAGCAAAAATACTTCTTGGGGATGCAACTCATCAAATACTCAGGGTATACGTCTACAACAATATATAATTCAAAATAATTTAGACATACACGCACCCTTCGAACCAACATACTATTCTAATCATAGCAATCTAATACCAGATAATTTAGATATAATATTTTAGATATAATACAAAAAATGTTAATTTACAATTCTTTCAATTCCCACTTCCTGAATTAGATTCCGATCATCTCTCTATTAAAGTATGTTTTAATTTTTCACTATTAAAAATTAATTATCCCCTTCATAACATTCGAATAAATTGGAATACATATCGTTCATATATACATTCAAATTTTAACTTCCCAAAGAACTTAGATAATACACAGAAAATTGACATAGAAATAGAAAGATTCACTAAAACACTTCTAAATGCATATAAATATTCCAGTACACACATTAAACCGTACATTCATACTCGATCTCTCCCTATAAATATCTTAAATCTTATTAAATCCAAACATAACGTAAGACGATTCTGGCAACAAACACGTCGCTCTGACATTAAAAGAAAAATCAACAAGCTATCACGCATTATCAAATTACGTATAGACCAGTATGAATTAGACAATTTTCAAAATTATATCGCACGAATACATCCCAATAACTGACCGCAATGGTCAACAATTAAAAAATTAACAAAATCTTCTTCCCCTATTCCAATATTAAACAACGGTTCTACATCTACCTACACCGATTTTCAAAAATCAAATGTAATCGCAGATCAACTAGAAAAGTCTTTTACACCAAACCCTATAATAAATCAAACATTAATAGCGAAATTGAGTCTTACATCTCTTCTCCAAATTATTCAGTTCCTTCAAAAATTAAGTTTATTTCTTCTGTAGAAGTTCAAAAAATAACACAATTTGAATATTCACAAAACTTCAGGATATGATTCTATTTCAAACAAAATGATAAAAGTACTTAATTTACAAATTTTATCGAAATTAACAAATGTATTCAATTCAATGCTTCGTATTTCCTATTTCCCACGGAAATTGGCTTACGTTATCCCCTTATGTAAACCAGGCAAGGATACCCACCTTCCTTTAAACTACAGAAGATAAGAGACTAAGTACACCTATTCGTCTCTTATCTTCATTGTCTAAAATTTTTGAAAAACTACTACATTCTCGATGATTGTCTCCTGTATTATTTCAGTAGTATGCCTTTCCGTTGCGGCTCTCAGACGCAACCAATCTTTATAAATGAGGTCTCTAAAGAAAGAGGATTTCACAAAGACTTGACGAATTGCACTTTGACTTTAAAAATATGAAGGATTTGTTTTAAAAAAACGCATCTAAATATTCAAGTCAAATGCATCCCGCAACACTTGCTAAAGTTTTCGTCAAATACCTCCTAAACCGAGCGTTTTAGGGCCTTAAAAACTAAAATTTTGAGGCCAAAGAAATGTTTTTCACATTGAAATCCATAAGATGAGACATCTCGACATTCAATTAAATTTTCGGTTCTGCGCTTCAATACTATCAAGGCCACCTCACTATATCAGCCCCTGATGCTGGTAGCCATTTTTGTGACGACACGCTTGGAAGGCTTAGATTACTCAATCTTATATTTACGCTTTCTGTATACGCCGTGGTTTGTGTAGTCTGATTAGGTTTATTTGCATAATCATTAATTCAAGATTTGCTCTCCAGCAACAACTAGAAGTACTATTATAGTTGCTTGATACCTATGAAGATTGTTTCTTATGCATGTTGTGAAACTATTCAATTAACGTTTTGCCATGGTCTGTAAGTGCTGTGTACTCAATTGTGAAGGGATGTGGGTGAACAGTGAAGAGTGAAGACTGTGTTTGTGTTTTACCTGTACCAATATTTTCGATATCATTCGATGAAATTTCAAGTCAGCGGGTTCAGACACGTAGCTCTCTCAAAAGTAAAAAGTTAATATTTTTTGTGACTATCACGAAAAGATAAAAGCTAACTGTCAAAGAATATTGAATAATTACTTTAAATATCTTTAAGGAAGTGTTGTGATTTGTGCCAAGAAAACTCTCCATGGTACTGAAATAAATCATTATTGAAAATTTCTTTAAACATCAGTTGCATTGCTTTTTATTTTTATTTATAATTGTGTTAGTACATTGCAAGTTACTTTTATAGATTTTTATATAAATAAACACATTTCATTAACTACTTTTTCTTACTACTACCTCTTAGAATGAAAATAGAAGGATAGGGATGAGTGTGGTGACTAACATGCGAGAGTTCTCGCACGGGTACGCAGAGGTAGTGGGGAAAAACTTGTGCTATGGCAAAATACAAAGAACAAACTTTTTAAAGTAGCTAAAGTAAAATAGCTTGAAATAAAGGGAAAACAAAAATCAAAACGCGCTAGCCTACAATACTACGTGAATCAAGTAAAAAAACAACTACATTTAAAATTATAGCAATTCACTCGACAACTGCCAACGTTCGCAGTCCAAACGCACGATTTAAATGTTGGCGGTATCTGGAAGTATGTACATCATCGCGCAGCTGCAAAATCATATTGTAAATAAAACACCGTTTCACATTCAACTCAAGGTGTCGGTTCGTTTAGATATATTAAAAATGCAAACATCGTTTGAGCAACATTCCCATGTACCGAAGTGGGCCTACTAATGCCTACTAATTTGTTCCTACTAAAATAGTAACAAGTATTTAACAGTATTTAGTACTCAAACGTGAAAATATTAGTTTATTTTTTGGCTCGGAATTGCTTTTCTTGAGGTACGTAAGGACGCAGAAAATAATCCAATACTTTTTAGTTTACAAATAATTTTTCAATTTTCGCACCCCAGCAAGCTGGCATCCTGACTGTCCAAGCCCCACTCGGTTCTTCATAACAAATCAAGGAAAGTTAAATAATATTGCAATGAGGTCTGTACTTGCTCGATCCGGTATTTTCGCACAACTTTACTTGGCTTTCTCAAGAGTAAAAACCTTTTCAATTATTTTTATGACTATCAAGGAAAGCGAAAAGCTAACTCTCAAGGAAGAGTGAAAAATTTCTTCAAATGTTGTTTTTAAAGAAGTTTGAATTGTTCCAAGAACAATTCAAATTCTCTCTATAATGCTGAATAAACGTTTATTGAAAATTTGTTTCAAACATCAATTGCATTGTTATTTTGTTTGATACCCTGTAAGTACAGGGCGGCGGCGATGGTGTAGCGGTTAGCGTAACGGACTGCTATACCCAAGTTCGCTAAATTCAAAATCGTCGGTTTCGTCACCCGAGATAATATAATATTACCTTCTTTCCGCTCTATCCGGGGAAAGGAGTGAAGCGAAATTTGCGTGGTCAGACGGAAGGGGTCAGACGGCTGGCCTCATGGCCTGAGTCTCGCCACGTAAAAAATAAGGCAATTCAATTCAAAAGTACATTAGCACTCTGTATGTAAGTATTAGCCTCCTTTATGGAAAGGATAGACAAATGGATAGGGAAAGGGTGGGATTTAACATGCGAGAGTTCTCGCACGGGTACACTAGTTTCCCTATATTTCCTCGACACATGCAATTACAAATTACCAATTTGGTTTTCGAATTAATTATTCGACATCTCATCAATTACTACGCGTTTCTGAATTAATAGCTCATAATTTTCATAAAAAGGAACATACAATTGGGATTTTCCTCGATATTGCCCAATCTTTTGATAAAGTTGGGCATTCTGGATTACTTTTGAAATTACGTTCAATAGGAATTCCTGTATATTTATTTGAAATAATAAAAAACTATCTACATAATCGTAAATTTTGTGTGAAAATTAATACATCTTATTCTACTTCTCGTCATATCTTCTCAGGAATTCCTCAAGGTTCGACACTTTCTCCTTTACTTTTTAATATATACATGTCAGATATTCCACACCTTCCTTTTGCCACCATAGCACTGTATGCCGATGATACTGCCCTTTTTTCATTTCACAAAAATATACAAACTGCTCTAAACCCTCTAAATTCTTTAAATATATATATTGAATGGACCCAACAATGGAGAATAATAATAAACCCAACTAAAACACAAACAAAGATTTTCACACTTTGCAGACCTACTAATCCCCCATGTCTCAAAATAAATAATATAAATATACCTTGGATAGAAAATCATATTCCAATTAAATATTTAGAACTACATTTCGACAGTCGTTTAACCTGGAAATCCCAAATTCAAAATGTTACGAATAAAACCAAAAAATATCAAAATTATACCCGTTAACTAATAAATTTTCAAAATTACAAATTGAGTGAGGTATTTCAATATTTAAAGCAATAATACCTTCACTTACATATGCATGCCCAATTTGGTGTAATGCATCTGCGTGAAACATGAAGAAAATACAAACCATTCAAAATAAATTTTTAAGGATAATTTTACAAGCTGAATGGTTCATCTCCAACAAGCAGATACATAAAGAATTACAAATAGAATCGATTAAGACATTTATAATTACTCAATCTTCAAACTTCTTCAACTCTTTAGCAAATTTTCCTGCTTATCAACATTTCGATTTAGGACAAAATTATAACTTAAAACGTATTCGTTCCCGATTCCCCAAAGATATATTTCACCTTCCGCAAAAAAATTTCTAAATCTTTTCTAAATAATTCTTTCTCTTAAAACTCAAAATTTAAAATAATAAAAATTATCAAATTCTAATCAAAAATCGAGTTTTTATTCCACGTTTTATTGAAACATAATCATAATTAGCAGTAATTATGATTTAAATTTATGGCATCTCCAAAAAATGTGTTATTATTATGTCTTCAATCATCCTGAAAAAATTGTATAAAATTGAACAAGAAATAAATAATATTTTTTAAAAAGCGGTTTAGGCGCTAGCGTTGGCCACATTCGGACGGGCAGGTGGACAAGACGGACAATTTGCCGTAATTCGACTTTTCAGTATGAAGAGCACGGATTCTGCTTATGCCACTTGTTAGATGGTTTTTTACCTGCATTTGACATTTGGAATTATCCACTTTTTGGTTACCAGGGCCCACCAATAGGAGTTTTTCTAGCGAAAATTCGCTGTTTTCTGACGCACGATTATGTAACTTTCTCTTCTTACAAAGTATTCGTAAGGCGAGAAAGAAAGATTATGAATTATTTTAAAAACTAGTGGTGCTACAACAGCACATACTTTCCCGTATTATTAGAAACAGTTACGTAGTACTGAAATATTGCACTTTCTGCGCTACTAACATCTTTTGTATTATTTGAAAACGTCGAATTCAACCAGGAAGCGAACAACTCACTGGTTCCAACCCAGTGTTGTCAAAACTATGTGAATTCTACAACTACATAAAAATATTAGATGTATGGCGAGCATTGTGCAACTACCTGCCAATGGTACTGGCACTTACAGGATGTGACAGTGCAGGCTACACAGCGCGCTGAAGCACCTATCGTTGCCGTTTGATCTGTTCGCCCGAGGCGGATCATCTGTCGGTCCTCCCTCCTCGTGGACGTCCAGATCCTGCATGCCGTGCGTGCGTGCCTTCCTCAATCCATTGCCGCCAACAGCGGGCGATGGTGTTGTCCGTACGACCGGTGTGGCGCGCAATACGAGTACGGCAACAGGACCAACCAGGCTCCCGCAGACCCAAGATGCGGCCCCTCTCGAAAGCTTCTATCTAACCAACCAGCTGTCGAACGCGTCGCCTAGTCATAGTGTACGTGCAGATGACGCTTTGGTGACGTTACCCGATGTCTAATGGCCGATTATCTCGCCACATGGGCGCGACGTAATACTCCTACCTCCGACCACCCAGTGCCCGGTCGACCGGGAAAACGAAATCATTGGCTTAGCCAATGGTGTGCAAAATACCCACCAAGCTTGCAGCAGATCAATGGGGTCCTTCGGGGTGCAGCTTCTTTTTTATGACAGCTTCTTTATTCATTCGTGAAAATATCAACATAAAAACAATTACCTCCTTTGCATACAGCTATATTAAGTCACAACACAAAACACGTAATTCACAGAAAGTCGCGACCGCGAAACGAAATTCCATTTTTGCGTTCCCTGCATTGTGGATACTCACTTATTTTTAAGCAATTTTTATTTCAAATATGTCAACATAAATAATTTTTAAAAGATTAATGTGTAAATGTATAACAAAAGGTCGAATGTAAGAAACGAACAAAGAAATAATATACAAAATTGCAAATTCTAATTTACGTCGCTTACAGCTGTCTGAAGCGCAGTAAATTTGCAGCAGGTTATTATGTTTGTCATGAAATTATAGAAAAACTACTCGTATTATAAAAAACTTAAGCCTGACCTTATTTGAAGATGTAGTTTTGATAAATACATTTCATTGAGAGAAAAATTGTATTGTCACAATTGTAGTTGTAAAAAAGACGCCGAAAACGAGCTCAGTCCGTTCCGAACGGACTATTGTTTGTCACGAAATTGTAGAAAAACTACCCATATTTTCAAAAAATTCAACATGACTTTATTTGAAGATCTGTTTTTGATGAGCACATTTCATTAAGAAAAACAATTGTATCTTCACAATTATTGTAGTTGTAGGAAGAAGCCAAACTTTTTTAACTTTTTTAAAATTCTTGCAGAACCACGCATTTTAACGAACATGAAACCTGCACCATTCTCTTAAGCTTCGTTTATGCTATCTACGGTCCCAATTTAATAAAAAATCGTTATGAGGATTTTAAGAAATTGCCTATGTTTGACACACAATTTCGCAGAAAATGAACAATTTTTTTGAAAAACTGAACATGACCTTATTTGAAGATCTGTTCTTTATGGATACATTTCATTAAGAAAAAAAAATGTGCCATAATTGTTTTTTTATTAAGTTTTGATAAATCAGTTTTTTCAACCAACATGAGACCTGCGCCATTCTCTTAAACGACCTTTAAATATTCAACATCAAAATTTAATTAAAATTGTTGGCGCCGGTTTTTCGAAAATTTTGAAAATACCCCAGAGGCCTTATGTAAAGTACCCCCCCCCCGAGTTAAAATATCAGTTTTAAATTCAAGGGTCCACGAGATTAGTCAGATCTATCGGGGAATACCAATTTTGAGAAAATCGGTTGAACGGTTTAGTCGCTAATGTTGTTCACAGACAGACGAAGGGACGTTTTGCTTTCAATTGTATTGTCGGTATCAAGTACCTACAAACCAGGGATTCTGGCTGCACGACGTGTTAGGGGAATTTTTTCTTAATTTAGCAACTGGATTTATCCACTTTGTCGATATCAGGGCCCGGCAGTGTATTATTTTTTGCCGAAAATCCGCCTTATTTACGGGTAGCATTACATATGGGAGAGTAAAAAATTACTTTTGGCGCCGATATATGGCAGCTGGGAAGAGTATGCGGCAAGCCCGAAAAGCTATCCCAGGACCGAAGAAATTAGTAAATTAGATAGTACAAGACAGTCTGTGCCATTCAGTAGCACCACTAAATTGTAATGTTATTATTGAATTTCTGCGTTTGTGAATATTTTATATTCACGAGAGGAAGGATTTTTTTGCAATTGAGTGAATATAATATTGAGAATCTCAGATTGAATGAAAATAGTGGCAAGCATATGAGTATTGCCCCACTGTGCGTGGGCTGCGTGCCCGCGAGAGCCCTTCTTGCTTGGACCGCTCTCTCGTCGTGTTGCAGATCCGCGTGTTCACCGAGACCCGGCAGCCGATCATGGCCTTCCTCGGAGTGCCCTATGCCGCGCCGCCAGTTGGAGAGCTGCGCTTCGCGGTGAGTACCGCCCCCCTCCACACACACACACTCCCAACGCCACTCACTTCGCCGCCCCCGCCTTCGCTCCTCGCCGCCGCCCGCGCCGCCGCCCCCATCGCCACCAGCACCGCCACGTCCGCCCGCGACGCCGCCCCTATCAGCCCTTCCACCGCCCACGCCCTGCCACTGCCGCGCGGCTGCTGAATACTTAATGCGGCGCCCAGCCAGACGGATTAATTATACACGAGGCGTGGCAGCGGGCGGCGCCGGGCGGCGGGGGCAGGGGCGGGGGCTGGGCAGGCCGCGCGAGGGCCTGGGTTCATTATTAACAGGCGCCGCCCGCCGCACCCCTCCCCGCCCACCGCGCGACTCGGCGAAAAATCTGGAAGAGCCGTCGGAGTCTCTCGAGCGCTGCCATATTTATACCACGAGATGGGCTTCGGATCCGCGGTGGGCGAGAGTGCGGCTAGGAATTGATGCCGAAGTGCGGAGAGGGAGGGTGGATCGGGGCCTCTGCAGTTTACTTTTAAGATTTGTTGGTCGCTAGGTGCAGAGGGGGAAAACCAAAGCCTGAATGCCAGGGGGAATGGAGAGAACCAGGGAGGAAATGAGCAAAAGATGGTCAAGGGAAAAGAACGGAGTGGAAACTATGGGAAGAAAAGGACTATGGAAGCGCATGAATATGTGGGTTTGATGGAGGAGAGGGTCACGGATTAAGTGGACCAAAAAGAGCGTTTGTAAGAAATGCACTGTTAAATAAAGAATGCAGGGAACGAGAAGAAAAATGGAACAATTTCGGAAAATAAATGAGCAAGGTGTGCATCTGATTAGAAAGGGTGAGTGGGGACTGATAAGAAAGGAGATGAAGTGGGCGCGGGTGGCGGTGGCAGAGGCCGATGGATCGTGAGACGAGGAGTGAGCAACCGCATGGGTTTGGCCGCATGCTGCAGGTCCCCAATGTGGTGGATATGGAGGTTGTGGGTGCGGAGGCGATTGCTGTGGAAGTGAAAGGTGTGGAGATGATGGGTATGGGCGCGGTAGGTACAGAGGTGGTGACGGTGGAGGTAGTGGGTGAGAAGGTGATGGATATGGAGGTGGTGAGGGTGGAGGTAGTGGGTGTGGAGGTGGTGAGTTTGGGGTGGAGGTGGTGGGTGTGGAGGCGATGGGTGTGCAGGTGGTGGTTGTGGAGGTGGTGGAGATGGTGATTGCGGTGACAATGGAGTGGGTGCGGGTGGGGGTGGCGGAGGCCGAAAGTGCGCGAGGCGAGGAGTGAGCGTGCGCGTGTGCGTGGGCACGGGCGTGCCGTAGGCCCCTGAGCGCCACGCCGGCTGGAACGGGTCGCTGTTCGCCGGCAGTTGGCGCGCCGCCTGCCCGCAGCCCCTGACATTCGCCACCGCCGCGGGACCTGTGCAAACCGACGAGGACTGTCTCACGCTCAACGTGTGGACGCCCGACGTGAGTACTCCTAGGCTTACAAAATGGGTCCACAATTACTATTACTAAAGCATGCTAAATATCTGAAGAACTATTGAATCCACTCGAGAAAGCCGCTGGCAAGCATTCAAAAATATTCAAAGCGTAGGCTTCCGCTGCCGGTGTCAGTATGTACTTGTCTCTCTGGGGGACACGTATCCTAGGCACAGATACCAATGTTTCGGCCGTCATGCTGCAACCTTCCTCAGGGCGAAATGCACTGCGAGGAAGGTCGCAGCATTACGGCCGAAATGTTATCGTCTGTGCCTAGACCACGGCGTCTCCCGGTCAGCTAAGCACATATATTCAAAAACGTTATTAACATCTTTTTGAGAAATTGGAAAGAGAAAAACTTCCGTGATATTGTCAAAGATCTTATAACATCTTTTAAATTTTGGGAAGTAATATGTCGCTAAAAGTACACTTTCTACACTTGCACCGAGGTTTCTTCCCGGAAAATTTTGGTGAGGAATGAGCATGGGGAACACTTTCATAAGTAGACTTTAGCTACCGAAAAGAGGAATCAAGGCAAACGGAATCCATTAGGAGTTGGCCGATCTTGTTGAACCATTTAGAGGGATACTTCAAAGGCAAAATAAAACAAAAAATGTTCATTTCTTACTTTCTAGGTTTATGAGAATTTTGAATATTGTCAAGTTAAGAATGAAGAAAATACACTGACGTTTGTGAAAACTGCATTACCAAGAAGGAGACATACTATTAAAATGCAATTTATACCTCAGCGTAGAAATATCACAACACACAAATGATTAGAATTACAGAACTGTACCTGCATTTTGACCTTGGGCATTTAGTCCCGTGTGAAGCCGCCACGCGCGGATATCAGAGCTTCTAGACGCCGTGGCATGGATTCAAAGAGCCTGGATATACTGCTGGGGAACACACTGCCGCGCGGTGTCTATGTGACTACAAAGACTCGACAGTGGCTGTGCAAGGACAAGAACGAACAAGTTGCTGACCAATTATATCCCAGGCATGTTCGATAGGCGACACGTCAGGCGATTGTGCGGGCCAGGGAAGCAATGGTACCCGTCGTACTTCGCGGATAGCTTGCACATTCTTCGCCACATGAGTCCATTGTCCTGCTGAAATATGGCATGTGGAGATGCTTGCACGAGGGGCAGTACCTCGAGCTCTAAAACCTCCCTAATGTAGCGGTTGCTGTTCAGATTGCTCTCAGTACGTACGAGATCGCACATTGTAGTCAATGGAGCACCAAATTATCACTCTTGGCGTTTGTCCACTATTGCGCGGAACAATGCAGACTGACAGATTGCGATCACTACAGTAGCGTCGAACAAGTATACGGCCATTGCTGTAGCACAAATTGAAGCGGGACTTGTCCGTAAACACCACATTTTGCCACTCAGCACACCAGTGAACAAGTTCATTTGCGCATTGCTGTCTAAGACATTGATGGTTTATGGTTAACGGATTCCGACGCAGTGGTATGCGTGCTCCCAGTCCAACCCTCGGCAGACGGCGCCGAACGCGTCCACGCAGATACGGCCACACCCGCTCCAAAATCGGGCCAACACTGTGGACGACGCCGTTCGGTCGGTTGTAGTCATGCGGACAAGATGGCGGTCATCTCGCGCTGTGGTGACATCGTGTGGTTCTGTACCCGCTCGTTGCTCCTTTATTCAGTGGTTCCATACACTCTTCACTGTCGTAGCAGCGAGCCCCTTTCGAGCCGCAATATTACGGTATGGCAAACGTGCTTCCTATGGACCGATCATTCTCCCCCTGTCGAACTCACTCAGATGCTGATAATGCGCCCTTTGGCGTCGAAGAGGTATAATAGCACTACTTGCATGTTTGCACATCGTTTGACGGCTCTACGCCGCCTAGGTATGACATAACACTAACCTGAACTGTCACACAAAGAGGATGCTGCTAGGCCAACGTGCAGGCCATCTCTATGTAAATTTTATCACTTCTTATGGATTCCGTATTCTACACATCTACTGATCTTAAGTGATTCCGACCTGTGTGTTGTATTTCTCACAAAGAGCAGTGTATTAAAAACTTTGCTATTAGAAACGCATTTCTTTGGGAAACCTTGCATGATGGTGAACAAGATATTTGAATTCAGGAGAAAATAGTAGTGCTAAAACAACACATACTTTCACGTAATATTTGTAACTAATAATTGTAGTTATAGGTCGACGACGAAAAAAAATTAACTTTTACTTTCTTCTAAAATTCAGATGGTTAAACGAAAATGAGTCATGCGCCAGTTTTGTAAGTCTCTTCGCTAACAAAGGAAAAAGTTTAATAAACAAATTTGGAGCAATTTCTGAAAAAAATTGAAAATGTTGAGATTTCATGTAAAGTAAGCACCGCCCAAAAATTATTTTCGTTCGTTTAAAAAATAGTGTGAACGTCGTCCAGCGTTGTCGACAGACATAACGACTGACGAATGGATTGACATCCGTTTCACCGTCCATAGTCTTTACTTTAGTTATGTAATGCTGCGCGAAAAAACGGCGGATTTTCTGCAGAAAAACTATTACAGGGCTCTGGTGACGAACAAGTGGATAAATTCACTTGCTAAATTAAGAAAAAAAAATCTCCTTACACGTGGTGCTACCAGAATCCCTATCTTGTTGTTGAAACCGAAAAACCAATTGAAAGCAAGTCTGTCCGTCCGTCTGTCTGTAAACAACGTTAGCGACTAAACCGTTCAGCCGATTTTCTCCAAAATTGATACTCCTCAATTGATCTAAATGATCTCGCGGCCCCTTGAATTTGAAACAGATATTTTAATTTTGGAGGGTACTTTATATGAAGCTCCGGGAACATTTTCAAAATTTTCAAAAAAATGGCACCAACAATTTTGACTAACTTTTGTTGTTAGATAGTCTGAAGGTCATTTAAGAGATTGGCGTAGGTCTCATGTGGGTTGAAAACTCTGAATTTTCGAAAATTGCAAAAGGTTTAATTTTTGTCGGCTTCTTCCTCAAACTATCAAATTGCAGATAAAGATTTTTCCTCCATATCAAATTTCTTCTCCAAAACGAGTTCTTTCATTAAGGCCATGTTCATTTTTTGAAAATTTTAGTTTGTTTTGCATAATATTGCGTTCAATATCTGCAATTTTGAAAAATTACGAAAACATAATTTTCACAAATGCAGCTCAACCTTTTTACTTTCCCGTATACGTACGTATACACGGAGTGATATACGTAGTATAGGGAAAGTTATGTAATGCTGCGCGAAAAAATGGCCAATTTTCGGCGGAAAAAAATTAATTGCCGGGCCGTGAAAACGAATCAGTGGATAAAACCAGTTGCTAAATTAAGAAAAAAAATCCTCTATCTCGTGGTGTGGTCAAAATCCATGATTTGTTGCTTCTTTATACTTAAAAATCGATTGACGGCATTCCGTCCGTCTGTCCGTCTGTGGTCAACGCTAGCGCCTAAACCGTTCGGTCGATTTTCTTCAAAATTGATATTCCCCAGTCGATCTGATTCTAGTCGAAGCTTTGTGATTTTGAAAAAGATTCTTTAAAATTTGGGGGTACTTTATACGAAGCCCCCCGGGGATTTTCAACATTTTCTCAAAAACGGCTCCAAATTTTTTCTTTAAATTTCTTGTTTGAATAGAGGAAAATACACTTTTTAACATGGCATAGGTCCGATTTTCACGTACAGCTCTGAATTTTCGAAAATTGTGAAAGTTTGAATTTTTTTCGGCGTCTTTCTCCAACTACAAAATTGAAGATAGAGATTTTTTCTTCAAATAAAATTTGTTCTGCATATTGAGTTCTTTAATAAAGGTCATGTAAATGTTTTTCACAATTTTGGTAGTTTTCGTGTAATATTGCGTGCAATATGTGCAATTTTAAAAAATTACAAAAACAAAATTTTCTCAAAAACGGCTCCAAATTTTTTCTTTAAACTTTTGGTAGGGATAGTGGTAAATGTACTCTATCAATGACATAAAAGCCATTTTGGTCTGTGGGTTGGTTTTTTCAAAAATTACAAAAATGTAAATTTTTTACTTGTCTCTCACGTCGTTAATATTTACATTATCGGCGATTTTTTTACATTATTATATTTACGAGTATACATGCTTTAAATAATGTCAAGTAAAGTTTCTCGAAAACACTACCGTTTTCTGTGAAAAGTAGCTCAAATTTCGACATTTTCAGAAATGCTCAAACGTCATTTTCTCGTATATGGCTGCAATTTTTTTCTTGAAACTTTTGTAACGGATAGTGCTAATTACACTCATTAGTATAGCGTGAAGTTTATTTTGAGTTTTTTTTGTTTTTTTCAAAAATTATATAAATGTAAATTTTTTGAAAGATCTTTCACATCTTTAATATGCACATTATCCGCAATTTGTAAAGATGATTATATTTGTGAGTGTAAGTGCTTCAAATAAAGTATTTTGAAAACTCAAAACTTTTCTGTGAAAATGAGCTTCAAATTTCGCATTTTTAGTAGTGCTAAAACGCCATTTTCTCTTAAACAGCACATAATTTTTATAAGAAAATTGCCATTTACGGCTAGGTTTTTGTGTTCTTTAATATTCTAAAATTAATGTTTCTGTTCTACCCATAGGAAACCGAAAAATTAAGAAAATGACAAAAACATGTACTTTTGGCGATGATAGATGGTAGCTGGCAAGAAAGAGTATGTGGCAATTCCGAATAGCTAGCGAAGACCCAGGAAAATAGAAAACTAATACGGGAAAGTCTGTGCCATTCTGTAGCACCACTAGTTATTCTATAATATTCGAATGCCAGTACATGTGCCCAATCTACGTATTATTGGAATGAAATCGCGTTGCATTCTCTCTTCCTCTCGATCAGGAAGGGTATCCAAACAGACTTTTCGCTAACAAAGAAAGATCGCTGGCGGACGTCTTAAGTATCATTGCGAGTTTTATAATATTTGTTCTTTACAAATTCAGTAAAATTGCAGATTTTTTATTCTAACGGTAACCTACAGAAAATCACTAGGGAACCACCATTGCCAGAATGATAGATAAAAGTTATCCCATCCGCAATGAAATTTCATTGCAAATTGTAATTGTTTGCAGTGTTAAAACATATTTTGAAACAATATGAACAATTATATTTAAAATATTTTTTAGGTTTGCAAACATTTCAATGAAATTTCGTGAATTCCTAAATGCTTTACAAGAAGTGCTTCTAAAATTCAATTATTGTAGTGTCTTAAAATATAACATGCATACGTATTTGATAAAACGATTTGTTACTATTAAAAATTACTATGGAAACGTGTTAAAAAACTTCAAACAAATTTGGCGGTTTTCTTTAGCAAATAGCAATTTTCCAGTGAAAATAATTAGTACGATCTTGGCGATCAAGTTATATTACCTTCCCAACACAGACTACATTTCAGTTTCAATCCCACAAATATCGTATGAGTTCGAAGGTGGTCATTTGGACGCTGGTCGTCATCCTATGAAATTGGAACCTTGACGTGTGCACGGCCATCTGTAGAGCGAGGACAACAGAACATTGAAGGTTTCTAATGTTCATTCTTTGAAAAAGTTTAGCCATTATAAGCTACATCTAAGGAAAATTTCAAATAATCAATGTTAATGATCACCAGCTTAATATTGCGTTCACTATTTGGATGTTTTTAACATCCCAAAAATCTACTGGATACACATTTTTCCAGATTATTATAAAACCAGTTCAATAAATATAAGTGTTTATTCACATTATTATTGTAAGACATTGAAATATCTAAGTGTAAGATGTTATTTGATTAATAACTTCCCTGGAGGTCTGAAAATAAAGAAACCGATAAGGTGAGAAAATTAAAATAATTGCGAGTGATTGATAAAGTTGAACAATCCAATGAAAAACAATGTTTTTGCTTCGTATAATGTAACCTTATTTAATTACATATATATAAACATGTTAATAAAGATGTTATTTTTTAAATCGCGAAAAAACACCGTGAAATTGTACGCTTTTGTTTTCAGGGGTTGTTGTCAGACACAAACACACGACATACGTTTATTTATGAGTGTCGACGCGCTGAATCCGAATCTGAAGCTAGAATTGCACCACCACCACCTTCCTTTTTTTAATCGCAAAAACCGTGGTGAAATTGTACTTCTTTTTTTGTTTTTTTGTTTTCGGCGATTGTTGTCAGGCACGAAGATATGACACGATTCTCTGTGTATGTCGACGCGCTGAAAACAAAAAACATTTCTGTAAAAAAAGATTGAACTTTCGCATTTTTAGTTTAACCGCTTAAACGTCATTTTTACTTTCCCTTATAAATACGTATACACGGAGTGATATTAGTATAGGGAAAGTTTATGCTGCGAGAAAAAATGGCCAATTTTCGGCGGAAAAATATTAATTGCCGGGCCGTGAAAACGAATAAGTGGATAAAACCACTTGCTAAATTAAAGAGAAAAATTCCCCTAATACGTGGTGTAGCCAGAAACCTTGTTTTCTAGGTCCTTGATACCGAAACCCCCAATTGAAAGGAAAACGTCCGCCTGTCTGTCCGTCCGTCCGTCTGCCCGTCTGTGAACACTGCTAGTGTCTAAACCATACGTACGATTTCTTCCAAAATGGATATTCTCCGGCCAATCTGGTTCTAGTCGAAGCTTTGAGATTTTGAAAAAAGATTCTTCAAAATTTGGAGGTACTTTATATGAAGCCCCCCGGGGATTTTCAAAATTTTCAAAATTTTGTATGAATAGAGTAAAATACACTTATTATCATGGCATAGGTCAGATTTTCACGGATAACTCTGAATTTTCGAAAATTGTGAAAGTTTGAATATTTTTCAGCGTCTTTCTCCAACTACAAAATTGAAGATAGAGATTTTTTCTTCAAATAAAATTTGTTCTGTATATTGAGTTCTTTCATAAAGGTCGTGTAAATATTTTTTCAAACTTTTAGTAGTTTTCGTGCAATATTGCGTGCAATTTGTGCAATTTTAAAAAATTACAAAAACATCATTTTCTCAAAAACGGCTCCAAATTTTTTCTTCAAACTTTTGGTAGGGATAGTGGTAAATGTACTCTATCAGATGACATAAAATCCATATTGCTCTATTGTCACGACCTTGCCTTCTTGTCTCCCTCCCAAAGTTGGGTGGTGGCACGATAGGTGAGGCAGTAACCAACCACCTAGTGCCTGGTCCAACAATTGGGGTAAAATTACCTCGCGTATGGGAGGAGACAGGTGACTCGAGTAATACTCCCTTGTTACTCGTTATTGTGGCTTTAATAAAGTTAAGCCACAACGCACTCATATAAGAAGGTCCTAGCAGACTTTCTTTCCAAGGGAAAGGGTTCAAGATTTAGTACACTGGGATTAGATTGAGAACACTTTTGTCGTATGTTTTACGAAAATAACAACAAACAATATATATTCTGTACTCAAAATTAGTACATCAAAATAACATGAATTGACTATTAATGTCCTGTTTAAATCTGATTTGAAAAAACCAAAAATTGTTACAAAATATAAGAAAAATCTAATTGCAAATAAACCCTTGAAATCTTCCAATTAAATTCAAAAGAATGGGTTCAAGAATCGGAATTTCAATAATACGTTACTAATACACGATTATCTCTACACACATTTCCTGAAATACACATACAATTATACACACTCAAAATGTTGTACCTGTAATTACCATTCATATATAACATAAATCGATAATATCAATACCATGTCCTATACAAAAAATATCAATCTTCTAATTGTTCTAACAAATTCACTTGATTCAATTAGAATGTATAACTGTTATTGGTATTACAATATCTAGTCTTATCAACTCTAAGCAGAAAGTTAAGTTAATTTACTCTTAAGAGATCTCTAACTTCAAGAAAAATGTTAAGTTAAATGCTACACAGTTAAGCTTTGCATCCGACACAATATGTCAATCGATCGAATATTTGTCTATCTTTACTTCTGAATTTATTTTTCAGTAACACCTTTTAAATATCTGCGTCCAGTAACGAAGCTGTATTTCGATTTGGCACACGGATATGTATTCAAAAACTCATGACTAAAGTCAAGCAATATTACAGTTAACCATCTAGTAAAATATGCTACTAAAATCGTTCTACATCTGGCCCACGTTTCTGCCGCTAACTTGAAATGGGTTAGCCGAACTCACG
This sequence comes from Acheta domesticus, assembly GCA_031308135.1. Classification (NCBI taxonomy): domain Eukaryota; kingdom Metazoa; phylum Arthropoda; class Insecta; order Orthoptera; family Gryllidae; genus Acheta; species Acheta domesticus. Next base: position 104,343,281 of record JAHLJT010009436.1, on the reverse strand, counting down.
ATGTCTCCCGCGACGTGCGAAGCCTTGAAGTTTTTCGGGGTCGTCCGGGAAGGAACTCGAACACGAAAAATTCCCGTTGACTGCACTGTTCTCCTCGGGGCTCGCGTCGTTGGCGTCGGCGTTGCAGTAGCGTCCAATGATCGAATTTCATTCGAGCTGGTTCAAGTATTCTTATACAAAAAGCTTTTCTAAAAGCTTGTGTACTGTCGAAATCTTGAACTGGCGTGGTCCGTCGTTCCAGAAGTTCGTTCAGAGTACCTTCTCGTTCCGCTGGTTTTCAGTAAAATGGCCGAGTTGGTCTCTTCTTGCTCTTAATTCTCCGATATTCGTTTGCTTTATTCCCATTGGTCGATCGCGTCGTTCCGCTGACCGATTTCGTTATCACGCCTCTAGTACTAGTGATAAGCGCTCCTGGTAGCTTATTTTGAAACTACGTACGTCGCCTGGCGTTCTCTCCTGGTTAATGTTGTAACTACTTGATCTCCAAGATAACAGGACGCGTTTACGAAGAAAAAACGGATATTTTCTTGCTGTAAACGGCTTTAGCGGTTACACTATAGGTTGTTTTTTTCGGTTTAAACGGCACATACTTTTTAAAAGAAAATTGCCATTTAATACTAGTTTTTTGTGTTCTTTAATATTCTAAAATTAATGTCTCCGTTCTACCAATAGGAAACCGAAAAATGAGGAAAATGACAAAAATATGTACTTTTGGCGGTGATAGATGACAGCTGGCAAGAAAGAGTTTGTGGCAATTCCGAATAGCTAGCGAAGACCCAAGGAAATAGAAAACTAATACGGCAAAGTCTGTGCCATTCTGTAGCACCACTAGTTTTAAAAGCGGCTACAAATTTTTAAAAGAAAATTGCCATTTAGGTCTAGTTCTTACTGTTTTCTAAAATTAATGTTTCCGTTCTACCATGAAAAATTCGAAAAATAGAGAAAATGTCACAAAAATGCACTTTGGCAATTCCGAATAGCTAGACCAAATGCAAGGAAATAGAAAACTAATATGGGAATGCTCATGCCATTCTGTAGCACCACTAGTTTACTTAAATTTTCTCAACTAATGTAATATCGGACGGTAAGGAATATGCCTCTATTCTCATTTTCGGGTAATGCTGGTTTTTTTTCGAAAATTGGAATAAACATTTCAAAACTACAAAATTGAAGTTAGAGATTTTTGCCTTGGACAAAGTCTATTGTGCAAAATAAGCTGTTTAAAAAAGATCATGTATTTTTTTTAAACTCGTAGTTTTTGCGTAATTTCTGATTGACATTAATACAATATATATAGATTTGACACTAACTACGGACCATGAGAAAATTTGAATGAATGATAAGAAAAATAATTAATAATTAAATTTGTTCAAAGAATTGGTCGGCCCGACCGGGATTCGAACCCGGGCCTTCTGGTTTACGCCCAGCTGCTCTGACCACTAAGCTACCGAGTCAACCAACCCTTTGAACAGTTTTCACGAGCGCACTATCGCTCCTTATATGTATATATAATTGTCGCGACAAGGTGACGGGATGGTGACAATTATATAAAAATAATTAATTTAATTTTAATTATAATTTACTATTGAAAATGCCAATATCAAATCTCCTTTTAATTGCTCGCTTTTTAGTTTCCCGTATACGTACGTCTACGGAGTGATATACGTAGTATAGGGAAAGTTATGTAATGCTGCGCGATAAAATGGCGAATTTTCGGCGCAAAAATATTAATTGGCGGGCGCTGATAAAGAAAAAGTGGATAAAACCGGTTGCTAAATTAAGAATAAAAATCTCGTAACACGTGGTGCAAAACTATCTCAAATTTGCACATTTTCAGGAACGCCAAATGCCATTTTCTCAAAATGGTTTCAAAATTTTTGTTCAAACTTTTCGAACGGATAGTGCTAATTGCACTCTTTAATATGGTGTTAAGTTAATGTTGGGGATTTGTTTTTGTTTTTTTCAAAATTTTTTAAATTTTTTATTTTTTGAATGTTTTTTCACACGGTCAAAATGCACATTTACAGCAATTTGTAAACAACATTGAATTTGTGAGTGTAAGTGCTTCAAATGACTTCCAATGAAGTTTTTCGAAAACTCAAACATTTTCTGTAAAAAAGAACTTCAAATTTCGCATTTACAATAGCGCTTAAACGCCATTTTCTTGAAAACGGCTCCAAATTTTTCAGGGAAAATTGCCATTTAAGGCAAGGTTTAACGGTTTTTTATATTCTTAAAATAATATTTTTCTTCTACTATTGGGAAACCGAAAAATTAATAAAATGTCAAAAAAATGTAGTTTGGGCGACGATAGATGGCTGCTGTCAAGAGTATTGGCAAGTCCGAATAGCTAGCCGAGACCAATCGAAACAGTAAACTAATGCGGGAAAGTCTGTGCCATTCTGTACCACCCCTAGTTTTACTTTTTACCCAATTTATATTCTCTATGTATTGATGTATTTCTTTTAAAGCAATCCGCAAAGCGTAATAGAAATTTCGCCACAATGCCGCTTCGATATTTGTAAAGCTAATTGTTGCCGAACGTCGAGATGGTGGCGGTGATAAGATACAGCTGCTTTAGTCAGCTCTTGGTGGTGTCACTCTACTTTTTAGTACTTCCTTTTGTGTAGAATTTCGTAGTAGGTTTTTATAAATTACTCCTCAGAATGCCAAGTGAGGTATGTTGTATGCCATTTCATATCATCTGATCCCCCGAAAAATTTACCGCGTATTGAACAAAAGAAAAACGATGAACCGATATTGTAACTGTTATCTTAAGACGAAATTCAACTCACGAGTGAGCAGCCAGAATTTGAGTAATTATTTTGATGTCAATTGCATATATTCTAACTAGCAAAGTACCCGGCGTTGCTCGGGTTTTTTCATATTCAATCATTGTGAAAAAGAAAATGTTTCCGTGTCCCTTCGTGACTCAGTGTATCTGTTTCTATCTGCCTATCTCTGTTCCTCTCAGTCTCTTTCTGCCTGCCTTTCTGTCTTTGTCTCTCTCTATCACTGTCTCTCTATCTCTACCTCTCTGTTCCTCTCAGTTTGTCTATCTCTGTGTGTGTCTCTCTGTCTTTCGCTGACTATCTGTGTCTCTCTCTGGGATTCTGTCTGCTTCTGTGTCTGCGTCAGTCTGTTTCTGTCTGCCCCTCTGTCATTCTATGTCTGTATTTCTGTCTGTTTGTGTCTCTATCTTTTTGTGGCTCTCTTTGTCCCTCTGTTTCCCTCCCCCCTCTCTCTCTCCCTCTGTGTCTGTCTGTTGTTTGTCTGTGTAACTGTCTGACTGTCTCTCTCTATTTCTTACTATCTGTGTGTGTGTGTTTCTGTCTCTTGTCTCTCTGTCTGTCTCTCTCTCTCTCTCTCTGCTTACGCGCGCAGTCTCTCTGCGTCTGTCTCAGTCACACTCTGCAACTCTCTATTGCTCTCCGACTCTCTCCATCTCTCTCCGACTCTTTCCCACTCTCTTCGACTCTCTCCGACTCTCTCTGGCTCATTCTCACTGCCTCTCTCTCTCTCTCTCGCGCGCGCGCGCGCGCGAAATTAAATTACAATGAAGCGCAATTTTGTTCTGCTGTGCCATGTAGTAGAGTTACAACAGAATTAACAGCACGCTTCTGAGTCGAAAAACACGTGTAAGTGCCAACTTTACGGAGATCTGTCACATGGTGTCGGAATTTGCCTCTTATGTATATACCAACATTGATCTGCTCTGCCTTCCTCAGAGTCTTGTAGTATTTTATTAACACTATAAATTTTAAAAAAATATTGGTTTTATATAATAATTCTGATAGTTCATGTATTTGTCCTTTGAGCTAATTTTAGTACCTCTATAGGAAAGCAGAGTGGATCAAAATTTAATAGCAATATGCTGTAAAATAAAATAGAAAGCAAATTACAGTATTTAGTAAAATTTGAACCAATTACATTAAACATAATTTAAAACCTCATGGTTTACATAAAATTGATTTTTTTCTTCTTTCAAGGGATTTAATAAGAAGGCCCCTGACAACTGGTATTTTGTTGGAATGACATAAACCACAGTGTTAAAGATTATTATTTTCAGGATTCAAGTTTTAATAAAGTTATATAATTTTTTGGCAGAATTTAGTAGGAACCATATATTAGGTATTAGTTTTGCCACCATATGAGTAAAGGAGCTCATCCCGATTTTTTGTGGCTAGTTAGGGATGCACGCGCAAACAGCTAGCGTTCCTTGTGGAGAAAAGTTAAACAACTGAAGCCAACGCCATCTTGAATTTACGCCCAAACCCGTTTTGCTTTCCAGAGGGCGATGCTGAATTACACTGACTTTCTCTGAAGTGGTATTTTTTTAAAATTATTTTTATTTTTAGTCGCATCAACATCGCTGTTTTTAGCGACTTCCTGTATAATACCGTTACAATATAATTATGATGCAGTTAGTTACAATACAACAGTATAAAATTATAACAATTTCATTTACAATTTTCTTACAATAGTAATAAAAATTCAGGGACAACAATTACAGTTTACATGAATCCATAGGCTTTAAATGTCCATAAATATGTTAATGGTTAAACAAAACTTGATTATTTTTTTCTTGGGCTTCTTAGAATGCAGTATTGATTGGTGGTTAAATCCATTTGATACTCTTCGACAGTTATACCTGGAACATACTTTGAAAATGTGATCAGGGTTTAAAGGTGTATTACATAAATCACAGGAGGGTGGAGGTGATTTTTGAATCAAATAGAGATGGCTTAATTTACAATGTCCAGTTCGTATTCTTGAAAGGACTACTTGCCCCCTGCGTCGGAATTTTGTGTCGGTGCCTAGTGCATAAAAACTGTTCATAGATTTATGTAGATAGCTGGCTTTATAATTTGTCCATTCATGGCTCCATTTATTTTTCGTTTCTTCCTCAACAAATTTTAAAATGTCTTCAACTGTACATGATACGTTATGTACATTTGTTGATATTTGAAAATCAATTAATGTATTACTTATACTGGCGCCTCTGGTTATGAAGACCGGTTCAATTTGAGAAGGGATCCATACTAGAATCAAATTTATTCCCGCCTTGCTGATCTGAAGATATCCTTCTATAATAACGATGTTTATTTCTGTTTTAGTACTCTTGCTCCAGTTGATTGATGATAATGAGCTTGTGAGCAGAATGACATTAGGAGAGTGAAGCTTGGGGATGTATTTAAGTGCTGACATTAAGGCAAAGGACTTTGTAGTTTTATGGCTGGCATATTGCTTAAGCTGGAACTTTATTGTGTTATCAGGCATGCATACTATGGCTTCTTTTCCGGTTTCATTGGAACTGCCGTGAATGGAGATTACAGAATAGTTGGAGTAGTTTGCGTCAATATAATTCAAGGACTTGTTTAGCCATTTGTCAGTTAATAGTTTTCTCTTTTGATATTTGGTTAAGGTCAAGTCTATGTTGACGTTTGGAATAGTCCAAGGTGGCACAGCAGGAATTCTTTGTTTATCAATATGGTTGTATTGAATATTGAATTCATTTAGTAAATTTTTAACTCTGGAGTAGAAAGGTTTGTGATGAGGGTAGTCTTGATGTACAGTTGGCAATGGGGAAAATACATCATTATGTATAATAGGATTAATTGAAGAGGCAGCTTTAATTGGTAGAGGTTAATTCAGATAGTGAAATAGGTTAATTAAGTTGACACGTTATCCAGTTTTCTTCTTTATCCAGAATAATTTTGTTGATTTTCCAGCTCATTTTTATATGGAATAAGCTCACTGAGGTAGTTCACTGTGCTGGAATTTTTTGCAAAGGTATCAGCAAATTCATTGGCAATTAGTACAGGGTCAGTTACAACTTGATTTTCAATATGTATAAAGTTAATTGTATTATTTCTTTTGTTTCCGAGAATTCTTTTGACTTTTTCCCAACATTCAGATATACTATTTTGACTGGATAATGATGAAACATAGTTAGTCCAAGCTTTAACTTTGCTGTCTTCAATGGTTCTTCTGGCTGCAGCTCTGGTTCTCTTGTATTCAATTTTGTTTTCAAGGGTACTTTGTTTTTTATATCTATTAAAAGCATGTTTTGCTTTTCTGATAATCTCTTCACATTTCTCATTCCACCATAGTACCCTTTTCCTTTTGAATGAATTTTTATATTGACAAATTGAGTCATTTGCTGCTTTGGTGATGATATCTGAGAAGGATTGAATAGTTTTGTCTATATTCCCAACATCGTTGAGTAGTAAGCCTGAGTAAGGAAAACATCAATCTGATTTTGGTACTTAGTCCAGTCAGCAGTGTTAAAATTCCATTTCGGGGTGGCAGGCGGAGGTAAATAATTGCATTTGGGACAGAGGATGTTGATGAATATAGGATAATGATCACTATCATAAGGGTATTCGGATGCATTCCAATTACAATTTTGGGCGAATCGGGAAGAGGAAACGTAAGGTCAATGGCACTGAACTTATTACTGATGTTGATGTGAGTCGGATGTCCAGAATTCAGAATTATCAGTTCATTCTCTTCTATAACAGATTCAATTTTCAACCCTCTTCAGTCAGTTTTAGATGATCCCCAAAGAGAATGATGACTATTAAAATCTCCTGATAATATAAAAGGTTTTGGTATCTGTTTAATAATATCACATATTTCATTACTTTCAAAGGAATAGCTGTTTGGAATGTATATATTGCATATGCAAAGGATGGAGGGAGAAAGAATCTTAGTAGCAACAACTTCTATTTTTGATTCAATATTGAATTGTTCTGTGAGTAGATAATTTTTAGTACATAGGGCTACACCTCCACAAGCATAGTTCAAATTGCTTCTGTTTTTATTCAAGCATTTAAAACCATTTAGGTTGCCAAACTGTTTATCTTTAAAATTAGTCTCTTGAATACATAGAATATCTGGATTATGTAGATTAAAAAGAAACTGGATACTTTCCAATCTAGTATAAAAGCTATTAACGTTCTATTGTAAAAATTTCATAATTATTTTAGAAGTTATCAGAACTTATATCAGTTCCAGAATCTTCTTGTACTGAAGTAATAATTTTCAGTTTATTAATGATCCTTGTAAATCTATTTTTGATGGACCTTTCAGTGAGTTTAGGATAAGTCACAGTCATAATTTTTATAATAGCTTCAGTGTCATTGGAGTAATCTATTACCACTAATATGGGATCTGGAGATCAAAATGAAATTTCTAAAAATGATTTAAATTTATTATATGTTACAGGGAATTTATTTGGATTGGATTCAATCATATCTTTTATGGGGGCAATAAGTTCCTTAACAGAGTTAGGTGGTAAGGTGTCTTGATCATCGAGTTCTTCATTTTTGTTCTTCCTCTTTTTTTTCCTGGGTTGCTTTTGGGACACTTCAGCAGTAGTATGCATGTTATTATTTAATGTTTCTTGTAGTGATGAAGATTCAAAAGGAATACTCCTTTTATTTAAATTAGGAAAATTTGTACTGTCCATTGGAGGAGGTAAGTGGTCTTGTGTTAGAAATTGGGTTGGTTGCTTCTGAATATCTTCATTATCAGGTGTGATGTTTGGTATGTCAGTGAGGTTATGTTCTTTTCCATCATTCGAAGGCTTGGAAGGTCATTGACTGGCAATGTGTCCTTCTTGTTTGCATTGAAAACAAGTTATATTGTCTGTAGAGAAGTAAATTCTGTAAGTAGCGTCTTGATAATATAGTGATGTAGACTCTGGTAAATTTTTTACATCATCTGGATCAATGAAGACTGTCTTCAGAAGCTCATAATGTGGGATAGACTCGGTTCTGAAATACCAGCTCTGATGAATGTGATGTTGGTAGTGTTCTTAATTTGTTTGGCATGAAGCACTTTTAAAATTTCATCATGAGGAATCACCGGACAAACGTTGGAAATTATGACACTTACGTGTTTATTACTTAAAGGTCATACATGTAACTTGTGGTTATTGATTTCGATTACTTTGTGTCTTTCTGTAATTTACTGGACAGTTTCAGCATTAGAAAATAATATGCATATTCTGTTATTTGATATTCTTGATATGAATCTAATTTTACTAGGGTTCACAATAGAGGCAATTTTGGTTATATAGTCATTAATGCTGATGTCATCATTTGCTTCAATTACAATAGCTTGGCCTTGTTGGGAAACATATCGCTTTGAGCAACGTTGGAGTAAGATTTATTTACCTGTGTTTGTTAACTACTAGTAGAATTGGAGGTTAAGACTCCCCTGTTGTCAGAAGAATCCATTTCCTTTAAACCTTCAGGCACAATTGTAGGAAATCCAATGTTCTGTGAGTTTGTGCACGATACTAAAATACTAAAGTGTTTATTCACAACTCACTCGTGATTCAGTTCAAAACTAGTTCACAACTTTGTAAAAACAGTCGCACTACTAGACATGTCCGTATGCGGTGGATGACAAGCACGGAATGGTATTTTTAAGAACTGGTTAAGCATTGAAAAATAATTATTGTTGTTTCTTGATATTTTCCTAATATGAGGTTCAGAACTCCTCAAAATGAAATGTCTGCCTCACAATTAGTGGAAACTATTGCTTCATCATCTAGCAGAAGTACGTGTGGGGGAATTAAATATAGATTTATCAATGAATGCCAAACAGTATGTTTTGGGTTTTGTATTAGAGTTATGGAGTTGCATCATGTGAAAAATGCAAAACTGTGTTGAATGGTAGCCTACATTAAGCCATAGCAAAAAAGTTTTTTGCTTTGAAAAGTTTCAAAATAACTTCATACTTATATGTGTGATGTCTATTCCGCCAGTTTTAGTGAATATCTGCCTCAGCAGTGTGAAACAGGTTTATTCACAGAATTTGTGAAATTAATTGCGTTGCAAAATATTACTACTCAGCTATTACACAAACTCTTAAGAAATCCATTTTCTGAGTGGTTGTTGTGAAGAAAATAGTTCTGAAAACTGTTATGATAATAAGAATTTACTATATGTTGAAGTTCACCAACAGAGAATTACTTCAGCGAGGAAAAAGACAAAATATTTCAATTCTAGCATTTGGGGTGTTAATGTTTTCTTAGTAAGAAGCAGTCAGAAAATATTTTAAATGTAGTTTTCAGAATAATTTGTAGTACTATGAAAGAATATATAAACAATATCACTTTGGTTTTTATTTTCCTGTCTAGATACAGTTTTTCTGTCATTCTGTCATTTTTCTGTCATTTCTGCCTTTCTGCATGCATTCTGAATCTCGTTTTTAATTTGTGTATTTTTTTACTGATTAAATCAGCAGATTCTAGACATTTTCATGAAAAAGAAAGAAAACTAGTGATGCTTCCAACGCACGTACTTTCTCGCTCTTCTTCTGTATGGTCCTTAATGCTATTCCACTACTTCATAAACCAGCAGAAGTGTATTCTACCAGCAAACGTTTTCCGTACCGAGACCCGAAATCCGATACTCAAAGTTAACGAACCTGCACTTATACCACTACGCCAAACTATCACCGCATGGGTCGAACAGAGCCATTAAAGAATCTAAGCGACCTATAAAATGCTAAATGCATGATAAAGGAACAATTGATACGATGGTACATACGCTTTACAAATCCAAGAAGAGACGTAAAAAAGTGTTAAAAGTTAAAAATTTGAACAAATATTTACAGACACTTCCAGTACAGTTATCATAATTAACAATATTTGTTATTCAAATGGTTTCACATGGTTTTAAAGAAAGTTTACAGAATTCTCTATTATTTCCTATGACAACAGAGAATTCTGACAAATAATATTCCGCGACCAGGACACGAACCGCCGAAACTTCCCTCGGATTATCCTCGCTGATTACCATCTGCGACTACAATGGATAGACATTAAATACACATAAAAATCGTAATAAAGTATGGTGGTTTAAGTTTTCTCGCATTAGAAAACGAAAATATCCAGAGTTTGTAAAAAAATCTCCTTTACCTCAGGGAAGGTTTCTCCTCAGGGAAGATTTCTGGGAACATCAATCATAACAGAAAAACAAAATTAATTAGGTGATTAGAAAACTAAGATCTCCGATAAAGTCTCTGACATTCTATAGCGCCAGTATTCTTTTTTAACTTTAGCAACAGATTTTCTCCACTTTTTCGTTACCAGAATCATGCTATAAGAGTTTTTCCGGCGAAAATGCCCCGATTGCCGGCGCACGATTACATAACGTTCTCTTCTTACGAAGTATTCGTAAGGCGAGAAAGTAACAAGAATTTCGGAACTGTTAGGGATATGTAAGTTCATCGCATGCGTTCTGGTTATATTGTATTACAATTTATCGTTAAAATGCTCATAATATTACTTCAATTGGTTCATACAGATATATACTTGACAACTGTTGATTTGACATGTCATACGCTTCAGAAATCGAATAACAGAGATGAAAAATTGTTTAAAAGATGCAGTTAGGCAAAACACAGACAAGTCCAGTCTATTTATCTGCATTGATTCTATTCGTGAGTAGAAGTACTTCAAATGATTTTCAATAAAGTATCTACACTCTTCAATGTTTTTTCCTGCAACATCACATTCATCAAATTAAAATCCCCATCTGGGGATCGAACTCGGCATCTTCCTTACAGAAGATCTCAACCTCAAGGCGTTTTAACCAGCCGCGTTACGGGACTGACATGCGGACTATCTACATATATTTTAGTCAAAACGTACTTGTATCAGTTCTATCATTAGGAAGCCGGTAATTGTCAACATGCGAAAACATGTCTTTCAAACATGACCAAGAAACGCAGCGGTGAACGGCTTACTCCAAATAATTTACTCCAATTAATTAATTACTCCAATCAATTACTCCAAATTTACTCCAATCAATTACTCCAATTACTCCAATTAATTAATGGAATAGATTGCCTGCAAAAACCTTTGAACCCTTTCCTCAAAGTGTTCAACAGTTTAGGAAATTAATTTAGGGTACTCTTAAGTAAATGAGGGAGAATAGTGGGTTATATAGCGATGCATAAGTGTTCTATTGTGAAGTGAGGTGTAGTGCAGTGTATAGCAGAGAAATAAAGAAGGAAATGTTTTCAGGTCTTAGTGAAGTGAAGTGCAGTGAAGTGCAGTGTAATACTAATGCAGTGTGTGTGTGTGTGTTTTCTCTCTTAATGTAATTTAATGTTTTATGAATCAGTCAGTTTTTAATATTATTATCATTATTTTACCATTATTATTACTACAATTAGTATATAATTTGCTTTTTCTTCTTCTTCTTCTTCTTGTTGTTGTTGTTATTATTATTATTATTATTATTATTATTATTATTAGTGGTTTTGGAGTTCTATATAACAGAAAGGCTGTGTATATTTATGTTTTTGTAATTAGCTGCCACCGGGTTATGCCCAATTGCAGTTTAAATAAATCTAATCTAATCTAATCTAATTTATCCGCTGATCGGCATTTGAAAAACAACTCCTGCGAGAAAGTATGTGTCATTCTATAGCACCACTAGTTTATTTATATATTTAGCGTCGCTTATTACACACGTGCAGAAAATTTAAAGAAAAAATTTTTGGAGAGAATTTTGAGATTTTTTTTGGTAAATTTTAATCGCAATTTACGCAAAAGCTACTCGTTTTTCCGAAAAATTTACATGACCTTATTTGAAGTGCTAATTTTTTGCAACCGACTTTGTCTGAAGCAAAAATCTCTACTTTCAATTTTGCAGTTTTAAAACAGTTTTTTGCAATTTTCGCAAAATTGGGCCCATCAACGAAAATGATAACTACGTCATCCCCTTAAACATTCTTCGTACTATTCAACAACAAAATATAATCAAAAAATTTTGACCATTTTCTTTTAATCTTGAAAATCTCAAAATGGGCTTCATGTAAAGTACCCTCAAATACTAAAATATTGGTTTCAAATTCCAGAGGCCTTGAGACGAGTAAAAACGATCGGGGAATATCAATTTTGAAGAAAATCGGCCGAACGGTTTAGGCGCTAGCGTTGACCACAGACGGACAGACGGACAGCCGGACGTTTTGCCGTCAATCGATTTTGCAGTATCAAGAAGCATCAAATCATGGATTTTGACTACACCACGAGATAGAGTTTTTTTTTCTAAATTTAGCAACAGGTTTTATCCACTTTTTCGTTACCAGACCCCTGCTGTAAGAGTTTTTCTGGCGAAAATTCCCCGTTTTTCTGCGCACGATTACATATCTTTCTCGTCTTACGAAGTATTCGTAAGGCGAGAAAGTAAAAAGAAAGAAAAATACATTTTCATGAAAAAGAAATTATTCCCTATTGAATTATTCAATTTCAATGGGCAACATTCATTATATTTAAATAATTGCATCCCTACGTAGTAAACAATTTTACTTCACCTGTTGTATATTTAGGTGTATTCGAGAAGAAATTGAAATATATAAACATTTCCTGTTTGGCCATATTTACCAGAACGAAGCTGCATTGGTGTCGAATGTAAACAGCGTAGTGTCCCTTTGCCGCCGCGAAAAGCTAGAGTTGATGATCAACACGTCATAATAGGGCATTTAACACGAAAATGTGCTACAGTATGATCCGCACACTGTAGTAGAAGTATAGTATATTTTTATTGGCAATAAAAAGTATCTTTGCAGAGCCAAAACATTTATAAATTAAACTTTGAAAGAAAATTATAATTGTGAAAGTAAAGAAAACAATAAATTACATTACAAATAAGATAATAACAGAAACATGTTTAGATATAAAATATAAGTAACAATATTATACATTATTTTTGTTAATCTTTGAAATAAAATTTAGAATAATTGGGATATTTCATCCAAAGCCGGTGGCAATGAAAAAATAGAATAAGGGCCTTGCTTATTAAATTTGCACAACTTGAATAACATTTCTTTTTTTTCATTATCAAATACATTGCATTGCCAAAACATGTGCTCAATAAATTCACGTCCTTCACCACATTTACAAATTTGATTTGACAATTTGATGCCAACGTAAACTGCTTTTAAGAGGCGTATGGGCGCCTTTAATACTATTAATAGTGACAGCGGTTTTGCGTGGAATATCAAACAGGTAAAACCATGGTTTCTTATAATTATGAAAGGTTCTAGGCGGATAAGGGGGTTTTCCTGTCTTAGTTTGCAATTAGATTTATCCCCAGTTTGCTCCCGATTTATTATTTTGATACATAAATCATTTTATTTTGAATAAAAAATATTATTCGACGTATAATAAATATTTCTGACACTACTAAGACATTTTCTGTTATTCTTCAATAAATTTTGACAATGTTACATATTTTGTAAGCATATTAAAATATATTATTAAAGACACGGAAATCGTAAAAAAGCATGGTTACAAAATTGGCCTGGCAGGTCGTAAATCAAATCCTACACATTTGCCGGTTGAAGCACTCAAAAGTATATGGAATTGTCTACATTTCTTAAGTAGCACTAACTGAAACTCCTTCTGAAAGTTTGAAACTCCTTCTGAAAGTGGATATTTTAACCTCATATTTTGAAAATAATATTTTCTACATCCAAATATGTGGGGAAAATCTGAGTTGAATTGCAAACCAAGGCCGGCAACTCCCCTTATCCGGCTAGAGCCATCGATATATTGGACAGCTTGTATCAAAATTTCTTTACTTTTACAGGATTTGGCTATATGCACAAATTGGAAAAATTTGATACAATGGATTGGGCGAGGTACAAAAGGTTTATTATACTTCGAGCATGGAATATATAGATTTCAGTAGGAGCGACTGACCATCGAAAGTGATCAGCATAGTTTGGCTCGGGATCCAGTCCTCACCACTGCTCGTATTACCATTTTTATTCTTTCGGTTGAACCTTTTTACTTCTAAATTTCTAATAATGAATTCTTATTGTTGAATTTCTTCACTTGAAAATTCAGTAGGAATTATCTTTATAATTCCTTTTCTGCATATTCTAAAACCGAGAACAAAAGCTTTCTGCCTGCAAGTCTTTGTCGTTAATGAAAAGATTGGCGTCGTTGCGTTTTTCAAGTACGTCCACTTTATACATATCTTTATTTCTGACATCGAAGTTCTTGCATTTCTTCAAGAGAAAGTTTCCAACTTTGTACAAATTTTCCAACATTCACAGCTTGACCACCTTAGCGTCAATAATCCGTAAGAAAATATTCCGTCAAAAAGCAGCTGTATTTATGATACTCGTCACAGCCACCTCCCTATTCGTACACTGTGGTTCTACTGCACCGGTGTTGCGTCACACGGCTACGCTCAGCAACAATGAAGCCAAGGTGAAGCGCAGTTTTAGTGTAAATTGAATGAAAATGAAGAACAATTTTGTTTTCCAGCGCCATGTAGTGGAGTTACAACAGAATTAACAACACATAAACCTTCTCAGTGAAAAAACACGTAGAACTGCCAACTTCCATGGGGATCGGTCCAACGGTGTCGGAGTTTTGCTCTTACACACACACACACACACACACACACACACACACATATATATATATATATGTATATATATATATATATATATATATATATATATATATATATATATATATAGCCTCCTGTATTATTTCAGTAGTATACCTTTGGGTTCCGGCTCTCACACGCAACCAATCTTTATAAATGAGGGCTCTAAAGAAAGATAATTTTACGGAGACTTGACGAATTTCACTTTAACTTTAAAAATATGGATGATTTCTTTAAAAAAACGCATCGAAATATTCATGTAAAATGCAACCCGCATCACATGTCAACCTACATCGGCAAATAACTCATAAACAAAGCCTTTTAGAGCCTTAAAAAGAAAACTTTTGAGGCCAAAGGCCTCAAAAAACGTTTCTCACACCATAATCTACAAGATGAGATATTCCCCGATCCATTCAATTAACTTTTCGGTTCCACGCTTCAATACTATCAAGGCCACCTCAATATTTCAGCACTTCTTGCTGGTAGCAATTTTTGTGGCGATACGCTTAGAATGCTTAGATTCGACAATCTTTATTTACGCTTTCTGTTAACATCGTAGTTTGTGCAATCTGACGAGGTTTATTTACGTAATCATTAATTCAAGATTTGCTCTCCAGCAACAACTAGAAGTACTATTATAGTTGCTTGATACCTACACCTATGAAGATTGTTTCTTATGCGTATAGTGAAACTATTAAATTAACGTTTTTTCATGGTCTACAAGTGCTGCGTACTTAAATTGTGGAGTGATGTGGGTGTTCAGTGAAGAGTGAAGACTGTGTGTTTTACCTGAACCAATATTTTCGATATCATTCGATGAAATTTTCAAGTCAACGGGTTCAGACACGTAGCTTTCTCAAAAGTAAAAAGCTAATATTTTTGTGACTATCACGAAAAACTAAAACCTAACTGACACAGAATATTGAATAATTACTTCAAATGTCTAAGTAATTGTTGGGAATTGTTCCAAGCAAATTCTCCATGATATTGAATAAATATTTATTGAACATTTCTTTTACACATTAATTGCATTATTTTATTTGTAATTGTGTTAGTACAATGCATGTTACCTTTATAGATTTTAAACAAATAAACACGTTTCGTTAACTACTTTCCCTCTTAGAATGAAAAATAGAAGGATAGGGATGAGTGTGGGGTCTAACATACGAGTTCTCACACGGGTACGCAGAGGTAGTGGAGGAAAACATGTGCTATGGCACAACACAAAGAACACACTTCAAATCAATGGAAAACAAAAATCAAAACGCGCTAGCCTACAATACTACGTGAATCAATTAAAAAACAACTAAATTTAAAATTATAGAAAGAATAGTGCAAGTCACCCGACAACTGCCAACGATCGCAGTCCAAACGCACGATTTAAATGTTGGCGGTATCTGGAAGTATGTACACCAACGCCCAGCTGCAAACTCATATCGTAAATAAAACACCGTTTGATCTTAAACTCAAGGTGTCGGTTCGTTAAGATATTAAAAATGTAAACATCGTTTGAGCAACATTCTCATGTACCGAAGTGGTCTTTAGAAGTGGCCTTCTAAATTGTTTCTAATGCTAACAAATGGTATTTAGTAATCAAAGGTGAAAACATTAGTTTGATAATTTTTTTGGCTCGGAATTGCTTTTCTTAAGGTACGTAAGGACACAGAAAATAATTCAATACTTTTTAGTATACAAATAATTTTTCAATTTTCTCATCCCAGCAAGCTGGCACCCTGACTCTCCAAAACCCACTCGATTCTTCATAACAAATCAAAGAAAGTTAAATAATATTGCAATGAGTAGGCCAGTTCTTGCCCGATACGGTATTTTCGCACTACTTGACTTAACTTTCTCAAGAGTAAAAACCTTTTCATTTATTTGACTATTAAGGAAAGCGAAAAGCCAACTCTCAAGGAAGATTGAAAATTTCTTCAAAGTTATTTTTAAAGAAGTATGAATTGATCCAAGAACATCTCTCTATAATGTTGAATAAACTTTAATTGAAAATTTGTTTCAAACATCAATAGCATTGTTATTTTTTTTTGATATTCTGTAAGTACATTAGTAGTTCCTCTCCTTTATGGAAAAGATAGACAAATGGATAGGGAAAGGGTGGGGTTTAACATGCGAGAGTTCTCGCACGGGTACGCTAGAGTCACATAACTTTAGCACCTCCTGTAACTTTTGAAAGGTTGAAGTTATTGCAATGCAGTTTTCACGGAAGTGCATAAGGAAAAGGGGCTAATTGATACGTGCATTAATTTCTATTTTATCACTTGTATTTTACGAGATTTTTTAGCTAACTTTGTTTTTTCAAATGGAACTATAATATTTTTTCAGTCCACCATGACGAGCGTAAAAAGGCAATAATGTACATATTGTCATATGTTAGATAAACATTTTTTTGATTAATTTTGATTTTTGCGACTGGGGTTTAACGGACATTTTGAATAGTCCACCACACAAGGTCACGCAGCGCTCCACCAGCATACGTGCGCCCGGGGAAGGGAAGGGGAGGGATCGTATTTGAAAATATGAAACTTAGTATTCCAAATATTCACAAAACCATTGCAGTTTTTCCTGAACTGTGCTTTACATCCTTCCTTATTATCAGATTTTCGTCTTTCTTTGATTGAAGGAATTAAAGGATCGAAAATAAGGATTTGTCATAAGTTTGTATCATAATAAAATTGTTTAAAACTTCAACTCCATTTAATGGGGTTTCATAAGATACGTATTAATGGGATCTTGAAACAAAGCACAATAAGAATAAATAATTAAAACTGTACAAAAAATATTGCATATTTTGAGCAAACAATTTCAATGTTAATAAGAATATAATAATAACTTAGGGATAGAAATAATCTTATTTAAATAAATACTACTTAAGACAAATCCGTATTTTCAATCCCTAAAAAACACAAAATATCTGAAAATGGATCAGGATGGAAAGGAGAGTTCAGGAAAAAATGCAACTGTTTTGTGAATATTTTTCGTATCCCCAAGTACTAAAATCCCTTCCCCGACCCCGCGTTTGCTGGGGGAGCGCTGCGTGACCTTGTGGGGCTGACAGTTACGAGGAAATATCCGTTAAACACTAGTCGCAAAAGAAATCACAATTACTCAAAAAAATGCTTATCTAACATATGACAATATTTATATCTTTGGATTCGTCTTTTTACGCTTGTCATGATAGACTGAAAAATATGTATAATTCCATTTGAAAACACTAAGTTACCTCAAATATCTCGTAAAACACAAGTGATAAAAGAGAAATCAATACACATATCAATTAGCCCCATTCCCTCATTCACTTCCGTGAAAACTGCATTGCAATATCTTCAACCGTTCAAAAGTTACAGGATGTGCTAAAGTTACGTGACTCACTCTGTGTATATATATATGTGTGTGCGTGTGTATATATATATATATATATATATATATATATATATATATATATATATATATAAATGCACATAGATTTTACATCGCTGCGCTGGCAACAGTGATTTGCTAGCCTCTTGATTGAATTGAACGTTTTGAAATAATAGCTCAGGTGTTAGTAGCGTAGTAAATGCAATATTTCAATAATACGTAGCTGTTTCCAATAACGCGAGAAATTATGTGCTGTTGAAGCACCACTAATTTTTCCATTCTGACAATAATTTACTTCTTAAGTTTCCACTAGTTGGCAATGTTTTTGGTCATCATAATCCATTCCCTCTATATAAGCAAACAATAGAAATTTCTAAAATAAATACATCTAATAATTTTTGTTCATTTTTTAACAAACCTTTATAACTACTTAAATATTTCAGGATGTTGTAATCACATATGTGTATCAAAAAGGATGTAAACAGCAACCTACACGTAGACTGTTGAGATCAAATGAATTGATGAGAATTTTAATTTTACCTTGAAAATTTTTTAATTTTAAAATAAACTTATCAGTAAATTAAAGTGTAAACTGTTTCAACTTTGATAAGGTGAACATAAAACACTCATTCTAGAATTGATTTGAAGACTCACGGCAAAACAGACTTTCTACCTTTTATTCGTGATTTTGGGATTTTCATATATTCATGCTGGTTGGAAAGCTGGCAAAAGCCAACCAGAATTTCGAGAACTGGCAGCTACTCAGTTTGCTGCTGAGCCAGCAACACTTTCGCGCTCTGATCCATCTCAGATCGTGGTAGTTCTCCGGCTCTCGCCCTTTGCGACTGTGCATGCGTAACTTCGACTACTGGCAGCTTTCGCAAAGAGCGAGGGAAGCATTCCCGCGAACTTGAGGCCGACGTCGGCCGTTCGAATTGGCCCCGAAGGGAAAACGAGGGTTCTCTGAAGCTGCACGAGGCGAGGGCCAGAACCCTTTCTAGTTTGAAATTTAGAAGTGCTCTTGATGTCAGTAAAGGGCACATATTTTTTTTTGTGAACGTACAGCAGGGAAGGAACATTTTTGAGGGGAAACGTCTTTAAAATGTATTCAGTGGATGTGAGGGTTTGGTAAACTGGAAGTACGAAAGTATGTTAAAGTATTATCTTTGTAACCGTGCTGGCTATGGGCCTCGTTTTGGTGTCGTTTTGTAGAGGAAGGAAGTAATTATATGATTACGCATATGATGCGCTGATCGTGCCCTACGCATATTGCAATTGAACCAGACGGTCCTCAAATGGGCGTATTTCTGTCGTGTATTTGTTGCCTTCAGCAACAAAATCTCGTCTCGAAGAGACTTCCTTAGTAGATATAATACATCAAATTAATTTTACCTTGAACATATTTTAATTTTGAAATAAACTTTAGCAGTAAATTAAAGTGTAAGCTGTTTTAACTCTGATAAGGTAAACACAAAACACTCATTTTTAACCGCATACCGCATAATGTGCCATGTATGGCACGAACCATTCTTTTGTCTGTCGTTACGTTCTGGGTCAATAGAATTCTTAAATGCATAGTGGATCGTCTCTAGCACGTTCTTTGGAGCAGCTTTAACCCAACTACTGCCATCTTTTGGCCCCACAAGGAACTCTATGCGTTCTTGAACAGCATGGTTTGTCTTTGTGCCCGAGCGTCTGTAGTAGGTCTTTAAATGCCATTGTTGTGACTTGTTGTAACTGCATGAAAAGGAGTTATAATTGTCAAATTTATGTCGATAGTTGAATGGAAACAATTAGTATTTGCACCAAATGCTGTAGCATTTGTAATAAGTAGAGTATTTGTTGCACGGTTTTAGAATACTCTTCTCTAATCACGGCCCTATGAAATCCATTTCTATATTGCCTGGGGTATCGTACTTCTTTTTCCAAAACAAGTTTACAAAACTTTTGTATTATATTTTTATGCAGATGTAGAATTCCCATAGTTCTGACAACATTACGATGGAAACGGAGTTGTTCGCTTCTTGATTGAATTGGACGTTTTTAAATAATAGCTAAGATGTCAGTAGCGCAGAAAGTGCAATATTTCACTACTATGTTGCTGTTTCCAATAACGCGTGAAAGTATGTGCTCTTGTAGCACCAATAGTTTTTTACTTCTCTCACGTTGTTAGTATTTACATTGCGACAATTAGTTCACATTGTTCTTTAAAATAATGTTTCTATTCTACTTTTAGGAAAACGAAAAATGAAGAAAATGTCAAAAAACAAAACAAGATAATGTGACATGTATAAATAGTCAGCCGATACCAAAAGAAATAGAAAACTAATACGGGAAAGTCTGTGCCATTCTGTAGCACTACTAGTTACTTTCTCGCTACCGCTAACGCGAAAGACAGAAAGTTATGTAATGCTGCGCGAAAAAAAGGCGAATTTTCGGTGGAAAAACTCTTATTACAGAATGCTGGTAACGAAAAAGTGGAAAAATCCCGATGATATATTTAGAAAAAAATTGTTCTATCACTTGGTGTATCCAGATTCCTTGTTTTGTGGGACCTTGTTACCAGAAAATAGATTAACCGCAAAACGTCTATCCGCCTCTCTGTGAAGAATGTAAACGGCTAAACCAGGGCTGTCCAATTTGTAAGGCCTCAAGGGCAATAAGTAAAATCTCTAACACTGAGCGGGCCATATTTTCATTCCTCGGGCGATCCACACGTGTCCCCGCATTGTTGATCTCGCTAGTTTGCCAGGCTGCTCTGAATGGGGGGGGGCGAGTGGAATGGAAGTATTTCACACCTCTTTTACACAGAGATCAAATTCCAATTCACAGCCGTGCTAAGTGTGTATTCTGGGTAATATTTCCCGCTGTACTATTGTTTTTGCTTGCTTTCCTCCCTTTCTTTTCCCATCATTCATCGTTTTACGCTTCATTCCTCATTTTTTTCCTTCATTTCATTGCTGCTGTAGTTGCTGGAGGCGCTATTATACCACTGAGCTAACATGAAATTGTTCTAACTAGCCTACTAATTGAATCTACGATTTTCGTATTGAATATTTACTTACCACTCAATTCTATTATTCAAATGTATCATCTTGAAATATAATTATAATTTTTAAAGAGAAGCAATGGTTTCAACTTGAACATTTTAGAGCACATTATACACGTTAATTACATATTTGTACATTAGATTGCATGAGACGTTTAATGGTAATTCAAAAGCATGATCTCATACGTAAGAACCAAAGTACTATTTATTCACATTTAAGAGCGGTGGTTCATCCCTGTGTTTGGGGTCTTTATGTTGATGTAGTAACAGTAGAGTATTGTAAAAACTAATTCTCTTTCTTTTTGGAAATTGCGTCCCATTCCACTGGGCGCGTGCAGTCGCCGCACTACCGGCCGTTGCCCGTGGTGGTGTTCTTGGAGGGCCAGGACTTCGTGACGGGCGCCCCGCAGCGCTTCCCCGGCCACGACCTCGCCGCCGAGGGCCTGGTCGTCGTGTCCGCCAGCTACCGCCTCAACGTCTTCGGCTTCTTCGCGCTGGGCGACGCCGTCGCCCGAGGCAACCTGGGGCTGCTTGACCAGTGAGTGCGACTGGCTCCCCGCCTCAGGGCAGCACGTTCTTCAGCGCCGTTTTGGCCTAATAAATAAGACTGTTCCTATTTTGTTTCATTTGATTTGATTTGATTTGATTTGATTTGTTTTGTCAAAGAATGTTAAAAAATATATGAATGAGAGGTAGTACACTCTGCGCACGCTTTTTGGAGATTCAGAATCTCTTTCTCATCATTTTACGATTGATATTTGAATGGTGACTAAAAGTACCAACAAGGCGAGGTTAGTGACATTTGAAAACTAGACAATTTCACTCCCGAGTTATTTTCAACAGTAAACAAACTACATAAGTGATTTTTTAGAACTGGCAACAAAATAGTAACTGGCTCAACTCCCACCACAAGTAGGAAAAGGAGAGCTCAACAAAACATGCGCCCAGTGAAGCTACGTTTGAGTGATGCATTTAAAGCTACTAATGTTGAAATGTAAGGTCCGTTAGCTGTAACTTCACTCCGCATGTAAACTAACGCACGTGGTCGTCGCTTGTTCTCATTGGCAGACGGACACCACACTACCCTTCCGGGTGTCGTACGCAATAAGAGCTAGGTCCCTCCCAAAATTGATTTATTTCTTGACACACTCCACGAACAGAAAATACGTAGAAAGCGTGAAGAATGATGAAGATATTTGTTGTAATATCGTCAACATTTTATTTAGTTTTTCGCTACATTTGGTAACAAGATTTAAATACCTTTACTTCGCTCTGCCTCAAGTTGCCTTTTAGCATATGACTGTAATACATGCTACTTATTTTGTGCATAATTCTTGTGACTTACGTCCTTCATGAAAAATAATTTGTTTCAGTGTTTGTTTCAAATGTAGTAGCTAAAGAAAAGAGTGTTCAGTTTATTTTGGTGTTAGTAGAACAAAATTATGACGAACTGCCAAGTGTTTCATTACGTTTTCACTATTGTAAGATAATACTTTTAGTACGTTGAGTCTTTTTTGATCTTATTGTATTGTATTATGCATTGCAGTTGCCGTTATTCGATTTTGTAACTTCAGAGTAACGTAAATGTTACTGTGTAATTTAAAGAGTGCATGCCTTACGTAACATAACCTATGAAAAGCAATCTGAAGTTTTCTGGAAATAACATGTGCCAAGTTACTGCAAGCCAACGCCTTTTGCAACTGGAAATAAACCATGTTTTGCAGAAAAAACAAAAGAAGATCTTAATAAATCAGCCTCTCACATTTGACAGATTGAACACATAAGTTGACATTTCTTTCTCATAGTTTTGAGAGTTGTACAAAACCAAAAATATCATCTCTGTGGCACATTTATTTATGATCCTTAAAGGTAGTTAGCAAGATTCTAGTTAAATAGAAGTGTTTTGCAGATTGCTCTTTAAATGGACAGAAACATTACAAAAAAAGATCAGCAGATCATTTCAAAGAAATTTGAGAAAAATCTTGTTTACATTTAGTGGATTATTGTGAAGAATGTTTGTTAGTTCGTTCGTTTTAGAAATGTGTTGTTTTTGTAGTGACAAGTGTTATTGTAGTAACAAGTTATTTAGTTTGTTTGGAAAATCGGGTGGCTTGAAAAACAGTTTTGAACTGTTTATTAGAAATTTAGCAACATACTCTTTTTTGAGGTATTATGATAAGAAACATTAAGGCCTACAATGTTTCTGTCCATATTCTGTTTATTCAAAGCATTTTTGAAATGTTGAATTGAAAAAAATTCTTAAATTTAAGGCAATTCAATCAGTTAAACTACAACATATGGAAATAAATCAGATAAAAATCATATAACAACTATTCTTTTTTAAAAATTGAACATTATTTATATTTTCCATTTGACTTAATACCATATAATCATTGTGAGGGTAGTGCAGTGTATCTACAGAATGTGTCTACAGAAAAAAATAAAAAAATATTTTACAATTTCAAACCTTGTAGTAAAGTTTGTGCATTGTGGTTCAGAAGTTTTGAAATGTGCATGTCACTGCTGCACATTGTTATCAATAATGGGCATTGTTATACAACCTTTTTCATACAGTTGATATTTTGCTTCTACCACATGTTACAAATGAAATTATCCCCTATGATGACATAGAAATATTGTTATTATTCAAGTGTTAAAATGTAATGTTTTTTCTGTAGTAAATAAAACTGCATTTAAATAAAATTTTGTTGCTGAAGAATCCTCGGAACTGTAACCCAAGCTTCTCTAATGAAGTTTTTGTCCAAGAAATTTAACAAATTTTGTCATGAAATATTATCTGTAGTTTTACAATCGATTTTTTGTTCTTATTCATGTGACTTGTGGAAATTACTTTTGAATAACAATTTAAATATTTTGAAATTTGAAATTAAATTGAAAAGAATCAAGCTAGGGCTGAGACTTTTTACGAATGTGGCAGGCAGATTTTGCATATGACACTTTAACAGAAGAAATCATTATTAATACGGGGGTCAGTTCTTCCAGTGATGAACATTTTTCAGACAGTGCTTTGGACAAGATTTCACCGCTACCTTGCGAGAGCACATCGTAAATGTAAGTGTTGTGATATTTAAGCAAATTATATGCGTGTTTTGGCTGGTATTTTGGGCGTAATAAAGAAGTACTAGGGAAAATAATATGTAATGACAGTTCTGGCGGTGACACGTGCCGGTATTTGAGTGTGGTCGTCGCGCGAATGGCGCAGCCAATCACGAACTACAGGGCGGAGGGATACTTTCAGTTTGTTTACATGCGGAGTGAAGTTACAGCGAACGGACCTTAGTTGGTTTTTGAATACAAGTTGCAATAAATGGTGACAAAGGATCTAGCCGGATAAGATGGTAAAAAGTGCCGCGCCTGGAATCGAAAAGTGAATCTTTCCCGAGGATTGTGACCACGAAAAACATTTTTTCATGGACTTTTAAATTCCTGTTCCCCTCACATCCTCCGTAATCACGAAACACGTGTTTTTATATTTCATTTTTTTCACTGACTTAGCCGCATGAATTTTCATGGAAAATAGTGGTTATTTATGTGAAATTAACTGAATTTTTCAAAAATAATTTTTAAACATTTATTTGTCGCGAAATTCAAGCTTGTAAATGGATTTGAAAATTTTGGATTTTTTTAAGAAAGTTATTATTTTGCCGGGAGAACGAACAAATTCTCAAATAATGCTCTAAAAATCAGCAATCTTCTGCATGATTTTCAGATTTTTATGATTGGTGCGCTATATATTTTAAAGAATTTATACATATTTTCGTCCAATTTGTCGTATTTTCATGTATATAGAACTTTATAGAGTCATATTTTTACACTATTATTTGTTTTCTAGTCACAATATTTGCAATATTAAAAGGTTAATATCAGTAAATAATTTTGTCAATAATATTTTGACCGTTAAATATAATCGCACAAGATGGTGAACAAGTTTGTTTAGTTATTTTTAATCATTTCAGAGGTTCGAAAAATTTATCAATTATAAAGAATTGACTCATTTAAGTGAGAATTTCTTGAAAATTGTAGATGCAGTGGTGCACAACATAAATAACTGATAAATAGATTTTCTATCATATTAAAAATATTTAAAAGCTTAAATATCAAAACTAACTAACTTTTATCTTTGTACACCTTTGTACAACTTCGCATTTTTATCCCCTTTTTTTTTACAAAAATAGCATCTGAATTATTTTCTTTTGATCATTTCTGTAATATTTTTAAGTATGAGACGGTAATGGGAGTCGCCAGAGCTGGACAAAATTCAGCGTCTGCGTGGCGGCACACGTGTTGCAAGAGAATCATGACTGATGTAATGCCACCTAATTCAGAATAACAATCCTATTGTTATATTGACACAGCCAGAAGCAGGAAGGCAAACATTGTACACTAATTGAGTTGTAGCCTTGTATGCGAGGTGAGCTGCATGTGAATTATCATTGCATTATACATGTGTTAAAGTAGTATGCCATGTGGTGTGGCAATAGAACTGTTACACAGGTCACCGAGACAAGACAGTTTGTAGACATCGGCAATAACACAGTTTGCAGTAACGACACAGTTATCCACGAAGTCGTAATGCAGATTCTACACGTGGCAAGATTACACATTACGTAGAAGAAACACTCACTATCGAAACTAGAGTCGTGGAATGTTTGTTACGTCGCACTTAACAATAGCTGTAGTACGAAAAATAATGTTCAGGACATGCATTTACAACATTGCGTCTTACACGACAGAGGAAGCGAGACGGGGCGTCCGCCTCGTACAAGGTTGGTTCAGAAAGTGAAGTTCTTTTGTAGTGGCTGACAGAGTCAGGCGCTTGGCGCTCGAAGATAAAACTGACCAATCAGCGGTCACTCAGCATTATGACAATGTTAGATTTGCATTATTAATTGAAATGTATTACATAGAAATACATGTTATTAAATATTAAAATTTTGTATTTACGTTACATTATTACGTTCGTAACAAATGTAGAATTGCGTCTGCAAATTTAGATGATCTCGGAAGGAGGAACTGGCCGAAAGAATAAGAAAATACATGAAATACAAAATGAAATGTATAATGATTTATATATATATATATATATATATATATATATATATATATATATATATATATATATATCAGGGGCGTAGCGTCCATAGACGCGCTGGAAGCGCCGCTTCCCTTACGAATTTCCATCACAAATTTTTACATTTTAAATGTATTAGTGTCCGCTTATCAAACTCGATGAAATATTGGAATATCTATAGTTTCTACTTTGCCGGGCTTTCATGGTCTCTAGTTTTTCATGCACTTCTTCGTATTTCCCTCGCCCTGAAGATTGTCAGAGGAGGCTATTATAGTTCGAATAGGGCGGGCGGCGCGTGAAATATTGTGTACCCTGTGCGAGGCAACAAGAAGCGCAACCCTCAGGAGACCTCCGTGGTTCAGATGGAATAGTGAGTTTGCTTGTTAAGAACTGTGATTGAAACGTCACTACTGAACTGTGAATAAAGCGTGAACCGGGCATCAAGGCACGTGTAAGTATCAGCGTTCATAGACAACTCCTTTTTTAAAAATTTTGGAGATTCCTTCGCAACTGTTCGAACGTGTTCCTTGCATAGGTTATTGTAGGCAGACGGACGCGCTACGGGCCGGCGCTTCCAGACCATTATGGAAGGGGCTGCGGCTGCAACCCGTGCCGGGCGTTCGAACGGTGATGGAGCATCGCCGTCTTTATGTGGATGTGCAATTGAACATTTAAAACAAAATACATTTTCAAGCCTTTCTTTTGAGGAAAAATCAAAAATTATTGCGACTGGAAAACCTACACCAGAACTTCATATTGGGTGTCATTCGAAAGGGAAGAAGAATTTCATACGACATTTTCGTGCACAAATCTACGAGAATGTTCCGTGGATAAGTGGGTGCAGAATCACAAATAAATTATTCTGTTGGCCATGTTTATTGTTTTCTAAAGAGAAATCCGTGTGGACGCAAAGAGGATTCGATGATCTTCACAATATTCACAAAGCACAGGCTCGCCATGAAACTTCAGTTTCTCATATCCTATCCCTAAAAAATTTCAAACTGTTTGGAAAACAAAGAATTGAATGCAGTCTCAGTGAGCAGTTTCGGTTGTCTGTACAACGTCACAACGTAGAAGTTTCAAAGAACAGAGATATGTTGACTCATATAATCAGAGTTGTTTGTCTTTTAGGAAAACTAGGATTGGCGTTTCGCGGACACAATGAAATTGTCGAGTCTCATAATCGAGGCAACTACATTGAAATTCTTAAATTTTTGGGTAATTATAATACTGAACTTTTAGCTGTTATTGAAAGCAACAATGTGTTTCGTGGAACATCTCCTGACGTCCAGAATGATATTATTGCGGCAGTTGCAGAAGTTATGCACAGAGAAATTGAAAAGGAGATTTCTGAGGCTCAATTTGTGGCATTAATATTTGATGAAACGACTGATGTGACCATGAAATCGCAACTCACAAGCGTGTTGCGGTATGTTTCAAAGAATGGCGTTCAAGAAAGATTCTTGCATTTCACTGACTGCAGCAAAGACAGATCCGCATCTGGATTATTAGAACATGCAAAAGGAGTTATTATCACGTACAAGTGCAACACAAAAGTAATAGCGCAAACGTATGACGGCGCAGCAGTTATGGCAGGGGAACATGCTGGACTTCAGGCCAAATTAAAGATGATTTGTAAAGAAGCAATATTTGTGCATTGTTATGCCCACAAATTAAATTTAGTCTTAGGACAATCTGCTAGCTGTATTAAAGAAGTGCGAATATTTTTCGCCTCTTTATCAGGATTAGGGGCATTCTTTTCTAAATCTACTAGGCGGATTGAAGCTTTAGACACTGTAGTGAAAAAGCGATTGCCATCAGCTGCACCAACACGTTGGAATTTCACCAGCAGGCTTGTACTGACTGTGAAAAATCATACGAGTGATCTGCAGGAATTATTTGCTTCAGTAACAGAAAATTCAAGTGACTGGGACGCTGAAACTCTGTGCTCTGCTCGTGGCTATTTTAATGTTTTGAAAGACTTTGACTTTAATTTTTTCTTAACTTTGTTTTCATGTATTTTTCCTCATTCTGACTCATTATTTAAAATTTTACAAAATAAGTCCAATGATATTATGTACTGCATGAAAAAAAATTGAAAATTTTGGGATATATCTGAAGCAGATTCCAGACACTTTTGAATGCTTTTGGGAAGGTTACAACAGAGAAAGAAGCGAATTTCAGTGCATCAAGCGGGCCAGAGTAGAAAATACAGAGAATGAAAAGAATGTGTAGAAGAGATTGTTTATAGAAGTTATAGACAACTTAATATGTCATTTATCTGATAGATTTTCTGATACTTCTAAACTGAAATTCCTAAACCTTCTTAACCCAGATCTCTATCGCCTTCTTAACCCAGATCTAAGTTATCAGTCGTCATTCCCCAGTGAAGCTTTCAATTGTCTAATGGATGTTTATGGAAGGCATTTTGACTCTGCGCGATTGAAAAGTGAGCTCACGGCCATTTATTTTGATAATGAGTTCCACAAGAGTGTCAGTAAATTAAATGATTATATCAAGCACTATGAATTCGCAGATGTCTTTCCCCAAACATACATACTGACCGCTTTGATTCTCACTATACCTGCTACAAGTGCGTCGGCGGAGAGGTCATTTTCTGCTCTCCGGAGAGTAAAAAACTATCTTCGAAATTCACAAAGCGATGAAAGATTTTCTCGTTTGTCCTTACTGAATTTCGAGAATCAGCTTTTAGATTCCATGATGACAAAGCCATCGTTTTTAATGATGTCATTGATGTATATGCCCGTAAACCAAGAAGAATTGCACTTAATTTTAAAATGTAATTGTTAAAAATAAAAGTTAATACATTATAATATCACTTTGATTTTTCCTTATGAAACCTTCCAATATGACTCCTTTAAATTTAGAAACGTGAAAAAAGGTATATAAAGGAGCAAAATGCTCCTGCGTCATTATTTAGGGATATTTTGTTGAGTCGATTAAATTTGAGATTTATACAGTATGCTTGGACTTTCTCATCTAATATAAAGGACGATGTTGAGGGAAAGTGTATCAAGTAATAAGGAATAGTAAAGCACGTACTCTTTAGTGAGAAAATTAGCATTGAGGTTTCCAGATTGTCCTGTTAGTAGGACTGACTGCAGTGTGATGGCTATGTACCGGTCGAAGTTTACTAGCGCAACACATAAGGGAAGATCTATGTTTATCTGATACAATTTTTTTTAACCAAAACAGATCATTCTAGATTCCGGATGGAAGATCTCTCCAGAATGTAATTTCGTTCTATTCTCTTGATAGAGAAATATTTCTGTGTATTTCTTGTTTCGCTTATCGACGAGTAAAACTAACTAAAACATTTCGAAGTACTAAAAGAAAGTTATTTACTTTCTGATAACAATACTGAGAATAAAAATACTTTTATCAAGAAATGACCCATGAAAAGTTCCATTAACAAGGTACTTTTAATTAAATAGTTCCTCGAACCATCCGGAAACGACGTAGGTTGAATCCAGAATATGCCGCTTCCCCTCTTAAAAAATCCACGCTACGCCCCTGATATATATATATATGTATGTATATATATATATATGTATGTATATATATATATATATATGTATATTTTCTGACGCAAACTCGCCCCGAACTCCCACATTTAATTTAACTTAATCTCAACAATCGTTGAGCGTCTGAGCGGGTGCGCAGATATCTGCTCTTGCGAGCTTACGTTATCTCAGGGCAGTGGGATCTTTTGGAGTGAAGAGAGCAATCCAAAACAAGAACAGAAATAACAGTAAAACAAAGTTTAATTACTTAAAAAAAATAACCAAATCTACTACACAATCATCATCATCATCCTCCTTGAGTTTTCAACGTACCATCAACACACAGAATATTCTCGTTAAATCAAAAATAACCAAAGACTTCAAAATTTTACACACTGAATTACTGATCAATGAATTAAGGAATTCCTTTGTGATTAAATTGGTCAAATTTACTTCCACTCTTAACTAAATAACTTCGTACTCTTTACCATTCTTATTTTACATTTTTTCCCTAAGTTACATGAACAAGTAACGTGCTCTAAGGCACGACTCCCTCCACACTTCAATGCAATTATTACTACAAAAATTTAACTTCAATTCATTTACAAATCTATCAGGTAATCAGGCGTCAAAATGGCTAGTGCCTTGTAATTACGAACTGAAAGTTACCTTGCCTTCATAGTCCAGTACCTCCCCGTGTAATTTCTCTTAACATTTTTCTTTTAACGCGGCGCGAACTTGACCTAGATTTTTGCTCGCACAGTTACCTCCCCCTTTGCGTTGAGCTGGCCTTGCGTCTGGTCGCTGGCTGCCGCGCGGACGCTGTCGGCAGGTGCAACGCAAGTCGAGGCCCCGCCTCTGGCGACTCGCTGCCTTCGCGCCCCCTGTCTTCTCTCTCTTCCGCTCCCGGCTCCTGCCCTTTCTTCTGTCTTCTGCTCCCGGCTCCGTGCCCTCTTCTATCTTCTGCTCCCGGCTCCGAACCCTCTTCTGACTTCTGCTCCCGGGTCCGCCCCCTCGTCCGATTTCGAACGGTACTCGCCCGGCTCCAAATCTCATTCAGCACGTCCTTTGCTCGTGCCCAGTGTTTTCGTACGCCGGCGTGATGTATGGTTCTCGCCGCGTACTAGTTTTCTCTCTCTCTCTCTCCAGCTGCAGATTTTAGGTGGTTTAATCTCAGCATCAACTCGTGTCGCAGTTTAACAGGCGACTTCCTTCACGGCTCCGTAACTGAAGAAAAACTTTCTTTGAATATCCAACAACTTCGCGGACGACTAACTAGACGCCGAACACTCCTATCTAATGTTGTTCTCACGAATAGTACAATACAATCGGCGACCGTTGCTTCGGCGATGGTGTGAACCAGAAGAGCTGCCGCTTCCGCGGGTATGAGCCAAAAAGAGCTGCTGCTGCGGCGGATATTAACCAAGAGTTGCTGCTGTCGCGGGCGTGAACCATAGAGCACTTCTACTCCGGCGGGCGTGAACCAAACAGAGCGCTTCCGCTTGCGGACTCGCGTTTTATGTCTTCTGCTTGTAGGGGTAACGCGGCGCCTCCTCCTCCCCTCTCCAGCTGATGCGCGTCATTTCCTCGCGACGTTCAGCGGACGCTGCGGGCGACAGTTTTCTCGTCCGCGGGCGCGCCCTTTTCAAACTGCGCCGCGCTCTCTTCCCGTTCTATTATGGTGTTTTATGATGTGTGGGCACCTGTGACGAACCTCCAAACTCACGTTCGTCACAATATATACATATATATTTATATATATATACACAATGTGCATTTGCATACTTTATAATTATGCTTTCTTGTACGAACAATCATATTAAAAATATTTAAAAGCTTAAATATCAATTTATTTTTATTATTACATGATTTTTATCATCTTCAAACTAACACTTGAAAGTAAATGTATTTGATAATGGTACTGTTTGCAACATAGTTGTTGATATAACAGAATTTTTTTTAAAATCATAAAGGGATATATAATATGCATTAAAAATTGGTGTTATAAAGAAAGATGACATTTTTTCATCATAATACAATCACACATCGAAACAATCTCATTTATTTAACAATGCATTCAACTAGAGGGATGATTTTGATGACCTAAAACATCGCCTAAACTGATGAATAAAATGCTCTTAAAATGTTTTACAACTCCCTAAAATCATAGAAAAATACTTCAAATGTGATCAAAACCAGTTCGGATAAACAACTCAAGCTGTTGGATATGTTGATTACTTATGTAATCGAGGCTTCTTCTTTTGTTCGAGTGAACTTTTGGTTTGGACTGTTCTTTACCAGGAAATCTCTCTTTAGTAGTCCCGAAATTGCCTGAACCGACAATGGCGCTGATACGCATTACAGGAACCTAAGATGACATATTTGCGATGACTGACATTTAAATTTCTGAGCGAAGAAATCGAATGGGATACTAACCTCTAGAGACCCGAGACTACATTTTTGCTATAAAATTTGTTTACCTTGGCTTAACAGACTCCTCTGCACCCCAGATATCTATTTTCTTTCCGAAAAAAATTTTCTACCTTCCGACATGGACGAGAGGCTACGTATCAGTGTTGATACATCAGGTCGCTATTAAGACAAGTTGAACATCAATGTGATTTAAACACTTAGAATATTATTCACTTCTCAAGGGATATCGTGGTTAAATAATTGCAGGGAAACATAATTTAGAGTTTTATAGTAATTTTATTTTCAAAGAACTTAAAAATTACAAATAATCATTGATCATACATTGTGAAAATCTTTAAAACAATTTATTTCAGTCCTAAAACAAAGAAAAACTTTGTAGTCAGTGCATCTAATAAATGTTGGGCTTGAGCCACCCCTTTTTTCTACATCTAGATCTAAACTTTTGTTGCTGGTTCATCGTTTCTGGCAAGTGCATGGCGTACTTCGTTCTCTTAGATATTGGTGGTAACGCCCTGTGTGGGTTTACGTTTCTTTTGCTGCGATTGCTGCGCCTCACCTTCTTCTTCCGCTTCTTCAAGATTCAAAATCTCCTCTGAATGGTTTTTCCCTGATTTATGAATCATTAGATTTTCAGAAATATCCAACTTAAACTGAAAATATGTCAGCATTTCTTTTTTCTTCCACCCTTTCTCAACCGCAGCTTGTCTGTATTCAATGTAGAATGCTGCTATTGCAAAATGAAAAAAATGGTGAAGAGTTCTCACTGTCCATTTATTTGTTCTATTTCTCATTGCATACTTACTAATAATTCTGTCAAGGAGATCTACACCGCCCATGTGACTACTGTACATTTTAACACAAAAGGGTCCAGGGACTTGACTTCTTGGACCACCTCCTAACATTGTCAATTGGTTTTGCTCCATAGTGCGTGGATGCCAAATGAATTGGACGATTATCATAAAATTTAACAATAGCATTTTTTTCATCCATTCTCACAACCTGATCAAAACTCCCTCTCCCTTCACGTTTTAGCTCAATATCCTATTTAAATTGCACAATTTTTGGAATTCTTGATACCATAATTGTGCCACAAGCCAAAATTGACCTGTGAGTCAACAACGTATCAAGAAGTCTCACTGAAGTAAAATAACGGTCCATAAAAATGGTTGAACCACCATGTAAACTATCAGACAGCTTTAACACTACTTTTCCCCCTAAATCAATCTTTTCTGGGAGTGGAGTTTTTGAGAAACACTTTCTCTTCCACCACCCTCACACAATAAAAAGTCTAGAGGTAATCCACAAGTAGATGCCATAACAAAATTTTTTAAACCTACAGGTTGAGGTTTCCCTCTCACACTGTTTCATACGAACCTGTCCATGAAATGGGATCATTTGTTCAACAATAGACACTTCATCAGGCTGAGAATGTTGTATGCATGCATTCCTAACCATGCCCAACATTGGCCTCAATTTCCAGAATCTATCAGCTTTTTCAGAATCTATCAGCTCCTTTCAATTTCAGTTACTATATTGTCATCAACAATTTTTAAATTAGAGCGAAGAGTGTAGAACCCATCTCTACTTATGTTATCAGCCACCAATGGGGACCTTGTCCGTCGTGCCCAACACATTCTAATTTTAGGGAAACCAAGCAGTGACACTGCAATGCTTGCTGCCCAATACCTTCTAATTTCATCTGCATCAGTATTTAATGATGTGCCTATTGTTAAAACATACCTTCTGTTGGTATTCTCAGCCATATCATTAAAAATGTTTCACATAAATATTTATTGAAGTAGTACATTGGTCTCTTCAGGTAACGATTAGAAACGAAAGAAACTCGTAGCATTCAAGTGTGGCGAAAAGTCTGCTTTGTGACGCCAACGTTGTGCAGGGTCCCTTGGTGTCTGCGACTTTGCAGATTGTTGCTCTGCTATCTTCATTAGAAGTGTCGCCTTCTTCTTCTGAATTTTGTTCTGTAGTGGCTTGGATATCTGCTTCCGGATCATCATCATCAAATTCTATATCCGATGTGTTCGGATCAAAAGGTTTCTCCACTAGTTCTATAATCTCCCTATTAGTAAGAGCTGAAAATTAAAACATTTGATTAGGTCTACGTTTACAACTCAAATTGCTATCAAATTCTTACATCATATCGATTATGATTATAATAATAATAATAATAAACTAATAATAAACCGAATACTTAAAAAGACACGATAGGGTGTGTAGTTACCTCCACTGGCAGATCTATACCGCCCTCGAAGTTCCGAACACATGCCCCAAGTGGTACGAACACTCACCAAAACCGGTGACATCGGTTGGATTGTGTACAATATTGTACGACCAACAAATTCAAACGGATCGCACGATAGCAGCAAACAAACCGGATATTGTTATTCGGGATTTTGACAAAAAATCGTGTCTACTTGTGGATGTTGCTGTGCCTTGCGATCAAAATGTAACCAAGGAGGCAGAGAAACGTCTTAAATACAAGAGTTAGGAAATTGAGATCAGCCGAATGTGGGGCGTAAAAGCACAGGTCGTACTGATAGTTTTCGCGATCTGGGATTTGTTCCGCAAAATTTGTGTAAGAACTTGGCTAAACTTCCAGGTGATTCAAAGGACTGGGAAGTGCAAGAAATTGCTTTATTTGGCACAGCTCACATTTTGCGCAAAGTATTGTAGAGGCACCGACAGTCCCTAGATCTGCTCCTTAGGTAGCTGGTTGCAACCTGGAGTAGATTTTATACTCAGCCGACTCATAACATCTGTAGTCGTGATATGAAGCAACAACAACAACAACAATAATAATAATAATAATAATAATAATAATAATAACAACAAATTTGGACAAGAACCCTATTGTTATATATTTTTTAATTTGGTTAAACATTCATTCGTATTTTTCTACCAGGAAAACTTCACGAGAGCTTTCGGTAAAATCACGGTGTAAGATATATAGGTGTGTCCACTAGCTACCTTTTGGGCAAACTTGCCAGTTTGAGGTTAGTTCCTCGCTTACCCGTACGATCGGATTGGGCATTGGTGATGGTGTCTCGCGCATTTAGTATTTTCTGTGTTTTCGTTGCAAGAAAGCTATAACCGTCACTGAATACAGGGGAACCGCTACTGTATCGGAATCTTTTAAGACCCATTATACCGGCTGACAGGGGTGTTACATTTTTTGACATGTTATGTAGCGAGAGCCATGCATATTTGTAATTAAATGATTTAAGTACCAAAGAATGAGAATTTCCATTTAAAAACAGGAGTTGGAGTTATAACAACAAAAACAATAGGGATTACATTTACGAAAATAACTTAAACAGTGATTCATTTGACATTAATGTTGCTCAGCAGTCAACAGGTTTGTTCTTTGCATCACTGACCCTTATTGAAAAACAATTTCAGTGTCAAATATAATTTTCTAGTAATATTTTACAAATTAAAAAATGTAGTTTATTGTAATTCAACACAATTCTTTATTTCAATAATAATAATATTCAATTCATTATGGCGGCAATGTGCGAACATCCGATTGTGCGAAGACCGTTTGCACAATTGCAACAATATCTTAGTATTCCTGAAGATCCAGAGGTATGGGGTTTGTATTCCACAAAGCATTTATAGGTTTTTCTTTTTATGTGTCATGATCGGACTTCGAACTTGAGGATGGTTGGCTTTAATTTTACATATTATGAATCGATGTTGTTGTTTACTGTAAACATTTCTGCTAAATATGAAATAGCCTGACCTAATTGATATGTTCCAGAAAGAAAAACCTTCATCCGTGAGTTGTGGAAAATCAGGAATACCTGTTAGTTACATTTTTTAAATAGACTTTTCGTCGGACCCATCTTTGTTCTTCGACTTCGGTTGCCAGGGTATTAGTTGCAGGTTGTGGAAGTAACATTCGCTGAACAATATCTTCTGTACTGCTCACATCGGAAATCATTCTTGGACCAAAAGTATTGTTCAAATAGCATCCTATTTTACAATACGAGCCTACCATTGGCAATAATTTTTGTCTAGTTGGTGGTGCAAGAGTTTATATTTCTTAGCAATGACTCCGTGAACTGCTTCCAAAACCCAGCGAATCTTCGTTACGAAACGGAAAGAATTAGATTCCTCAGTTGTTAATTGCTTACGATTAAAGAACGATATACTTTTGATCTTCTAATTTTTTTGGCGTCTCTAAAATCTCTGTCTACCAAGCAAAAGTCTCCTTCCTGTAATGAGCTGTTCAGACCATGTGAGTCGGATATTACTTTTCTCACATAGTAGCATCGTTTTCAGTGTCATAAAATGGTCTCAAAATATCAACAATAAAACCATAGGTTGTTCAAATTATCAATGGCTTGCATAATGGAGTCTTTTTTGTCTAGAATAAGCCTTTCTCTGGTATTCGTTATTCGTGCATTTTTCATGTTGAATGTATGTTCCATCAAAAAATAAATTATAACTTATTCTCTGCAGTCGAAAAATATTTGTGCTATGGGAGATGTATGATTTTCAATTAAATCACTAAGAGTTACAGAACTCAATCCGAAATGTTTTGGTAAAATATCTTTTTCGAAGGATTTCAGCACAGCATCACAATACTCTGAAACTTGTTGTTCTCTTCATGAACTTAAAATATATGCAATTATTTTATTTGAATTTCCAGTAGGTACTTTCAAAAAAAATGTTATCAACGCTTGCGTAAAAGAAAGTGATTCTGAATTTCTCATTGAAATCATGTCATGGGATTTTTGGATGGCATCTGTGACATGCCCTACAAGTGCCGGGTCACATTACGTACTGACATGAGCTAGTAGCCATTATTCTCGTGGCATCTGGAACATGCCGTACGAGCTGTAGGAGGTATATTATGCGCTTTGCTTAGGAGTGCAAAGGAGTGCTGCTGCTGGCAATAATAGTGATGCTAGTTATGAAACTGACGAAACGGGTATAAGTGACAGCGGAAAAGATGTAGATGATGCGAGCAGAGCCAGGCCATCACATGAATTTGGTGTTCTCCACTACCGATCACAGACACTAAAGCAAATTAATTTTCACCCAAGTTCGCTAGCACGTGTGGTGCGGTAGGCTAATACTTCTGGTATGGGCAGACACGCCCAAGCGCCGCCTCCTGGCTCCCTCCCCACCACTTTCTGCTATCCCCTCTACACCACTTTCTGCTATTCCCTCTACTCGCGAATTCCAGCGGACCGCCTAGAAAAATCCAGCTGTCCATTACCGTCACATACTTAAAAATATTACAGAAATGATTAAAAGAAAATAATTAAGATGCTATTTTTCTAAAAAAGGAGGATAAAAATGCGAAGTTAGGTGTAGAAAGATAAAAGTAAGTTAGTTTTGATATTTAAGCTTTTAATTATTTTTAATATGATAGAAAATCAATTTTATCAGTTATTTATCTTGTTAATATACACCACTGAATCTAAGATTCTCAAGAAATTCTCACTTAAATGAGTCAATTCTTTATAATTGATAATTTTTCGAACCTCTAAAATTATTCAAAATAACTAAACAAACTTGTTCGATTATATCTAACAGACAAAATAGCATCATTTGAGAATTTTCTTGTGCTCCCGGCAGAATAATAACTTTCTTTTAAAAAATCCAGAATTTTCAAATCCATTTAAAAGCTGGAATTTCGCGACAAATAAACGTTTAAAACTTATTTTTGAAAAATTCAGTATATTTTACATAAATAACCATTATTTCCCATGAAAATGCATGCGGCCGAGTCAATGAAAAAAATAAAATAAAAAAACACGTGTTTCGTTATTACGGAGGATGCGAGGGGGGCAGGAATTTAAAAGTCCATGAAAAAATGTTTTTCGTGGTCACAATCCTCGGGAAAGATTCACTTTTCAATTCCAGGCGGAGCATTTTTTACCATCTTATCCGGCCAGAGCTTTTCATAAAATTTTCGTTTTATTACTAGCCTTTTAAATTGCAATTAAAAGTATTGGCGTTAAGAGAAAATAAAACTGATGGTGCTACAGAATGGCACAGTCTTTCCCATATTAATTGTCGATTTCTTTTTGTCTCTGCTAGTTATTTAGACTTGCCACAGACTCTTGCCAGCTGCCATCTATCGCCGCCCAAAGTACATTTTTTTTTTTACTTTTTCTTAATTTTTCGGATACTAATAGTAAAATGGAAATATTATTTTAAAAATATTAACCCTACGACGCCCAAGTTTTTTCGACATTTTCTTAATTCTTCAGTTTCCTAATAGTAGAACAGAAATATTATTTTTAGAATATTAAAGTACAGAAAATCCTCGTCCCAAATGGCAATTTTCTTTAAAAATCTGAAACCTTTTTTAAGAAAATGGCGTTTAAACGCTACTTTAAATGCATAAACTGAAGCTATTTTTGAGTTTTCGAAAAACTCCATTTGAAGTCATTTAAAGCACTTTAACTCATAAATACAATAGTGTTTACAAATTGCTAGTAATCTTCATATTAATTGTGAGAGATCTTTGAAAAAAATTAATTTGTTTAATTTTTGAAACAAAATATACCCCAAAATTAAGTTTATATCATATTAAAGAGTGTAATTAGCACTATCCGTTCGCAAAGTTTAAAGAACAAATTTGGAGCCATTTCTGAGAAAATAGTGTTTGCGCGTTTCTGAAAATGCTGAATTTTGAGCTAGTTTTTACAGAAAACAGTTGAGTTTTCGAGTAACTTTTATTGACGGGTAGATTCGTAGGCTTCCGCGGCCGGAGTCATTATGTTCTTGGCTGTCCGGGATGAGCCGCGTCTCAGTCGGTTTTACTGACGTTTCGGCCATCTTGCTGTGGCCTTCTTCAGAGCTATACTGCTGCCGAGAGGCTAGCGTGTCGCATAGATATAGGACGGGGTGCAGGAGCTGATAGGTCGCAGAGGCGACCAATGGGAGGAGGGCAGGTGGCCCGCGATTGGCGGAGAGGGAAAGGAGCGATACTGGGAGACCTGATAATGTGGGGGGAGGGAGGGTGGTTGGAAAGGGAAGAGGATAGAAAAATGAACAGGGGGCCTATTCTGAAGCCTTCGAGACGAACTCGACCGCACGAGTTTGACGTCATCACGAACGAAAATGAGAGAACTGTATTCTTAAGAGCTCGACTCGTCTCAACCCATCGAGATATTCGTTCGAGATATTGCGAGTGGTGCGATAGCGCGTGAGAAGGATCGCGAAGGGTGACATAACCGCAAATAGTGTCTCTCTGTGTGTCTAGTGCGTGTTATATCGTGTGTTGAACCTAGTGTTGTAATACTTAGTTGCGAAACATCTTGTTCATTGTATATTTCATCAAGAAATGGCTAAATAAAAATGAGTAATTTCACTTTGTACTTCTGTTTCATTTAGTGTGTTGGCTTGTGGAATACACTGTGCCATTGTCGTGTTCTGTTTCTATATATTTCACCACCGACTAAGTGTAAATTTTTAATCGTTGTGTGATTATCAAATTCTGTAAATATGTCAGAATTATTCACATAGTAACCTTGTAATGTATAGATGGTTGAAAATTAATTTTTTTTAAAATTTGTTTTTACTTTATTTTCAGTTTCATCTTGTGTTATTGTGTGTGTCAACTGGTCACTCACTGTATAGGTACCTGAATTTTCCTGTTACAAGATTATCAGTTCACTTCAGCTTCAGATAATATGAATATCATAAGTAGGGGAGGATTTTTTGCCCTAAAAATCTTGAAATATGGTTTAAAATATATGCATTTATGACCTAAAAATTCTTAAATATGCAATTTATATTAACAATATTTCATTTCCTCTATAAACCTTTGTTGATAAAATTTAGGAGAAGCATGCTGGGAATGAAAAGATATATTTTTGTGCAAATGTAATGTAATCTACCCTACTTCGTGAGAGAAATAATTAAAGTGAATATTCACCTTAGTGAAGGACATTGTATGTCTTTTTATACATTTTTTCACTGGTTTAAAAAAATGTTATCCAAAAATATATTACATTTGCACAAGTATTTTATCATGTACAGAAAAAAAGTATGCAAACTTTGACAAGCTCTTTTGAATCTGTGAACTCTCACCAATAAATATATTCTATAAAAAGATGAAACATTTTTTTAGAAAGCCTTTTTTTAACAAAATGTGCAAAGTATGCTCCCAAAATTACACGTTATGCACCAATGTGAACAATCGGCTAAATATGCATGAAGATATTAATCTTTATAACATCATATTCTAAACTAGTCTCAAAAAATTTCTCTTAGCTCTGCTCTCAGGCAATGGACAAAAATATGCAACATCCTCTTCCTAATCATAAGGTAATTTAAGGATCACTAAGAATGTTTTATAAGAATGTCTAGAAAGAATGACGTCATGATCCTAAGAGAAAGTATATTCGTGCAAAAGCAGCGTTGTCAAATCGTAACACTCGCGATGATGAACTTGAATCACGAACGTTCGAGATGCATCTCGAATGGTGGTTAAGAATACTGTTTTCTCGTAGCCTTCGTGATGTAGCCGTTCGACACATCACGAGGGCGAGACCTGTCGAGCGATCTTAAGAATAGGCCCCCAGGATAGACATCTGGAAATTGCAACTGCGTGGTCGGAGACGGGAGAAAAGGCCGAAGGAATCCGGGCGAGTAAGCAGCCACGTCATTGGCCGACCGCGGGGGTGTGTCTCCGTGGGGCGCGACCGTATTGGCGGGGAGCGCCGACCCGTCTCCAGGTGTTGCTAAGGCGGAGCCCATCATCTCTGTTGAGGTTTTCGGGCCTCCTGGAGATTTCCAAAGCCTCTTTGATCACACGAGGCCACCACCAATTGAGCCCCCTAGAGAGTACGGTTGTGGTGGCCGTATCAAACGTTTCTAGGGGGCTCAATTTCGCCGTCACCCCCAAGCAGATCCCGACGGACGACGTCATCGCTGCTGTCGAAACTGCTCTGCGTGGCTTGCCTGAAGATCTTGCCGAAGATATTAGACGGGATACGAGCGCAATTCTAACCCGCGCCACTCCCCCAACTTGCAATATCTCACGTGATGAAAGATTGGCCTTGAAACACCTTAAGCAGCGAGATGACATCATCATTCTTCCTGCTGATAAAGTAAATGCCACCGTGATCATGGAGAGCGCCGAATACCACGCCAAGATGACCAGCTTACTTAGCGATAGTAACACCTACAGGAAACTGGACCACAACCCTTTGCAGAAGGTGAGGCAACAAGTCTTGTCCAGCTTAAATCAAGCTTCTTCCATCAGCGACGAAGACAAGAAAACTCTGAAGTTCGCCAACAACCATCGCACACCCCGCATCTATGGCCTACCCAAAATCCATAAACCCGAAGTGCCTCTGCGCCCAATAGTAAGTGCTATCAACTCACCTACCCAACATTTAGCTCGTTTCCTGGCCAGAAAACTGAAACCTCTCACCGACCATATGCCGTCTTCTGTCCTCAACTCCAATCATTTCATCGAACTTATCCGCTCCACTAGAATAGGCCCTGATGATATCCTGGTCAGCTTCGATGTCACCTCCCTCTTCACCATGGTTCCCGTCGGTGACGCCATCAAGATCGTAGAAGACAACCTCTTACGACATCATCTTCCGAGGGAGTGGGCCAAACTCACCGAGATCTGCCTATCGACAACCTTTTTCCAATACAGGCAAGAGTACAACGCCCAAACAGAAGGCACCGCTATGGGCTCACCGTTATCCCCTGTGGTAGCGAATCTTTTCATGGGAGCATTTGAAGAGCAGGCCTTAGAAAATGCGCACTTAAAACCGTCGCTCTGGCTGCGCTACGTCGACGACACATTCGTCATCTGGCCCCATGGCACCGATTCCCTCGGAACCTTCCTCGCGCACCTCAACAACATCCACCCGCGCATCAAGTTCACCATGGAAACGGAACAGAACGGACAGCTCCCTTTCCTGGATGTCTTAGTAACCAGGCGTCCTGATGGAACTCTCGGCCATTCTGTCTACCGGAAACCCACCCACACCAATCATTACCTACATGCCGATTCACACCACCACCCTGCCACGAAACGGGGTGTCCTTTCCACCCTTGCTCACCGCGCCTCCCTGATATGTGACCACAATAGCCTAGAGTCGGAAAAAGCATTACTCAGAGAGACCTTCCTGGCCAATGGTTACAGCGGTTCCGCCGTGCATCGTGCGCTATCGAGGTTCGATTCTTCTACATCGAGTGAACGGAACGAGCCCTCCAGTCCACCCCGCAAGACAGCCCGGTTACCCTATATCAGAGGGGTGTCCTTTGGACAAGATTGGTACACTGCTGCGCAGGGCTGATATCCGCCCCGTTTTTCATGCGCGAAATAAAATCGGAGGGAGCCTGGTCCAGGTGAAGGACCGCCCGGACCCACTTCAAGACGCCGGCGTATATGAAATCCCATGCAGTTGTGGCTTGTCTACATAGGCCAAACCGGGCGCACGGTAGAAGAGCGGATGCGGGAACACATGCGACATGACCGGCTACATAACATCCACAAATCGGCCTTAGCCCAACATGCCGCCGAAACCGGTCACCTCGTCAATTACCACGAGACTCGCACTCTATCTATTGAAGACCGGTGGTGGCCTCGTGTGATCAAAGAGGCTTTGGAAATCTCCAGGAGGCCCGAAAACCTCAACAGAGATGATGAGCTCCGCCTTAGCAACACCTGGAGGCGGGTCGGCGCTCCCCGCCAATACGGTCGCGCGCCACGGAGACACACCCCCGCGGTCGGCCAATGACGTGGCTGCTTACTCGCCCGGATTCCTTCGGCCTTTTCTCCCGTCTCCGACCACGCAGTTGCAATTTCCAGATGTCTATCCTGTTCATTTTTCTATCCTCTTCCCTTTCCAACCACCCTCCCTCCCCCCACATTATCAGGTCTCCCAGTATCGCTCCTTTCCCTCTCCGCCAATCGCGGGCCACCTGCCCTCCTCCCATTGGTCGCCGCTGCGACCTATCAGCTCCTGCACCCCGTCCTATATCTATGCGACATGCTAGCCTCTCGGCAGCAGTATAGCTCTGAAGAAGGCCACAGCAAGATGGCCGAAACGTCAGTAAAACCGACTGAGACGCGGCTCATCCCGGACAGTCAAGAACATAACTTTTATTGACATTATTTAAAGGACATGTACCGATAAATAAAATAGTGTGAACAAATCTCCACTAATGTAAATATTAACGATGAGAAACATGTCAAAAATGTACTTTTTTGTAATTTTTCAAGAAACAACTACAAAAGAATAGAGTAACCTGATATTCATGTAATCTCATAAAGTACATTTAACACTATCCTTAACAATAGCTTAAAGAAAACATTTGGAGCCGTTTTTGAGAAAATATTGTTTTGTTATTTTTTTAAATTGCACATATTGCACGCAATACTGCGCAAAAACTACCCAGATTTTCAAAAAGTACGTGACCTTAATGAATGAACTTATTTCGGAGAACAAACTTTATTTGAAAGAAAAATCTCTATCTTGAATTTTGTAGTTGTAGGAAGACGCCGAAAAAATTTCAAACTTTTTCAATTTTCGAAAATTCAGAGTTTTAAACCAACATGGGATCTGATGAAATAATGATTTATTCCTTATAACTGATGCGTTTCTAAGTCCGAAAAAAAGGGGTTGACCACAAAGTGAAATTGGATCAATCAGTCGATTATTTATATAGTTTTTGACGAGGAATCCAATGAAAATAGTAATTTTGTTTCTAATTAAGCATTCAATATGAAATTCTAAAAAAACGTGTAAAAAAATTTTAAAAGTAAGATTTTTCACTGAAAATCGTCCCATATGTTGGTCTTAAGTATCAAAAATATCAAAATGAATTAGTGTATATCTTAGAAAATTGTCTAAAGAATGCAGTTCGTTAGGTTACATGTTAAGACAATCTAAATGCCGCCTAGATTCAGCGTCAAAAGTGAGAAGAGGGTGAAAAACATATTTTTTGATATTATGTCACTATAGTAAGATAAAACTAGTGGTGCTACAGAATGGCACAGACTTTCCTGTACTAGTTTTTTATTTCCTTGGGTCTTTGCCAGCTATTCGGAATTGCCACATACTGTTTCTTGCCAGCTACCATCTATCACCGCCAAAGTACATTTTTTTAGTCATTTTCTTAATTTTTCGGTTTCCTTTTGAAAGAACGAAAACATTAATTTTAGAATATTAAAGAACACAAAAACCTAGCCGTAAATGGCAATTTTCTTTTAAAAATTGTGTATCGTTTTAGAGAAAATGTCGTTTTAGCGCTACTAAAAATGCGAAATTTGAAGCTCATTTTCACAGAACATTTTTGAGTTTTCGAAATATTTTATTTCAAGTTATTTGAAGCACTTACACTTCCAAATATAATAATGTTTACAAATTGCGGATAATGTGAATATTAAAGATATGAGAATCCTTAAAAAAATACATATGGGTAATTTTTGAAAAAACAAAAAAAAAACTCAAAATAAACTTTACGTCATATTAAAGATTGGCATTAGCACTATCCGATCGAAAATTTTGAAGAGTTTTTTTTAGCCATTTATGAGAAAATGGCGTTTGAGCGTTTCTGAAACTGCGGAAATTTAAGCTAATTTTCACAGAAAACTGTTGTTTTCGATAAACTTTACTTGACATTATTTAAAGCACATTAATGTGTGTCATAAATATGATAATGTAAACAATTCACCGCTAATGTAAATATTAACGACGTGAGAGACAAAAAAATA
This sequence comes from Acheta domesticus, assembly GCA_031308135.1. Taxonomy (NCBI): domain Eukaryota; kingdom Metazoa; phylum Arthropoda; class Insecta; order Orthoptera; family Gryllidae; genus Acheta; species Acheta domesticus. Next base: position 104,298,649 of record JAHLJT010009436.1, on the reverse strand, counting down.
CATTTTTGCAATTTTTGAAAAAACAAAAAAAAATCCTCAACTTTACGTTATATATAAACTTTACGTCATATTGAAGAATGCAATTAGCACTATCTGATCGAAAAGTTTCAAGAAATTTTTTTAGCCATTTATGAGAAGATGGCGTTTGAGCGTTTCTGAAAATGTGGAAATTTGAGCTACTTTTCACAGAAAACGGTTGTGTTTTCGATAAACTTTACTTGACATTATTTAAAGCACATGTACTCATAAATATAATAATGTGAACAATTCGCCGCTAGTGTAAATATTAACGACGTGAGAGACAAGTCAAAAAATTACATTTTTACAATTTTTTAAAAAACAAAAGGAATAGCCATATGGCGTTTATGTCTTTTCATAGGGTACATTTAGAACTATCCCTACCAAAAGTTTAAAGCAAAAATTTGGAACCGTTTTTGAATCTAAATCTAGGTTTTGTAATTTTTTAAAATTGCACATAATGCACGCAATATTGCGCGAAAAGTACTAACATTTTCAAAAGAATGTACATGACCTTGAACAAAGAACTCTTTGGAAAACACATTTTATTTGAAGGAAAAATCTCGATCTTCAATTTTGTAGTTGGAGAAAGACGCCGAAAAAAATTCAGACTTTTATAATTTTCGAAAATTCAGAGTTATCCGTGAAAATTGGACCTATGCCATGTTAATAAGTGTATTTTACTCTATTCATACAAGAAATTTGAAGAAAAAATTTGGAGCCGTTTTTGAAAAAAATTTGAATATCCCCGGGGGGCTTCATATAAAGTACCCCCAAATTTTGAAGAATCTTTTTCAAAATCTCAAATCTTTGATAAGAACCAGATCGACCGGGGAATGTCCATTTTGGAAGAAATCGTACGTATGGTTTAGGCGCTAGCAGTGTTCACAGACGGACAGGGAGACGGACGTTTTCCGTTCAATTGGTTTTTCGGTATCAAGGACCTAGAAAAGAGAGTTTCTGGCTACACCACGTGTTAGGGGATTTTTTTTCTTAATTTAGCAACTGGTTTTATCCACTTTTTCGTTTTCATGGCCTGGCAATTAATTTTTTCCGCCGAAAATTGGCCATTTTTTTCGGGCATCATTACATAACTTTCCCTATACGACGTTTATCACTCCGTGTATACGTACGTATACGGGAAAGTAAAAATTATAAAAATTTGTTTTTCTAGGCTATTTATGGTGTAGAATAAGATAGCATCATCCTCTTCTAGTTTGGTCGTGGGCCAATATTACCTATTTTATTTCGCTGTACCCTTTAAGTAGTTTAAGAATCAATACGGCCGTATTCAAAATGTGCATTTGGTATGAATGGAATTTTGCGAATTATTCAGTGTGAATGATTTTCTTTTTGTGTCAATTTAATTTGATGTTGTGTCAGAGAAGGGTATTTATGTTTACATGACAATTGTTATTGTTATCGAAAAGAAAGTAATTGGTTATTGACAAAAGAGAGGCTGATTGAATCAAGGGAGATGAACACAGTCGTGTTTGTCAATAAAACTTCTCAATGCTGTTGTGATTTATAGTAATTAGATACTGACCCACGCGCGCGTTGCAACGAGTACCACGTTTCAGTCCCTGTACAGGGGCTATCACAAATTCACGCCCGCAAAAATATTTTAAATGTTATATGAAGTTACCTAGCATACGGGCAAATTAGAGCAGTCGATAGGGAGGTGTGTTAATAAACAGGGCACCCAACGTAGACGTATAACGGGTATAACGAAGCATAGAAGGCACGTAACAGGTGCTATCGAGCAGGGGTATTCCATTGTGGTCACGGTTTATCACATTAACCGCCCATCTTGGGGCTGAAGAAGTTAAGGGAGAGCAGAGTGGTTAGAGCCACGCACACAAGGCCATTCATTACATTGGCTTCCCCAAACGTGGGGCAAAGATAGTGAAGGGACACACGCACCCCCATTCCATTACAATATCAATATCGGCTTGAAATCCCAGGAGCCCAGTTGCAGTACATAAAAGCATCCAGAAATATAAAAGTCCAGAAATGAATAAAACACTAATTATACTGTGTCATTAAACATGAGAGTTTACAGTTAAATAAAAATCAGCATGCGTTATATCAATCCATCGACCAATAACAAACCTTGAAAAGCTACATTTAAGAAATTTGGCACTAAAACACATGTGAAAATTGTACAATTGTATCCACTGATGAAATTTATATCACACTCAACTTGACACAAAAAACTTTTAATAAATATTTATATCAATAACACTACAGAACAAAAAATGTTCAGACCTCCAGGATGAAACTAGGTGATTTCAAAGGAAATGATCACGCTGATTTCGAAAATCATTACACAAAGTTTTTATCACGCAAGGTTCAAAGGATATAAACATATTTAGTATTTGAAAGAAAAAAAAATCCTATACTAATTTACGCATTGTCATTCCGGTTATATTACTTCAAAATTTTAAGAGAATGCTTCAAATGAGGTAAGAACAAGTTAAAAATGGAACACATATTTGTGCAATAATATTTAAAATTGTTTGTTGATATTCTCCACAACATTGCTAGAGTGAATGACAATGATTTGAGTATTCCTAAGACCACAGCGTTAAGTTCACTGTACACGTCACGCAACACTAGTGAGCGGCCCAAAGTTTTGTCCTGATCACAAACACGACAGCCAAAGTATAAAGAATAACCAAGTTTTGTAAATTCATATAATTTTTTCCTTGGGAATTTGGGTGTGAATCCTTCACAATCGTAATAGAAGTTTTCGGGTTGATTCGCACACTTTTAATGTGAAATGATTTGTATTTTATTGAACCGATTTAATTCTACAGATCATGTGGCGTATTTCACTTTATAAAAACCACAGAAATATAATGTATTAATGTATTTGAGGTACACGCAAACCAGGCACGAACTTCAGGAGCACTGCGGTTACATTTGCACATGACATCGACCGACTCTGTATCTGCCAGCCCAGCTGTTGGATCCTTTTATACTAGTGTTAAGTTCAGAGGCTAAAATAATTCCTTTCGATGACTGATGCGCAACAGGAAACATGAGTGCACGTGACTTGTTTTCAAAACATCTACTAAGACCTACTAAGACTACCGAGACCTATTCGTAATTGAGCACGACTATCAGACACGAGAATAAAAACGGCCAACTTCCAATACAGAAGGTAAAAACAACAACACGAAAGCCTAAATATTTCATGAAAGTGACATTGATGAACTGAATATATTTTAAAAAGATTTTATATTTTTAAAAAGATTTTATGCTTATTGATTCTACATATCTTACATAAACAATTTAAATTATTTGCATTAATAGAAAAATACGGTATGATACTGTATAAATATACGGTGTATTTAAAACTGTGATGTGATATGAGGTTTTTATGTGATATTTGTAATTTACATATACAATTGAGTATGTTGCATACTCTACCTTCCTCGAGGTAAAAATCATGTTCCCTAGTGTAATTAAACCTCACCCACATATGCTTGCTCAGTCTTTGAAAAACTACAGAATAAAATATAAGTTCAAGACGTGTATATTTTAAAGAAACATTAACAATGAATTGCAAATAGAAAAAATATTGCCATTACAGAATTGCATTACATTAATAGTGTGATATCTGTAAAATGTGTGGCGCAGGTACGTGGCACTGCTGTGGGTGCGCGAGAACATCGCGCTGTTCCGAGGAGACCCCAACGCAGTGACGCTGATGGGCCACGGGGCTGGCGCCGCCTCCGCTGCCATGCACCTTACGTCGCCACGCACCGCAGGTGAGCCATGGTCACCTGTACATTACGGGCGCGGGTCCAGGGGTACAAAGAGTTAAAGAGAAATTAGTTTTACAGGAAACTAAAGCATAATTTAAAACTAGAAGTGCTACAACTGGAAATACTTTCTCGCTGTATTTGTAACTCTTTTACAATTTTCTTAAATTGAGAAAGTTCAACGACAATTAAACATGCGCCATTTTATCAGTGTACTTTTCTCTATTCGAGAAAAAATAAAGAAAAAAATTTGGACCCAATTTTTAGAAGAAAAAAAATGAATTGCTTTTACTTGAAGCAAAAGTTACGCAAAACTTTCTCGTGTTTCCAAAAAAAGGTACAGGACCTTGGGATCCAATTTTTAGAACAAATTTCGTTTTGGATAGTAATATTTTCAGTAATATTTTAGTTATACAATTTTTTTGCAATTTTTGAAAGTACGCAGAAATCTTCGAAAATGAGGTCTGCGTATTTTTTATAAATGTACTTTATTCTATCCTAGAAAAAATATCATCTAAAAATTTGGAATCATTTTTGAGAAAATTTTTAAAATGTTGCTAAGGCATCGTGTCAAATACTCTCAGAAATCAAAATATCCACTTCAACTTTACAGCGTCTACATATCGGCTTGATTTTTCGGGGAATATCAATTTCAGTGAAAATCCTGCTTATGGTCTAGCGGGTAGCTTTGTTCAAAGACGGACGGACAGACAGGCAAACGTTTTCCTGTAAACTAATTTTTCGGTATCAAGCACCCTTCAAACTAGGATTCTAACAACGCAGTATTCAGGAAAGTAATTTACTACACGAGAGAAGTTTTATCAACTTTTTTAGATATCAGGGCGACATGAGTTTTTATGACGAAAAGCTTTACAACACTTATTATTCCTCTGAGAGACACATTTAGTATGTAAGGGAACTTACAATTTTTACTTTCCCGTATACGTACGTATACACGGAGTGGTATACGTAGTATAGGGAAAGTTATGTAATGCTGCGCGAAAAAATGGCCAATTTTCGGCCTCAAAAAATTAATTGCCGGGCCGTGAAAACGAATAAGTGGATAAAACCACTTGCTAAATTAAGAAAAAAATCCCCTAACGCGTGGTGTAGCCAGAAACCCTGTTTTCTAGGTCCTTGATACCGAAAACCCAATTGAAAGGAAAACGTCCGTCTGTGAACACAGCTAGCGCCTAAATCATACGATTTCTTCCAAAATGGATATTCCCCGGTCGATCTGATTCTAGTCAAAGCTTTGAGATTTTGAAAAAGATTCTTCAAAATTTGGGGGTACTTTATATCAAGCCCCCCGGCCATTTTCAACATTTTCTCAAAAAGGCTCCACATTTTTTCTTTAAATTTCTTGTATGAATAGAGGAAAATACACTTTTTAAAATGGCATAGGTCAGATTTTCACAGATAACTCTGAATTTTCGAAAATTGTGAAAGTTTGAATTTTTTTCGGCGTCTTTCTCCAGCCACAAAATTGAAGATAGAGATTTTTTCTTCAAATGAAATTTGTTCTGCTTATTGAGTTCTTTCATAAAGGTCAAGTAAATATTTCTCAACATTTTAGTAGTTTTCGTGCAATATTGCGTGCAATATGTGCAATTTTAAAAAATTACAAAAACAACATTTTCTCAAAAACGGCTGCAAATTTTTTCTTTAAACTTTTGGTAGAGATAGTGGTAAATTTACTCTATCAGATGACATAAAGCTATTGGTGGTCTATTGGTTGTTTTTTTAAAAAATTAGAAAAATTTAAATTTTTTTACTTGTCTCTCATGTCATTAATAATTACATTATCGGCGATTTTTTCACATTATTAAATTTGCAAGTATATATGCTTTAAATATTGTCAAGTAAAGTTTCTCGAAAACACTACCGTTTTCTGTGAAAAGTAACTCAAATTTCGGGATTTTCAGAAATCCTCAAACGCTATTTTCTTATATATGGCTGCAAATATTTTCTTGAAACTTTTGTAACAGATACTGATAATTATATACTTTAATATGACGTAAAGTTTATTGTGAGTTATTTTTTTGTTTCTTCAAAAATTATATAAATGTAAATTTTTTGAAAGATTTCTCACATCTTTAATATGCACATTATCCGCAATTTGTAACGATTATTATAATTGTGAGTGTAAGTGCTTCAAATAACTTCAAATAAAGTGTTTTGAAAACTCAAAACTTTTCTGTGAAAATGAGCTTCAAATGTCGCATTTTTAGTAGTGCTAAAACGCCATTTTCTCTTAAACGGCACATAATTTTTAAAAGAAAATTGCCATTTACGGCTAGGTTTTTGTGCTCTTTAATATTCTAAAATTAATATTATCGTTCTACCAATAGGAAACCGAAAAATTAAGAAAATGACAAAAAAAATGTACTTTTGGCGGTAATAGATGGTAGCTGGCAAGAAAGAGTATGTGACAATTCCGAATAGCAAGCGAAGCCCCAAGAAAATAGAAAACTAATATGGGAAAGTCTGTGCCATTCTGTAGCACCACTAGTTTAACTATTTTTCGAATCTCGGACGCATGACAGAGAATTTCGGAAACAATGGGATTGTCCATACGAGAATGTGTAATCGGCCATCGCTCAACCCTGAGGATAGCAATGAGGACGGGATAGGTAAGGAAGGATTTAGGGCGGTTCTTGGCTCGAATTCCACGATATTGCTCCAGCATTCGCCTGAAAGTTATCAATAAAGCCGTAGAAAACACTGATCAGAGGAATCGACTTATTAATTCGATATCAGTTGGTGCCACAAACTGATTTCCAATACTCTCCTGCGAGTGGCACTACACCATCTATCGCGCCCAAGCTTCCATCTACTTCCATCTTGCCAATCTTTGATGTGACGATCTCACTGTCTGTCGCTCACCATCATACCATGTAAATTTTGGTCTACATCTCTTTCTGTGCATTGGCACCTGCCACCTGCAAGTTTTTAATGGCCATCTTTCCTCCGACATTCTTTTACGATGCCCGTACCATTTTAACCTTCTCCCTTCTATTGTATCCATTATATCCAAAGTGACATCCATTTGTGATTTATATTTTCATTTCTGGTTCTTTCTGTTGTATACCAAATGAAAACAACCCTCTTCTGTCTGTAACAACAATTTATTATTAACCAAAATCCCAAATGAATATTCCAATAAACGCTGCCAGGAGTCACAATATCAAGGAGATGTTTCGTAGCCGGGTCGTTATACAAATTACAGAAAGCCGTTAACCAAGAATCACAAGTGAGTATGCCAGGTACAATGTTCAAGTCCAGTTGATGCTCTACAAAATGCGGTCGGTGACGGAATGGCGGGGCCCTGGCCCCGCGGCTGCCTCGTCGGCTTTTCCACCCCTTCGCAGGGGAAGGGAGTCTGCTGCGTGCCCCCTCTTCTACAGGAGGAGGGAGGGGGGCGCCTTCCACGCCTTGGCCGCTCTCCTGGGGCGGTGAGGCGTATCGCTTCTGCAGGCGCTCTCTGCGGCGCCTGTGCTGGCCTCTGGCGTTGCTGGCGGACTTTTGTAGTGCCGGCACAGGCGGACACTACACTTTCCATTAACGTTACACTACAGCCACGTCTCCAAAACTCCATTTCCGTTGCCTTTAATTTTTTCTCTTTGTTTTTCGAGATCTTCCACAGCTCAGCACCATACAGTGATATGCTTTCCACAAATGCTTTATAAATTCTAATTTTCACTATGCTCACCGCTCAATCTCCCGAATTCTATCTTGCAAGAGATGAACAGGCGACCCGAGTGATCGTTCGGTGTCACTCGTATTCGTCGCGTATGGCGATATCGTCACGCAATTCAGGGAATAGCTAATTGCTAAAAGAGATAATTCCCTAATCAAACTGGGAGTGGGTACGTCTTTGATGTATACAATTAAATGACAAGTCGAGTAACTGCTGTTAAATAATTAGGCAATATATTCTAAATGAGTTACATTATGTTCAGATCAACTGGTACTGATTAAACAATCTATGTTCGCAACCTATCACAATAAGAAATTGCACTGATACACTCAAGAACACAAGTTACACTCACTTTACAAAGAAATATAAATACAGTTCACATATTCATAGCTGAAAAGAAATTGCATGCTACAATAAACACTTAACACGCAAAGGAAATGATACAAAAACACAAATACCCTTCAGTACAATAAATGGTTCGAATATTTACATATCTAATAGTTTACTGGCATCAATGTAATGTGCATTTGACTGATTTAACAGAAATGAATAAATCTTTACAATTGTACTTTAATTCTGACTCTTTTCCAACCAAGCAATAAATCAAAATCCATTACTAATTGTACCCTTTGGTTGAAATGCGGAATAATCCTATTTCAGAATTCTCATACTTTGTTATATGGCCATTAAGTTTTACTTCTATTTATGCACTACAGCACAGAAGAAAAATGGGTTTACATGCATAAATTAATGTCTATTATCTGGGTTTAATTTACGACTGAATAACAAAACGTTAAAAATCTAACAAATATGAATTGCTGTCCTTCAATCTCACCAGGCACTTTTGTACACATTCGGCTCAATATAGTTATACCAAAAGCGTGGCAATGGATTAAAAAAAATAGAATCGTAGAGACTCACGCCACTCGTTTTCCCGACGCATTACTTTCCGCTGCGGTCACAACCAGCTGCGCAGTTCCGTGGTCGCGTTACCTCGAAGTAAAAGCCTGCGAAGTACGCAGTGAAGCAGACGCCTGCGATTGCGTTCGTTGAAGTGAATAAAAACCACTCCAGCCTAGTCCAGTAATTATTCCACTTTTTGTCTACTTGTACAGGATTTAACAGCTGGCGCATGCCTGAGATACATTTCCAGATGCATTCCCGAAAAGTACGTAATTTAATTACCAAGACGAAAGCCAATCCAGAAGTTTAAGAACTAAAATACAAAAAAATGAAATAAAAGAGATATTCATTTATCAGAATAGCATCTTTTATGTTATTTTGAATGATCGCCAAAAGGTCCGATGTTTTCTATCTTTTTTGGGTCTGATCACTTCAATTCATTTCCCAAATATTATTCAGTAATCACATCTTTATATATATATATATATATATATATATATATATATATATATATAGTGATAATATAATGAATTAATTATTTACTTTAATTCGCTAGCTCAGTTTTTGGGTTCTATACGATGACACCACGCTTACCTGTAGGCTGGTTGTCACCGGGTTGCCCTCTATACAGAGAAGCCAGAAGTCTGAAATTATTTCTATTACAAAGAATTGTGTATAATTTGGCACAACAATAATTTTATTTATTGAAATTGACATGAATTTAGTTTAAAAATATAAATTCTATTGCTTGCATGCATCTAGTTAAGAACGGTACCGAATTGTCTAGGCGTTGTGAAATGAGTCCCCGCAGTTCATATCACCCTTGGCTTCCGCGCCGAAAATCCCTCTTCGCGCCGGTCGTCGCCGAAGTCGTCTGCTTCTCTCTTGATGTTTTAATTTACTCCTTGCAAGAACTGTTCCACTACTGTTCCAAATTCTATTCTCCCTATTACATATAACACGGCGATGTCCCACTTAAATTAATCCGACCTCGCGCAGCTACCACCACGATGACTCTCAACAAACCCAAACTCTAGTTCAGAGCCCCCTCCTGCACGTAAACAAACATTCATTACCTAGTAACCGCTTCGCACCGTCCAGATTGAAGCGCGGTGTTTGTTTTCTTGTAATATTTTGTATATTACAATATATATTTGAGATGATTAAATTCATAATTATTATAAAAGTTTACGTTTACTAAGCTTTTCTATAGTGGTCATCCGACTCGAGTCCAAGCGAACCGAAGCCGCACAATGTACGTCGTTCTTCAACCACAAGCTGCATCGAAAATGGCAGAGTTGCTCTCCTTCGTGAGATAAATTCTTGCTATTTCTGCTCGAAAATTGTGATTGGTTGTGCGATCTGGCGTGTTGGAGCTCGATCACAAACCTTCTCTTTTGTTCTAGCGCTCTCAGTGAACCTTAGGGTAACTGTTACGGCGGCTCTCTCCCTCTATAGGACATCATTTCAATCATTTCCGACGGTCTTGGAGGATGTAACCAGACTTCAGCGGTTACGCTATATTAGCAATACTTTCATTCCTTATTATTGAAAGTAATTGCCGCATAGAAGATTTTCCTTTGCGCGATGCATAATTTCCTCTTCACTGGCCCCTTGGTCTGTTAAAATGGTTCCTAAAAATTTATACGTCTGACAATACTTAACAACCGAGCTATCTCCCATTACCAAATATTATCCTGTCCCTCCTCCCTCAATGTATTCTGTCTTGTTACTTTCCCGAATATTACGTATAGTATAGGGAACGCTATGTAATGCTGCGCAAAAAAACGGCGGATTTTCTGCCGAAAAAAATCATTGCCGGGTCCAGATAACAAAAAAGTGGATAAATTAAGTTGCTAAATTAAGAAAAACATCCCCTAACACATGGTAAAGCCAGAATCCTTGTTTAGTGAGTCCTTGGTACCGAAAAACCAGTTGAAAGTAAAACGTCTGTCCGTCTGTTTGTGAACAACGATAGCGACTGAACTATTGAGCCGCTTTTCTCCAAAATTGATATTCCGCGATAGATCTGACGGATCTCATGGATCCTTGAATCTAAAATCGATATTTTAATTTTGGAGGGTACTTTGAATGAAGCCCCTGGGCATCTTCAATGTTTATATATTTGAAATGCACAAAAATAGCATAATATTTTGTTAATAATCAAAATATGTTTGGGCCAAATGGCTTTGCCAGCTTAACATTAAGCCAGCAAAGCCACCAATTTTTGAAAAAAACATTGGAGCAAAAAAATAATAATAATTTTTGGATATTTGAAAAGCACAGAAATAGCACAAACTTCTGGGTATAGAGAAAATGTGTTTTTTACTTTCCCGTATACGTACGTATACACGGAGTGATATACGTAGTATAGGGAAAGTTATGTAATGCTGCGCGAAAAAATGGTCAATTTTCGGCGGAAAAAAATTAATTGCCAGGCCGTGAAAACGAATAAGTGGATAAAACCAGTTGCTAAATTAAGAAAAAAAATCCTCTATCTCGTGGTGTGGTCAAAATCCATGATTTGTTGCTTCTTTATACTTAAAATCGATTGACGGCATTCCGTCCGTCTGTCCGTCTGTGGTCAACGCTAGCGCCTAAACCGTTCGGTCGATTTTCTTCAAAATTGATATTCCCCAGTCGATCTGATTCTAGTCGAAGCTTTGTGATTTTGAAAAAGATTCTTTAAAATTTGGGGGTACTTTATATAAAGCCCCCCGGCCATTTTCAACATTTTCTCAAAAACGGCTCCACATTTTTTCTTTAAATTTCTTGTATGAATAGAGGAAAATACACTTTTTAACATGGCATAGGTCCGATTTTCATGTACAGCTATGAATTTTCGAAAATTGTGAAAGTTTGAATTTTTTTCGGCATCTTTCTCCAACTACAAAATTGAAGATAGAGATTTTTTCTTCAAATAAAATTTGTTCTGCATATTGAGTTCTTTAATAAAGGTCATGTAAATGTTTTTCACAATTTTGGTAGTTTTCGTGTAATATTGCGTGCAATATGTGCAATTTTAAAAAATTACAAAAACAAAATTTTCTCAAAAACGGCTCCAAATTTTTTCTTTAAACTTTTGGTAGGGATAGTGGTAAATGTACTCTATCAATGACATAAAAGCCATTTTGGTCTATCCGTTAGTGTTTTCAAAAATTACAAAAATGTAAATTTTTTTACTTGTCTCTCACGTCGTTAATATTTACATTATCGGCGATTTTTTTACATTATTATATTTACGAGTATATATGCTTTAAATAATGTCAAGTAAAGTTTCTCGAAAACACTACCGTTTTCTGTGAAAAGTAGCTCAAATTTCGGCATTTTCAGAAATGCTCCTACGTCATTTTCTCGTATATGGCTGCAATTTTTTTCTTGAGACTTTTGTAACGGATAGTGCTAATTACACTCGTTAGTATAGCGTGAAGTTTATTTTGAGTTTTTTTGTTTTTTTCAAAAATTATATAAATGTAAATTTTTGAAAGATCTCTCACATCTTTAATATGCACATTATCCGCAATTTGTAAATATGATTATATTTGTGAGTGTAAGTGCTTCAAATAACTTCAAATAAAGTATTTTGAAAACTCAAAATTTTCTGTGAAAATGAGCTTCAAATTTCGCATTTTTAGTAGTGCTAAAACGCCATTTTCTCTTAAACGGCACATATTTTTTAAAAGAAAATTGCCATTTACGGCTAGGTTTTTGTGTTCTTTAATATTCTAAAATTAATGTTTCTGTTCTACCAATAGGAAACCGAAAAATTAAGAAAATGACAAAAAAAATGTACTTTTGGCGATGATAGATGGTAGCTGGCAAGAAAGAGTATGTGGCAATTCCGAATAGCTAGCGAAGACCCAGGAAAATAGAAAACTAATACGGGAAAGTCTGTGCCATTCTGTAGCACCACTAGTTGAAAATGGCTTTGCCAGCTTAACGGACGTCAAAATTCATATACCTATTTACGAAGGACACGTAGTGGTGGTAGACTAATATGATTCCGAGGCTTATTGCTTGGGACTCGTGCATGTTGATTTTTTTTCTGAGCGATGGGGTGCTGGCGGAATATCTCAACCCCCAACGTGGAGGGCCAATGATTTTTTTTCTCGAGGTTTCCTTCCTCTACCCTTTGATGAGCAAGGTAGCAGATTTTTTGAGAAAAGAGGTAATAATTTCTTCCGCTCCTGCCGTTGGAGAGCTTTCAAGCATCTCTTCCGTCTTCTGGTTTTGGTCCACCCCGGGTATTTAATTTTCCCGGTACCCACCAGATAGATCTGGCCAGGCATCCTCTCATCTGACACCTGGGGAGTCGCCCGATGCGGGACCAGCAACCTTACATAGGAATTTCAATACGTAAGGCGCATTTATGATACCCAGAAGGGGCCGAACCCGTGACCACTCAATCACTGGTGCACTCAATCCGGAAAGAGACGCCTTTACGTTCCTAACTACCGGTTTTTATACAATTAAAAAATACGACGGTAAGTCAATAAGTATCTGTATTCAATTTTTATCTTTGTTTGTAACAGTACAAAATTTACAATGAGACCGATTTTGAACATAGACACCATGCATTTCAGTGAACTTGATCTCTCACTATCACTAGCTTTCCGATACCCTTAGAAAAAAGGATTTTTGATTCTGCAAGAAGCCACTATTCACTGCTTCTTCAGCTGTGGGTCGGAGACAAATCTTCTGCCTCTTAAACCATCTTCACTACTTACACCGTTCACCAAATAGATGGAAATTAGACGTGACAAGGTTGCAACTGTATCAACTGAAACATAAGAATGTCTTTTGGCCATCCATCCCGGCGTTCTTATTTCCGGATCCTGACTAACATGCATATGGTTTGACAACACCCGAAGTGTCATTCATCGGTTATGCAGAATTAAGGCACGAACTTGTTTAGTATTGGGATGAGGCTCGATATCTTCCTCTTTTCTCATTCTGCATACTTACAATTTGACTGCTTTTAAATGCTTCAGTCCCTTGATAAACGCTTCGTAAAAAAAAGGTGAAAGTCTACTAAGGGTTTCATCTTTTCGTACACATTAAGATCACAACAAGTGGTACTACGGAACGGCATAGATTTTCTCGCATTAGTTTTCTATTTCCTTTAGCCCCAGCTAGATATTTGGGCTTGCCACATACACTTGCCAGCTGCCAAGCTGTGATATATCATATTACATGTATATGTAAATCCCATGGAAAATAATCGTACAGAAGATTAAAAAAAGAGTGACAAGGAGGTTTTGATTTAGGAGGGCGATATAAAAGGAGTTTGCCATAGGAGAACGTTTTTTGGCTGATTGAAAAAACGTTAAAAAGTAAGAAGAGTTGTAAAATATGACAATATTTGACGACAAGAAGTGACACATGAACGTTATGTAGTGCAATTGAGTACTGAAGTTCACGAGGAACAATATTGTGTCGTAAAAGTGGACCGGACTCACCCGAGAAAAAAAAATTACCACGGTAAGTTAAAGCATTGTTATTGTGAACTAACAGTGAGAGTAATAATTTAGAGCAAGAAAAATAAAGGCCTTAAGAAGGGTAGGAATAGTTATTGAAAATAAATGTAGTTTCTTGTTTTGTTTTAAAAAAGATTGTTCATTTAAATAAATCATAAAAATTGTATTTGTTCAACACAGGAGCTCGTGACATTATTTTAGTGGTATTAGTTTTTTAGCTACTCATCATAATTTCCTCCAATGTATTCCGTATGGAGCATTCCAATGTACGGATCCATGTCATGAGATTTGGTGAGTAACTAACCATTCATTGTGGAGAGGTATTAGATAAAGTCGGGCATATTTAGTAATAAATATTTCGATACGTCACATTATCGACGCCCAAACTACAAACTACATTTTTTCACATTTTCGTTACGTTTCGGTTTACTAATTGTAGAACGCAAATTTTATCTAAAGAATAGGTTGAACCAGGGTTTAGGGTGGCACGGTTCCTTTGCTTCACTGACCCGGTTAACTAGAGAGGAATCGACTCAATGAACCGAATCCTTGTTTACTATTCGCGTTCAACATGGTAACGTAATAAATGTATTTAAAAACACATTCTATTTCACAAGTGCGTGCTACTTGAACATTCTTTACTACTTAAACCACACATTTTTTGTTATTAAAAAGAGCCACTCGTCTAATTAGTTAACCAAATGCTACTTATTACATTTTTAAATGATCTATAAGCCACAGAATATAAATGGAAAATGTATAACTCACGTATTCACTGGAATTATTATAGATTTATTTTAATTTTTTAAAAATAAAATCTTGTAAAAGACATAACAATTCAATTTTAACAAACATGCGAACAAATAACAATAACAAATGGAGAACATCTTGTAATATCTGGAACAAAAAATGTACTTTTAAAATTTTACAAACAAAAAGTAATAACTCTCTTCTTAATGCGATTTAAAATTAATTAATGGGTTTTAAATAAAAATAAAAAACTATGATGTTAACGCAATAAATATAATTATTTTAAATAACTTCTATTTCACAAACACATGCTACTTTTAACCTTTTGTTATTGGGGGGTTATTGCCCCCCAAACCCCCCATTTTAATACTAATAAACCAACTCGTCTGTTTTTTAAACCAATTCTACTTAATATGTTAAAGAAATCGATATTTCAAAAGAAAAAAAATCCACTCACATAGTCGTTGAAATTATACAATTTTAATAGTATTACCACTACCATAGTAATACTGAAAATTAGTGTAGTGTCTCGGCACGAATTACACCCTTGTAACACGAAAAAAAACGTCAAGCTTGTTTCTGGAAAAAATACGAACTTTTTACGAACTGAAGCTTAAAAAAATAATAAGAAATATAACTTGTTAAGCTAATAAAATAATTACAATTATTTAAAATCAATTCTATTTCACAAACACATGCTACTTACACATTTATTATCACCTTTCAAATCCTCCATTTTAATACTAAAAAGCAACTCGTCTATTTTTAAAGCAAATACTACATAATATGTTAAAGAAATCATAAATAATTCCTGCATTTACACCTTCCGTCACGGTAGACACACAAAATCTATTAAAAGATGTCTAATGAAATACGAAAAAACACAAAATCACACGACCACAAAAGCTTCGCGTAATGGAATCGCATTCAAGAGAGCTGTAAATAATTATGTTGTTATAGCAACAACTAAATGAGATATTACGAGAAGACTTTTTATAATCTAAAACCATTTCTATATTAATATTTGAGTTCAAGCAGCAAGCAAATCAGCATAGAAACAAGTTTTTTTTTTTTTTAATTGTTGTGAAGTGTAATTTTCAATGTGAAATGATGTTTTAAAAGTATCGTGATGAAGAAGAAATTGTTCGTAAATTTGAAATGTGGCTTTGACGCATGGTCATTTCGTGTATATTTATGCTTTGACCCGTGAAAGCTAGTCAATGCCAACATAATTTTTCACCAGCTCTGAAGTGAACCGTGGTTGGTGATTCACGAGAGCAAATGAATCACAAAAGGAACCAAAGGAACCGTGCCACCCTAAACCCTGGTTCAACCGAATATTAAAGAACAGTAAAACATCGACCTAAATGGCATATTTCTTTGACAAAAGTTTGACACTCTCTTTAAAAAAATTGCTTTTAAACGCTACCGTAAATTCGAAATTTGAAGATCTTTTTCACATAAACTTTTTGAGTTTTCGAAAAACATCATTAGAAGTTATTTGAAGTACTTAAACTCACAAATAGTGTTTAAAAATTGCGGGAAATGTACATGTGAACAATGTCAGAGATCTTTCAAAAATATTACATTTGTGTAATTTTTGAAAAAACAAAAAATAGCACAAAATCAACGTAATATCATATTAAAGAGTCCAATTTGCACTATCCGTTCTAAATGTTTGAAGAAAAAATTTGTAATAATTTATGTATTATAATGTTGGAGAGTATCTGAAAATGCGGAATTTTGATTTAGTTTTCACAGAAAACAGTTGAGTTTCGAAAACCTTTATCTGGTATTATTTAAAGGACATGTACTCATAAATATAATTATGTGAACAATTCGTCGCTAATGTAAATATTCACGACCTGGGACACAAGTTAAATATCATTTTTGTAATTTTTGATAAAATAAAAGAATAGAGCAATCTAATGTTTATGCCGTCTCATAGAGCACATTAAGCACTATCCTTACCAAACGTTTAAAGAAAAAAAATTGAGCTGTTTATCTGAAAATCTTGTTTTCGTATTTTGTACTTGCATAAATTGCACGCAATATTACGCGAAAAGTACTAAAATCTTCTAAAAATGTACATAACATGAATGAACTCACTATGGAGAATAAATTTTGTTTCAAGGAAAAATCTCTATCTTTAATTATGTAGTTATAGGAAGAGGCCGCAAAAAATTCAAACTTTTGTAATTTTCAAAAATTCAGAGTTAACAGTGAAATTAGGTTATTTGCCTCCTTAATAAGTGTATTTTACTACATTCTCACAAGAAATTCAAAGAAAAAATTTGAAGCAATGTTTGAGAAAATTTTGAAAATATCCGGAGGGCTTTATGTTAAGTACCCCAAAATTTTAAACAAAGTTTCAGATCGTCAAGGATTTCATCAATTTGAAAGGTATGGTTTAGGCGCTAGTGGTGTTCACGGACTGACTGACGGACATTTACTTTCAATTGGTTTCTTGAGTATCAAAGACCCACAAAACAGGGATTCAGGCTACACCACGTGTTATTGGATTTTTTCTTAATTTAGCAAATGGATTTATCCACTTGCTAAATTAGGGGTGTTTTTGTCAACTTTCAATTTCCCGTATACATACGTACCTACGGAGTAATATATATAGTGTAGAGAACGTTATGTAATGCTGCGCCAAAAAACGGCGAATATTGGTCAGAAAAAATTTCATTTCCGGGCCGTCATAATGAAAAAATGAATAAGTGGTGTGCCTGACTTGCGCGTCCTTCATACCGAAAAATCAACTGAAAGCAAATCGTCCGTCTGTCCGTCCGTCCTGTGTCTGTGAACGTTAGCGCCTAAACCATATGTACGATTTCTTCCAAAACTAGTGGTGCTACAGAATGGCACAGACTTTCCCGTATTAGTTTTCTATATTCCTGGGTCTTCGCTAGCTATTCGGAATTGCCACATACTCTTTCTTGCCAGCTACCATCTATCATCGCCAAAAGTACATTTTTTTGTCATTTTCTTAATTTTTCGGTTTCCTATTGGTAGAACAGAAACATTAATTTTAGAATATTAAAGAACACAAAAACCTAGCCGTAAATGGCAATTTTCTTTTAAAAAATATGTGCCGTTTAAGAGAAAATGGCGTTTTAGCACTACTAAAAATGCGAAATTTGAAGCTCATTTTCACAGAAAATTTTTGAGTTTTCAAAATACTTTATTTGAAGTTATTTGAAGCACTTACACTCACAAATATAATCATATTTACAAATTGCGGATAATGTGCATATTAAAGATGTGAGAGATCTTTCAAAAAATTTACATTTATATAATTTTTGAAAAAAACAAAAAAACTCAAAATAAACTTCACGCTATACTAACGAGTGTAATTAGCACTATCCGTTACAAAAGTCTCAAGAAAAAAATTGCAGCCATATACGAGAAAATGACGTAGGAGCATTTCTGAAAATGCCGAAATTTGAGCTACTTTTCACAGAAAACGGTAGTGTTTTCGAGAAACTTTACTTGACATTATTTAAAGCATATATACTCGTAAATATAATAATGTAAAAAAATCGCCGATAATGTAAATATTAACGACGTGAGAGACAAGTAAAAAAATTTACATTTTTGTAATTTTTGAAAACACTAACCGATAGACCAAAATGGCTTTTATGTCATTGATAGAGTACATTTACCACTATCCCTACCAAAAGTTTAAAGAAAAAATTTGGAGCCGTTTTTGAGAAAATTTTGTTTTTGTAATTTTTTAAAATTGCACATATTGCACGCAATATTGCACGAAAACTACCAAAATTGTGAAAAACATTTACATGACCTTTATTAAAGAACTCAATATGCAGAACAAATTTTATTTGAAGAAAAAATCTCTATCTTCAATTTTGTAGTTGGAGAAAGACGCCGAAAAAAATTCAAACTTTCACAATTTTCGACAATTCAGAGCTGTACGTGAAAATCGGACCTATGCCATGTTAAAAAGTGTATTTTCCTCTATTCATACAAGAAATTTAAAGAAAAAATGTGGAGCCGTTTTTGAGAAAATGTTGAAAATGGCCGGGGGGCTTTATATAAAGTACCCCCAAATTTTAAAGAATCTTTTTCAAAATCACAAAGCTTCGACTAGAATCAGATCGACTGGGGAATATCAATTTTGAAGAAAATCGACCGAACGGTTTAGGCGCTAGCGTTGACCACAGACGGACAGACGGACGGAATGCCGTCAATCGATTTTAAGTATAAAGAAGCAACAAATCGTGGATTTTGACCACACCACGAGATAGAGGATTTTTTTTCTTAATTTAGCAACTGGTTTTATCCACTTATTTGTTTTCACGGCCCGGCAATTATTTTTTTCCGCCGAAAATTGGCCATTTTTTCGCGCATTACATAACTTTCCCTATACTACGTATATCACTCCGTGTATACGTACGTATACGGGAAAGTAATAAATATTCTCTGATCGATCTGCTTCCATTCGAGGCATCCCAATTTCGAAAAACTTTTTTTCGGCCTCTTTCTCGAACTACAAAATTAAAGATAGAGATTTTTCCTTGAAATACATTTTTTCTCCAAAGCGAGATCTTTCATTAAGGTCGTATATATTTTTTTGAAAATTTTAGAAGTTTTCGCGCAATATCGTTTGCAATATGTGCAATTTTAAAAACTTAGAAAAACAAGATTTTCTCAAAAACTGTTCCAAATTTTTTCGTTTAACTTTTGGTAAAAACAGTGCCTAATGTACTCATTGAGATAAGATAAACGCCATATTGATCTATTCTTTTTTTTCCAAAAATGACAAAAATTACAGTTTTTTAATTGTCGCACGTCGTTAATATTTATGCTATCGGCGATTTGTTCACGTTATCATATTTATCAGTACATGTTATTATTTCAAGCTCTATCCTTACAAGAAATTTTAAGAAAAAATTTGGAGCCGTTTTTCAAGAAAATTTCGAAAATGTCTTGGGGGCTTCATGTAAAGTACTCCCAAATTTTGAAGAATGTTTTTCAAAATCGAGGCGCCTTGCTTGAGTAGAAGCAGATTGATCTGAGAATATCCATTTTGGAAGAAATCGCACTTATGTTTTAAGCGCTTGTGTTGTTCACAGACGGACGGACAGACAGATGGACGGAGGACGTTTTGAAAAAAAAACAAACAGTTTTTTGGTATCAAGAGACCCCAAAACGTGTTTTCTGTTAAAATCTCGAAATCGATTTTCCGCAGCAATACATAACTTTCCCTAAACTACGTATATCCTCCTCGGAGCCAAGGGCTGGTACTTAATATTTTAAATTCGAGTTTTAGGTTTTCCGCAAGGCAAGGGTATATGTATTATTGCCATGTAATACATTTCTGCATAAAATAATTTTTTAACTCAAAAAAAAACGATGTAACCTAACCGATGTAAGTTACATCGGGTCTCAAGTTTTGATATCAACAACCACTGTGAAGTGGAACGTACTACCAATTATTTCGTAAAACACACAAAGAATTAACTAAGACATACCTTTAAAAATATAAACATATTCAGTTTTCAAAAGTAACTATTTTTTGTGAAAGAGAATTAAATATCTATTTTTATTGAGGCACAGAAACAATTTACATGATGAACAAATGAAACGGCATGTGGGGCTGTCGTATCATGGCATTCGGCAGCTGGCTGTCGTCAGGCAAATCAATTAGTTTTTGTAGTTGGAGACACTCTCCAAGACGTATTCTTGCCAACATCGTCGTCTTCTGACTCTGGAACTGAATACAGAAGTGTGTGTGCTACTGCTATTCAAAAAATCCAAGAAGTCGAGTTTTTTATGCACCAATTTCTTTTCCTATATACCTACGAAATTTGGACAAAGAAGGTATCATATGAGCGAAGATTTGGTTTCAGAGATGATGCCAGACGAAGACGTTCAAAAAATTGTGTCGACTGCCAAATGGTTTGATAATACGATATCATTTTCAATTTCATGTCCTTTGCCTCAGTACTCGATATCTTCACTACCCCGCGGAAAAGACATGAAAGGAGTAATACAAATCCTATCATCGTTATCGTTGGTGAGGTCGGAAATATCCGAGTCTTCATTGATGATATCTAATATTTCTTTCGTATTCACCCCTAAAAAATATGATTGACCTGCATATTAAAAATATAGAAAAAATTGAGACCCATTGTAACCCAGAGGTTACATCATTACCAACAAATACCTCATTCAGCCAAATAATAAACACTTGTAACAATGCTACGGAAATACGCAGAATTGTCCTCATTGTTTGAAATGAAAGGTAAGCTCTGTAATCTATAGGTTACGCGGGCTCCAAGGAGGATATTACCCCGTATATACGTACGTATACGGGAAAGTAATAAGACTACAATAGGAAACATTCAACAAAGAAAACTTTCAACATCTTTAATTTTGCTTACAATGATCGAAAATATTATAACGAACAATTTGAATAAGTAAAATGTTCGTTTGGAATACTAAAAAAATCACGAATGGGCGCGGTAGAGCACGGAGTGCTGCAGTCAGCTTTTTTTAAATTTTCAAGTCATCTTTACGACTGATAGGGAGAAGGGAACGGGACGGAGATTTTCGCGTTTTGTTTAGAATGTTGCGGAGTGAGAATACTGAAGCCCTCTGACATGTCAAATAGCTGTGCTGCACTTTAGAACAATAAAAGCACAAAGGCAGAACG
This sequence comes from Acheta domesticus, assembly GCA_031308135.1. Taxonomy (NCBI): domain Eukaryota; kingdom Metazoa; phylum Arthropoda; class Insecta; order Orthoptera; family Gryllidae; genus Acheta; species Acheta domesticus. The sequence continues at coordinate 104,277,349 of JAHLJT010009436.1, read as the reverse complement.
GAGAACTGCCGCGCGCCCGCCGGAAGTTTAAAGACATTAGAAGAGATACAACAAAAATACAACAAAAATTAGCTTTTTACTTTTGAGAAAGTTACGCGTCTGAAACCGCTGACTTGAAAATTTCATCGAATCACTGCTGATAACGGAATTCCCTGGACACACACATCCCTCCATAATTAGGTGTCACAACACTTATGGACCACGGCAAAACGTTACTTGAATGGTTTCACTACACGCATAAGAAACAATCTTCAGAGATATCATGCAACTATAATAGTACTTGTAGTTGTTGCTTGAATTAATACCTTGTCAGACTGCACAAACCACGGTGTATGCAGAAAGCGTAAATATTAGATGAAGGAATCTAAGCATTCTATAACGCCCATATTCTCAATACCGTGTAACACGAGAATTATCGTCGAGTCCAGATAATTCGCGAATCAAAGCAAAAATCGTTATTCACGAGGCAGGACCGGTTGCGATTCGCGGATGAGACACCCCGATTTCGATCCGTGGGTTATACCTCCGATTTCTGCATATAATTCGCGAATTGCACTTAGTTGCCACAATACAGACGACTCCGCCAAGTACGATTTGTTTGCTGTTGCATTTATGGAATGCGTTTGAAATAAAGCGAGACCCCCTCTATTTGCTTCCTTTCCGTCATCAGTAATATAAATCATCTGAGTAGTCAGTTACATGCTGAATAATTTTGAATAATATTGTTTCAAGTAATGGGTTCAGCAATTATCTTATTTTATATATTTCATACAAGGTTGAAGTTTGTACATAAAACAAAGTTGGAGTTTTTACAATGTTTCAGAGATCATTTGTCTCCATCATCACGTACTTTTTGGCTTATATTGGATATAAGTTTTGAGTTTGTGAATCGTAAGTAAGTAACTTACTTACTTTATGTACAAACTTCAACCTTGTATGAAATATATTTTATTATCACCTCATTGTCTATAATGAATGGAACCTTTCTTTATACAATGAAGAAAGACAATCATTAAAAACTTATGAATATTACTGACATGAATATGATTGTAGAAATTGTAAAATAACTGGTTTCATCACTGCCAACAAAAGCTTGCTGATAATAAAGAAACTTGTTTCATTTATCTACAATGTCAACGATATGTCACAAATCCATCAACGTTATAGTAAAGATCACCAAAGATGAACTTCAGGAAACATCAGTGTTTCAATTCATTTACAAATGAGAGTGTAGAATTAGATTAAAAAATGAATAAATGAAAATAAATTATGCACTCTACAAATGCTTTAAAGGTAGGTTCGGTTGTTAAAAAAATGATAATACAATTACTAGAAATAAACAAATTGAAAAACCAAAACGATTTTGTTTTAATTACTTCCCTTATACAACAGATCTTAAATTTTTTAACAATCCTAAGTTCAGAAATCCAACCCTGCAATCAGTCCAAACATAAATAATATTCTAAAAGAATTTTTGATACTGGAATCCCAATCTAATTTAGACTATGCACATTAACAATATGCACAATCTATTTATAGAAGTAGTGGTATCATATATTATAAGGCAGATCAATCAATATTGATTGTTGACATTTAATTAATCTTTCTTTAAATTCAATGATATTATAAAATGTAACTGAATTTTAAAATTCAATATTTTTTATATTTAGCCTACACTACATTTTCAGTAACAAAGTAACAATAATCTGCTTCAGCTTCCAGAAATAGAAGGGTATTTTTCATTATACAAGTATATATTACTATGGATTCAGAGAAGCACAAAACATAAATATGAATTAGTACATTTAACAATAAGATTTCATAAAAATGTGCAAATAATATTTTTGGAATCTTTGTGAAAACCAAAGAATGTTTTGGTTGATCGGAAGTTGACGGTGCCCCTTCAGTAAATAAGTCAATAGAATGCTGCAGTTCACTTCGCAACTCCCGGGCAGGCCTCACCTTGATCCGTGTTTCGAAAATCATGCGAAATTGCCCTAAATCTAGGGCGAGTTTTCATTTCAGCTTTTTCTTAAGGAGTTTGTCAGGCTCCTGCGCGACCGGCGCGGGAGCCGCCGGTCTTCGGACAGGACGTCCGTGAGAATTTTTTCTCTTTCCCATCTTCCGGGGCTCTCTCTGTCATTCCCGCTAGCATCATAGGTCTGACTTTGGCTCCTGTGCCCTTCACCGTTTTTCCGGGCTCTTCACTCGTCTCTGAGGCAGCGCCCCAGTTTCGTGTGAAAGAAACGGGCACCGTCAACTTCTGATTTACCAATGTTTTATATACTATTTCACATTTATTCCAGTATGTCACACCAAAACAAAAATAAAATTTTATTTTGTATCTTCTGAAGAAGACAAAATAACTTTGACATCTGGGCAGGATTATTTCCAATCTTTGAAATTGATGACAATTATGCTGAATTTGTTTCTGTTTTATTAAAAGACATGGTTTATCATAACGTTTTATTATATACATTTCATTTTAAAAAATTGTGCAAATATTACTTGCATTTGAAAGTTCCATGACATCAGATTTGATTAGATTTGATTTGATTTTGTTTGGTAAAACCATGGTTTAGGGTAGCACGATTCCTTTGAAGATAGTCTTGACTTCCAATGAGGTGAAATTATTTTATTAGTTGCACTAAAAACTACTGAAATAACTTTTGCAGCCCTTCATCAGAGCACAAAGTATCAATCAAAAATATTTGTAAAACTCTCGGTAGAGCCCCAATACTGTTGTTTTGAAAATTAAATACACAACTTGCAAGGTAAATAAAACCAAAAACACTTACTTTGAGTCATACTAACAGCCGTTTCATATCCCAAATCATAGTCACATGCAGTACAGTCTTCAGGCGGATGAATGCAGTAATTTTCCCATCCAAAGTACACAGCGTTTCTTCAGCGTACACAGCTGCTTCTATCATTGTAATTAAGAACTTTATTATCACGCCCGCTTTTTAAACAATTCTTTTCACGCCTTTATTACGTTCTTAAACTGCTGAACAATACTTACTGTGTTGAAATTCGTTTGCAGGTTATGTGATGCTTCTTTTTTGCTTTCGTAACTTTGCTTACAATAGTATTCGCGTATTTGTCAATGACAATTATGAAAATATCAATTTCTTAAATAGAAATGTTAGATTGGTTGGCCCTGGATACATTTCTCAGTACGCGAAGTGGACATTGGAGATCGCGTTTGAAGTGGCGCTATTACTAATGTTTACAAACAGAACCACGACATCGAGATACTCCACAGCCAATCATATTTACTGTAACATTCTGGCCAAGGATAACCCTCGAATCCGTCAATTCTCTGATGACCGCGGCTTGTGAATAAGAACAATGAGTTATCCGAGTGTTAACCTAATCCGCGAATTCCTCGATTCACAGATTATTTTCGAAGTAATCCATGATTGAGAATACGGGCGTAAGCGTATCGTCACAAAACCAGCAACAACGGCTGAAATAATTAGATGGCCTTGGTAGTAATGAAGCGCCGACCCGAAAATTTTATTGAATGTCCAAGAATGTCTCATCTTGTAGAATACAGCGTGCAAAACGTGTCTTCGAGGCCTTTGGTCTCAAAATTTTAGTTTTTAAGACCCTAGAACGCTTTGTTTAGGAGTTATTTGACGATATAGATGCGAAAAAATCGGCAAGTGCTGGGGATTACATTTGACATGAATATTTAGATGCGTATTTTTAAACAGTACTTCATATTATCAAAGTCAAAGTGCAATTCGTCACTTCTCCGTGAAATTATATTTCTTTAGAGACCTCATTTATAAAGACTGGTTGCGTGTGAGAGCCGCAAAGGAAAGTTATACTACTGAAATAATATATGAGACTATTTGAAGTCGTTTTTGAGTAAATATTTTTGTAATTTTCTAAAATAGCTCATACTTCACCCAATATTGCACGAAAACTACTCAACTCTTCAAAACAATGTACCTGACCTTAATGAAAAAACTCACTGTGGAGAAAAAATATATTTGAAGAAAATATCTTTATCTCAAAATTTGTTGTTGTGGGAAGACGAAAAAATTCAAACATTTGCAATTTTCGAAAGTTCAGAGTTAACAGTAAAATTAGAGCCTATGCCAACTTTATTAGTGTTTTTTATTCTATTCTTTTTTACATGGAAATAAAAAAAAATTGGAGCTTGTTGAGATATTTTGAAAATGTTCGGGGGATTTCATGTAAAATACCCCAAAATTTTGAAGAAAGTTTTTCAAAATTGCGGCGCCTCTAGTGGAATAAGATCGACGGGGGAATATTCTCTTTGGAAAAAACAGTACATATAGTTTAGGCGCGCGGCGTTTAGTTTAGTGTTGTTCACGGACTAGCAGACGGCCGAAGAGACGGACAGACGGACGGATCGACGGACGCACGGACGTTTTGCATTCAAATGTTTTTTAGGTATCAAGAACCCAAAAAACAGGGATGCTGGCTACCCCAAGTGTTGGGGGAATTGTTTCTTTATTCAGATACTGGTTTTATCCACTTCTTCGTTATCAAGACCCTGCAATGAATTTTTTTCTTTACATGAACTGAAGCATGACAGTCAATGTGACCGGTAAGTTTGACGCCACCGGGAATCGATCCCGTGGAAAATGAGCTCGCTAGTGGAAATATGAGGCACGGGAAGGGGTTCATAATATGTTATGTTTCATGTAGTAAGCAGCAAAGAGTCTCCTGGTTGGCTCATAGCTTTCCGTGGTTCGACCCCGGACTCGATTCCCGGTCGGGCCAAAAATAGAGCTGTAGCTTTACATTACAGTCGACGCAGCCTCTATAGCTGAATGACGAAAGAAAATCTGAAGCAAAACAGGAAAGCTAGATTGATGAAGAGAATAAGAGATTCTCGCCACTTCTGCCTCACCCCCAGACGTGGATAATGAATAATAACATGGCTCAGGCTTAGAAACACCGCTAGCCGGCAAAAATCGGATTAACCCGACCCTGAAATGCCAAGTCCCTACATACATCCGTGAAACACAAGGAATAACGGTTATGGCTGCGACGGCGCGCGGGCGCAGGGCTGTTCCAGCGCGCGGTGCTCATGTCGGGGTCGTGCGCGTCGCCGTGGACGCGAGCGCGGCCCATCGCGCAGGTGGCGGCCGCGTCGCGCGGGCTGGCGCGGAAGCTGGGCTGCGCGCCGCCGTCCGACTCCGCCCTGCTGCTCGCCTGCCTGCGCGCCAAGCCTGCCGCGGAGCTCCTGCGCGCCTTCGAGGCGCAGTACCAGGTGAACCCCTCCACATGCTCTCACGCCCTTTGAACATACACAGTTTTAGCAAAATATTTATTTTGGCGAATATATTGCAATTGAAAGTCGGTTAATGTACCCCAGCTTTCATTTACTAAGATCTTCCCAGTCGTTTTTTGCTAGTGTATTCCTCCCATAGCTTCTGTTAATGTATCCTTCCAGTATCTCATCAATCTCCCTATTCTTCTTTCAGTTGGAATTCGATCATTCCATCTAAATCGTCGGTACCTTTTCCTTTCTTTTTGTTTCAGTAAGAGCCTTTTCAGACAATGTCCGTATCAAATCTTTTGATTTCCTGCAACACTTCGACCATTTTAGTTCGCAGTTTTTCAATATTCCATGTGCCACTATTCACTGTCCGTTTTCTGTTGCTAAGTTTAAATAAATAAAAAAATAAAATATGCTTAAAATGGTATAATATTTGTGAATTTATTTCAATAGAATTAACAAATACGTTTTTTAAATGTAATGTTTTGCACACCTCACTTCATTAAACTGCTAAATTTAAAAAATTACAAAATAGCATTTATTAACTTATTTATTTTCAAATTATTTATAAATTGAAATATCTAAACTAAAAGAAAAGTGTAAATTAAAGTTATTTCCGTAAATAAATCCAATTAAAACTTGTCTTATATTTTTAACGTCTCCCGTTAAATATTTTCTGACACCACCCGTGCCTTCATCTTGCTTGAATTGTCTTCGACAAGTTCTTTATTTCAGGTTAATATCTCTGTATGTCACACAGAACACGGAACTTATATTACAGTTAAATTATCCATTAATTAAATTATTTTCTTAATAATTACATTTTATGATTTTACAGCATAAGTGCTGAGTTGAATTTGCATCTGCCACAGACTCTTATGTTCAGCAGTTAATCAGTGGATGATGTTCGTTAAAGCTTTGGACAGTTTCTGAACATGAGTGGCAATAACAATTCTCATTCCATTCTCGTTTATTTCTCATTTTATTTGGTTCTTTTATTTTCACTGTCCTACTAGCCCAGAAGACGTAAGGCTTTTATCAGGGTCACCAAATACTTTGAAACTCACATTAAAATTAAAATAAAATCATTCTCTTTTTAGTATCGGAAATAAAATGCTTTAAAGTCATTATGCACATTTGAGGTTAATAATGAGAACATTTTGGCAAGGTAATGAATCATCATTACTACAAAACTACATGGAGTATAGTAGTACGCAATGAAATTGAAAAATTGCATTCCAATCCATCGAAACATTTTATTCTATAGCAAAGTTTAATTATTCTCTCAGAGACAGTAAGAAGGAAACCATACATTTTCAACATGACTTTATGTAAGTCATATTCATGTATTTTCCACCGATGAAGGTTGCTAAGACACTTATTGTGAGGTGCACTTTTGAAGTGAAAACCGAGAAAAAAGTTGAGAAAGGAATTCGAAGAAATACTGTAGGCGTACGGTGAATGAAAGGTGCAAAGTGAGGGCTCCCCGTTGCAGAACAGCAACTGGAGCGAGCTCGTGGGACCGGTGGTGGATGACTTCCTGCCTGAGAACGGCGTGTACCTGGGGCGAGACCCGCTCGAGGCGCTGGCCGCTGGTGGCTCGCCGGTGCCCGTGCTCACCGGCGTCACCTCCGCCGAGGGCACAGCTACCCTCGGTAAGTATGCAAAACACATTCATTGTTCGTGATAAAAATTGTATTTAAAGATATGCTACTGAACTTTACATATACATTTTCAAATTAACATTTACTATGTTTTAAGTTTATTCACTTCTTTTTCAATGTATGAAAGAAGATGTTTCCGTATCAGCATGTGGTTGATGAATTTTATAAATTCATCAACCTAATACAAATCATCACCCTAATAATCTATACTAACAAAAGTGAATTCAATGTGAAGTTGATGTGAAGTGAATTTATAAAATTCATCAACCTAATACAAATTATCACCCTAATAATCTATACTAACAAAAGTGAATTCAACCACATGTAACCGACATCAATACCATAAAAAGGAGTTAATGAATTGAAACATTTACATGCTCTTCGTCAGGATTTTGGCTGTAGCCTTGCAAAGTTTGATAAAGATTAATACAACACAAATGTGGAAAATAAATTTCTTAAATAATATGTTGATAGATGTATCACTGTCTTATTTTTCGCCTGTCGCTAAGAGTATTAGTTCCTAATATATTCTGCCAGAGGCCAGCATCGTTGCGGCAGGTACTTATCACACAGTAGCGCAGTTCCGCTTTAAATTGTGTGTCCATTTAGGACGACGCACGGTGAGGCAGGAGACGGTAAAACGTGAGAAAAATTCAAAAATCAAAAGTCGGCCAATTCATGTGTACTGATGGCTGCTGCGTAAAAGAAAGAGTGCTCTATCTGAAATAAGAATGCACCGATTTGTTCCCTGGCCGGTTCTGACAAGCGTTCTGCATCGTCAAATCTGATCAGTCGGTAAGCTTACGCAGGGCGCGCTGGATGTAAGCTAGTTTTTGTGAAATGTAAACGCGAAGGAATTTATGAACTGAATTAACATGGCTGATACATCAAACGCTATGTAAAAGATTATCGTCATAATATTTAGTGCCTATAGGCTTACAAAAATATTTGTCAACCTTTGACAAAATTGCCAGAAATTCATGAATTGATAAAGATGTAATTACCTTGCAAATAAGTGCCAGGAAATTTTTTTGTTGCATTGCATTGAGCATACATTCTACTTTTAATTCTTTAATGAGAAATTTTGCCCGTTTTTGCCCCTTTCGAAAAAAAAACTTCTAAGTTCGTGCGTTCTTTTTTTCCAGTATCTCAGAAAGCGACATATCTAAAAATAATTTATACTGCGATTTTTGTAGGAAGAGCTCTCAAGATATCTCAAATCCCATCTTCGCGATGGAATATGTCACGGCATTTCGTATCATTCATAGTCGTTCCGCTAGATTTCGCACGATCGCGACCGTATGAAGCAGTGCTTGCGATCATGCGACTTCAACCGGCAAGACCGAGAAAAGACGCAAAATGCCGTGACATATTCCATCGCGATGATGGGATTTGAGTTATCTTGAGAGCTCTTCCTACAAAAATCGCAGTATAGTATTAAGAGGGGAACGGTATAAGAATATTTTTTTTAAAACAGGTTTATTTCTTGAAAGAACACATTAGAGTATTAATTAATTAATTGCCCCGAATCCTCTGAGAATAAACATAATCATTTAATTTTTCAATTTGTTTTCGAATATAAACAGAAATGGTCCGAATCACAGAGAATGTACGAAAGATTTATTAATATAAATGAAAGATGGCTTCAGACATTATTGTGCTTTCCTACATATAAAGACAGTGTCAGTGAAGCATAGATCTCTGGTTCCAGTATCATTCTGTCATCTATAGTCCCGCTGCAGTTGTTAACAATAAATTCCGAAGGCAAAGAAACGGTTCTTTGGCAAAACTCACGCCCTACTACATATTGCAGACCAATCAGAATGCAGTTGACAGTCAGATAGCTGCTCTACAACCCACTATGATCAGTCTGGCATATAAGAATATTATTTTAAGGCACGTTTGATATTTGCTATGATTGAAGGGAAAATTTGTAATGCCCTAACAGACACGAAATTCACACAGAAATGCTATTTATGTGGAGCGACTTCTAAACAATTCAATTATATCAAAAAAGTTCTAAATATGGAAGTTCACTCCCCACATTTAGAATTTGGTATTTTAGTACTCCACACTTGGATTCGATGCTTTGAGTGCCTGCTGGATGTATCTTACAAAATTCCAATTCAATCATGGCAGGCACGAGGAAAGCCAAGACGATAGTATATGAAAACAAGAAAAAATACAGAAAGAATTCCAAGAAAAAATGTGTTTATTAGTGGACAGACCAAAGCCTGAATTAGGCAGTGGTAATACCGCAAGATGGTTTTTTGAGAATCCTGAGTAATCGGCATGTATGACAGGTTATGATCGTAATCTAATAGAACGATTTCGCATAGTGCTCACAGTGCTGGGTTTCATATTCAGAAAAGTTTCAAATATTTTGTTAATACAGCCAGGTTTTTTGTGGCAAAATATTCTTGGTACTGCACGACGCCAACAGTACACAAATTACTTATTCATGGATCAGCAGTGATGGCAAAATCTTTACTACCTATTGGTCAGTTATCCGAAGAGGCACATACATTAATAAATATAGAGAAGACCTTTCTCGTAAGTGTGCCATAGGCAAAACCAACGAAGACTGCTTTACTGACTTCTGGTGTCATTTGACCCTGTCATCAAAAGCCACAGACCACTTCCTGCAAAGAAATTGGAAAACTTCCGATAGAAGTTTTAAATTTGATGTTGCCTGGACAAGCACAATGTGAAACAGAAGATTATGATAATGCCGAGTCTTCAGATTCTTTATGTTAGTAACAAGTAGGTCGTACAAAGACGATACACACAGATAAAGACAATCATTAAGTATTACCTTTACCTCAATAACAGAGTTTGTGTCAGCAAGTTTTGAAACAACATTTCAACATTTCTACAACGCACTGTAATTTGAAATTATAATATAATGTTATATATTACTTTATTTATGTTATCTATCATCTTTTGTTATCAACCCAGTCCATTACTGCTCTTCTGTTCACTTAAAATATTTATTCTCAACTTTGAAAGCCTCCTGTCCCATTGTGCGACGTGGTGGTCCCACTGTGCGACTTGCGTTCCGCGCGGCGCGACAAAGAAACACTAGGCCGATTCTATTCCATACTACGTTCGTAATACAGTTTCATTCTGCTATGGCTAAAAAGAAATATTTATATATTTTAATTTTCTCTTGATTATAAATATTCAACAGGTGAAGTAGAATTTTGAAACAATTTTGAAGAAAAAATATTCAATTCAATTTTATTAGTAATGTACATACAGGATTATCCTATTACAAATTGCTGTGTACATTCACAGCTCCATCATAAACTACATCACAAATAACTTGTGATAGAATATATAGTTAGCACAAGATATAATATAAATAACACGACAAATGCAAATAATACCATAACCCCATAACCCAATAACAAAACTAGTGGTGCTACAGAAGGGCACAGACTTTCCCTTATTAGCTTTCTACTTCTTTTTGTCTAGGCTAGCTATTCGGATTTGCCACATGTAACAGCTGCAGTCTGGTTACATCCTTCAAGACCGTCGGAAACGTTTGAAATGACGTCCGATAGATGGAGAGAGCTGTCGTAACAGTTACCCTAAGGTTTACAGAGAGCGCTATAACAAAACGGAAGGTTTGTGAACGCGCTCCGACACGCCAGCTCGCACAACCAATCAAACTTTTCGAACAGAAATAGCAAGAATTTCTCTCACGGAGAAGAACAACTCTGCCATTTTCGCAGCAGCCCTGGTTGGAGAACGACGTACATCGTGCAGATTCGCTTCGCTTGGACTCGAGTAGGATGACCACTATAGAAAAGCTTAGTAACGGTCAACTTTTATGATAACTGTGAATTTAATCACCTCTAATATATAAGAAGCTGTGATTTCTGAATGATATTTGGAAAATGAATTGAAGTGATCAAAACCCAAAATGATAGAAAACATCGTATATTTTGGCGATCATTCAAAAGATATAAAAGATGCTATTGTGATAAACGAATATCTCTTTTATTTCAATTTTTTTTATTTTTGGTTATTGAACTTCTGTATTGGTTTTTCGTCTTGGTAATTAAATTACGTACTTCATGGTCTCGGGATTATCCCTGGAAACGCATCTGAGGCATGCACGAGCTGTTATATCCTGTATAAGAAAACACGGAGTGAAATAATTACTGAAAAGGATTGGATTGAATTCTACGCACTTTAACGGACGCAACCGGAGGCGCCTGCTTCGCTAATTTCAACCGGCTTTTGCTTCTAAGTGGAGAAACGCGACCTTGGAGCTGCGCAGCTGGCTGCGACCACAGCGGAAGGCAGAGCGTCGGGAAAGCGAGCGTCGTGAGTCGCTATGATTCTAGTTCTAATTTTTTGATCCATTGCCACGCTTTTGGTAAAACTATATTGGGCCAAGTGTGCACAAATGTCTCGTGAGATTGAAGGACAGCAATTCATATTAGTTATATTTTTAACATTTTCCTGTTGAGTCGTAAATTAAACCCAGATAATAGACATTAATTTATGCATGTAAATCCATTTTCTTCTGTGCAGTTTTGCATAAGTAGAAGTAAAACTTAATTGCCATATATTACAATGTATAAGAATTCTCAAAAAGGGTCCATCATAATTATAACAGAGCTAATATTTCTATATTTTAAAATTATTTATGTTGGAAAGATATACATTCTTAATGCGACATTGTATAGAGAAAGTTCAGACTGGATATCGGAGGGGCCACAGGTTTAAATGTTATTATCATTCAATATTATTATTATATTAAAAATGGTATAAGTAGCGCCCCTTGACAGGGTGGTGAGGTTGTCCTTCCTTCAAGGGCTACTAACATAGCATCGGCCACTAAAATCGTAATGAGCTTTTACAAAACACAATCATATATAAAAAATGAGTTACTGTAGTAATAATGTCATATTTTCCCCCCAAAACCTAGAAAATACGAAAAATGTATACTTTTACACCCACCATAACTCTGGAATTGTTCACTTTAGCAAGATTATGCTCAGGACCATTTTTGTTTGCAATTTAATATAAATTATTTTTGTATATGACACTTTCCACGCTAAGCAGCATAATTTCCGAAATATTTAAGAAAAGTTGCTTATTTGCAAACTTCTCCCCCCCCCTGTCTCCAGAATCCGACGCTCAACCTGTGTAACTTTTTACCACACAAAATGTGGATTGTATTGAACAATTTGGAGTTGAAAGGAAACTTTTACTTTGGATATTGGGGTTTTGGTCTAATTGCACCATACTATCAGCGTCCTTTATGCTACCTAAGTCCCAATTTAATCAAAAAATGTAGTATGATTTTTAAGAAACATGGTTTAAAGAAAATAAACATTTTCTGAGTTGGACACAAAATTTTACAGAAGATATGCATGTTTTTGAAAAATTGGTCATGACCTAAATTGAAGATCTGTTTTTGATGAACACATTTTGTTCAGAAAACTAGTGGTGCTACAGAATGGCACAGACTTTCCCGTATTAGTTTTCAATTTCCTTGCGACTGCGCTAGCTATTCAGAATTGCCACATACTCACTCCAGCTGCCATCTATCGCCCAAAGTACATTTGTTTGATATTTTCATAATTTTTCGGTTTCCTAATGGTAGAACGGAAATATTCATTTTAGAATATTACAGAACACAAAAACCTAGTCCTAAATGGCAATATAATTTTCAACATTTTGTGCCATTTTAAAGAAAATGACGTTTTAGCGCTACTAAATACGCGAAATTTGAAGTTCTTTTTCACAGATAATTTTTGAGTTTTCAAAATACTTCATTGGAAGTTATTTGAAGCATATACACTCACAAATGTAATAATGTTTACAAATTGCTGTTAATGTGCATATTAAGGATGTGAGAGATCTTTCAAAAAAAATTACACTTGTATAATTTTTGAGAAAACAAAAAATAACTCAAAATAAACTTTATGTCATATTAAAGAGTGTAATTAGCACAATCCGTTACAAATGTTTAAAGAATAAATTTGCAGCCATTTATGAGAAAATGACGTTTTAGCGTTTCTGAAAATGCGGAATTTTGAGCTACTTTTGACAGATAACGGTTGTGTTTTCGAGAACCTTTACTTCACATTATTTAAAGCACATGTACTCGTAAATATAATAATGTGAAAAAATCGCCGCTAAAACGACGTGAGAGACAAGTAAAAAAAATACATTTTTCCAATTTTTGAAAAAACAAAAAAATAGAGCCAAATGGCGGTATGGTCATCTCACAGATATATAGTAAATAGATTGGCAATGCCTATGCTGGACGCTAGGGTAGCACTGAAGCCAAGAAACTGCGCGTGACGCCATCTTACTATCACCCCGATCTGAGGCGTTATACATGAATGCAAAGCAAATGAGTTGTATGCTCATACTCGTTTCAATGTTACGAGTAATAATCCTAACAAAGTGAACCACTGTCTGATTCATGAGTTTAATTTTAAAAATTTCAGTAGTCCTTCCGCGGATGACATTCGAAATACTTATCTGTATTCGTAAGCTTTGGCACCTCTATAACCTCAATTACTTTCTATATAATACCTGAAAAATTACACTTTATTGAGTGCTGCAGAAATTAGTTCATTGGAGCTAACATATGTAGTTCAAGCATTAAATACTTGAATGATCAAAATTAGATGTACTGTCTCTCTTAACAGTTCACAATTTCTAAAAATCGCCAGTAAAGCCAATTACTTAGCAGGAGTAAGATTGACAAAAAGGTGGCATTTAAAATTTAACTTTTCTCATCTCAGTGCAGTAAATGAAAAATATAGTAAGTACTAAAGATCGGTTGTTATGTTTAAACTAGATCATTTCCTAGCTGAAAGGAGTAATTTACAGTAATTATAACAGTAATAAATTATCATTTATTGATATTTTCCTAATGCAAAAATAAAAGCATTGCGGTTGGCAAACAAATTAAGATCAAGCAAAAGATATACTTTAAGTTGTTTAAGACTATATTACCATTGCTACCCGTATAAATGAAGTCAAAAGTTGCGCGCGCCGCCATCTTACCTTCTCCCGCTTGGCTTCACTTGCTGGGGCAGCACTTCCAATCTAGTTCTATATATCTGTGGGTCATCTCATAAAATACATCCGCCACTATCCCTACCAAAAGTTTAAAAAAATGGAGCCGTTTTTGAGAAAATATTGTTTTTGTAATTTTTTAAAATTGCACCTATTGCACGCCATATTGCGCGAAAAATACAAAAATTTGCAAAAAAAATGTACATGACATTAATGAAAAAAACTCACTATGAAGAACAACTTTCATTTGGAAGAAAAATCTCTATCTGCAATTTCGTACACTGCTAGAAATTACATTGAGTTTAATGTAGTTCAATGCACTTTCACATTAAATTTAATGTACCGCGTACATTAAAACGATATTAATGTACATGTACATTAAATATCACGTGTAAATTAAAATCAATGTAGATTTAATGTACTGCTGCACATTAAATTTAATGTACCGTGTACGTTAAAGCTATTTTAATGTGTTTGTGCGTTAAATTTAATGTTAAAATTAAAATCATTGTAGATTTAATGTAGGACTATATTAAACGTTATGTGCCTTGTAAATTAAACCGATATTAATGTGTTGTACATTGAATTTAATGTTTAAATTAAAATCAGTGTAGATTTTAGAAATATTTTCTTCCGCTATTTAAACTTACGTATAATAAATTTAAAATATATTTTCAACATTTATACAAAAAATATAGATGTTTGAAATTCGTATTTACATTCAAATTGGTAACAAATAAAATTGTAAAAATCTTTATAATAAAATTGTAGCGATGAACATAGTACGCCAATTCTTTAGTTAACAATTTTTTCAAATTCTCCGGAAATATTTAAATTTTTTCAAAGAATTGTCACTGTAACAATGTCAGAATTTAGTACTCTTTACGGCTAAGAAACATATTTCCGAGCGTAAACGCGTCCAAAACAGGTGATGAAGTAGTGACAATTATAAATAATATACATAATTCTGTAGAGTTAATACATACTTAATATATATTACGTCTAAAGAAATATGTTCCGTAGACGTAAAGAATATATTATACATATCATAGCGGGCAATACATTAGGCCTAAGAACCTGCTGATGCAATTGGATGTCGCAATAGCTCAGTGGTTAGAGCACCTGCGCGTAAACCAGATGTCCCGGGTTCGATTCCAGGTCGGGGTAACTACTCGTTTGAACAAATTTAAATATTAAAATACATTTGTTTCCCAGTACCAAGATCTGAACTTAGTGTTCTTCACATCTGTGGGACATATTTCCGAGCGTAAACGCGTCCAAAAATGCGATAATTGCATTTCATCGGGCCCAACGGGCAATTCATCAGCCCTAAGAACATCTTCAAAGAATTGATTATCTCAATAGGATAGTGGTTAGAGCAAGTGGGCGTAAACCAGGAGAGACGGGTTTGAATCCCGGTCGGGGTGACAATTATTTGAACAAATTTTAAATATTTAAGTTAGTACATGTACGGTAAATTTCATACACACCTACAGTAATTTCAATGTAAATGTACATCAAAGTAAGTATCATGTACGTAAATTAAATTTAATTTACATTTACAGTAAATTTAATTTACGCATACAGTAAATTTAATTGTACAGGTACATTACATTTAATGCACACGTACTTTAAAGTTACTGTACGTGTACATTAAATTTCATTTACGTACATGATACTTTAATGTACTTTTACATTAAAAGTAATGCGGGAATTTCTGACAGTGTAGTTGGAGGAAGACGCCGAATAAAATTGAAACTTTTGCAATTTTCGAAAATTCAGAGTTAACCGTGAAAATCGGACTTATGCCACCTTAATAAATGCACTTCACTCTGTTCTTACAAGAAATTTAAAGAAAAAATTTGGATAAGTTTTTGAGAAAATGTTGAAAATGTCCGGATGGCTTCATGTAAAGTACCCTCAAATTTTATAGAATCTTTTTTAAATCTCTCAAATCTTCGACTCGAACCAGATCGAGGAATATCCCTTTTGGAAGAAATCGTATATATGGTTTAGGCGCAGTGTTCACAGACGGACGGACGGGACGGACGAATTTTTTTCAGGCGAAAATTGATAATTTTTTCGCGCAGTATTACATAACTTTTCCCATACTATATATATTATTCCGTATATACGTACGTATACGGGAATGTAAAAACGTTGTGGAGGTGGGTAAAAAAGAAAATACAATAAAAAACCTGAATGTAAAACTTTGTAGTTGACTGTTGCTACAGGGACCGTGTAAACAAAATCTACAAAACACTAGTTGTTAGGTAAAATTTGTACTTGCATGGCAATTAGTTACCAAAATTTTGAAATGCTCATTTCATTAATAATATTATCTACGAAGTAAACACAAATTCCTATCGGTCTTCAATTAGCTCTAAAATATGTAGTGGTATCGTCCTTGCTACTAGGTGAAAATCGGGTGCCAAAATTTCTTTAATCAAGCTCTTCAAAATATTCGGGCCGTTCGTGTATCCACCTCGACCTGGGAGAAGGTTTCTCAAAGCTCTCTTCTTCAGAAATGTCGCTGCAATCACTATTAAAGCAACACTCCACAGTATGCTGGCCATTTTAACTGTTTTTGCGACTTACAGCACGACTTAAAATGGGTAAGAGCAGCTGAGAGGCGTGCCTAAATTTAAATCAAACTTATCGTCTATGTTATCCTTAAATGGTATGGTGAAACGGAAACGGCTCCTAAATCTACCTTAAAATTTTTAAGACGAATTTTAAGTAAGGGTGGCGAAATCTGCCGTGAATACCGCTGTAACTAAAAAAATGAGATCTTAAGGTAAATAGGTCCCAAAAAATGCATTTTTACGTGGAGTAAGTCTAGTTACGTGAATTTCTCTTACATTAATTAAATGCTGCTTGGTGATAGATTCATTATTATTTCGGGAACAGATATAATTTATTTTTATGGCATACTGTTGTCTAGAAATTCAAAGCTTTAGAAATTCAATTTCAATAAATTAAAAAACCTAAGAGTCATCATTTTTTATTAAAACGTCAAGACGAAATTTCTTATCGTCGATTAATGGTAAACAGAAAATGCAGGAAACAGTGAAGATGCAGGAAGGAGTGAATTATTATTTTCTGTTCGTAACCACCAGGTTTTTTGCGTCACAATGGTATTTCAGAAAAGCGACGATATATAATGTCACACGAATAAAGTTTGAATTTTCGTTTAGAATAGGGCGCTTACATTGGAGTTTTGGGTCACTGTGCAAGGCGACAGAGTGGGAGGCTGCGAGCGTCGAAGTTTCCGCTCAGGTTTCGCGGCTAACAAGCGCGCGCCGCCCTAGGGCTGCCCAAAGAGCTGCCTTCTACGATTGAAACATTGGATGCCGATTTGTTGGTCTCGAGCTCTTTAGAAGCTCTTTACCACATTTTCTCGTAGGTTTCCGCGCGGCGTTGTTATTTATTGATGGAGGCGAAACAAATGCTTTTACGCTACTTTTAGCGCTCAGTTCTCATGAATCATGCACTACTCACTTTCTGCCTTCATAACGGGGGTATAAATTTTTCTGGTGTACTTTAAATAAGTCATATGAAGTACATAAAACTTCCTTAAATCAATAATGGTGAGTAGAACTTTTCTAGAGGCGTCATTATTTGCCAGAAATCGTTTAAATTGCCTGTGTTTATTGGAAAACAAAAGTCTCTATAAACATCTAGTAGTGCAGTCGTAGAAGTGCAGTCGATAAATCATTTTGCCTGGTGTGAGGTAGAAACTTATTTTTACGTTGTCGCGGTACTTCTTAAGAAGAGAAAGTTATGTAATGCTGCGCGAAAACCCGGCGAATTTTTGGCAGAAAAAACACTTATTACAGGGCCCTGGTAAAGAAAAAGTGGATAAATCTAGTTGCTAAATTTAGGAAAAAATCCTTTTTCACGTGGTGCAGCCAGAATCCATGTTTTACGGCTTCTTGATATCGAAAAATCGATTGACGGCAAAACGTCCCTCTGTCCATCCTGTCTGTGAACAACTCTAACGGCAAAACCGTCCAGCCGATTTCCTCCAAAATTGGTATTCCCCGATCGATCTAGTAGATGTCGTGGACCCTTGAATTTGAAACCGATATTTTAATTCTGGGGGTACATTGTATGAAGTCCCTGGGACATTTTCAAAAAATAGGCGTCAACAATTTTAATTAAATTTTGGGGTACTTTACATAAAGACCCCGGACATTTTCAGAATTTTTTCAAAAACGGCGCCAAATTTTTTCTTTAATTTTTTTTTGTAATAATAGAGTAAAATACACTTATAAAAGTGGTATGTGACTTATTTTTACGGTTAACTGTGAATTTTTGAAAATTGGAAAAGTTTAAATTTCTTTCCGCCTCTTCTTACAACTACAAAATTGAAAAGAGAGATTTTTCCTTCAAATAAAACTTGTTTTCCATTGTAAGTTCTTTCATTAAAGTCATGTACACTTTTTAAATTTTAGTAGTTTTTGCGCAATATTGCGAGCAATATTTGCAACTTTAAAAAAATTACAAAAACAAGATCTTCGAAAAAAAAATCTCCAAATTTTTTCTTTAAACTTTTGGTGGGATAGTGTCTAATGTACTCTATGAGATGACATAAAAATCATGTTGCTTCATTCTTTTGTTTCTTCAAAATTTACCAAAATGTAATTTTGACTTCTCTCGTGTCGTTCATATTTACATAAGCGGTGATTTGTTCACATTATTATATTTATTCGTATATGTGCTTTCAATAACGTCAATAAAAGTCTCTGGAAAACTCAACCGTTTTCTGTAAAATCTTGCTCATAATTCCGCATTTTCAGAAACGCTCAAAGGTCCTTTTCGCAGAGAAGGCTCCAAATTTTTTCTTCAAACTTTTCGAACAGATAGTGCTAATTGCACACATTAATGTGACGTAAAGTTCATTTTGGGTTATTCTTTCGTTTTTTGCAAAAATTAAAATGTAATTTTTTTAATGATCTCTCACACCGTTAATATGCACATTTCCAACAATTTGTAAACATTATTGTATTTGTGAGTTATGTACTACAAATGAAGTTTTTCGAAAACTCAAAAATTGTCTGTGAAATAGACGTTCAAATTTCGCATTTACAGTAGCGCTTAAACGCCATTTTGTTAAAAATGGCTCCAAATTTTTCAAAGAAAATTGCAATTTAGGACAAGGGGATACCATTCTTTAATATTCTTAAAATAATATTTCCGTACTACTATTAGAAAACCAAAGAAATAATAAAATGTCAAAAAAATTAAGAATGACTTCACCAAGTCATACTTAAAAAGAATTTGGTGAAACCGGCCGTAAGTTTCCTGCAATAATAACTAAACAGAAATAACTGCACGAAGTCTCTTTCAAATTTTTAAATGTTTCCAATATTTTAAATTTCAAGTCACGGTATTGTCTCAAACCTTTATTTGTGAACAGACTAATTTTACCGATTAATTTTAGTGCATTAGATGGAGTTATTTAACTTTTGTCAAATATTAATATTGCTATGATTATTACTTGATCGGAACTCAGATTGGCAAAAGTATGAATACCAGTATGACCGATTAAGAGCGGTATATTTTCAGTTCAGTTACAAATTGATTACAATCTCTGAGGTGAAATCTAATATTAACAATGGCGTGCTAGAATTCGCATGGAGCGCCATCCTGCTAGAATACCATTTGCGGTCATAGCGTTGGCGGAGACGTCGCTGTCGCCCGCACCGCCCGCACCCCTGCCAGCTCGTTGCAGCTGCCCGCTGGGACAGCCCGCTCCGGCGCGCCTCGCTCCACGTTCACCCTACACGCGCCGCGCGCCAGGCGCCGCCCCGGGGGAGCGCATTTCCCCCCGCGCCACACGCTTCGCCCCAGCGCCACTCGCATTCCCGCCCCACTCTCTCCCATCAGCCCTACCCTTGCTAATCTCACTCCCGTCGACCCCACTCCCGCCAACCCCTCTCCAAGAACTACAACAGTCCCCACCCCACCCCAATCGTCCAAACCAGACAAACTCGTTCAGGCCCAGTAATTCGTTCTTACGTTACTCCTTAGGTAACTTACCGTAATATGATGTATCAGACTAGGTTCACTATTGCTAATAACTACGGTCAATCTGCAAATAGGCGTCAGTATAACCTGAATCCTTCTTATTGTCAATATTATAACTCAAGTTTACCTATACCAGAAATATATTAGGATTCCTTTCAAAGCGTAGCAAAACATATTTAGCAGCTACAAAACAGATCGTTGCTCCCATTTTTACCCAAGGGAGAAAAAAACATTTGCCTTTTACTCTCCCATATACGGAGTAATATACGAGGTATAAGGAAAGTTATGTAATGCTGGGGAAAATCGATTTCGGGATTTCAACGGAAATACATGTTTTGGGGTCCCCTGGTACCGAAAAAGTGCTTTTTACTTTCCCTTATACATAAGTAGGGGGTTAGTTGGGACAGGGGCAAGTTGTGACATCGTGTTTACTGACCAATCCACTAGAACTCAGCTCATGATAGTTTACATGGACGTTTCAAACTTTTGCCTCAGTGTGCCCTTTCAGTTGCTGCAGAAGCCGTTCCTTGATTTGCTTATTATCGAACATTTTGTGGTTTACACGGAGTGAAGTAAAAATCTGTCCGATTGTTCCAGTAAACCTTAGCAACAAAAAATCGGAGATTTGTTCATCTACTCAGTATCATTGAAAAATGTACTTTTTAAGCTATATCTTGATGTAGTTTTGGTATATGAGTGGCAAAATAACCGGAAATAAAAATGGAAAGTTTCAATGAACACAAAGTTGAGATATTTTAAAACCATTTAGTTTCTATTTTCTAAAATTACGGTTTCAATGCAAATAACCTTTGGAACATAGATGAAACTGGGGTAGGAACAGTTCAAAAGCAGTAGGTCAAGCTGCTAATGACAGAGAAGGCAATACTGCTATTTCTGTTGTAGAAGATGGGTTATCAGCGGTTGAATCCTTTGAAAATCAGACCTTTTCCTAAAGCAGGACCCCAAGGAACAACCGTAAAGCTGGCTTTACACTAGCAAGAAAATGGCGAGCAATGTTATTTCGCAAGAAAAGTTGCCAATGTAAATATTGCGGCAATAAATATTTCTGATTTTGGCAATATTTGTTGCCAGATATTTCGGCCGTATGTAAACTCCTGTGTTTCCGTCCTTGGAAAGATATTGCCGGCTGTTGCTGGGACTAGAATTGGATTGAAGTTTGAGCAAGTTATTGCTGGAAAAAGCCAATGATGACCACGGTCACTTTCGCAGGAAGTACGGTTAAGGTAGTACATAGACGTATTATTTCGCATTGTAATATTCTTTTTTTCCAAAAAGGGATATGTGGAAAAGGTTTAATACATTAAAAGAAGTAGTAATAAATATTCTAAACCCTTTATTGGTTTTCGAATGGTTCAAATTTTGGTTCAGATAAAGATGCCCCCTGATTATTATTTTTTTACGTAAAAAATTATTAAGGTATTAATCTAATTTAAGTAAATTTTAAGATTAATCTATAATATATCAATTGTAGGTAATACTATTTTAAAACTTTTTATCGAATTAATAATTGAACTTTTTCTAAAAAGAAAATTACTTTGCTTCCACGTTAATCGAAGTCCACGAAAACATTTTGTTTTATGAAAACTATTGAGACTTCTGCACCGAAATTCCACAAACTCCCTTCTCCTTTCCTCTTAAAATACAGTCATACGTCCTTACTAATCGTAGGCGTTTCTTTGTCTCTTCATTTAACACAATAAGTGCGATCGCAACTCACATCTTCTGCTTTCTACTAGCCATGTCCGAAAGTGAGGTATAACCTCAAAGTTCTCGCGCCATTTTCCTCGAGACGTCACCAAACATGGCAACAGAAGGTTCTAATGTAAAACGATCGGCAATTTCTTGCCGGAAAGATCTTGCTCAGATCTTTCTGGCAATATATTGCTCCTCCTTGCTCTTGCTAGTGTAAAGGTGACCGCAAGAAGCAGAAACAAATTGCTGAAAGATATTGCGGAAACATATTGCTAATGTAAGGCCAGCATAAGAGAACAAAGACTTTGAAATCTGCCATTTTAAATAGAACTCGTTTAAGTAAGTAATTCGATTACACCAACAAGGAAGGTTATAGAAAAAGACTTATACTAAAAAAGAAGGAAAAACGAAAAAAAAAAAGTTTGTTGTTAAGAAGATATGTTTGTAAGCAAAGATCAAGATCTACTATATCGACATCCAAGAGTTCCGAAGATGAGAAAAAGATCTATGCCTTGTTTGTTTCGAACTATTTCAAATATCAAAGGGTGAAGAGAACTGGGTGTAGTGTATAACTTGTAAGAAACGAGCTCATGTAACATGTGCACAAACGTCAGTACATTGTTTGTATTTACTGCCATTTGGACGTTGAAAACAATGAAGATTAAATAAAAGTTCGCATATATATGAATCAGCATTGTAGAGACGTTTGCTGTATTTGAATATAACAATATTCTAATTTCTTTTAAACTTATCACAACGTGCCCAGTCCAGTCACAACTTGTCCCATAGAGGGGCAGATTGTGACAAAGTGCACTGCAACATAAAATTATCCATACATCATTGAAAACATTATGTATTTTAATTACAGTTATATGGAAATATATACAAAGATCCATTCTATTTGTTCCATTTATTAAAAGTTTTAAATTATGGTAAATATACCTTCAAAAATTAGACTAATTAAAATTGTCACAACTAGCCCCGGTCTCCCCTATATCCGGAGTAATATACGTAGTACAGGGAATGTTATGTAATGCCGCCGTTTTTTCGCGCAGCTTTTCGGCAGAAAAAAATTCATTGCTGGTCCCTGATAACGAAAAAGTGGATAATACAGTTGCTAAATTAACCCTTAAATATAACACTTATTTAATTATACGTAAATATAACGGTGGGGTGTGTCAGACCCCAATTCTAAAGTATGTATATTTTTACCTGAAGGTTTTCGAAAGTTCTGTAAATATTTTTTTAATTATACTTTTAAGTCCTTTTAGTAGATCTAACACTGTTCTGAGGGAAAATAATGTTATTTTATTAAGATATTAACCCCATTCATAAAAAATTACACATTTTTGACAAACGTATAGAGATTTGGATGAATTTTTTTTTTGTTTTTGAAAGAAAATATCACTGTTAAACTTTATATTTTATTAAAAGTGATAAAAAGTCCCGTAACCTAGTATAATTATTATCTTAAAATGTAAACAGTTTTTTTAATACTTTAGCAAATAAGACGTTATTTAGATTTTAAAAAAATCTAAATAAAACTTCATTAGAGATTTGATAGAAGTAAAATTTGACTGCAAAATGAAAAATTAAATTTTAACTATTATTTTAATTTACACACTTAAAAATAACATTTGTGTAAAAAAATAAATTAAAACTATTAAAACTCGTGTTTTAAAACACAATAAGGATCCAAATCCGGGTGATCACCAAACGAGCTCTCAGATGTTTCTTCGTTATCACTCTCATCTAGTAAATCTCGTATTAGGTGTAAATTATCTTTGTTTGATGTTATTTTGCCTAGAAAAAGTCTTAAAAACAGACAAAAACCGAAACTGTAACTTTGAAAAAGACACACGTAAATATAACACTGGGGTCCAGCAAACCCCAAAGACACTTCCGCACTCTACTGCGAGGTTCGTAAAAGATTATTAGAAGGCGGCAACTGTGCAAACCCTTCCCAAACGTACTAACTGAATTTACGTGGGAGTAAAATATCCCAAATATTTATTTTCCAATTAAACTTATATAAAGGAATTTGGTTGGGGTCCAATAGACCCCAGGGTTATATTTAAAGGTTATGGGACAAAATTCTTTAACACGTGGTGTAAACAGAATCCCGGTTTTTTGGTCCTTGATACCGAAAAACCCATTGAAAGCAAAACTTCCGCCCGTCCGGTGTATGTGAATAACACTAGAGCCTAAATTATGCGTGCTATTTTTTGCAAATTGAAGAAACATCAGTCCATCTGGCATGAGTCGAAGCTCTGAGATTTTCAAAAACATGCATTAATTTTTGGGGGTACTTTTCCCCCGCACATTTTCAAACTTTTCTCAAAAACAGCTCCAAATTGTTTCTTTCTGAGAATAGAGTAAAATACACTCATTAAGGTGACATAGATCAGATATTCCCGGTTTACTCTGAATTTTCGAAAGTTACAAAAGTTTGAATTTTTTTCGGCCTCTTCCTTCAACTACAAAATTACAGACAGATTTTTCCTTCAAAAGAAATGTGTTCTCCACGCTTAGTTCTTTCATTGAGGTCAGGTAAATGATTTTGAAAGTTTCCGCGCAATATTGAGTACAATATGTGCAATTTGAAAAAATATAAAAACAAGATTTTCTCAAAACCGTGTCCAAACGTTTTCTTTAAACTTTTGGTAGGGATAGTGATATATGTACTCCATGAGATGGCATAAACGCCATGTTGCTCTATTCTTTTGTTTTCCCAAAAAATTACAAAAATGTAATTTTGACTTGTTTCTCACGTCGGTAAATTTACATTAGCGGCGATGTGTTCACATTATTATATTTACGAGTACATGTGCGTTAAATAATATCAGGCAACGTTTCTCGAGAACTCAACCGTTTTCTGTAAAAACTTGCTCAAAATTTCGCATTTTCAGAAACGCTCAACGCCATATTCTCATAAATGGTTCCAAGTTTTTTCTTCAAACTTTTGGTAAGGATAGTGCTAATTGCACTCTTTTATACGAAGTAAAGTTTATTTTGAGTTTTTTTTTGTTTTTGAAAAAATTACAGAAATGTAATTACACACAATTACAACACAATTATATTTGTGAGTTAAATAGCTTCAAATAACTTCACATGACGTTTTTAAAAATTCAAAAGTTTTCTGTCAAAATGAGTTTCAAATTACGCATTTACAGTAATGCTTAGACGCCATTTTCTTAAAAACGGCACTGAGTTTTTGAAAGAAAATTGCAATTTAGGACGAGGTTTTAGTGTTCTATAATATTCTTAAAATAATATTTCTGTTAACCATTAGAAAAATTAAGAAAAGATAAAAAAATTTCTTAAAATGGCGATAGTAGGCTACTGGCAAGAGTATGTGCAACTGGCAAGAGCAACTGCAAGTTCGAATAGCTACTCGAGGCCAACGAAAACAGGGAACCAACACGGGAAAGTCTGTACCATTCTGTAGCACCACTAGTTTCAATACGTCCGTGAACACCACTAGCGCAAAATCATAAGTACGAAGTTACCTTTAAACTTTTGGTAGGGATAGTGCCTAATGTGCTCTACGAGGTGACTTAAGGGGATGTGTAGGGGAAATCGATCAAAAATTCAGTTTTCTTTTTTCATCGTAATAAATTCGTTTGGAATCTTGGGAGTGTGTTCCCAAAATTTTACCTTTTTTTCTGACACCAAAAATTCAGTTTTCTCTTTTCATCGTAATAAATTAATTTAGAATCTTGGGAGTGTGTTCCCAAAATTTTACCTTTTTTGACACCAGGATGTACCTTTAAAATTTAAAAGACCGCGCCACCGTGCGTAAATGTCACGCCCCTTTGCGGGTCCCAACATTTTCTCTCTGCTTCTTGCAAGCATTTTCTTCAGGGGGCGCTTTTTTTCCGTTAGGCAATTGCAAATGGACAGTTTCAGCAGGCTTTTGGGTATAGGTATGGCGAGATTTAAGTGTTTTTTACGTAATTTTGACTTTTTTGTTGTGCGATTTGTGATTTTTTGACGATATTTCCTGTCACTTCATTTCATTCGTTGGTGACCAATAAGGGTGTGAAGTACACCACATGTATTCAAGAAAGTGAAGAAATTCTTCTCTTAAGAGCTCTTAATTTATCTCAAAATTAAGAGCTCTTAATTTTGCAACAAAAATAATTTATCAGATGTGGAAGAAA
The DNA here is from genome assembly GCA_031308135.1 of Acheta domesticus. Classification (NCBI taxonomy): domain Eukaryota; kingdom Metazoa; phylum Arthropoda; class Insecta; order Orthoptera; family Gryllidae; genus Acheta; species Acheta domesticus. The sequence goes on along the minus strand of JAHLJT010009436.1, from coordinate 104,251,460 downwards.
TGAAGTAAGCAGCAACATATTTTCATATCATATCCATCAATGAGAAACCAGTGCGTGGGTCGTATGGATAGAGTTAGCGTAAATATAAGAAAAGCGTAAGGTTTTAGGTCATAATTACGACCATAAACGCAATATTCCACTACCAATAATGAATGTCGTTCACCCTATCGTCAGAGCACTTCCTGATAAGCTACTTCTCGAAAAGTGTTGCCATGGTAAGATCCAAAATAACAATGAAAGCTTCAATAAACTAATATGGATAAGATACCCAAAAAAACAAAATTTCTATCATTTAAAATAAGAAGAGTAGCTGCTTTTGATACCGCTCTGACATTTAATGATAGCAATATAGGGAGAGTTAATGTGATAAAATAAGCTAGGCTTTTCTCCTGGCATCTTTACGTTGAATATTTTAAAACTATTGAAGAATTATTCCTGACAGTGCTGTAAAAAATGTCCCATTTTGCATTCAGAAAGAAGAAATCCAAGAGAAGACCAGACGAAGAACTTGAGACACAAGAATACGAATATGGAGGGTCCTCGTGGGAGTAATTTCTAAATAACTCTTAAAATTCGTTTTCTGGAAATAGCATTTTTGTCAACAAAGGTACACGTTTCTCAGAAACTATTAATGATGAAACATTGTATTTTTTGTATTTTAAAATCAGTCAATGTGATTAACTTTAATGGAAGGATATTTAATTTTATGAAAGAATTGCGAAGTTATAAAATGTTTAACAAATTCTGAAATAATTTTTTCATGGAATTAAAAATTATATATTTTCTTCTTCAAAACCATTCACACAAACACAAAATGGCAAATTTTATTTATTAAAATATTATTGATAATTACTCACCACAAAATTCAAGTTGATCACACGAGTAGTTTTTGAGAAAAAGTACATTCAAAATTTTAATCTGTTTAAAAAATTATTACGCTAGTTTTCAAACTTTTTCAAATTTTCTTTTTAAAAAACACGGAATTTGTACACTGTATCCCTACAAAACTCATACTAAATTTCATTAGTATGAGTTGAATAGTTTAGAAGAAAAAAATATTTTTCACAAGTATGCATTCTTGTCTACACATCACCTTAAATGCCATATTGCTCTATTCCATTGTTTCTTAAAAAATTACAAAAATTTATTTTTTTTGACTTGCCTCTCTGATCGATAATATTTACATTAATGGCAATTTCTTCACATAATAAAATTTATGAGTACATGAGATTTAATTAACGTCGTTTAAACTTTTTCAAGACTCACCAATATTCTGCTAAAATGAACTCAAAATTCTGCATTTTCAGAAATGCTCAAACGCCATTTTCACGTAAATGGCTCCAAATTTTTTCTTCAAACTTTTCGAACGGATAGCGGTTCTTTAATGTGACGAAATGTTTAAATTGTTGTATTTTTTGTTTTTTAAAAATTACACAAATGTATTTTTTAAAAGGTCACTCACCCCGTGAATATGCACATTTTCAGCTGTTTATAAACACTATTGTATTTGTGAATTAATGTGCTTCACATACCTTCTAATGAAGTTTTTCGAAAACTCAAAAATTTTCTGTGAAAAAGAGCTTCAAATTTCGAATTTACCATAGGACGTATATGCTATTTTCTCAAAAACGGCTTCAAATTTATCAAAGAAACTTGCCATTTAGGACAAGGTTTTACTGTTCTTTAACTCTAAAAAGCATGAGGTGAGTCCAACGGACTCACTTCCATCTTTCTAGGCTCATAAAATTAAAGGAAATTTAATCTCTGCCTCTAGCGTCCAGGTATTCCTTTAAATATACCGATTAATTGTTACACCAAAATCTCTCTAATTTCTGGTATTTTTTATTCGCATATTGCGACAAATTTATTTTTAGGCTACAGAAGCCAGAGATGAATCTTGCAGACTTATTTGTAGTTTCGTATTTTTCTCGTTATCGATAGGCTTTTAAATTGTTGCGTTTTTTCTGAAAAGAATTTCTGGTTATTGGTAGTGATTGTCATACGTCTTTTGGGTATTTCTATTGTTGCAAGTGAGAATTTTGTATACATTTATCGCTACTCGCTATTTGACACGATTGCACAGGCCATTCTTGGTTGTAACCAGTGTGTCTTCAGTGTGCGATTATTGGGTGGTTTTGTGCGGCCTAGTCATTTGCGTGCAGTAAATAAAGATTTTCAAAATTGAATCGTGAGATTTTATACTTCTTCTTGAAACAAATACTTTCATTTGTGTAGTTATCAAGATGTATAGGCTGAGTGATACTGAGATTCAGTCGTGCCTCGATTTAGATGATGCTAATACATCCGATGGATTATTTTCGGGAAGTGAATATAGCCATTACAACTCCGAAAATTGATCTAGTGAAGTAGAGAAATTAGTGTCAGAAGTAACTATAGCGACACTATTGAGTGTGAAGACATTATAGTTGAAAATTATTCATTTTTCGGGGAGGGGGATGCGGGAATGGAGTAAACCCAATTCGAAAACCATCTAATTCCAAAACCTGACCCAGCAACATAATAAGGACCGCAACATTGAAAGTATTGCTTTCACCAGGTAAAAGGATAGACTCAACCAGAGATTAGTTTGAACTGTACATGACAGTATATTGATTGACATCACGAAATACTCTAACCAAGAACCAGAAAGAGTTAACGTGCAGAAGGGAAACATTTCTTGGAAACGATGTGATAATGCAGAGATAAGTGAATTTTGGGGGCTTCTTATTACTGCTGGTCACTTGAAAAATTACCATATCTAATTTTCTGCACTATGGAATCCGAATTTTCATTTTTGTCTGTTCTAACAATCGAAAACAAATCGAGCATTATCGTTTATCCCCCATGAGTCCGACGGACTTACCTCAGGCTTAATCGGTTAAAAAAGTGTTTGGGCGTTCTAGGGTTAATATTTTTAAAATAATATTTCCGTTTTACTATTAGAATCCGAAAAATTAAAAAAAAGTAAAAAAAATGTATCTTGGGCGGCGGTAGATGGCAGCTGGCCAAAGGAAATAGAAGATTTATACTGTAAGTTCCTGTAAATACTAGAAGTTCTGCTGGTTTAAATCTGTTATTGATTTATTCTAATATTATTACAACTTTATATTGAGATCATTAACGACATGAATAGATTTTCCTCTGTACAACATTAAATTTCCGTACGTTTTTTTAGTAAAGTTCGTAAACTTATTGTGATGACGTCTACAACGATTTCTCGGCTGACTTTGGGGTGGATATCGTTCGTGGGATATCCTTGTTGTGTCTCTCCGATCGTAAAATATTCTAACAGCTGGGAAGGTTAACGAATGTTCCCAGACTGATCGAACTTATTCAATACTCTCACATGATTCAATAAATGTAATACAATTCGCGAATGCGACTTGCCCTTCCACTGCTTCGAACGAAGCACCTAATCGCGACTACGGGGCGAAAAGCTTGCTCGTCTGCGGCTCTATTCTAACATAATTGTCTTCGACACGGAGTCTTTTTCTATTTCAATTAGAAGTTATAAATTATATTACAAATTAGACTGATACCCTTGAATTGTAACTTATGCAATACAAAAATCGCCCAATTAATTGTAAGTTTCCGCTTCCTTCCGCCCTATCAGCCTCGACTGACATAGTATTCTTACCGACCTGATCGATTGCTGACGAGAGTGATCATTTCCGCCTTCATGCGGAATTCCTACTTTCAAAGCCGTCTTTCCAGTTTCTGCATATCTTGTCCGCGGGCGATGCTTCGCAAAGGAACAGAGTTCCGGCATGGAATCCTATGCTTGTTGATCGGTTGTTCTAACAACGCGTATTGTTTGACTTTCAACGTTCTGTGTGCATACAATCCCATCGTAACTACAACGCTTGATGCCGATTTTCCTATACAAAATACAGTGGGCTTTTCTGGCTTATCATAGAACTTTACAAGAAACCCCAGGGACATTTTCAAAATTCTCTCAAAAATGGCTCCAAATTTGTTCTTTAAATTTTTTGAAAGAATACAGTAAAATACAATTATGACGATGACATAGGCCCGTTTTCCATTGTTAACTCTGAATTTTCGAAAACTTCACAATTTTTATTTTTTCCTGACGTCTTCCTACAAGTACAAAGTTGAAGACAGATTTTTCCTTCCTATTGTCGCGTGGCCGCAGACGGCTGGCGCCCGCGTAAGCATAATGACGTAGCTCCGCCGCGGAAAGAGCGTCTCAGCAGAAAAGGTCTATATAACGGCTTAACCTCCGCTCAGCGGAGACGAATGCTACTCGTGAGCTCGTCGCCCGTGCGCACGGACCTTCCACTCCCCGTCGGTTCAGATCGACCCAAACTGGCCCTGCCGATTTCCCTTCATCCCTAGTCGGTTCAGATCGACCCAAACTGGCCCTGCCGACCTCCCTTCACCGCTCCGTCGGTTCAGATCGGCCCTTACTGGCCCTGCGACACTCCTCAATCCCGCTAGTCCAGACAGACCCTCCGGGGTCCTGCTAGCAGCTTCTCGGCCTTGTCCCTGATCGCCGTGCACTTCGAGTGGCGCCATGGCCGCTGCAATGTCGCTCTTCCGGAGAACCGTCCTCGCCGAGGCTGGGCTACGTCAGGTGCCTCTGTAAGTTACACCTCTCCAATAAACTGCTGTTTGCCATGACTGAGGTCATCCCTGTTCTTATTGCTCCCTCTCATCCGCCTTAGGCCTTTAATAGAATAGAGAATGGCCCAGAGGGCACCTTCTGCCCTTACCGTCCTTCCACTTCCCTGCACGTGGTGCCAGACTCCTTTCCCCATGACAACGGTGTGGGGTCCGCGATACACCACGAGTAAGATCAGTATTGGGTTTGTCGAGAACAGAACGATAAGGGGATGCGGTATGCGCGCAACGTGGATGTCTGGTTCCCGAGAAGGAGCGTGGGTTCGTACCTTTTCTGCTGAGACGCTCTTCCCGCGGCGGAGCTACGTCATTATGCTTACGCGGGCGCCAGCCGTCTGCGGCCACGCGACACTATAAAATTTTGTCTTCATGTATAGATCTTTCATTAAGACTATCTAATTGTTTTTGAAAATTTGAGTAGTTTTCGCACAATACTGCGTGTATTATGTGGAATATTAAAAAAAAATAACAAAAACATGATTTTTTCAAAAACAGCCCCAAATGTTTTTAAACTTTTTGTGGTGATATTGCAAAATGAACTCTATAGAGTAATATTAATACCATATTGCTAAATTCTTTTATTTTTTGAAAAATTATAATAATGTAATGTTTTTACCTGTGTTTACCTGTCGTTAATAATTACTTTTTTCTTGTTACATCGTTAATATTTACATTAGCAGTGATTTGTCCACAGTATTGCATATAGTAATAATGCTTTAAATGATGTCTTATAATATTTCCCGAAAACTCAAAAGTATTAGGTAAAAATGAGCTCATAATCCCTCATGTTCAGAAATGCGCAAGTTCCATTTTCTCAAAAACGGCTCAATATTTTTCTGCAAACTTTTTGTGTTGATAGTGCTAAATGCGTTGTTTAAGATGACATAAAAGTCATTTTGCTGTATTATTTTGTTTTTTCAAAAGTTACGCAAATGTAAATTCTTTAAAATATCTCTTTCGCCATTAATAAGCGATGTTTAAGCGATTTAAGCGATGTGTGTACATTATTGCATTTGTGAGTGGAAGTGCTTCAAATGACTTCCAATCAAGGTGTATGTAAGCCCAAAAGGTTTTATGTTTGAATGAGCAATTTTCAGATTTACAGGAACGTTTAAACGGCATTTTCTTAAAAACGGCTCCACGTTTTTCAACGAAAATTTCCAGATAGGAAGAGGTCTTACTTTTCTGTAACATTTTTAAAGTAATATTAACGTTCTGCCATTGGAAACCGAAACATTAAGGAAATTTTAAAAATAAGGTACTTTGGGCGGAAAGAGAATTGGCCAACACCGAAGAACAAGCTCAGATAACAGATAGAAGCATGGTAGTTCGAGAAAGTCTGTGCCTCATTCTGTATCGCCACCAGTACAGTCGGCAGAAAAAAAAATCATTGCCGGGCCGTGATTACGAAAACGTGGATAAATCCACGGGCTAAATTAATAAACAAATCCCCTAATACGTGGTGTAGCCAGAATACCTGTTTTGTGGATACTTGATACCGAAAAAACAAAAGCAAAACGTCCGTCCGTCCGTTTGTGCGATGAATGCGAACGACAGTAGCGCCTAAACTATGCGTACAATTTTTTTCCAAATTGAAGAAACTTCTGTGAATCTGAACTGAGTGAAAGCTCTGAGATTATGAAAAAGATCCTGTAGAATTTGGGGGTACTTTACATGAAGCCCCCAGAACATTTTCAAAATGTTCTAGAAAACGGCTCCAAATTTTTACTTTCCTGTGTACTTACTATCCCGTATACGGGGTAATATACGTAATATACGTAGGAAAAGTTATGATGCTGCGCGAAAAAACGGCGGATTTTCGATAGAAAAAATTCATTACCGGGCTCTGATAACGAAACTAGTGGTGTTACAGAATGAAACAGGCTTTCCCGTATTAGTTTTCTATTTCCATGGGTCTGGGCTATTTGGAATTGCCAAATACTCTTGCAAAGTGCAATCTTTCACCGCTCAAAGAACATTTTTTGACATTTTATTAATTTTTCGGATTCCTAATGGCAGAACAAAAATATTAATTTTAATATATTAAAGAACAGTAAAACCACGTCATAAATTGCAATTTTCATTGCAAAACTTGGAGCCGTTTATCATTTCAAAATTATCAAAATTTTCTCAAAAGCGGCCCCAGATTTTTTTCTTTAATTTTATTGCAAGAGAAGAGTAAAATACGATTATTAAGGTGACATAAGTCCGATTTTCACGGTTCAATCTGAATTTTCGAAAATAGCGAAAGTTTAAATTGGATTCGGTGTCTTCCTCCAACTACACAATTGCTGATAAAGAAGTTTTCTTCGAATTAAATCTGTTCTTCGTAGTGAGTCCTTTTTTAAGGTCATTCACATTTTTTTGAAAATTTTAGTTGTTTTCGCGCAATATTACGTGCAATAAGTCCAATTTTAAAAAATTACAAAAATAAGATTTTCTCAAAAACGGATCCAAATTTTTTCTTTAAACTTTTGGTAGGGATAGTGTCGAATGTATTTAATGAGATGACAAATACTCCATATTGCTGTATATTTTTGTGTTTTCAAAAATTTTAAAATGTAATTTTTTGAAAGATCTCTCACACTAATGAAAGATCTCTCACGATAATATGGATATTAATTCACATTATCAGCAACTTGTAAACACAATTCTATTTGTGAGTGTAAATGCTTAAAATGACTTAAAATTTTTCGAAAACTCGAATGTTTTCTGTGAAAAGGAGCTTGAAATGTCGCATATTTAGTAGCGCCTAAACACAATTTTCATAAGATCGGCTCCAAATTTTCAAAGCAAAGTTGTCATTTACGAGGAGGTTTTAGTGTTCTTTAATATTCTAAAATTAATATATCCTTTCTACCATTTAGAAACCGAAAAATTAATAAAATGTGAAAAGAATTTAGTTTGGGGCGAAGATAGATGGCATTTGGCCAGAGTATTTGGCAATTCCGAAAAGGTAGCCGAGATCCATGGAAATAGAAAACTAATACGGGAATGTTTGTGCCTGTATCACCACTAGTTTCATTCAATTTCTTGCAAGAATGGAGTTAAATATACTTATTAAGGAGGCATAGTTCCAATTTTCACGGTTAACTCTGAATTTCCGCAAATTGCAAAGTTTGAATTTTGTTCGGAGCCTTCGTATTACTACAAACATGCCGATAGAGACTTTTCCTTCGAATAAAATTTGTTCTTTATAATGAGTTCTTTCTTTAAGATCATGTACATTCTTTTGAAAATGTTAGTACTTTTTGCACAGTATTGCGTGCAATATGTGCAATTTTTAAAAAAATGCAAAAAAAAAATGATTTTCTCAAAAACGACTCCAAATGTTGTTTTGAGTTTTGGTAGGTATAGTGCTTAATGTATTATATGAGATGTCATAAACGCCATATTGCTGTATTCTTTGTTGTTCTTTTTTTGACTTGTCTCTCCCGTGGGTTATATTTACATTACTGGCGATTTGTATACATTATATTTATGAGCACATGTGATTTAAATAATGTCAGGTTTCCCAAGAACCCAAACGTTTTCTGTGACAACTAGCTCAAAATTCCGCATTTTCAGAAACGCTCAAACGCCATTTTCTCATAAATGACTCCAAATTTTTTCTTCAAACTTTTCGAACCGATAGTGCAAATTGCACTCTTTAATATGACGTAATGTTCAATTTGGGATATTTTTTTAATATCACAAATTAAATTTGTTTTAATGATCTCTTACACCTTTTATACGGACATTACCAGCAATTTGTAAACACTGTATTATTTGTGAGTTAATGTGCTTCAAATGACTTCAAGTGAAGTTTTTCGAAAACTCAAAAATTTTCTGTGAAAACGAACGTCAATTTTCGCATTTTTAGTAGCGCTTAAATGCCATTTTCTTAAAAAGGGCCCCAAATTTTTCAAAGATAATAGCCATTCAGGACGAGGTTTTTGTGTTTTTTAATGTTCTAAAATTAATATTTCCGTTCTACCATTAGGAAACCGAAAAATTAACAAAAAGTCAAAATTTACCTTGGGTGGCAATAGAATGTAGCTGGCAAAAGTATGTGGCAATTCCGAATAGCTATCCCAGACCCAAGGAAATAGAAAACTAATACGGGAAAGTCTGTGCCATTTTGTAACACCGCTAGTTACTGTTTGTTCCTCTGAAATGAAATCATTGTAGAGCATTAGGTATTTTGAACTTGAACACCTTAACGAGGAGTCATTTCACACTGAAACATTAACGTTAATCAACAGTCAAGTTCGTAAAAACCTGGTATTTAATTTTATATGAAGTTAATTTTATAAAAACAAATATGACCTGACTTGTTTGGTTGAAGAAGGACTTAACATGCCTAAGTGAAGGATTGTCATTAAATAATGTATATATGTGTCATTTTATGAGCATATCAATCCGACTTTTGCCAGCTAGCAGTGTTACAGGTCTGGGTCCTGTTATCCCCTGACTATAATAATATGTCGATTATTACTCAGCCCCTTCACCGTATCTAGCATAATTGGTAATATATAATATAATTATTAATTAGAATATAAGCAGTTGACATAAAAATAATTACGAAAATTCTGGGTCCTCACTCGTGAGTTGCCTTTCGTCGTAAGTTAACAGTTCCGACGCCGTTTCTCCGTTTCTTTTTATTCAACACGCAGTAAATTTTTTAAAATTATATTAAATGGTAAAAAACAAATTCTTTAAATGGTATTAAATGGTATATAACGAACCCGGAAATACATGCACTAAAAAAGTTAAAAATATGCCTGCAACCATACACTTAAAATTGGCAATATGTTCGAGTAAAAATGGCCAATGTAGTATGAACTTAAAATTAAGAATGTGAATTAAACAAAAAGAGTTAGCAACAGTTATCATCCTTTTATAAGTAATAATTTTACATCGTGGTACAAAATACGTGTAATGAAATAGTTATATTCTTTTTAAGTGTGGAAATTTTCCTTTTTTTTAACGGGCGAAATTAGGATTATTGATATATGTGACCGTAGGTCGAGGCAAAAATACTCAATCCAGACCGTGAAAGATAGGGGAAATGCACACATGAAATATGAACAACATTTTTTCTAAAATATAATTCAGAAGTTTTGTAAACTTGTATTGGAAAAAGAAGCCTGATTCCCCGGAAAATGTATAATGAAACGGTGTCTGAATTGTTTTCTTACGACGAAATAGAACTCAGGAGTGTGCACCCAGACGGTTTGTAACTTTTTAATGTCAATTGTATATATTCTAATTAATGTATTAATATTATTAGCCAAACGAATTCACATAGTTTTCATAACACTGCAATGGAAACAGTGAGTTGCTCGCTTCTGGGTTGAATTGGTCGTTTTCAAATAATAGTTAAGACGTTCGTAGCACAGAAAATACAATCTTCTCCTGTATTATTTCAGTAGTATACCTTTGCGTTCAGGCTCTCACACGCAACCAATCGTTATAAATGAGGGCTCCAGAGAAAGAGAATTTCACGGAGACTTGACGAATTCCACATTGACTTTAAAAATATGGATGATTTATTTAAAAAGACGCATCGAAATATTCATGTAAAATGCAGCCCGCATCACACGTCAATCTATATCGGCAAATAACTCATAAGCAAAGCTTTTTAGAGCCTTAAAAAGTAAAATTTTGAGGCTAAAGGCCTCAAAGAAACGTTTTTCATACCATAATCTACAAGATGAGACATTCCTCGATCCATTCAATTAACTTTTCGGTTCCACGCTTCAATACTATCAAGGCCACCTCAATATTTCAGCCCTTCCTTAAAGACAATTTTTAATAAATAAATAATTAATAAAAATAATTATTTATTAAAAATTGCTGGTAGCAATTTTTATGGCGACACGCTTAGAAGGCTAAGATTTGATAATCTTTATTTACGCTTTCTGTTAACACCGTAGTTTGTGCAGTCTGACGAGGTTTATTTGCATAATCATTAATTCAAGATTTGCTCTCCAGCAACAACTAGAAGTACTATTATAGTTGCTTGATACCTATACCTATGAAGATTGTTTCTTATGCGTGTAGTGAAACTATTCAATTAATATTTTTTCATGGTCTATAAGTGCTGTGTACTTAATTGTGGAGGGATGTGGGTGATCACTGAAGAGTGAAGACTGTGTTTTACCTGTACCAGTATAATCGCGAGGCGTCGGAGGCCCTCGGGCCCGTACGCGGAGTGGTTGCCGAACGAAAGAGGCCGGGGCGTCGCGTGGGCGTGTGTGCGCTCCGGCGGGCTGCCACCCGTCGAACGCCCCCGCGCACAGGGTTGCAGCCGCTGCTGCCTGTGACGCCACCGTGAGCGCTTTGGTCGGCCGCCGTTGAGTGGCAAGGTGCTAAATGTGCTCTATGAGATGACATTAACGCCATATTCCTCTATTCTTTGCTTCAAATGAAGTTTTTTGAAAACTCAAAACTTTTCTGTAAAAAAGAGCTTCATATTTCGCATTAACAGTAGCGCTCAAACGCCATTTTCTTGAAACGGCTCCAAATTTTTCAACTATAATTGCCATGTAGGGCAAGGTTTAATTTATTTTTTTTATATTCTTAAAATAATAGTTTTGTTGTACTATTGGGAAACCGAAAACTTCGTCTGGAGGAGAGAATGTCGAAAAAATGTAGGCGATAGATGTAGTCGAAAACATGTTGGGCGGCGACAGATAGCAGCTGTGCACAGACTTTCCCGTATTAGTTTCCTATTTCGTTTAGTCTCGGCTAGCTATTCGGACTTAACAATACTCTTGACAGCTGCCATCTATTGCCGCCCATACTACATTTTTTTGATATTTCATTAATTATTTCGCTTTCTTAACAGTAAAAAATATTATTTGAAAAAAAAGTCAAAACTTGTTTTAAATGGAAATTTTCGTTGAAAACCTTGGAGCCGTTTTCAAGAAAATGGCCTTTAAACGCTACTGTAAATGCTGAAATGAAATTTGAAGCTATTTTTCACAAAAAACTTTTGAGTTTTCGAAAAACTTCATTGTAAGTCATTTTAACCTCTTACACTCACAAATCCAATAGTGTTTACAAATCGCTGGAAATGTGCATTTTAACGGTATGAGAAAAACTTTTAAAAAATTACATTTGTGTAATTTTTGAAAAAAACAAAAATGATGTGTTCAAATTATCAAACAAAGCACGCTAACTTATCAATGTTTTATTGCAATCACCGTAGCCATTGTTGAACACATTTACAATCATGAAATATTGGAATTGCTCTCCTCCGATGAAGTGTGAGACAGGCACGACCCTTTCCCGTGTGTCACTGGACTCGACACATGTCCCGCGCGTCTCCACGCCGCGGCGCGGCTCTCTCCTCCAGACGAAGTGAGCGTCCGGCACGACTTCTTCCCTCGTGTCGCTGGGCACGACACAAGTACCGCGCGTCTCCACGGGGCGGCTGCTCCACGAGCCACAACTGGCCCGTTACCCCTCCGTGCGTGACTGGCACGGCTGCTGGTCGCACGGACCCCTGTGTGCGAAGTCGACGGTCGGGCTGGGCTCCCGAACCTCTCTCCCGTTGACTGGGTCGGCGCTGTCTCCCCTGTCTCTGCTCTCACTGCACAAATTTAGAGAATCTTTTTCAAAATCTCAAAGCTTCGACACGAACAGGATCGACAAGATCCATTTCGGAAGAAGTACGTATGGTTTAGGCGCTAGCAGTGTTCACTGGCGGACGGACGGACAGAAGGACGTTTTCCTTTCAATTGGTTTTTCGGTATCAAGGAATCACAAAAGAAGGTTTCTGGCTACACCACGTGTTAGGGAATTTTTTTTCTTAATTTAGCAACTTTGATTTATCCACTTTTTTGTTATCACGGCCCGGCAACGAATTTTTTTCTGGCGAAAAATCGCCATTTTTTTCGTGCAGCATTACATAACTTTTCCTATACTACGTATATTACTCCGTATATACGTACGTATATGGTTCAAGCCAAGTCGTTCTAAAATATGTTTTAAGGAGGCCTGTTGAATGTTGTAGAGAAAAGTGTCAATAATTAAAATGTTTACGTCTTGGCACTAAATGTGGTCAACTCGCCACATCAATAAAGATCTCTGGAAACTAGTTTATCATTCGATTAATTTACTCAACAGACATCCATTATAACTATTAACTGTTATATCAAACAGTTGAAACCTTTTTACATTTTAACCATTATATCTGAATATAGATTCTTGACACTCACGAGCCATATGAAAGTCATATGAATGACGTCGGTTCTACCTGCTTTGCTCACAGATCAGTGGGGCGAGCTGGCACAACAAGGGGGAGCGGCTCTTCGTCAGTTTCTGGAGCAGACTGCGCTGCCCGACGCCCTACGGCGCTACGGGCTGCTGGCGGAGGCGGACGGCGTTAGCGGAGATGCAGGCGGCGGCGGCGGCGGCGGCGCGTCGGGGGCGGCGGGCGACGCAGCCGTGCGCGCACTCGCCTCCTGGCGCTACGCGGAGGTGGCGGGGGCGGCGGAGGGCGACACGGCAGCGCTACGCAGTGCGCTCTTGCAGGTGAGCGCTGCAGCCCGCCATGACGACACTCTCATTAGAGCTGTAATATTAAATAACCAATCACGATTTTAATTTTGTAATTCCGCTACATTTTTGGAGTTCCTTTTATTTCTCCACAGGTATCTCTCTAATTACGTCACCCGTTAATTTCTTTAGCTTAACAGTATTTGGAATAATTGAGAGCCTATTGCATCATATTCTGGCGTCCATTTTACTCGGCGTTTGTGATAAATGTTCGCATAATAATATACCTTTTAAGAAATTATACATGTGGCACACTGCAAAGCTTTTAAAACTGTAAAAAAGCACTTATGTAGAAGAATGACGTTGCGAAGAAATATTGTAGCTCTGAGCCTTATGTGCTCCAAGGCAGCTCAAATACAATGTGTATATTATTCACTGGGTCTAGGAAAATCATTAAAGGAATATAATAACTAAACATTTTTAAGCGATTTTCATGATTTTCGAAGAGGTTCAATGCGACTAACAAAGTACTAACAATCCTAAAATGCATTTCGAGAGGATCCTCCTGCAGAGTTACTTTCATTGTACTGGATTAGTGGCAGTAGCGGCAGGAACTACTCGTACTTAATGACACCACATGAAGGTGGTCATGTGAGGACGCAAGATACATGGAGAGAATGAGTAGTGAACCGAAATACTAGATACTGACACGTAAGTGTTACGCAGTACGCAGTGAAAAAGTACGCAGAAATCGGATCATTATTAGACCCTCGAATATGGTGTTTTTACAAATAACTGGGTGTACAATTTTAATTATTTCTGTAGATAGCATTCTTGTAGACAAATATCACACGAATTGAACTGGCGTACAAGTTTGTACTTGCCGCGACAGCACGTGTACGGGCCATGGCCTACCAGCAGCGTCCCGGCCTCGCGGCCAGGGGTTAAGGACGTACGCGTGGCCAGCACGAAGACATCCCCACGCCATATTCACATCTTCTCTTCCTGAGAAGATTTTTTTCTCATCGTCACACCGTAACATACTCAGGGACATTGCAAGGAAAACGTACATATGTAGGTCAAACAAAGATAATTTTGGAAAAAAGAGTTAATGAGCACAGAAAAAATAGTAAAGAACTGCCAAACAAACAAAATTCATTGACCAAACAGAGTAGAACTTGATCACTAATTTGATTTTCAATATGTACCGTCGGTCTCACAAAATATGAGCGATGCCCTGAGCCGAATTTTACCTGTCTGCATACCCCTGCCCCACCCTACGGGATGGAGCTGAAGCTGAAATGAAGCTTAGCTTTATTCAGAGAGGCGGGAATATTCATCGTGAACAAAATGGCGGCAATCGCGAGATATACTATTATGGTAAATATTTGAAAGTAAATATCGAAGCAACGAACAGTTTTACATAAGTTGTAGTATATACATTTAATGAAATAAATAAAGGCATGCAATTTCCTAGTAAACACACATTTCAAAACAATTTTCATACGCTTTTTTGTTTGCAAAAAAACACTCGACAATGAGTAAAAGGCTCCATATCTACATTTCATCTTTTATTATAGTAATATTTAATACACAATGTAAATAATTTGTCACAGTAACCTGCCTAATCTAGTTATTTTATTAGAAAACATAAATAACATTAAACAATACGTTTTAGAGTCAGTTGCACAAACACGACTCCGAGATCGCACCTTTCAATTGTGAATTACTTCTTAATTCGTTTTCCAGATGACCAAATGCAACTAGTGGTGCTACAGAATGGCGCAGACTTTCCCGTATTAGTTTTCTCTTTCCTTGGGTCTTCGCTAGCTATTCGAGTTGCCACATACTCTTTCTGGCCAGCTGTCATTTTCTTAATTTTTCGGTTTCCTATTGGTAGAACGGAAACATTAATTTTAGAATATTAAAGACTACAAAAACCTAGTCATAAATGGCAATTTTCTTTTAAAAATTATGTCCCGTTTAACAGAAAATGGAGTTTTAGCGCTGCTCAAAATGCGAAATTTTCAAAGAAAATGTTTGAGTTTTCAAAATACTTTATTTGAAGTTATTTGAAGCACTTACACTCACAAATATAATAATGTTTACAAATTACTGGTAATGTGCATATTAAAGATGTGAGAGATCTTTCAAAAAATTACATTTATATAATTTTTGAAAAAACAAAAAAATAACCCAAAATAAACTTTACGTTATACTAAAGAGTGTAATTAGCACTATCCGTTACAAAAGTTTCAAGAAAAAAATTGCAGCCATATACGAGAAAATGGCGTTTGAGCGTTTCTGAAAATGTCGAAATTTGAGCAACTTTTCACAGAAAACGGTTGTGTTTTCGAGAAACTTTACTTGACATTATTTAAAGCACAAGTACTCTTAAATATAATAATGTGAAAAAATCGCCGCTAATGTAAATATTATCGACGTGAGAAACATGTGAAAAAATTACATTTTTGTATTTTTTGAAAAAACCAACCGATAGACCAATATGACTTTTATGTCATCTGATAGAGAACATTTACCACTATCCCTACCAAAAGATTAAAGAAAAAATTTGGAGCCGTTTTTGAGAAAATCTAGTTTTTGTAATTTTTAAAATTGCACATATTGCACGAAAACTACTAACATTTACATGACCTTTATGAAAAAACTCAATACGCAGAACAAATTTTATTTGAAGAAAAGATCTCTATCTTCAATTTTGGAGTAGGAGAAAGACGCCGAAAAAAATTCAAACTTTCACAATTTTCGAAAACTCAGAGTTATCCGTGAAAATCGGATCTATGCCATGTTAATAACTGTATTTTACTCTATTCATACAAGAAACTTACAGTAAAAATTTGGAGCCATTTTGGAGAAAATTTTGAAAATCTCTGGGGGGCTTCATATAAAGTACCCCCACATTTTGAAGAATCTTTTTCAAAATCTCAAAGCTTCTACTAGAACCAGGTCGACCAGGCAATATCCATTTTGGAAGAAATCGTACGTATGGTTTAGGCGCTAGCAGTGTTCACAGACGGACTGACAGACAGACAGACAGACAGACAGAGAGACAGACAGACGGACGTTTTCCTTTCAATTGGTTTTTCGGTATCAAGAACCTAGAAAATAGCTTTCTGGCTACACCACGTGTTAGGGGATTTTTTTCTTAATTTAGCAACAGGTTTTATCCACTTTTTCGTTTTCACGGCCCGGCAATGAATTTTTTTCCGCCGAAAATTGGCCATTTTTTCGCGCAGCATTACATAACTTTCCCTATACTACGTATATCACTCCGTGTATACGTCCGTATACGGGAAAGTCAAAATACTATGTTGTTGCGAAACACGAATACATTTTTATTAAAAATAATTTGATATGTAAAATAATATACAAAATTAGAGTATTTAAAATTCATTTAGTCACAATGTAAGTTTTTAACTGCAAACATTATTTGCCAGTGCAGCTCTACGCAAAGAAATCGTGTCTGATCTTTTATTTTGGGGATCACAATTATTTCACGTCCGTGTAACGTAAGAATTATTGCATTTTACATGGTGTTCTTTAGCGAGAATATTAAATAATATATGTGATACTTCGTCTTTGAGTAATTTTACGTGAGAATAAGAAAGTAATACCTCGTCTTTGAGTAATTTTACGTGAAATATGAGTCCTATCAAAATTTTAAAATCTCAGTGTTTGTAAACCAAGAAACTCCAACTTTTGTCTATTGCGTAATCACTTGGGGTATACACACATCAATATAATGTATTATTTACACGTAATTTATGTTTTATTTCCATTCCAAAGCAATGGAATTAAAGTAAAACAATTTGTATTTTCACGTTACGATATTTTTATTTTCGGAAGAGGAGCAATGTACACAATGTTTTTCACATGACATTGGACACTGTTTTCCCTGATCCATAAAAGATCACTGAAGAACAACGTAAGACATAAAACATTTCAAAATTGTAATTTTCAATGTTTCCAAATTTTGTAAAACTTCGGGACATTATATCACGATAATCTGTGGAATGCAAATAGAGATTCTCCTCTGTAAAATATCGTTGCAAAATTGAAATTTGTTCTTTTTTATATTTGTTTACATTTTTTACAATTTATAGAAAATAATCAATTCTGTTATTGGATATGTCCACTAATGCATTTTCAGTGATATTGCATTGCATATTTATAATTTTTTTATTTTTGAATTTTTATCAAATATTGAAAACAATATAAACAAAAACATTTTAAAACTATTTTGAGTTGGGGAAAATTTCAAACGAGTTAAATATATTTATTAAATAATTTAAGTAAAGTACTATAAAATGAACTAAAGTTGAGTCTTTAAATTATAATGAAAAGATGTCTTATTGTTGAAGCGGGATGCTACTATATACAATGCAACGCTCTAAAATGAATTCCCTATTGATTGATAGTTTATGTTCGTATGCAGTGTATTTCACGCAGAGACAATTTTGCAAAGGAAGTCAACAACTCAATGGCCTCAAATTCATTATTCATTTATGTGTGGTCGCACTTTTCGGTGGCATTTAATACGCAAGTAGGCGTTGAAGGCCTGGAAGAAGGAAAAATGTATGTTATCGCTGTTGGCTTTGCGACCAAATCTTCAGGGTTACCATTGCATTTCTCGTAAGTCTGAGGGTTCCGGAACTGATACTAAATATTTCCACATTAACTTGAGAATACATTTTGCAAATCAAGAGAGAAATGATGAAATGACTAGAGTTTTCAAACGGTGTCTTTTGAATGCATCAATAGTCCTACTGACAATTGTAATTAGATTTTCGGTCATTCGTCGATAAAATGCCGTCCTCTGACTAGAGAATTATGTGATCCCGGCTAATGCAAAAGACAGGTTATTTACAAATGTTATTGGTGGGTCGAACATATGTTTTAATCGCGGAATTGACACTATCCATTGGTGCAACTTACAATCTTTACAAATATAAAGGGTACCCCCGGTAATAATGGTAAAAAGTTCCCCTACACCAAATGACATAGGAGTACTTACACTATAATTCTTACACAAAAATGATATTTTTGAAAAGTTTCTTAGTCCCCGTCCCACCACCCTACACCCCTCTTCAACCAAAAACTGGTTTTTGAATTTTAATTTTTTCGTCAATTTAACACGGTTTTATCTGACAGAAAAAAATATGATAAATAAGAAAATAATTTATACAATCAGAAAAACATTTGTCGATATTTTCTAAGACCAAATTACATTTGTCGATATTTTCTAAGATCAAATACGAAAAATATTTTTAAGAGGGAAAAAAATAATTTTTACTGTTTCGAGTTCCTCTTAAAACGCAAATTGTTGTGACTTTTTTCAGATTTTTCCAACTGCTGTTCTGCAATTAAAAATAATAAAAATCTGTCCCCCCATTAAATCACCTTGACAATAAATATACTATGAAAATGACTGAAACAGTTCTGTGTATTTATTTTGGAGTTTATTGTAGATTTGTACACTGTAATTCGGTCCCCTCCCTATCGTCATGTCATGTACGTCATGTATGTATCGTCATGTACGTGCGCGCGCAAGTTACATTACGTACGTCCCCCCTTTGCAGCGGCTAGCTTACTTATTTATTCACCAATCAACTCATCGACAGAACACACGAACGTACGGTTGTTCAACTTTCTATTCCGGCACACACACACAGAACTTATTTACTTTACACTCGTAAAGTGCCCGATTTTCTCATAAAATACTTGCAATTACAGAAATTATTTCCAAGGTGAGTCGTGACCGGTTCCGTGCGGATTAGACCATAAACTGTGGCTCAAATATGCAGTGAAACCAGGTTCCTAACTACTGAAATAATACGTTCGTGTGAGAGAGCAAAACTAGGTCGGCAGTCTTGCCTTCCGCCATTTCATATATGAACTGAAAAAAAATATTTTTTTTCGAATCAACTTATTTGGATCTACGTCCAAACCAGCCCATGGCTTAATACACAGTACACATAAATAACACACATAAATAGATCCTGAAATACATACACATAACATTGACAAAATAAAACATACACCAACCATCAAAATATATTCAACAAAAACCATTTGTCTTTGGAATTCCATTCTCTTTGTTTCGCGCGTGCTTTCTTTTGAAAATTGTATTAATACTTCAATAATCTCAACTGATTACTCGTTCTTCCAAATTAAAGTGTTTTTCATTGAATAATTGAACAAATTGTATAACAAATCTGAATTATTCGTTAATTGAACGGGTTTTATTTTTCCAAATGCTAATCTGCATATTATTTAAAAATTCTGAATGACGCTTTTAATATTATTGAAATTTCTGCAATTTTGAATGTTTTGAATGTTTTTACATGGCCATTCATTTACCGATTATTACTAAAAGGCAATCTTGGTCTTGTATAATTTATTACGTTTCGCCAATAAATTCTCTATGACGAAAACCGCGTGTACTTCCCTGTTTTGCTGTCGTGTACTTGATGCTCAGGCGCCACATCACAGTTTCTGGGCCCCGAACCAGTTCTAGCATACGTAAACACTGCATCTCCATAGACGTCACATGTCACCCGTCATCGCTGGTTTCCAATCACAGACAATTCTATAATATACGTCACGTTCCGTTTGCGGCGAATCGACGAATCGTTTTTATACTTGGACTACCGTTTACGCGACTTTTCTCTTTATCACAAAATCTAAACTTCAAAACTTGCGTACTGGCACACTTTCAAAATATCAAAAACTGTTCCGAAGTTATGCAAACTTGCAACTAAAAAACTTGTCAAACATAGTCTTAAACTTCCAAATTTGAAAAAAATCTAACGCGATACGTTCTGACATAGTTTCTGCCTGCAGCTACATGCTCACAACATAGCTCCTCCCTGCGATGTTGGGGTCCGTTGGTTATATAATTTCAGTCAAAACAAACAACTGCCGCTACCATTCTTGTTATTTTCACCTTAATAAGAAAAATTCTTATTTTCCGCAATTTTCACTTTTTAGCTATGCCACAGTGTTAAAAAATTGCTATCCCAGTCCCATGTCTCACTTCAGTTTCCAAATGCGCGTTTTCGGCCCCATTACGCCGAAAAATGCCCATTTCTATATCACGTAATTGTACCTTCCAATATGAATTGTTCTCCATTGTCGCTTCGTAACATGAAAATTATGAAAAATAAATTTTTCCGGTATCCCACAAGTCTTTTGCCACTTTCATAAAGGCTCTAGCCGGATAAGATGGTAAAAAGTGCTCCGCTTGAAATCGAAAAGTGAATCTTTCCTGAGGATTGTGACCATGAAAAACGATTTTTCATGGGCTTTTAAATTCCTGCCCCCCTCACATTCGCCGTAATAACGAAAAACGTGTTTTTTTAACTTTATTTTTTTCACTGACTCCGCCGCATGAATTTTCATGGAAAATAATGAGTATTTATGTAAAATTTACTGAATTTTTCAAAAATAATTTTTAAAAATGTATTAATCGCGAAAGTCAACCTTTTTAATGGATTTGAAAATTTTGAAATTTTTTTTAAAGAAAGTTGTTATTCTACCGGGAGCACGAGAAAATTCTCAAATGTTGCCCTAGCGGATTCGATGGTGTGACGGTTAGCGTGCCGGACTGTCATACCCAAGTTCGCGGGTTCAAACCCGATCGAAGCCGTGGATTTAAGGGCGAAAAAATCCGAAGTAAAGCCGGCTGGCCCATGTTAGTAGATTTACTTGCATGTAAAAGATCCTCAAGCCTAAATGAAGCCTCTGAGCTAAATTCAAATCGCCTGTTTCGTCGCCCGAGATAATACCTTCTTTCTCCGCTAGGTGAAAGGAGCGTAGCGAAATTTGCGTGCTCAGACGGAAGAGCCGGCCTGATGGCCCGTGTCTCGCCACGTAAAATAAGGCCTTAACTTAACTAAAAATCATCTATCTTCTGGAATTTTTTCAGATTTTTATGATTAGTGCGCCATGTCTAAAAAAATTAAAATACGTATTTTCGTCCCATTCGGCCTATTTTCATGTACAGACACAGGACAGGAACGGTTTTGAACTGCGTAGAACTGATAGTGCAGTGGTGGGAGGTGGGCGTGGTGGGATAGTTCTGCTCTATAAAAGACGCCATTTCATTTACTCGGGCCCTATGGAGCAATGGGACAAGTACGTCGATTGTCTATGACAGAGAAGTAATGAGTCTATTACAGCTATGCAGCGATTGTTTCGGTCACGGTTCAATATTGGTCGACATGGAGCTGTTCCAAGCCGCAATACAATCCTCATATGGGTGAAGAAATTCAGATCGACAGGAAACATAATGGCTACGGAGCCTGGCCCGAAACGCAGTGTAACGACACCAGAAATAAAGGCCAAGGGAAGCGGTAGTCAGAAGCCCAGAACGGTCAGCTAGACGTCATGAAGGTGAGCTACGAATCAATCGTGAATCGGTTAGAATAATTTTGTGTAAAGAATTAAAATTCAATCCTTACAAAATGCTAAGTCGCCCAAAATTGCCAAAATCACCCAGATTTACCAAATAATCCCCCAATTTGCCGACGACACGGCGCTAGTTTTCTCAGGACCTGATCTATACAAAATACGTAACACAAAGCAACTATATCTAAATCTAATTGATAGCTGGGCCGCTAAACTAAAAATCCAACTTAACCCATTAAAAACCACTTCCAAAATATTTACCCTCAGAACTTACACTTCTCCAACTCCCTCACATTAAACAACAAACCAATAATCTGTCATCCACAGAGCACAATTAAATATCTTGGACTCAACAGAAACACGAAAATTAACTGAAAAAAAACATTTACAAACTAAGTTTGTCAAGTAAAAATAAAATTACAGCTAAAACCTATTATCAACAAAAACTCCTTACTACCACAGAGCACAGCCATAATAATATTGGTGTGCCCCATCTGGATTAAAGCAGCAAAAACATCCACCAAATACAAATTTTCCAAAATCAGTATCAAGAATAATCACTAACGACCCTTGGTTTATCACCAACGACCAACTTCACAAAAAACTATCCATCGAACCACATTAGCCAACCATATTAATTACCTCGCCTCCAAATTCTGTTTCAATAATGCACTACACCTCGCCCGAAATCCTATACCACCAACCCGAATTCAAAACAAATTCCCTTTCCTGAAAAATTTCACTGAAATTGACAATTAACAGAAGTTCCTCGTCTCTGTATAGATGAAGCATAGCATGTAAGCATCCTAAACATATTTGTCTTTGTCTAATATGTAATATTCTATCTTCATTAATTTTAGGATTTGTATCCTCGTATCCAAAATAAAATTCAAAAATTCCGCTGACCTTATTGTTTTTGCATTGTATCTTCCGTGAGACAAGTAATAAATTATGGCGGCAATGTGCAAGCAACATCCGATTGTACGAAGACAGTTTGCACAATCGCAACAATATCTTAGTTTTCCTGAAGATCCAATGGTATGAGGTTTGTATTCCACAAAGCATTTATAGGTTTTTCTTTATGTGCCGTGAACGGACTTCGAATTTGAGGATGGTTGGCTTTAATTTTAAATATTGTAAATCGATGTTGTTGTTTTATGTAAACATTTCTGCTAAATAGGAAATAGCCTGACCTAATTGATATGTTTCAGAAAAAAAATCAAATCTTCTTCCGTGAGTTCTGGAAAATCAGGAATATCTGTTTGAGTTACATTTTTGAAATCGACTTTTAGTCGGGCCCATCTTTGTTCTTCGACTTCGTTGGCCAGGGTATTAGTTGTAGGTTGTGGAAGTAACATTCGTGGAACATTATCTTCTGTTCTGCTCATATCGGAAATCATTCTTGGACCAAAAGATTTGTTCAAATAGCATGCTATTTTACAATACAAGCCTTCCTTTGGTAATAATTTGTTGTCTAATTGGTGATGCATTATATTTTTTAGCAATGACTCCGTGAACTGCTTCCACAACCCAGCAAATCTTCGTTACGAAACGGGAAGAATTAAATTCCTCATTTGTTAATTGCTTTCGATTACCTTTCAGGGCAGGCATAATAACAATGTACTTTTTTATCTTCTAAATCTTTTTTGGCGTCTCTAAAACATCTGTCTACTACGCAAAAGTCTCCTTCATGTAATAAGTTCTTCAGGCCATGTGGGTCGGATGTTACTTTTGTCATAATCGTAGCATCGTTTTCAGTGGCATAAAATGGTCCCAAAATATCCGGGAAATAGAAAAATAATTTTTTCTACAATTATAGCACAAAACATTATATTTACTTCGCCATTTATTTTCTTTTACAATTCTGACTTCTCTTTCATTTCTAATTGTAGTTTCTTTTTTACAAGTTTTGCGAATGAACTTCATACATTTGATACATTTTCTATCGTCTGTAAACTTAACCTTTGTGCTAGGTTCACCATTTTTGTTATTCGATGCATCAAGCTCTAAATAAATTATAATTATAAATTATAGAGACAATTTTATAAAATTATATACTAACTTAAGTAACAATATTTTCAGTCACATTTTAAAATAATATACTCGGCATTCCCCCGTTTCAGCTCGTTTTCACATTATTGCACCATTGTTTAAAAATAGAAGAGTAACCCGGATAATCTCCTCCCCCATACATCAAATGCAGTTTCTACTGTTTTTTGACCAAAGAAATCAAATCGATTCAACAATGAAAACTTTATTTTACATATCAGGAAAATACGTGGGCATCTGTGGCATGCCCAACGAGTTAATTAGGGACTTTGGGGTGGCATCTGAGACATTGCCTACGAGTGGTAGGCCGGAGCACATTACGTACTGATACGAGCTAGTAGCCGTTATTCTCGTGGCATCTCTAACATGCCGTAAGAGCTGTAGAAGATGTATTATGCGCTTTGCTTACGAGTGCAAAGGGTTAGGCGAGTGCCTACTGCTGGCAATAATAGTGTTGCTAGATATGATACTGAGGAAACGGATATAAGTGACAGTGGAAAAGATGTAGATGATGCGAGCAGCGCCAGGCCATCACATGAATTTGGTGTTCCTCCACTACCGAACAAAGAGACTAAAGTAAATTAATTCTCAATCAAGTTCGCTAGCACGTATGATGCGGTAGGCTCATGATTCTGGTATGGGCGGAAGCGCGGGAGTGCCGCCTCCTGGCTCCCTCCCCACCACCTTCAGCTACTCCCTCTACTTGCAAATCCCAGCGGCCACCCTGGAAAAATCCAGCTTTCCATTACCGTCACATACTTAAAAATATTACGGAAATGATTAAAAGAAAATAATGAAGATGCTATTTTTGAAGAAAAAAAGGTGAAGTTAAGTGTAGAAAGATAAAAGTAAGTCACTGTTTTGATAGTTAAGCTTTTAAGTATTTTTTAATATGATAGAAAATCTGTTTAATCAGTTATTTATCTTGTTAGTATACACCACTGCATCTAAAATTCTCAAAAAATTCTCACTTAAATTAAAGTCAATTCTTTATAATTGATAATTTTTCGAACTTCCCAATTTATTAAAAATAACTGAACAAAATTGTTCACCATCTGGTGCGATTATATCTAACGGTCAAACTATTATTGACAAAATTATTTACTGATATTAGCCTTTTAATATTGCAAATACCGTGGCTAGAAAACAAATAATATTGAAATTACATGTTTCTATAAAGTTCTATATACATGAAAATACGCCAAATGGGACGAAAATATGTATTTTAATTTTTTTAGACATGGCGCACCAATCATAAAAATCTGAAAAAATTCCAGAAGATAGATGATTTTTAGGGCAACATTTGAGAATTTTCTCGTGCTTCCGGTTGAATAACAACTTTCTTTAAAAAAATTTCAAAATTTTCAAATCCATTTAAATGGTTGAATTTCATGGCTAATACATTTTTAAAAAATATTTTGAAAAATTCAGTAAATTTTACATAAATGCTCATTATTTTCCATGAAAATTCATGCGGCGGAGTCAGTGAAAAAAATAAAGTAAAAAAATCACGTTTTTCGTTATTACTGCGGATGTGAGGGGGGCAGGAATTCAAAAGTCCATGAAAAAATGTTTTTCGTGGTCACAATCCTCAGGAAAGATTCACTTTTCGATTTCAAGCGGGGGCACTTTTTACCATCTTATTCGGCTAGATTCTTTGCCGCAATTCAGACATACCACCTAATAATTACCATTACGGCACAATTTACAAATTTCACATAAAATTCTTGAAAATGTTTATTTTCCCCGCACCTGGCGTCAAGGCTTACTCTTGTATTTTATTGAGATTGTTCTAACAACGTAACCCATGGTTCGATTTCAACGAAATAAACACTGGAATTCTTCTTAATTCAGTGGCCATCTAATTATCATATTCAAGTATGTTTTTATTTATGCGTTTTGGTAAACAAAACGTGTTGTCCCTACGCAATACGGCTATCTTTTGTTTATTCTATACCCTGTTCACAACACATGGTCCTTGTTTTGCTATAGTCTGTTCCGTTTAAGCTGATGTTTCTTTATGAAATAAACTTAAAATTGCGGCAATTCACTGTAAATTAACTGTAAATTATCCTGAATCATTACAAACATTGTGGTAGCACCCAGTAATATTCTGACCTTGAATGTAGTTACAAATTATAATTTTTTTAAAGCTTTCTAATTCTTTGTATACGTTATGTCACACGCTAAGTAAAGACGATGGTTTTGGCGGTTTAAATGAACCATCGACACACAACCTTATAAGTGTGATTTACAGTGATTAAGTGAGAATTACACCTCATCCTAAATCGTACACATTTCTGAAGTTTGCAGATTATGACGTACAAAACAAAGATTAGTGCTACATACATAGTATTCTGGAATATCTTCAAAGCGATGTTTCCTAGGCTTTTTAAATCAGGTTTGCGTTTGTGACACGGTTTTTTTGAGGACAAGTAAATTCTTACAGATGAAGTGTTTTAGGGAACGGGTAGATGACAAAAGGGGAAATGGGGAAATGAACGATAACAGATTGGACCCGTATTATGTTCTTAGGCAGTATTGTACAAAATACGACTTTTATGATAATTTTTTACAATTTTGCATCTTAATTTATTTTGGGTGCCCCCTCTCCACAGCATGAGTGGACAGGAAAGAAGACGAAATCAATATAAAATTAAACTGAAGAAAAATACCAAATTTATCTTTCACAATAAAATAAAAGGTACTATTTTATTTTCTGTGCATTTTTATCTCAACCTTCAGCAATATTGGAATGGGCTCTCTCGCTTAGTACCGGTTCTATAATGCTGTAAACCACATTCCGGGGAATGGGCGTTTGCAGTTTAGTGCAACACTAACTCAATTTACAATTATTATTTACAAAGTGCAGAGTTTTCGCACATCCCCGGATTTTGTATAGTTTATTTATACTTTTACAAGAATAAATATTTAGGTCAGAGAAATGACAACTTTTTCTTTAGTCTCAAACATCTGCAGATGTGGTAGCCTAGGCTTTCGCTGTGGGAATCAGTAACTATTGAGCTGTCCGAGAGACGCCTCATCCTAGACACAATTGCCAACGTTTCAGCTGATATTCTGTGACCATAATTCTGGAGGAAATTCGCAGGTGCCTAGGACGCGGCGTCTACCGAACAGCCAAGTACTTGACTAGAAATGCTTTGTTTTTTAAAACTGCCCAGCAATTTAAAAAAATGTGAAATAAATTCATTGTTCTGAGATGAAGTTTTAATATTTTTTTCGTACCTGAGCCGGTGTTCTAAGAGACAGTGAAATAGTGTTTGTAAATCCGTCTCCAAGCTGTTCCCCTTTATTTCCCCAGTCTATATCCACATTTATCCTTCACCTGCGAGTGAATTATTTTTTCGTAAACTGCCAAAAACTATAGTCTTTAGATCTATTTTATATATGCTTGCTTCTCCAGAATATTACGCCATATCTAAGGTGTGAAACCCACGCACACAACGTGCTGCATGAAAGCTGACTTAATTTTATTACGTATTAAAACATTCCGATTACGGAATTCTTTATTTAGGTTTCAAATTATTAATATTGATATTCTATTTTGGTTTAGACTAAATTAAGAGGCCCAGAAATTTTGTTTTCTTTACATCATCCATGTGCATATTGTTAATTTTTGTGGCGCAGGCGATTGCTAGTTTGCAATGCAAAACTAGATAGAAACGATTTCTTGTTTATTAACAATTAAAACGTTGTTACGAAAACAATTTGAAACTTGTGAAATAGTACTTATAACTGTTTCTTTTGTTGTAAAAGACATTCTCGTCTTTAGCAAGTGAAACGTCTTCCGCCTCTAATGGAACAAGAAAGTCGAGTGCATGTTGTTTACGTAGAAAAGAAAGACCCAGCGGGGTCCCATGCTCAATTGAAAATAAATATGAGGATGAGGAAATTATGTATTTTCGATTATTCAACTTTTGTGATCGATACTTTGCAACAGAATATCCAATCCAGAGCATTACAATGTATTCAATTAATTTCCAGAGCAATATGTTATGGTAACCGACGTCAAAACGTTTGAAAGACTTCAACATATTTCAATAATCGTTTCATTTTCAATCACTAATGAAACATACCTTTAAGAAAATAAAATACGACCGTTGTCGTTGATTGTGGCTCTTTATATCCGTGTTGAGAATCTGAAAAACCTTCCTTTATTCACAGAAAAGTTTCCATTCATATATAGGAAATCCTCCCAAATATATTTGAATAAAATGATGAAAGAGATATTGGCTGAGAATTGTGAATTCCATGTTTGTTTTTTATGAATTGGCTTAATTTTTTGCTATTATACACACACACACACACACACACACACATATATATATATATATATATATATATATATATATATATATATATATATATATATATAAAATACATACAGAGTGAGTCACGTAACTTTAGCACCTCCTGTAACTTTTGAACGGTTGAAGATATTGCAATGCAGTTTTCATAGAAGTGCTTGAGGGAATGGGGCTAATTGATACATGAATTCATTTCTGTTTTATTACTTGTATTTTACGAACTATTTGAGGTAACGTTGTTTTTTCAAATGGAACTATACGTATTTTTTCAATCTATCATGACGAGCGGAAAAAGACATATTGTCATATGATATACATATTGTCAAAGGTTAGATAATGCATTTTTTTGAGTAATTTTCATTTTTGCGACTAGGGTTTAAGTGATGTTTTGAATGTACTTGTAACAGTCCGCCACTCAAGGTCACGCAGCACTCCACCGGCAAATGCGCTCGCGGTGACGGGAAGGGAAGAGATCTTAGTATTTGAAGATATGAAACATACACCAAATATTCACAAAACTGTTGCAGCTTTTTTCCCTGAACTCTGCTTTCCATCCTTCCGCACATTCGATTTTTTTTTGTCTTTCTTTGGTTGAAGCTATTGAAGGATTGAAAATAAGGATTTGTCATAACTATGTATTGTAATAAAATATTTTGTTTATTCACCTCCTTTTAATGGGGTTTTATATCACAGGATATTAATGGGATCTTGAAGCAAAACACTATCAGAATAAATATTAAGACTAGAAAGAATATTGCATAATGCGAGCAAACACTTTAAATATTAATAAGAATACAATTATAACTTAGAGATGGAAACAAACTTATTTCAATACATACTACTTATGAAAATAGGGAAGGACTGAAAGCAGAATTCAGGAAAAACTGCAACAGTTTTGTGAATACATGGAATATTTTCATATATTCAAGTACTAAACTTCCTTCGTTTCCCCGAGGGTGCGTTTGCTGGTGGAGCGCTGCGTGACCTTGTGTGGCGGAATGTTAGTACATTCAAAATATCCGTTAAACTCTAGTCGCAAAAATGAAAATTACTCAAAAAAAATCCTTTTCTAACATATGACAATATGTATATCATTGGATTTGTCTGTTTACGCTTGTCATGATAGACTGAAAAAATTTGAAAAAAACAACGTTACCTCAAATATCTCATAAAATACAAGAGATAAAACAGAAATGAATTCACGTATCAATTAGCCCCATTCCCTCATGCACTGCTGTGAAAACTGCATTGCAATAACGTCAACTGTTCAAAAGTTACAGGAGATGCTAAAGTTACGTGACTCACCCTGTATATATGAAAATATCTCTGTGCACAAGAAATCATTGAAAATGTGAGTTAACGGGGGCAGGTGCATAGTTTCCAATGATCAATCGGAAAATTGATGAAAACATATCAAACACTTAGTTTGACAGTTAGTTGTTTAGACTATTCTCAGAATCTCATTGGAAGAACTTTCGGAAACAAACATTTATCGACAAATTTTCGTGAAAAGTATGACGTTGACTTTTCTGGTTTTAGACGGTTGTTGCTCGTATATCAATAAAGCTTTGAAGATTCCTGGTAAATTGTTAGTTTAACAAACATTTTTTATAATTATAAAATACTATTTTTGATCGATAGGAATCTCGTCGAATCCTATTTAATTTATGATTGTCCTAAATATAAAGAAAACATTCTTTATATTTAAGCTAAGACAGTCTGTTACTTTATATTTTATGTGTTTAAAATAATGCATTTTCGTTATTTATTCTCTATATTTCAGGATCCTAAAATAGGTTACCAAACAAGCACTGCTTTAAAATTCTGTTAGGTTTAAAATTCTCTTAGATGAGCGGACGACTAATTTTGACGCCCAATTACTCCACAAATAAGCAAATGTTGGAAAAATGCAACATGACCTTATTTGAACATGTTTTTGATGAGCATATTTCATTAAGAAAATCAATTGTATCTTCACAATTGTAGTTGCAGGAAGAGGCCCGACAATTTTTAATTTTTAAAGTTTTGCAAAATCAGGCATTTCAACGAACATATAACCTGCATCATTCTCTTAAGTTTCACTTATGCAATTAAAGGTCCCAATTTAATAAAAAAACATTGTGTGGTTTTTAAGAAAATAAAAAACTGCCTGTGTTTGACACAAAATTTCTCCAAAAATATGCATGTTCTTGAAAACGTCAACATGACCTTATTTGAAAATCCGATTTGTATTAACACATTTCGTTAAGAAAAAAATTGTATCTTCATAATTGTAGTTCTAGGACGCCGCCGAAAAAAGTTCGAATTTTTTCAATTTTCGAAAAATCAGAATTTTCAACCTACATGAGACCTGAGACCATTCTCTTAAATGACCTTTAAGAGAAATAAGTAATAAAAGAAATAAGAAGTAAGACCTAAATCCAACAACGAAATATAGTGAAAATTGTTGGCGACATTTTTTTGAAAATTTTGAAAATGTCCCGGGGGCTTCATGTAAAGTACTCACCAAAATTAAAATATCGGATTCAAATTCAAGGGGCCACGAGATCAGTCAGATCGATCGGGAAGTATCAATTTTGGAGAAAATCGGCTGAACTGTTTAGTCGCTAGCATTATTTACAGACAGATGTTTTGCTTTCAATTTTTTTTCTGGACCCATAAAACAGGTATTCTTGCTTCACCACTTGTTAGGGGATTTTTTCCCTTAATTTAGCAATTGAATTTTTCCACTTTTTCGTGATTGGGGCCCGACAATGAATTTTTCCTGCCGAAAAAACCGCCGTTTTTTCGTGCAGCATTACATATCTTTCCCTATACTCCCTTTATACGTAAGTACACGGGAATGGAAAAATTGGGAGCCGTTTTTTGAGAAAAGTTTGAAAATGTTCTGGGGCTTCATGTAAAGTACCCCAAAATTTTGAAGAATGTTTTTCAAAATCTCAAAGCTTCAACTCGTGTCAGATAGACAGAGGTTTCTTCAATTTGTAAAAAAATCCTCCGTATGTTTAGGTGCTAGTGGTGGTCACAACGGACAGACGGACGTTTTGAAACGAACCACTTTTTTGGTATCAGTGGACTCCAAAACGTGTATTTCCATTGAAATCTTAGAATCGCTTTTTCCGCAGCATCACAGAACTTTCCCTTTACTACGTATATTACTCCGTATTTATGTATCTACACGGGAATGAAAAAAAGGAACGGTTTTTTATTAAAAATAATATGAATGATAATAATAAGAAGAAGGAACTCAATCGTCTAAACATTTTTTTACGTAGATACTTCACTACAATTTAGTTTACTTAAATCACAATACTTAACTTATTTTCATAAGTTCATGTTTTATTCAATTATTCGTCTTCGACATTGGCATTGAAGAAAGAGTAACATACACAGAATACAATAATTTCTCGTAATTGTATTGAAATTACATTTAGTTTTAAAAGTACTGAATTGTAATAAACAAAGCATATTTCGAATAAGTTTCTTATAAAAATGAATAATCAGATCACATTGTAATTTTATAATTTTAAATTAGTTAATACGATGAAAATGGAATCACCATTATTTCTTTCTATTTGGACGCAAAATGGAATCGATTGGACTGGCTCTCACATTGGCATCCGCCGTTGGTTCGTTAAGGGTTTTCCATGATAGTGAAGGGAAGGAGTATACAGTCTGTCCACCCACAGCCGCCTCTTCCTCCTGGCAAGACGTCTTAGCGCCCTCTCCACTCCACTGAAATCTGCTTCATTGGGGTGTCCTTTTTCCTCTCCCCTCCCCCAACCCTCCCGCCGCCACGCCGTCGCTTCTCTATGGCCCTGAGCGCTACGCGTTATTGTGCTGCTTCCTGTGCGTACTTTGTATAATTTTATGTTCCTTAAAAATTCCCCTACTTTCGTTCCCCGCACCGCCTTCATAACTTGCTTCGCTACCTCGAGCGAAGGCGAATGTAGCAGCGACTCGAAGGATGGAAACTGAATGGTTGCAGCCTCTGGGTGAATGTGGAGAATGGAAACGGACGTGATACAGAAGGGCAGAAAGGGAAGAGAAAGAGGCAATGAGAGATAGGTTCAGAGAGAGAGAGAGACCAGGATAGGAGATTTCGGGATTGTAAACTTCAGGAAAGAAATATGGTGGGAAAAGCATATGGAAGAAAAGACATATGGAATAAGAATAAAAAATAAAACGAAGAAACATATATGAGAGATGGTGGACTAAAATGCTTGAGGATGTGGAATAAAATTGGCTAGAGGAACACAGTGAAAAAGTAATTAGAATGAACAAAAAAAACTTTGTGGATTAATTTATGAAATTGGTAATGGTAGAGAAGAATGACTATAACAGAGCCGAAAATGAGAAGGATAAAAATGACGTGTACAAAAAAGATATGTCCTTGCCACAAAAGATTACCGAGTATAAATGAGGATCAATAACAGGCATTATTAAGGTAAGCACTGATGTGTAAGCGGGAAAGAGTGCAAAACTCGATGTTTTTGCACGGCTATCAGTAAAAAATTGAAATATTCTGTTTCTGACGTAAATGAAGTAAAAAGAGTGAGTCGGTGATATACTATTTCACTGTTGGTTTTATTGTCATGCAATTGTAACGAAAGTTGAAATATATCACAAACGCAATTAGCACGCCTGAAACAGACACACGGAAACAGACCTCAAATTGGGAACGCATGGTGAATGCGTCCGTAATAACGTCGGTGTATCCCGAACTGCAGCTCTATCTTCTGCCTGGTCTGCCTTGCTCCGCTGCGTAGAATAGTTCGCACTGCCGCGCTCGCTCTTCTGGTTACGCCGCCAATCCCGTTCGATAGACTTTGCCCACACCTACTAAAAGCGAAATGAAATATTTATGGGTGTTTGACGGATCTTAAGACCTGCTGGCGGTAGCAGTTCATACTTTTCAATATTTGAGTACTGTAGCCGTGAGACCTGTTGCCCCACGAAAGGATGTAAATGAGGTGGGAGGAGAAATCAGAAGACTCAGGGAAGGGAAGAAAAGTTATATAAGCGAGACCAGTTGACTAGGCGCATAAGTAACTAGCTTTCGTTTCCTCTACATGATGAGAAAAATGTAATGTATTTTACATTATAGATATTTTCAAAGACCAATATTGTATTGAAAATGGTAATAAAATCTCCCCAACTAAACCACAACAGCTCAGCTATCACTTGGAAGGGGGAAAATTTGTTTACCAATGGTTATATGGTTTTCCTCAATCCAATGGTTTTCCTCTTCTTCAGAAGTCTGAATAAATACAGAAATACTTATATGTTTAGTTACAATTCAGCTAATGATATTTGTCGTAAATTTAATAATTGTGTACCAGGTACAAATGAACTCACCTTAATCATTGATCCTTAAATTCATTGATAATTTTGAACAACTAACTCCATTTTGTTAAAAAGGCAAAGTGACATCACCACTCTCAATGGTGTCAAAGACCAATCTGAATAGAAGAATGGGAACATCTGGTAGATATTTGAATTTTTGAATTTAAACTTTTGAATTTTTGAATTTAAATTAAAATTTTTGAATTCAAATGATAAACAAAAATATACCTAAGTTGGAATTTTTTGTGCTCTATTTCAAACTATTTATATTTTCCTTGAATTTTATAGTGCATTATCATAAATACTAGAAATTTGACTTCTTTCAACTTGTGTGTTCGTTGTGTCATTTATTTTTATATGTAAGTGATTTGAAATCACTCTAGGATACATCCTATCATTCATTCAATATGTACAGTGCCCCACAGAAAATCTCCCCGGTGAAATTCTATTTTCTCAACGGCGCCGACAAACTTGGACACACCGCGGCCAGGGGGAGGGACGCGTTGACCAATCGCTAGCAGATACACTGCAGCTAAGTGTGATTGGTGCAATGTCCCAAGGGGTAGAAGCGATTTTGTGTCAGGAGGAGGGGACCAAGTTCGCTTACGTATGACGCGGAAATATCGCAGTATTTCCCTGCCGAAGGAGGGATTTTGCCTGCGCGTACGCCATTACGAAAGAATATATCTGAGCGGTGGCTTTCCGTACAGAATTAGTGTCAATAGACAAGAAAATATTTAGCATTTTAGCAACAATTATACTAACTTTTAGCAATGAAATTATAACTCCTGTCAAACATCCATTTTAAAATGTTCATTTGAGACACAATTTGTGGAGCTTTCCCGGCCATTCTAACGCGTATTTCGAATTTGTTTATAAAAATGTTAACTT
The DNA here is from genome assembly GCA_031308135.1 of Acheta domesticus. Taxonomy (NCBI): domain Eukaryota; kingdom Metazoa; phylum Arthropoda; class Insecta; order Orthoptera; family Gryllidae; genus Acheta; species Acheta domesticus. The sequence goes on along the minus strand of JAHLJT010009436.1, from coordinate 104,217,288 downwards.
GTTGCAAAATTGTTAATTCGCGGATTTCAGCCCTGTGAAATAGGGAGAGTCTCCCCCCTTTAGATTTGCAAAAGTTGAAAAATTTGCAATTGTTGCAAATTTTTTATCGACTCATCTCAATGGCGTTCAAACGCGATACAAAATTCTTGAACCCGATTGGTGCTATCATATTTCGTTCTCGAGATATGTAATTGTTTATAAGAAATTAGCGTCTTACAACGACCCTATTTGTTTGCAATTAATTTTTCATTCGCTCTACACAAGCATACTGAAAAAACAGATCTCCAATGTCGCACATTTGCCCGCCACATTCACGTAAAAAGCACTTAGCTTGTAAACAAATTCTGAGGCCAATTTAATTACGCTGAATCCGTCTGCTTTACAGCGAATGTGAACATAACTATTATTTTGTGTTTTATATTCTCTTTTAAGACCAGCAATGTGCGAGTCGATATCTTTATCAAATAGGGAGGAAATTGATTATAAACAAATTATTTTTCAAGGGGCATTACATTACATTACATACGGAAAGTCTGTGCCATTCTGAAGCACCACTAGTTTTAAATTGTTATGGCTTTATTGCGTTTGTATGTGCAAAAGTACTGAGACATTTTGTAAGCAAACTTTGCTTTATTCGATCAATCAAAATTAAAATAATATATTAGAGAACCTTTCTAAAGTTTTCTAATATATCTAAAGTCTAAAACCAGGAAAGAATCTCTAAAAGAGAGGTCTCTAAAGAAAGAGAATTTCACGGAGACGTGACGAATTGCACTTAAAGTTTTGTTTTAAAAAAACGCATCTAGATATTCATGTAAAATGCAACCCGCAGCATTTACCAACGTTTTGAATCTATATAGTCAAATAACTCCTACACAAAGCATTCTAGGGCCTTGAAAACTACAATCTCTTTGAGGCCAAAGGCCTCAAAGAGACGTTTTTCACACCATAATCTACAAGATGAGACATTCTTGGACATTCAATTAAATTTTCGGTTCGGCGCTTTAATATGACCAATGCCATCTAAATATTTCAGCCCTCGTTGTGGGAAGCCGTTTCTGTAACGACACACTTATATGGCTTAGATTCCTCAATCTTATATTTACGCTTTCTTATACACCGTGGTTTGTGCAGTCTGACGAGGTTTATTTGCACAATGAAGAGTTGTTCTCCAGCAACAACTAGAAGTACTATTACAGTTGATTGATACATACGAAGATTATTTCTTATGCGTGTAGTGAAACCATTCAATTAATGTTTTGCCGTGGTCTGCAAGTGGTGTATACCTAATTGTGGAGGAATGTGGGTGAAGAGTGAAGAGTGAAGATTGTGTTTGTGTTTTACGTGTACCCGTCAAGTACACCTTCAAGTTTACACACGTTTACGTGTTCAAGTCAGCAGATTAGATACGTAGCTTTCTCAAAAGTAAAAAAACCAATATTTTTGTGACTATCACGAAAAGCTAAAAGATAACCGTAAAACATTGAATAATTACTTCAAACGTTGTCCTTAAGGAAGTGTTGTAGGGAAGTGTAGTAAGGAAGTGAATTGTTCCAAGAGAACTCTTGAAGTCAAGAACGAAGTGAAATAATATTGCAAAGAGTAGGGTTGTAACTTCCCGATCCGGTATTTTCGCACTTTACTTGGCTTTTTCAAGTGTAAAAACCATTTCTAATATTTGTATGACTATCAAGGAAAGCAAAAAGCTAACTCTCAAGGAATATTGAATAATTATTTCAAATGTTATTTTTAAAGAAGTATTAATTGTTCCAAGAACATCTCTCTATGATACTGAATAAAACTTTAATTGAAAATTTATTTTAAACATAAATTGCTTTGTTATTTGTGTTTGATATTCAGTAGATACATAACAAGTTATATTTATACATTTTTAAACAAATAAACACGTTTCATTAGGACTTTCCTTCTTAATGGAAAGGATAGACAAATGGATAGGGAAATGGGGGTTTAACATGCGAGAGATCTCGCACGGGTACGCTAGTATGACCTTAATGAAAGGACTCACAATTGAGATCAAACTTTATTTGAAGGAAAACTATCTTCAATTTTGTAGTTGGGGGAAGATGTCGAAAAAAATTCAAAACTTGCGCAATTTTCGAAAATTTTAGAGTTAACAGTGAAAATCGGACGTATGCCACCTTAATAAGTCTATTTTACTCTAGTCTCAGAAGAAATTTAAAGAAAAACTTTGGAGCCATTTTTGACAAAATTTTGAAAATGTCCGGGGGGCTTCATATAAAGTACCCCCAAATTTTGAAGAAAGTTTTTCAAAATCTCAAACCTTCGACTAGACCCAATTGGACAAGGGTTTCTTCAATTTGGAAAAAATCCTACGCATGGTTTAGACGCTAGTAGTATTCACAGACGGACGGATAGACAGACAGCTTTCAATTGGTTTTTCAGTATCAAGGATTTCAGTTCAATCTACAAAACAGGTTACACCACATGTTAGGGGACTTTTTTTCTTAATTTAGAAATCCACTTTTTGTTATCAAGGCCCGACAATGAATTTTTTCTGCCAAAAACGCTGTTTTTTCGCGCTGCATTTCATAACTTTCGTATATACGTATGTATACGGGAGAGTAAAAATGAAGGAACTAGTGCTTGAAGATAAGCCAAACCACATTTACAACCTTGATGTGACGCCTTTTTGCTACGATTCTTCTCGAGTAAAATTACTATCTGGTGTCGGACAGAAAGTTCGTCGAATGTGGGTAAGAAAAACTAACAGTTTTGGCAAATTATAATGCAGCTGGGAGAGTGATGCCTCCGTTAACAATGTTTCGATCATCTTCGATAGGAGAAAAAGATCTGCCACATACATTCTTTGCATATACTGAAAAGGGGTGGATGACATCTGCTGTATTCCACGAATATGTTGTGAATTTTTGTTTAGAATAAAAAAATGGCCAATCCTTCTAATATTTGACGGTCTTCTAAAGCAATTGGACGTTGAAACAGCTATCTATGCCCGAAACAACCAAGTTGAGATAATAAAGCTGCTTTCTCTTACAAAAGATGTTTCACAGCCCCTGGATACGTGTTGTTTCAAGACATTGAAGTGGAATGTAAATATCCTTCAGTGGTATAGAAGAAATCAAAGAAAGATGACAAAAGGAGAAAATTATAGATGTGCTTTGTAGTACATGGAGTGATGGACTGATTTCAGAAAATGTCAAAGCTGGATTCAGATATGTTGGATTGTATCCCTTCGATCGAACCAAATATCCCGTTTCTTGATTTGATGTTGATAAACTATCGACGTATTGAACTGAGAAGGAAAGAGCAGACGACAACGCGGAAAGATTTTCTTGTTCTCTTCCCTGCCCAGTACAAGAAGTTTCACTTAATGATTATCAAATGGCGCGACCCCACAGTTTCAGCGCACAGCTACAGATTTTTCACTGGGATATTTCGCTCTGTCATAGTATTTAATATTTCTTTTTACTTTCCCGTATACGTACGTATATACAAAGTAATATACGTAGTATAGGGAAAGTTATGTAATGCTGCGCGAAAAAAACGGCGAATTTTCGTCGGAAAAAAATTCATTGCCGGGCTGATAAGGAAAAAGTGGATAAAACCAGTTGCTAAATTAAGAAAACAAATCCCCTAAACATGTGATGTAACCAGAATCCCTGTTTTGCAAGTCTCTGATACCGAAAAACCCGTTGAAAGCAAAACGTTCGTCCGTCCGTGTCCCTAATTTGTCAAACCCCTGAATCAACGCTCTATGATATTCAAAAATATTCATTAATTTTTGGGGGTACTTTACATGAAGCCCCCCGGACACTTTCAAAATTTTGTCAAAAACGGCTCCAAAGTTTCTTTAAATTTCTTGTAAAAATAGAGAAAATTATACTTATTGAGGTGACATCAGCCCGATTTTCACGGCTACCTCTGAATTTTCGATAATTGCAAAAGTTTGAATTTTATTCGACGTCGTCCTCCAACTACAAAATTGCCGATAAAGATGTTTTCTTCAAATAAAATTTGTTCTTCATACTGAATTCTTTCTTTATGTCCATGTAAATTTTTGGGAAAATTTCAGTGGTTTTCGCGCAATATTGCCTGCAATATGTGCAATTTTAAAAAATTACAAAAACCAGATTTTCTCAAAAACGGCTCCAAATTTTTTCTTTAAACTTTTGGTAGGGATAGTGATAAATGTACTCTATGAGATGGTATAAACGCCGTATTGCTCTATTTGTATGTTTTTTCAAAAATTACAAAATTGTAATTTATTTGACTTCTCGTTATTATTTATAATTGCGTCGATTTGTTCACATTCATTTATGAATGAGTATGTACTTTAAATAATGTCAAATAAAGTTTGTCTAAAACTGAACAGTTTCCTGTGAAAATTAGCTCAAAATTCCGTATTTTCAGAAATGCTGAAACGGCATTTTCTCAAAAATGGCTCGAAATTTTTTCATCAAACATTTGTAACGGTTAGTGCTAATTGCACTCTTTAATATGACGTACAGTTCAATTTGGGGAATTTTTTGTTTTTTCAAAAATTACACAAATGTACTTTTTTAGAAAGATCTCTGACATCTTCAATATGCACATTACCAGTATTGAAACATAGTAATTGTAAACAATATTGTATTTGTGAGACTACGTGCTTCACATGGCTTCAAATGAAGATTTTGGAAAACTGAAACATTTTCTGTGAAAAAGAGCTTCAAATTTCTCATTTTCAGTAGCGCTTAAAAGCCATTTTCTTAAAACGGCTTCAAATTTTGAAAAGATAACCAGCCATTTGCCATTTAGAACGAGGTTTTTGTGTTCTTTAATATTTTAACATTAATATTTCCGTTCTACCATTAGAAAATCGGCAAATTAAGAAAATGACAAAAAAAGTAATTTGGGCGGCGATAGATGGCAGCTGAGTAGCTAGCCCAGACCCAAGGAAATAGAAAACAAATACGGGAAAATCTATGCCATTCTGTAGCATCACTAGTTTAAATTTGCACACATTTCATGCAATGTTGCGCGACAACTACTAAAATTTTCAAACAAGTTTACATGACCTTAAAGATGCAAGATTTATTTATTTATTTATTTAATTACCTACAACGGGGCAAAGCCCCAATTACAGTAGGCATTACTAGGAAAAATATACAAAACATACACAATAATAAAAAAAAGTTTCAAATGAAATAACAAAACTAAATTACAGAAGTCCAATTATAAGAATACATCTTTTTGCAAAATTGATAAAACATAACACACCAGTAAGATAAACAAAAATGGAAACATATCTTCAAAACAACCATTACAAAAAAGGAACAAAAATGAGTATAAAAATGACAATAATACAAAAATGGAAAACGCATTTACAGAATAATCGGAACATAATAGCGAGCAATACTTAACACAATCCACATTCAGTGATCATTCAATATTTTATTTAAATTCTGTTTATATTTTAGCAAAGAAAAACTAAAGTCTAAATCCCACACTCTACTGAATTCATTGAATTTTGAAGACATTCTCAAGAGTGGTGAATATTTGTGAGATGTTGTTTCATAGGTCTGATTTTTAACGGTTAACTCTGAATTTTCGAAAATCGCGAAAGTTTTACATTTTTCGTCATCTTTCTACAATTACAAAATTGAAGATTCCTCCAAATGCCAGTTCATTGTTGAAGACAAATTCATCAAAACAATTCTATGAGAGGACGAAAGAAAACCGTCAATATCAATAACGAGTTAATGATGCAACGTAAGATAGAAATAGAAGTAAAATCATATCAGGTAACTTATCAAACTGCGAAGAGAATCACAAGAAAATTAATGAAGTAATGCCACATGACGGTAGCTAGCGAATGGAGATATCATTCAAGATTAGGGAAATACCAAGGCAGGGTTGATTTTGGAAATAGTGGAGCTGTTGTACATTCATTTATAAAAGCTACAGATCAATGAAAACCTTTGCATATGTGATCATTGGGAAGGGAAGTTAATGGGAGCAATGAGCAATGGTAATGAAATGCGCAGCACGATCTCCACGGTGGGTTACACAGATGGGAAGAACCATAATAAGAGAGGATTATCACGTGATTTGAAACAGCTTCATGCTAACAAAGATTTTGGAGAAAAGCAAAACGAACGATATAAAGCTTGCTGCTGTGACATCGGACAGGGAAACGCCTCACGAAAAGCGCCACGAAAATTTAAATAGTGGCGTAGCAATGTATAAGGCAGTGCAAGGATAAAGAAGCGCCCCGAGATAGCAAGAGGGAGTGGGAACGAGGGAGAAAATGCGCCGGCGAAGGAGAGGTGCCGTACGGACTTACGATGGCGAGCTGGCGGGGGCGGAGGCGGCGCGCGGCAAATGAGGCAGGTGCCGGCCTCGCAACGGCGCTCAAACTGCGTGGAAACTCCGCGCCAACTCGGAAGAGCGGCGCCCGCCGGGGGAAGCGTCCTAACGGCAGGACTCGTCTCCCTGCCCCCCCTCCCCGTCCTCATTCGTGGCGCCGACGACCCTTTACCAGCTTTCACAAACTTGCCTCGCCACATTCTGCTGCGAACCCGCTAATGCTACCGAGTACTTTTGAAAATTTATCTTGTGCACTCAAATCAAATGGGATAATACAAGGTTAACAAACGTGCGAGCTCCGACATTGATGCGCTCTACCTACCTAGAAGTAGCATGATGTTTGCATGAAACTCTTATATGTCTGGAAACATTGCCCCCAAAGGAACATGTATTATACTGAAGGGACTACGTAGCTACCGATCAGCATACCGGAATACTAGTTCCGTCCGTGTGGGAAACGGAAGCAACTAGATGTAGCTGACAGACGCAATAAATACGATTGGAATATTATTGTATCGATGTTATCTATAAATAAAGCGAATCGGAAATTGAAATGTCGCTACTAAAACGAAAGTAACTAACGAAAATATCGACAAGAAAGGATTTCAAATTGTAGATGCAGGTGGGAATTTAATAATACATTTTCCATGTATCTAATAAACAAATAAAATTCTGAGGGAGTTTAGTGTAATAGCAATATCACAACAAAAATAAAATACTGTGGAACACTCGACTTAATTTTATTGATAAGTGTTCATCTATTGTTGAAAGGGAACGATAAAATACGTAATAAAAATCTGTTTGGTATAAATGACACTTGTGTGCTATTTCTTTTAGAAATAGCACACAAGTGTCATTTATATATATAAAAATATAAATATAATATAAAATATTTACACCATTCTGCTGACGTGACGAATGAACCACGAAACTCATATTAGTCTCGAGTATTTGTTTTGAAATATTTGCGTTTTATTGATAATACATTTAACGGCTTTAGTCCAGATGGGGCACGTAGGCGGCCATTCGTCAGCGCCCAAGTGTGCAAAGAGTGAATGTCCGGCAGCTGTTCGCGGATACACGCGTGTTGGCCCCGCACCGGCGCCAGCTGCGCCTCCTGGCGGCGGGGCAGCAGCCCGTGTTCGCCTACGCCTTCACGCAGCCCTCGGCGCCCGACCCCTTCGCGCCCGCCGGCTCGCAGCCGCTGCTCAACCTCTCAGGTAAGATTCCATCATGCTTATTTGACGTTGTGAAGTTCAGGCCATCAAGCCCGCTTTCCCGCCTGCACAGCAAACGCTACTCTCCGTATATCTAGAAGCGAAAGAAAGCATCACTCGGGCGGCAAATCAGGCGTTTGAAATTTAGCTGAGAGGCATCTTATAGCCTTGAGGATCTTTAGCGTACTGTAAATTTACAAGACGGGACAGCCGGTTTTACCACTGTACATGTATTTTTACAGTAGCGTAGCTCCGTGTTAAATGCCCTATGACGACGTGTCGGTCAGCGACTCTGGCGATCCGCGCGTCGATCGAAGAATACTACGCCGCCGTGCAGTTCGTAATACAGCAACATTGTGCGAAATCTAACCAAAAAGTTATGTTTTTGACTTGTAGATTTCCTAATGCATATAACTAGAACAACTAGTGAAGTTCGTGTTTTGAACAATTTTTAACGAAACAAAATAATTTAAATTCAGTGAATATTGTCCATTAAAAAAGAATAGGGAAATCACGAGAAAGAACAAATGTTTCTTTACTGTTCATGAAAATATCTAAGTAATGATGCTGAAACACCACGTACTTTCTCGCCATTAGTAATAGTTATGTAATACTATTCATACCACAATTTCTCTCCGTATTAACGTATCTCAGTCATCATTTTTTGTAAAACTCATTTGAAATCGTAGAAAAATTGGTCCGAAAATTAAATAGTTTCAAGCAATAGATTTTTTATTCAACATTTTTAATAAAAACGCGCGAGAAAGTTAAACGATATATTTCTGGAATTGAATTCACTCTATAAGGTATGAAGCGGGTTCGTGAATATGTATTAGTAAAATATAATTGTTATCATTAAACAGTAAGGTATTAAAATATTCTACAAATATATAAACGTATTAGTTTATATTACCGCGAACAAATCATAGCCGTCATTGTCGTCTTATCAGTGCGGCGTTACAACAACCGATAATGACCGCATCTCTATTTGTTTTCACATTTAACACAATTAAAGAACAACATTTAAAATGAAATAACAGAAATATAATATAAAAATAAAAAATAATAATAAAATGAAATAAGTTAGAATTTGTATATTATTTCTTACGTTGCATCCAACTAATTTCTAAGTAATTTCTAAAAGATTAATTTGTAAACTTCTAACAAAAGCTCCAATGTAAAAAATAATTACGTAATAAAACAAAGAAATGATATACACATTCTAACATACGTTCCACTTATTCAAAACACCTCTCAAATTACGATCAGGAAGCAAAGGATTTTCAGAGGGGGTGACTATTTTGCATCCCAGTTATTCCACAAATATTCAATTTTCGAAAAATTCAACTTGGCCTTTCTTTGCAGCTCTGTTTTTAATGAACACATTTCATTAAGAAAAAATAGTGGTGCTATTGGTTGCTAAATTAACAAAAAAATAGTGGTGCTCAACAGCACATACTTTCCCGCGTTATTGGAAACAGCTACGCAGATTTGAAATATTGCACTTTCTGCGCACCAAACATCTTAGCTATTATTTGAAAACGTCCCATTCAACCAAGAAGCGTACAAGTCACTGTTTCCATCACAGTGTTGTCAGAACTAAGTGAATTCTACAACTGCATAAAAATATAATACAAACATTTTGTGATCTTGTATTGATTGAAAAAAGAAGTCTGATACCCCAGACAATATAGAAAAGCATTTCATAGGGTTATGATTAGAGAAGAATATTCTAAAACCATGCAACAAATACTCTACTCACTACAAATGGTACAGTACTTGGTGCGAAAACTAAATATTTTAATGCAAATATCAATATAAATTTGACAATTATAACTGCTTTTCATACAGCTGCATCAAATCACAACACGTAATTCACAGAAATTCGCGAACGTAAAGCGTAATTCCATTGTTGCATTCCCTGCGTTGTCGATATTCTGAGAGCTACCAATTTTTATTTCAAATATATCAAAATAAATAATTTCTAGAAGATTAATGTGTAAATGAAGGTCGAATGTAAGAAACGAACAAAAAAATTATGTACAAAATTGCAAATTCTAATTTACGATGCATCCAGCTGTGTGAAACGAAGTAAATTTGCAGCAGGCTATTACGTTTGTTACGAAATTACAGAAAAACTACTCGTATTTTCAAAAATAATTAACATGACCTTGTTTGAAGATCTGTTTATAATGAGCATATTTCATTAAGAAAAACAATCGTATCGTCACAATTGTAGTTGTAGAAAGACACCGAATTTTTTTAATTTTTAAAAATGTTTGCAAAGTCAGGCATTTCAACGAACATGAAACCTGTCACCATTCTCTTAAGCTTTCTTTATGCTACCTTAGATTCCAATTTAATCAAAAAGCGTTGTGCGGTTTTTAAGAAAAAATGGTTTAACACTAGAACACCCAGAGGCGTCATTTCGACTCCTGGCGCCCTTTAGGTCCTTGTAACTTCTTTGTTTTCGAAGATAGAATTTTGTGACTTGATATCTACAATACTTTAAAAACTTAATTTTGTAAAAAATGTATCTCATGAAAAATAATCGAATTTACCTAGAACGCCCGCGAAGCGTCAATTCGACTCCTTGGATACTGACCCGATCTTTTAGGTTCTGTTTCATATATTTCAACGCTGAAAAATGTTTAATGAGTCTCCTTGTTGTTCAAATTCATTATGAAGAAAAAAGCGAGCATTCCTTTCGGTTTGCATTTTCTGGTATTGTTATTCAATACATGCAAAGTCATAAATCATAAGTTGTTTCATCACAGTCAGGGACCGAATACCGAAATAATAGCGGTGAAGGTATTTATACCGGTGTAGAAATTACCTCTATTATACCTTTATTCAAAATACCTTAAAAAATACCGGTATAAGACGTCAAATACCGGTATTTTTAGAGGTATTTTACCTTTATTCGACGTCTATACCGGTAAAATACCTCTAAATAGAGGTATTTTACCGGTATTTCAGTAGAATCGTATAGGTTTCGAAGGGAAACAATCTGACTTTTTACGCTGAGATGGCTCAGAGAAACAATTATAGACTCCGCAGAGTTTCTGACTGGAGGTCCTAGGGTTCGAGTCTCAACGGTGGCATATTTTCGTCGTGGGGGCGCAAACGCGCGTGTGGTGGCGTGAACGCACGTGTCGGGACGCGAACGCGCGTGTGTGGGGAGCGAAGCGCGTGTGTTGGGCGCGAACGCGCGCGTTAGGGCGTTAACGCGCGTGTGGGGTCTCGCGCGCGTGTGGGAGCGCGAACGCGACACTATTTCCATTGAAAATACCGGTATAACCTTTATGGACGTCCATACCGGTATAGACGTCCTATAAAGGTATTTTACCGGTATAAAAGAATAAAGGTATTTTATACCGATATGAAAAAATACTGGTATTTTACCGGTATTTTTACCGGTATTCAATACCTTTTCGGTCCCTGATCACAGTTACGCAAATACATCACTATATTTCTAAAAGCAAATAATTATTAAATAAAGGAAAAGCATTGTTATTTCTTTAAATTTTACAGATAAAGATAATTGTTCGAGTTTGGAAGAGAGTTTTCGAGTACAAGGGGGCACTTCGGACTCACGATGGTGGTGATTTGATCAGATGTAGTAGTTTCTTTAGACACTGTCTTGTTTCATGTTTTTAATTCAACAAGAGGTTTGAGACAAAATAACGGCTAATTTATCTGATTTTATGTGATTTTTTTCTTTAATATGAAGCGATATTTACAATCTGGACGTATTAAATATCAGGGGAACAAAATTAATGTGATGGTATCTCCCTTCCAAACTCTATGTATTTACAGTGCACGGCAGAAAAAACGAATGAAAACAGAAAACAACTGCGACTTGTGAGGATGATCACTAAAAAGGTGTGCCAATATTTTTCTATACATTGGAAATATTGGGTAAGTACAGTAATCCCTCAACATTCGCGAGGGTTAGGTGTAATGCTACACACATTTAAATACAGAAATAAGGCTTGCAACTACTCAATATACATACGTTTTAAAGAGATGACATTTTTGTCTTATTACAACACTCATATTTTTCACAGGCAGTATTTTGTGAAGCAACCCATTTATATGATGATTTGATCTGGTGATAATCAATATTACACATAACTGAGATATGAGTAACTAGTGAAATTTGTAATAAATTGTATGGAAAATGAAGAACAATTTGAGTTAATTATAATGAAAACGCAATTTTGCGGGGAAACGTTTCTTTTAAACGCATTTATTCCAAGTTCATATACTGACTTGCATTTGATAACATTCAGTGGCTACTCGTCCCTTAGACTTAAATGGACTGGATTTATGTCAAACTGGATTTACCCACTTTTACGTTATCACGGACCGGCAATGAATTTTTTTCTGCCCAAAATTCGCCGTTTTTTCGGGCAGCATTACATAACTTTCCTTATACTACGTATATTACTCCGTATATTCGGGGAAGTAAAAACTACTAATAGTCTTAGTAGTACGTTTTAATTCATGTAATTACGTAGTACTTACAAAGGTACAGTACTCACAATTGTAAACGAAAATATATTACTCTATTAGAATATTTCGGTAAACCCCTGAAGAAAATAATTCAGTTCTGAATATTTTTTGTTTGCGGATAATAATTTTCTTCATAATAGGGTAAATAAAATGGCATACCGTGTCGAGAAAGCTGTCGGAACGGAGACACGGATGTACGCAGGTACGCTTTCTCTGAATGTAAATTGGGAGTTGGAAAAATTTACGCGCGCAGGATGTTGTTTGGGAATTGGCAAAAAAATATATAATACAACATTATCGCATGTCGTCATCATCTAACATACGGATCTGAGTTTCCTGCTTTCGTAATAATTTAAAATATTTTAGAAGATACCGTTAGAATTGAGCTTCATTTATTATCATAAAGCACTCCATAAATGGATCCAGACGTACTTTTTTCACTGGAACTTTGACTCATCAGCGCTTCAACTTATCATACGGTAAAAGAAGTTCTTTTGTTCTATCATCTTAAGTTAAAATTAATAATCATTTATGTTTACAAATTTTATATATATATATATATATATATATATATATATATATATATATATATTCATTTACAATATTCTGATAATCTCATAACCAAACAATTGTAATATAAAAATATAATTTATTACAAAAGCTAGATTTATTAATCAAAATTTCGAAAGTACTGCACTTAGAATCGAATATGATATTATGTTATTTCAGAATACTATTCGTAAACGTTACAAAACGCTAATGCGCGTGGAGTGGGTTGTTAACTTCAGAAAATATCACCTTTTATTTATCATTCCCCTTAGGAGGGAACCCGCCCATCTTCCTTGTCCCGTCTTTCGCAGAGCCGTGGCCACTAGCCCTGATTCTTTCTCCATGTCGCTACGATCGGTCTGGACAGAAGCGAGCGGAAGTGGCTTTTTCTCGGAGAAGTGTTCCTAAAAGAAGAGAAATATAAAAGCTATTATTTTATTTGGAATGACACTAATAACCGATTACCAGTAATCCAAAAGTCATTCACTTTCAGTTTCACATTACGATTCCCTGCCCGAATTTGTCTGGGCCTCCCCACGTTTTGAACCCACTGTCCGCCACTGCCTCCATATCTTGCGAGATATTATTGTTCCGTCGGTGAGACAAATGTATCCGGAAGTAGAAGTGAATTTTAAACATTACAACTCATCAGTTCACGAAACAGGAATGGCTTGCACAGCAGGAGGAAGTACAGTTTCTGGACTGACTTCGCGGATCTCGCCTGAATCCAATTGAAAATATGTGGGCCAAACCGAAGCGTGCCGTGGCAGAAAATTGGCCAGATTCACACCCTTCCAAGACAGATGCTCTCCGGGACGTTCTGATTGATGCATGGAAGGAGATAGTCAATTGTACCAACTATCTAGCTACTTTAGTTGCTTCACTTCCTCGTAGATTGTAAGCCGTGATAGAGAACGATGACTTTAATACTCTTATTGTAGAAAGAAAACGGCCATTTTAAGGGCTACATACGTAAATAATCGAAAATCCACAGCAACATGAATATAAACAAAATAGTGTTGAACGGCACGTTGCTAATTATTATTGAGTAAAAAAGGAAGGAAACACTGGGAATCGAACCCACGAGCTCACGATATAACCTGCGACATCACGAACTTGGCAGCGAAAGAGCCTAAAATTGTTTCAGAAGTTTCGTAGCCCACATTCCTACATTGTAAATACACGGTACTGTACTGAACCGGGAGAATAAAATTATAATGTACATTATTTCTGTATTATTATGTTTCAACTTTATATTTAAGATCTTTGTTACGTATGCTGACTGAAAAAATATGTAAATACAGTGTGTACCATCATTAGGGAGAACCTTCATTACTTTTAAACGTTTTTTCCCAAACATACTAAAGTATGGGACAATAAATGTGTCCCAAGATATTGTTCGTAATATTTTTAGATTTCATCAACCATCTTTGATTTTCTTAAAAGAAGTTTACAACGGTACAGAGGTTACAAGTACGGTTGCGTAATAGTAGTACGGAAATATTATTTTAAGAATATTAACAAACAGTAAAACCTCACCCTAAATGCCAATTTTCTTTGAAACAATTGGAGACGTTTTAAAGAATATTGGCGTTTAAGCGCTACTGTAAATTCGAAATTTGAAGCTCTTTTTCACAGAATACTTTTGAGTTTTGGAAAAACTTCATTAGAAGTCATTTTAAGCACTTTAACTTAAAAAGCGTTTAAATGTTTTTTGACGTTAAATAAAATAATTAATAAAAGGAACTATAAACATTACCATACTGTTTACTAATTTCGTGAAAAAATGTTAATTTTTTCCAAAGAAAACTTATGCCAGCTTTAACTAGTATTGCTTACAAGACTTCTAGACACATTTATAAGCAATTCAACTAGTTTTATTTAAAGATTTTAATAAAATGAATCCAACATTTACCATCAATATAATAATCCATCGATATAAATTGCAATGATTTCTGTATTTAATCTTTTATGTGAGTTACCTAAATGTAACATGTAATTTCGTGACATTTAATTACACAGTCATTTACATACATTCAGTTTCATAGTGTACTGATGAAATGCTAACATACGCATAGATACGTGACCTTTCGTTCAGTTAATTTATAGTGCGATTTTTGTAACTCTGCCTCTCAAGCCCCTTTGGCCACGATGGAATATCACACGGCATTTCGCGTCTTTCTCCGTCGTAGCGATAGAAGTCGCATGATCGCAAGCTCTGCTTGATACGGTCGCGATCATGCGATACCTGGCGGCACGTCTGAGAACGTCACGAAATATCGTGACAAATTCCATCGTGAAGACAGGCTTTGAGGTGCAAAGTTAAAAAAATTGCAGTATATGTATGTTATATACCTTGCAACAAGGCCAAAAATAATGATTATCAAATATGTTTCGAATAATTTCTAAAAGCATAATTTGTAAAAACAAGCTCTAGTAAATAAAACATCTTTATCTTATCACTGCCACCATCTCTTGGTTCACCAACAATGTACTCCTTAAATATCCATCGCCGCATTATTGGGCAAATTTCAATAAAGCTTTGCGGGTTAAATAATTATAAATTAATAATTATAATTATATATTAATAATTATAATTATATATTAATAATTATAATTATATATTAATAATTATAATTATATATTAATAATTATAATTATATATTAATAATTATAATTATATATTAATAATTATAATTATATATTAATAATTATAATTATATATTATAAAATACTATTTTGTTCGATATATCAATCTCGTCGAATTCTATTTGCTTTATAATCGTTCTAAATATGAAGAATAACATTCTTTATATTGGAGTTAAGACAGCCTGTTATTTACATTTTATAATTTTTTTTTGTATTTAAAATAATGCATTTTTGTAATTTATTCTCTATATTTCAGGATCCTAATATAGGTTACCAAACAATTTTTTAGCACTGTTTTAAAATTATCTTAGATTAAAGTTCTCTGAGGCAAGCGGACGACTAATTTTGACGCCCAATTTCTCCACAAATAAGCAAATATTTGGAAAAATTCATCATGACCTTATTTGAAGATCTGTTTTTGATGAGCTGTTTTTCATTAAGAAAAACAATTATCATTGAAAACATTGAAATCTGTATTTTCCCTATTCTTGCCTCAAGTAAATCTCGACCCCTTAGCTCCGCCGCTTCGACAGGCGCTAAAAAGCAAATTTTCTTCTTTGTCTCTCGCCCCACAGGAGCCGGGGCGCCGCACGGCTCGGAGCTGCTGTACCTGGTGGGGCCGACGGCGCTGGTGCAGGCGCTGGGGCGGCGCCCGGCGCCTGGCGAGGAGCGCCTCTCCAAGAGCCTCAAGCGCCTCTGGACGGAGTTCGCTCACCGCGGGTGAGTGCTGCACACGGCCCTAACATTCCAGTCTTTTACTCAACAATCTCCAACTGTGCGGATTTAGGGCCGGTTTCACAAAACAAGGAGTAATAGTTTACTCTGGAGTAAATCATGTTTACTCCAGAGTAACTTCTTGCAGCTTTTCACCAACACTTTACTCGAGTGCAAATTGCTTACACGAGAGTAAATTCGTGAGTAAATTTAAATCCGTCGGGTAAACTACGGAGTAAGCTCGGTTTTCAATGTGCATGTACATCCGACGTGTTGTTATGGCTCGACGATTGCAAATTATGGTATCTGAAGATGATTCCTGCGATGATTCGGAATATTATCCTCTAGTGCGAAGACAAAGGTGCGGGAGAGAATGGATTGTTTTTTTACAATTATTACGATGGAGATTTTGTCACAAGATTATGTTTGACCAAATCATCAGCTCTTCTATATGGAAGAAAAGAATAATTTTCAAAATAATTGCAAAATCAAAAAATAAATACAACAAGTAGAATAATTTCATAAACTATTTTTTTCTCAACTGTAGGTATCTTACGATTTTAGGCAATCAGTTCAGAGTCAAGATCAAAACCGGGGCTCTCTATTAAGGGCAATTAAACAGTGTAACAAAGTATTTTATTTGTGAAGTAGGATGTTAACTTCATCAGGTACATTATAAACTGTCGAGGACATTGTAAATTTCATTTTCACCGATGTAGTATGAAATAAATGTAGTAAATATACGATGATAATAATAATAAATATAACAATAATAATAATAATAATAAATACAATGACTCCAAGTACTTATTTATTCAGTTAAAAACACTAAAAACTCTATATATGACGTGTGGGAGAGAAGATAATCTGCGCACATTTTCTTGGGTTCTGGAATCCCTTTCCAACATTTTAAATAAATGTTGAAAGATTAATAAAGTTTAAAAATAAAGAAACAAAATAAATAATAATAAAATTTTTAAAAGCCCGAAAGTAGCAACAAATAAAAAAACTAGACGCTTAGGTACTAATTCGTAATGATATATATTCGAAAAACTGGACTAAGAAATATTAAGAATTCAAAATACAAAAACTAAGAAATAAGCTACGCTAACTCAAATCACCAAAAACATCACACAAGACTATAACCTAATCTAACATAACCTAATACGATGATGCCAAAACTCCGAAACTGAAAATTGAAAGAAAATAAACTGAATATAGTAATTAGTACTATTCGTTCGACACGTTTAAAGACAAAATTTGAATCCATTTTTGATAAATGGCGTTTAAGCGTTTCTGAAAATACGGAATTTTGAGCTAATTTTCACAGAAAAACTTTATATGACATTTTTTAAATAACATGTACTCATTAATATAATAATGTGAACAAATCAAGCTAATGTAAATATTAACAACGTGAGATACAAGCAATAAAAATATTTTTGTAATTTTTGAAAAAAATAGAGCAATGTTGATGTCATCTAATATAGTACATTAGGCACTATCCCTACCAAAAGTTTAAAGAAACATTTGGAGCCGTTTTTGAGAAAATCTTATTATTGTAATTTTTTTAAATTGCGCAAATTGCACGCAATATTGCTCGAAAACTACTAAAATTTTCAAAAAAATGTAGATGACCTGAAAGATTTCACTTTGGAAAACAAATTTTATTTGGAGGAAAAATCTCTATTTTCAATTTTGTAGTCGTAGGAAGACGCCGAAAAAAATTAAAATTTTAGCAATTTTCGAAAATTTAGAGTTAAATGTGAAAATCGGACCTATGCCTCCATAAAAAGTGTAATTTACTCTATTCTTACAAGAAATTTAAAGAAAAAATTTGGATCCGTTTTTGAGAAAATTTTGAAAATGTCTGGAGGGCTTCATGTAAAGTACTCCATAATTTTGAAGAAAGTTTTTCAAAATCTCAAAGCTTCGACTAGAACCAGATAGACAATTCTTCAATTTGGAAAACTTCCTACATGTGGTATCGGTATCAAGGAATTACAAAACAGGAATTCTGTCTACACCACGTGTTAGGGGATTTTTTTCTTAATTGAACAACTGATTTTATCCACTTTTTCATTATCACGGCCCGGCAATGAATTTTTCCTGCCGAAATTCCGCGATTTTTTCGCGCAGCATTACATACCTTTCTCAATATTACGTATATTACTCCGCATATACGTATATACACGGGAAAGTAAAAATCAATCTAAAAAGTTATCTTTGTCATTACCTAGAACATGCAAATGCATTTACATATCTAGACAACAAATGAAAATAAATATATACTAACATTTAAATGAATATACTTATATATTTCACAAATATTCATACACGCATACATACATACATACATATCATACCAAGACCTTGAAACTCTACCATACACACCAGGCGGCTCCTATTCACTCATAATCATATTCAATCATATACAGTCGTTGGCGAAGAGTCGAATTTTTGACGTAATTTGCGATAAATCGTTTACAAATGTAAGAAACAGCAGTGGGCGTATGACACTGCCCGGAGGGACTCCGGAAGAAATGTTACCTAGAACGCAAACCCTAAAACGACTGTAAAATTTGTTTCGCTGACACGATGAAAAGCAGTAGTAGAATTCGTTATACTGTCATCCATCCCTTCTGGAGAGAGAGTGAACATATGTGTTACTAATATTTCTTGAAACCCTAATAAGGCAGATGTAATTATTTCTATAGTTCTTCAGCACTTGGATCAAAGACTGACCGAATACAATTCGTTAGTGCGCGGGAAGGCATAGCGTGCCCTCAAACTTACAATTGATTTTTACGTGTTGAGTGCCCACTTTTTTCTTCTTGTGTATTATAGAAAATTGAACAAGGAATATGCCTATATTTTTTCAAAATTGTAACTCACCGAGTTTATGTTAACCTAAAAAAAATTTTAAATGAAAAAAATATTTTTCATAAAATAAAATGCATATACAAAAATAAAATACATATTTCAAAGTATTCAATGAAATAAATCAGGCATTTTTATATTAAGTACCCTCGGTCTCACAAAATATGGGCGATGTCCTGAGCCGAACTTTAGCTCCGTTTGCATACCCCTGCCCGGCCCTACGGGATGGAGCTGACCAATCCGCTTTAGCTTTATTTCAGAGGGGCGGGACTATTCATCGTGAACGTTACAAAATGGCGGCAATCGCGAGTTATATTATGGTAAATATTTGAAAGTAAATATTGAAGCAACGAACAGTTTTACATAAGTTGTAGTATATACATTTAATTACATAAAAAAGGCAAGCAATTTCCTAGTAAACACACATTTCCAAACAATTTTAATACGCTTTTTTTACAAAAAATAATACTCGACAATGAGTAATAGGTTCCATATCTACATTTCATCGTTTATTATAGTAATATCTAATATACAATGTAAATAATTTGTCACAGTAACCTGCCTAATCTAGTTATTTTATTAGAAAACATAAATAGCTTAAAAAATACGTTTTAGAGTTAGTTGCAAAACACTTCTCCAAGATAGCAGCTTTCAGTTGTGAATTACTTCTTCATTCGTTTTTTCAGAAGACCAAATGCAAAAATACTGTGTTGTTGGGGAACATGACTATATTTTTATGAAAAATAATTTGATATGTAAAATAATAAACAAAATAAGAGTATTTAAAGTTCATTTAGTCACAATGTAAGTTTTTAACTGCAGACATTATTGGCAAGTGCAGCTCTAAGCAAACGAATGACTGATCTTTTATTTTGGGGATCACAATTATTTCACGTCAGTATAAGGTAAGAGTGATTGCATTTTACATGGTGTTTTTAGAGAGAACATTAAATATCATATGTGATACCTCATCTTTGAGTAATTTTACGTGAGAATAAGGAACGAGATATGATTCCTATAATATATTTTTAAATCTGAATGTTTGCAAAGCAAGAAACTCCAACTTTAGTCTATTGCGTAATCACTTGGAATATACACACATCAATATAATGTGTAATTTACACGTAATTTGTTTTATTTACAATCCAAAGCAATGGAATTAAAGTGAAACAATTTCTATTTTTACGTTACGATATTTTTATTTTCGGAAGACGAGCAATGCACACAATGTTTTTCACATGACATTGGAATTAAATCGTGTTACACCCACTTCTTCTAGATAAGCAAACCTACGCAAACACTGTTTTCCATAATCCATAAAAGATCACTAAAGAACCACATAATACATAAAACATTTCAAAATTGTAATTGTCAATATTGTTTCCAAATTTTGTAAAATTTCGGGAAGTTCCACTGTAATCTATGTAATACAAATAGGGATCCTCGTCTGTAAAATATCGTTGCAAACTTGAGTTTTGCTCTTTTTTATATATTTTATATTTTTTTACATTTTATAGAAAATTGTCAATTCTGTTACTGGATATATCCACCAACGCATTTTCAGTGATATTGCATTGCATATTTATAATTTTTGTTTTTTGAATTTTTAATAAATATTGTAAACAATATAAACAATTCCATTTTTAAACTATTTTGAGTTGGGGAAAATTTCAAACAAGTTAAATGTATTTGTAAAATAATTTAAGTAAAGTACTATAAAATTAATTAAAGCTGATTCTTTAAATTATAATGAAAAGATGTCTTATTCTTGAAACGGGATGCCACTACATACAATGCAACGGTCTAAAATGAACTCCCTATTGATTAATAGTTTATGTTCGTACGTAGTGTACTTCATGCAGAGACAATTTTGCAAAGAAAGTTTAAACAACACAATGGCCTCAAATTCCTTATTCATTTATGTTTGGTGGACAGGTTTTTATTAATCTCCTTGACTATAAATATTCTTTGAAAATGACTGAAACACTTCTGTGTATTTATTTTGGAGTTTATTATAAATTTGTATACATTGTGGTAGCACCCAGTAATATTCTGATCTTGAATGTAGTTACAAATTGTATTTTTTTTAACTTTCTAGTTCTTTGTATAAGTATGTCACACGCTAAGGAAAGACGATGTTTTTGGCAGTTTAAAAGAAACCATCGGCACAAAACCTTGTAAGTGTGATGCTGGTGGATAGAGAATTACTTCATCCTACAGATTTTTGAAGTGTGCAGATTATGACGTACAAAACAAAGATAATTGCAACACACGGGAATATCTTTTTTCTTCAAAGCGATGTGTCCTAGGCCTTTTAAACCAGGTTTGCGTGTCTTACGAGGACACGGCTTTTTTGTTTTGGGGGACGGGTAGATGACAAAAAGGGAAATGATGAGGGACAGTTTGGGTGCAGATAAATGATAGATGAATGACATGAGGAAATGAAGGAAGATAGATTGGACCCGGATTATGTTCTTAGGCAGTACTCTACAAAATACGACTTTTATGATTATTCTTCTGTACAATTTTGCATATTTGATTCTTTTGGGTGCCCCCTCTCCACAGCATGAGTGGACAGGAAAGAAGCCGAAATCAATGTAAAATTAAACTGAAGAAAAATACCAAATTGATCTTTCACAATAAAATAAAAGGTACTATTTTATTTTCTGTGCATTTTTATCTCAACCTTCAGCAATATTGGAATGGGCTCTCTCGCATAGTACCGGGTCTATAATGCTGTAAACCACATTCCGGGGAATGGGCGTTTGCAGTTCAGTGCAACACTAACTCAATTTACAATTATTATTTACAAAGTGCAGAGTTTTCGCACATCCCCGGATTTTGTATAGTTATTTATACTTTTACAAGAATAAATACTTAGGTCAGAGAAATGACAACTTTTTCTTTAGTCTCAAACATCTGCAGATGTGGTAGCCTAGGCTTTCGCTGTGGGAATCAGTAACTATTGAGCTGTCCGAGAGACGCCTCATCCTAGACACAATTGCCAACGTTTCAGCTGATATTCTGTGACCATAATTCTGGAGGAAATTCGCAGGTGCCTAGGACGCGGCGTCTACCGAACAGCCAAGTACTTGACTAGAAATGCTTTGTTTTTTAAAACTGCCCAGCAATTTAAAAAAATGTGAAATAAATTCATTGTTCTGAGATGAAGTTTTAATATTTTTTTCGTACCTGAGCCGGTGTTCTAAGAGACAGTGAAATAGTGTTTGTAAATCCGTCTCCAAGCTGTTCCCATTTATTTCCCCAGTCTATATCCACATTTATCCTTCACCCGCGAGTGAATTATTTTTTCGTAAACTGCCAAAAACTATAGTCTTTAGATCTATTTTATATATGCTTGCTTCTCCAGAATATTACGCCATATCTGAGGTGTGAAACACCACGCACACAACGTGCTGCATGAAAGCTGACTTAATTTTATTACGTATTAAAACATTCCGATTACGGAATTCTTTATTTAGGTTTCAATTTATTAATATTGATATTCTATTTTGATTTAGACTAAATTAAGAGGCCCAGAAATTTTGTTTTCTTTACATCATCCATGTGCATATTGTTAATTTTTTGTGGCGCAGGCGATTGCTAATTTGCGATGCAATCTGGATCGCGGAAACGATTTCTCGTTTATTAACAATTAAAACGTTGCTACGAAAACAATTTGAAACTTGTGAAATAGTACTTATAACTGTTTCTTTTGTTGTAAAAGACATACTCGTGTTGAGCAAATAAAACTCTTCTTCCGCTTCTAATGGAGCAAACAATGCGAGTGCATGTCGTTTGCGTAAAAACGAAAGACCCAGCAGGGCCCCATGCTCAATTAAAAATAAATATGAAGATGAAATTATGTATTTTCGTGCTGGTACGATAATCCTACTTTTGTGATCGATGCTTTGCAACAGAATATCCAATCTAGAGCATTACCATATATTCAATTAATTTCCAGAGCAATATGTTATGGTAACCGACGTCAAAAACGTTTGAAAGAATTCAACATATTTCAATAACAGTTTCATTTTCAATCACTAATAAAACATATACCTTTAAGAAAATAAAATACGACCATTGTAGTTGATTGTGATATTAATTTTTGTTTTTTATGAATTGGCTTAATTTTTTGCTATTATACACACACACAAATATTCATGTGCACAAGAAATCATTGAAAATGTGAGTTAACGAGGGCACGTGCACAGTTTCCAATGATCAATAGGAAAATTGAAAAAAACATATCGAACACTTATTGTTTAGACTGTCTCAGAATTTCATTGGAAGAACTTTCGGAAACAAACATTTGTCCAAAAAGTTTCTAGAAAAGTATGACGTTGACTTTTCTGGTTTTAGACCCTTATTTTGATCAAACCCAAATCTGGAAAAGTGTTGGTTGTAAACTCTTGTAACATTTACTGCATTCGACATTTAGCTAGTAAACACAAAAAAAATATCTTTCATCGCAGAGAGGCCAAAACCAGTCGCTAGAAATTCTCGAAAATGGATAATCTCCCTTCCATTAGTTTACATCCATTAAAAGAACCCTTTTAATTTTGAGGAAGACTTTACATGAAGCCCATATGAAAATATAGAAAGGTTCTCCAATATTTTATTTTAATTGTGATTGTTCGAATAAAGCAAAGTTTGCTTACAAAATGTCTCAGTACTTTTGCACATACAGACGCAATAAAGCCATAACAATTTAAAACTAGTGATGCTACAGAATGGCACAGACTTTCCCACATTAGTATTTTATTTCCTTTGGTCTCGGCTAGCTATTCGTAGTTGCCATATACTCTTGCCAGCTGCCATCTATCGCCGCCCTAATTGCTTTTTTAAACATTTTCTTAATTTTTTGGTTTCTTAACAGTAGAACGGAAATATTATTTTAAGGATATTAAAGAACAGTAAGAGCTCGTCCTAAATGGTAATTTTCTTTGAAAAGTGTGGCGCCGGTTTTAAGAAAATGGCGTTTCAAGAATACTGTAAATGTGAAATTTGAAGCTCTTTTTCACTGAAATCTTTTGTGTTTTCGAAAACTTCATTTGAAGTCATTTAAAGCACATTATCTCACAAATACAATGGTGTTTACAATGTGTGAGAAACGTGCATATTAATGGTGAGAGAGATCTTTCAAAAAAATTACATTTGTGTAATTTTTGAGAAAAACAAAAAAATACCCCAAAATGAACTTTAATTCATATTAAAGAGTACAATTAGCACTATCCGTTCGAAAAGTTGAAAGAAAGTTTTTGAAGACATTTTGGAAAAAACGTAGTTTGAGCGTTTCTGAAAATGATGAATTTTGACCTACTTTTCACAGCAAAAGTTTGAGTTTTCGATAAACTTGATAGGACATTAATTAAAGCAAATATATTCGTAAATATAATAATGTGAACAAATTGTGAAACCTAAAAATTAAAAAAAGGTTTAAAAAGTAATTAGGGCGGCGATAGATGGCAACTGGCAAAAATATATGTCAAGATTGAACAGCTAGCAAACATCAAAGAAAATAGAAAACTAATATGGGAAAGGCTCCCCTTCTGTAACACCACTAGTTCGTTATCAGGCCCCGGCCATTCCATACGAATTACATAACTATCCCTATACTACGTGTAGGTATTACTCCGTATACACGTATGTATACGGGAATGTAAAAATGAGATTTTCTTATTGCCTACGCCACAATTTTTATTAACTGTTTTCGCGAGTTGAACTTCGCTTCATAATATGGCATAGGTCCGATTTTCAATAAAACCTTTGGGATTTCGACCATTGAAAAGGTTCAAAATTTTCGATATCCTCCCACAACTAACTATTATACATTAAGACTTCTTAATGCAATCTAATCTTCAATATTAGGTCTTTTATATTAGTTTCTTCAAACGTTACTAGTTTTCCCATAAATATTCTTCGAACCCGAAGCTCTTCAATTCACAAGTTAGAGATTTATTTCTTAATGCAATTTGTTCTTCAAAATTGAATTTTGAAATAAATTTAATTTACAAGTTTATTTTAAAAACACGAATAGCGTTTGCAATTCATCGAGAGTATATTTTGGTGTCACCAACATCTTAATGTGCAAAATAGTGTAGCGCCTTCGGGTAGAGTCTTGTAGCCCAGTTGGTAGGGTGTTTGCTTCGAGAGCCAGAGGGCTCGAGTTCAATTCTTGGCCAAGTCATAGCATTTTTTTATGAAACGTTTCCACGTGTGGAGCACGATACTTCAAAATTAATTATTAACGTGAGATTCTTATTAAAAATTTTTCGATTTCAAAATTTTAATTTATATTTTTTTTTTCGAATCTCTCCGTCGTTGTTTGATTAAGAGTTTTAAGACAAGGATAAAGTGTTGAAAGTGTAAAATTGGTAATATATTATGTAACCATCACCAATAAAACGAAAACTAAGTGCTTTTTTATTTGAATGTGTGCAGGTTTATTAACTGCGTGATGATAAGTGTTTTTTCTTCAAGTCGAACTTGCTGCAAATGAATTCATTTCTCATTTCTTTCCTGAATATCGGACACAGTCGAAACTCGTCTACTACATTTCTTCAACCTTATCACGCCTGCCAATCTCACCTTGGACAGAGGCGAAAGGCGATAAGGCCTTTTTTTTTTTTTTTTAATTTTATTACTTCTCGTCCGACAATAATGTCTTTCGAGGGTTTTAAGATACAGAAATATAAATAGCTTGTTAGGATATGGTCATCCTTAAGTCACGGTTGGTTTCCTTACTATAATAATGGGGTTTTGATTACAGATCTTATTTTAAAGGATGATGTAATGGAGGATGGGAATATGGAAGCTGTCGGTTTACGGAGGTTTGAATTTATCTTTAGGGAATCTAGATAGGATTCGAGGACTGTTGTAATTCCTTCCTAGGTTGAATATGGCTGTGCATGGAGCATTTGGGAGGTTATTGAAGAAATTGCTGGCAAGCTTATCTACAGTCTCCTTGAAATCAGGAATGTCTAGTTCCCGTCTGATTTGATGGTTGGGAATGAACCATGGCGCGTTGAGGGTTGTTCTTAGATACTTATTTTGTAGTCTACTAAGTCTATCGATAGTGCTTGATGCTGCGCCTCCCCATATTGGGCATGCGTA
Source organism: Acheta domesticus (assembly GCA_031308135.1). NCBI lineage: Eukaryota > Metazoa > Arthropoda > Insecta > Orthoptera > Gryllidae > Acheta > Acheta domesticus. The sequence goes on along the minus strand of JAHLJT010009436.1, from coordinate 104,191,297 downwards.
TGTCATTGTAGGCAATATGACTTGTTTAAAAACTAATAGACTGCATTCTAGTCTAAGAGGAGTGCGGCGATTTATACTCGATGATAAATTAAATATTTTACATTTAGTTTTGTCTATGACAGCATTTACTTGGGGTTTCCATGTGAGTCTTTTATCTAAGAGAACTCCGAGGTATTTTATCGGGGATGTTGACCAAGGGATTATAGTACCTTGGATTGTGACTTCAGGCGGATTTTTGGGCCGGCGGAGTGTGAAGATTTTGCAGTTGCTTTTACTTGGATTAATTCTAATTCTCCAATTTTGCGTCCATTCGACATAGTTATTGATGCTTTCTTGTAGGTGATCTTTAGCCACTAGTATGTCATAGTTTGTAGCATATATTGCTATATCATCAGCATATTGTGCTATCTTTGCGTCTCCTTCCGATGGGATGTCGTAGCAGTATATGTTAAATAACGTAGGGGAAAGAGCTGATCCTTGCGGAACGCCTGCGTTGATTTGAAATGAGCTAGATGTTGCATTGTTGATTCGAACTATAAATTCTCTGTTGGAGATGAAGCTTGTTAAAATTTTGATTAGATAATTCGGAGTACCCAGAACATTTAATTTATACTCAAGGCCTCTATGCCATACTTTATCATAAGCATGGCTCATATCTAAGAAGGCAGAAGTTGTGTGTTCTTTACGGTGGAAGCCGTGAGCTATACCTTCCGTTAATCTTAGTAATTGGTGCGAGGTTGAATGATTAGGCTTGAAACCGAATTGAAAGGATGGAATTGCTTTTGAGGTTATAAGGAAGTGGTTGAGCCTGTTTAGAATTAACTTTTCAAAAATTTTAGAAAGGGTGGGGAGAAGGCTTATGGGACGGTAATTTTCAGCGACTTTAGGATCTTTGTGAGGTTTAAGTACCGGTAGGACTACTGCCTTCTTCCACTTTCCGGGGAAGTAATTGAGACGTAGAGCAGCGTTAAAGATCGCTGTTATAGCTGTAATTACTTTTTTATCTAACATTTTGATGCTTAGGTTGCTGATGCCATCTATACCTGGGGATTTTCTGACTTTCAAGTGTTTAATTATATTTAAGGTTTCCGAAGGTGATATGAATTTAGTTGCTGCATCAACTGTGGTTTTCTCTTGTTTTAAGTAGTCCTCTATTTGCCTGTTGAATGCGAGGTTTGTAACTGGGTGGGGTTGGAAAGTATTTTCCAGAAGTCGGGCAATTGCGTTTGCCTTCTCTTCGTCTGAGAAAGCCAATGAGGATCCTGATTTTAATGGAGGAATTGTGGCTTTGGTTCGTAACAGTCGTTTTACCGTACACCATAAATGTCTTGAGTTCGGATGTATTTCAGATAAATAAGTTTTATAGTTATTATATCTAAAATGGTCAAGTCGTTGCTTAATTATCCTTGTGAGTTTGTTCAGTTTCTGTTTGATGTCCTTTCTTCTTGTAATCTGCCAGTATCTTCTCAGGTTATTTTTAGATTTAATTAAGTTTAATATTTTAAACGGGATAGGTTTTGGTTTAAAGGTAGGCAGCATTATCGTTGATTGTTTTACCGCTGAAATTATGGATTTGGTGAGATTGTCAATCTCAGTATCAATTTCTTGGGAGTTTGAGAGGTTTTGAGGAAATTTATAGTTGGTACTCATCAGGTTGGAGAATTTATCCCAGTTAGTAATACCTCTATGGATTGAACCAGAATTTAAGGACATCTGTGGAGAAAGTGATATGATCACTGGACTGTGGTCGGAGTCTAGTTCTGGTATAACACTCTGATGAAGCGGGAAGTTTATATTCTTTGTCAGGGTGATATCGAGAATGTCTGGGATGATATTTGTGTTTGAAGGATATCTTGTTGGTTCATTGGGACCAGTTATTTCCACGTTGTTGGAAACTGCAAAATCATATAGTTTTTTGCCTTGAAATGTCGTAGTGTTACATCCCCATACGCTGTTTTTACAATTTAAATCCCCCATTAGGATGGTGGGATGATTATTTTTGAAAATTTCGTGAAGAGCGTTTTGAGGAAACGCCTTGTTCGGAGGTTTGTAGGCAGCTATGATTTGGACGGGATGATTGTTTAATTTAATTTTAACTCCAACAGATTCTAAGTTGGCTGAGGAGGGAGTGGGGATTTGTTCTTGTTTAACTTGCTTATTAATTAATATAGTTACTCCCCCTGAAGCTCCATGAGGTGATAATCTATCGAAGCGATAGCACTGGAACCCTGGAATGTTAAATCTTTCACCAGGGATTAAGTGAGTTTCCGAGATGCAGGCAATAATGACATTGTGCTGACGTAAGAAAATTCTGAATGTGTTTTCTTGGCGTTTAAGGCCGTTTGCATTCCAGTTGAGGATATTGCCTTTTCCGAGATTTTTATCCATTGTAAGACATTGTTCTCACCATTCCCTCAACCATTTTTTGTATTTGAGGAACTATAGCTGTTACAACTTGTGAAACTATATTGGAGATAATACTTGACCAATCTAATGGTGGTGCCCTACTTGAAGATTGGATTGCTTCACGATAAGAGCGACGAGGGAGAGATGGGAAACCTCTTTTATAATTTTGAGGGTCATTTATGTTAGGGGCCATTTTGGGGGATATATGACTATTTGAATTATTGGAACGTTCTTTAGGAGAGGGCATTGTCTTCTCTTTGACGTATGTTTTATAGTATTTACAGCCGCGGTATTTAGCGGCATGGTATTCATTACAGTTAACACATTGGGGGAGAGAATCTCTAGTTTTTCCACAATCTTTATAGTGGTGATTACCTACACATTTCACACATCTCGGAGGGAAACCGCAGTTGGCTTGAGAATGGCCGTACCTTTGACATTTTTTGCACATTACTATTCTAGCATTAAATCTTTGCTCTACTCTAATTACACTATACAAAAATTTGTTAAGGGCGAAAATTTTTCTTGCTTCACTATTGTTGGTTAGTTCTACAGCACAAATGTGAATGGGTTTTCTCTCTTTGTTGTATAATCGACTAACTTTTGTAACAGGATATTTAAGCCGTAAAAGTTCGGCCTCGATGGCTTCCTCGGAGTAGCTAGTGGGGATATCTTTGATGACAACTGACAAAGGTTTAACCGTAGGGTCCCTGAAAGAGTAATAAGCGATATTTTCTTCATCGCAAAAACTTCTATAATTTCTAAAGTCTTCTATGTCACTAAACATCACTTTCACTGAGTTCTTAACGTTTTTGGTAGAGAAATCTTTTTGAGCAATATTTTTTATGTCTTGAATCATTTTTTCAAAGTTGTCAACTTCGTGGACAAATATTGGGGGGATTTTGATGATGTTTTGTTCTGGTTCACTTAATACGTCTGTCTCGCGCACTGGAGACTCGATAGCAGAGTTTTCCAGGGCTTTATACCGGGAAGATACTGGCACGTTGTATTGGATTGTACTTTCTTCCGAATGGTATATTTTACGTTTTTTACTGTCAGCACCAAAATATGAATGCACTTCACTTACTTGTTTTGATTGCTGTAGCTGTAGTTGATCTGAGGAGATACCTTGACCCTGGGCAAAGGTGTCCATAGCGACGGGGGCGGCCTCGCCACTCAGTTGAGGGTTGGGGAGAACGGCTGCCAACGGCTGCGGAAGCTGTTGTGTCAGTTGCCATTGCTGGTGTTGAAGCTCGGCCAGTTGTTGTTGGAGGCAGTTTTGTTGTTGAATTAACTGCTCTATTTGCATATTACGCGCTAGTTGTTCTTTGGTAGCGGCAGGGTTGGGTATGGTCGACATGTTGCGTAGTTGCGATGGCCGAAGCCGTCGCGTACTACGAAACTGCTTGCTCTGTTGATTTTAGTTTCACTGACACTTGCGAAGCACTATTTAAATCAACACTTTTAAACAATTTGTTGCATAGAAAGTGAGGCACACTGAGAATAGTATACTGGTAGTCTAAACCGTTATCACAGAAAGCGAAACCTTAGCTGATAAGCCTGCGGGACAACGTTCGCGGAGCGATGTTGACCGTGCCGTGGTCGGCGAAGGAATGCGATAAGGCCTGAGTGCAACTGTAGGAATGAAGCACTCCTGGCAATTACCATTACGCTGAACCGAAACACGTATAACTAGAATTACCTGTTTCATAGGATTGCGTTGATTGCTCTGCATTCTTATTGTCTCCCAAAGGTAGTTTATTAAATATTTTTAGATACAGAAATAGGGAAAAGCAATGAATATGAAGACACATATTTGTATGATTCTTAACTGCATTAGTTCGCGGAAATGCGTACGAAATACGTCTGTGTTAGTAGCGCAATAGCTTAGACTCGAGACTGGAGAATGGGGGATTGCGTGTTCAAATCCGGCAAAACCCTAGCAGTTTTTTACGTGACGAAAAATGAAAATAAATTCCAAATAACCATGTCGAGAAAATTGTAAACATTCTCTTCTTTTGCGAGAAGAAACAGTTTTATCACATCACTACGGATTTTTTTACGGACGTTCGTTAACTGTTCGTTCACAAGATTAATCACCCACATTTTTTTTCATAGACCTCTTTTGGTTTTATACCATTACGTTCGTTTTCTTTCCGAACTCTAATATTACTTCCCTTGGTAATTTTTCGTGCCTCTCTGCGTCTAAGAATTTTGTCAAGTTCTTTGGATGAAATCTCATCTTTCCTTGAATCTTAAATTTTTGTATTAATAATACTATATAAAGAAAAATAAAAACAAAATATTTTCCAACGATACGCTTGGAACTCGCTTATTTACAACTCGCTCTTACGGGATACGACGTCAGTCGTTCGTCTACCAACGTGCTTCTACAAAATTAGCACTTAGAAGAAGACTAACTCGGCCAAAAATCACCAACAGATAAATAATGACTGGGCAATGTGCCCAAACGACAGGAAGGTACTACACATTTTTTTACTGTTTATTATGGATACGTTTCTCCTCCTATTGCCACACCCATATTTGAGAAAACAATTTTATGGAATACGTGGGTGTGCCAACAATATTTCGTAATCGGAAGTATTTGATAAATGAGCATTACCTTAACAAAAGAACCATGGACCGTATGCGATCTTTCCTTTTTCTTTCTTGCCACACACCCACAAACTTATATGCACAACTCTACCACACATGATGAAAGACATGTCGGAGGCTTAGATCTTGTCACGACTGGGGGTGTTGCTATGGTAGGGGAGATACGTGTATCAGGAATCTCTGCATGTCGAAGTGTAGGTAGGCGTCGGATCTTCGGCTGCGCAAGAGGCAGAACACCGCCACCTCTCGTGGATATATCGTGGACCTCACTTATGGCACTAAATAATATTTTAGTTAACGCTCCTTAAAACATTAATCAATCATTCAATTAAATGCAATTTGCTGTATTCGTTCACAGAAATTGAAAAAATGTCATTCCTCTTAAGCTGTCGCTACTGCTAACGCAGTGTAGAAAAAGTATCATAATCCGGCGGGGAAAAATGGACTTTTTGGCAGAAAAACTTAATTGCCGTACCCTGGTAAAGATGAAGAGGATAAATCCAGAACGTTGCTAAATCTAGAAAAAAAATTATCTGACACATGTTGCCAGAATCCATGTTTTGTGGATACTAGATACCCAAAAATTGATTGACGTCAAAACGCCTGTCTGCCCGTCTGTACACAAAGCTTGTACCTAAACTGATCAGCTCACTTTCTCCAAAATTGATATTCCCCATTCTAGCTGGATGTTGTGGCGGTCCCTTGAATTTGTAACCAATATTTCAATTTTGGTAAGTACTTTATATGGAACCTGCAGCCTAACACCTGGAACATTTTAAAAATTTTCAAAAAATGGCAACAAATTGATTAAATTTTGACTTATGGTAGCGTAAAGATCGCTAAAGAGAAAGATGCAGATCACATTTTCGATAAAATTCTTGATTTTTCAAAAATTGGAGAAAATCAGTTTTTTTCATTGTCTTGCTACAAGTATAATTATGAACATAAGTGATTTTCTTAGTGAAATCTGTTAAACAGTTCTTCAAAGAAAGTCATGTTTAGTTTTTTGAAAAAATGAATATTTTTTCGGTAATTTTGCATTTGACGGGCAATATAAATTTTAAATACTTGCTTTCTCAGAAATGACGCGAAACGTTTTTTTTTATTCTTCTTTTTATGTACGAAAGCACTGAAAACCATAATAAGTGATAAAAACTTCTTAAAGTAAAGAAGTGTTTTTGTTAGTTCTAGGTTAAATTTATTACCTTCCTTCAATATAGTATTTTCTTTCATAAGGATATTATTTATATCATGCAATAACCACGGCCGACAACAATGAGATGATTTCCAAGAATTATGAATTCACTATGATGAACAGATTTCATTTTTAAAAAAATCTTTATAATTGTAGTGGTATGAAGACCCCAAAAAAAATTGAATTTCTTCAATTTTTTAAATATCAGGCATTTCAACGAAAATTCGACCTGCATCATTTTTTTAAACGACTTTAATCTAGCCAAAGTCAAAACTTAATACAAAATTTTGTGTAATTTTTAGAAATTTTACAAAAATGTCTAATGAGCTTCATATAAAATACTCACATTAATTTTTTCCAATAAGAACCGCTCTAGCCCAAAATTATTTGAAATTGTGATATTAATAGGTAATGTATGAGCAATTGTTAATAAATTTCTCATTTAAATTAGTAAAGTATTTCAGCAGTTTTTTGTGAGGAATGAAAAATTAGTAAAAAGGTATATTCTAGTTCTCACGAGAATTTTTGCATTTTTTTGGAAAAGAAAGAGAGAAGCCCAAAATCATTTGTTAGTATATCTGTATTCCGTATCATGTGTTGTATATGGCCTTCAATTTCCAGGAGCCAAATCGTTATAATTCAGGTGTTATAAGAACGCAAATGTTGAATATCGAAAAAAATTGGGTGTATTTTGATGAATACTCCAATTTTTTCCAATAAGAACGGTGCTAGCCCAAAATTATTTGAGATTGGCATCTTGATAGGTAATGCATGAGCAATTGTGTATCAGTTCCTCATTTGAATTATTAAAGTATTTCAGAAATAATTTTGTGAGGAATGAAAATTAGTTAAAAGTTATACTGTATTTTTAACGAGAATTTTCCACTTTTTGGAAAAGAAAGAGAAGCCCAAAATTATTTGTGGGTATAATCGTATTCCTTAATATGTATTGTATGTCACACGCCAATGCCATGAGCCATATCCTAGTACTTCTGGTTTTATAAGGACGGAAATGTCGAATATCGAAAAAAAAATATGGACTGGTTTTGACTAATATCCCTTTTTTAACACGAACTAATATAGCCCAAAATTATTTGAGATTTGAATATTATTAGCTAATTTATGTGCAATTGTTAATAAATTCTTTATTTGAATTGGTACAGAATTTTGGGGTTTACTTTTTCAGAAGTGGAAACATGGTGAAATGTATATTGTAGTTCTCACGCGAATTTTTCTTTTCTTGGAGAAGAAACCGCGAAGTTCTAAATGATTCATGAGTATAGCCGTATACTCTATCATGTGTTGTATATGGCACTTTATTGCCAGGAACGAAATCCTTGTAGTTCAGGATTTATAAGATCGCAAATATTGGATAGCAAAAACAAAAGTTATTCTATTGATTATTATTCCTTTATTTTTCAATAAGAACGTCTCTAGTCCGAAATTATTTGAGATTAGCAAATTGAGAAGCAATATATGTGCAAATGTAAATAAATTCTCTTTTTGAATTAGTAAAGTATTTTGGAGTTTATTTTGTGAGGAATGAGAAATTGGTCAAGAAGTTTATTGTAGTTTTCACGAGAATTTTCCATTTTTTGGTAAATAAAGAGAGGAGCCTAAAATTTTTTCTGAGTACAGCCGTATTTCTTATCATGTATTTGAAAATAACATTATCAAACGCGAAATACCTGTAGTTAAGGTAACACAAATATTGAATATCGGAAAAAAGTTGGGACTGTTTTGATTAATATTCCTTTCATTTTCAATAAGAACGAATCTAGTCCAAAATTATTTGAAGTTGACATATTGATGGCCAATGTATGAGCAATTCTTAATAAATTCCTCTTCTGAATTAGTACAGTATTTTGGAGTTTATTTAGTGATAAACCAAAATATGATCAAAATTTATATAATAGTTTTCACACTAATTTTCCAATCTTTTTAAAACAAAGTGATCAGTCCAAAATTATTAGAGAGTACAGCCGTATTCCCTATTATGTGTTGTATATGACATTAAATTGCCCGGAACGAAATCCTTGTAGTTTAGGTTTTATAACAACACAAATATTGAATTTTGCAGGAAAATAGGGTGTTTTGATTAATATTCAATTCTTTTCAAAAAGAATGCATCTACCCCAAAATGATATGCGTGTCGCGATTTTTTGCCATAATGTGCATGTTATTTGTAGAACATTGAATTGCTTGAAGCGAAATACCTGTAGTTTAGTTTTGAAAAAAAAAACCAACAAATATTTGAGATCGGTAAGTATTTCGGACAGTTTTTTTTTACTTTGCTTTTCTTTTTCATGAAAAACATGACAATGCCCAAATTATTTCAAGATCGCATCTTATTTGTTGGTATGTGTTCAATTGTTAGTAAATTCCATATTTACATTTGTTAGTTAAGTTTGTTTTCTTTTTTTTGACGAATTAAAGATTGAGAAAAAAATGTAGTTTGCCTTTTATACTAGGCATTATTCTTTTCCCATTTTTGGATTTCTCTATTATTGATTGTGATTTTAGAATTGTAGATGTAGAGTTAACTATTTTATCTTTTAATTCGTCGCTGCTTTTTGGAGAGAATTTTTCTTGTATGAAATATTTAATAAGTCCATATTGGATATTTACATAGGAATGAATTAAAGTAATTATTTCAAGGCTTGATATTGATCCTGTCCGAATAAATGGTAAAACTCTCAACAAATACATTTTTTTTCTTTTTTAATGTTGGAAATACACGTGTACGGTATAATTCTCCCAGAATATGTGTGAAGTTTCTCCGGATTTCCTAGTTTTGAGATAGTGAGATTCTAGCTTCTCCATCCTCGTTTTTGCTAAGTTGATTTCGGGGTGTTTTTTGATGACACTAAAGGACCCAAAATTATGGCCCAAGATTTTTTGAGTTGAGTTGCTATTGGGATGGTTTTAAATATTTGTTATCGTACGTAGGGGTGAGTTTCGAAATTTTGAAAGAGAACAAAAATTTCGCACGTTTACGACCACACAAATATTTTCGAATTTTCAGTACGGGTGGGTGTTCAATTAACAACCCACAATTTTTAACCTTAATTTCGGAGATTGTAGGGTACCAAAATAATGTTTCTGGTGTCACTGAAGAGCCCAAAAATATCCCGAACTTATGGTGGGAGAAATTTTGAAATTTGAGAATTAGGGGTGGTTTTGATATTTTGTTCTCGTATTTAGGGGTGTGTTTCGAAATTTTGAAAAGTGGCCCCCAGAAGCCCAAAATTCACTTGTTTTGACCGTGCAAAAAAATTTGAATTTTAAGTAAGTGGGGGTGCTAGCTTTACCGGCCAAAATTTGAAATCGTAATTTCAAGGTGTTGGGAGGTAGCCCAAAATTTTTAGAAGGGGGCTGAAATTATCCCAAAATTATGGCGCAAGCATTTTTGAGTTTTGAGAAAGTGCGGGTGCTAGCTTTACCGATGTAGTGGCGCCTGCTACTACAAGCACACCGTCCAGACCTGGTTCCTGCCGAATACCGCCGTGTGTGTAAATAAATAAAACTGTGTCCGGCGGGGGCCGCCTCGGCCGCGGGCATCGTCTGGCGGAGGCCAATCCGCACCTAAAAAACTCCCGCGCCACCACCCGGAGCCCCTCGTTGCCCCTACACCCTGTCAAAGAAGATGGTGCAGTGATGGAGCAGTTAAAATGTAAATAGTGTAAATAGTAATCAGTGCACAACAAGGACGTGACAGTGACACCTGTGCTTAGTGTCAGGTCATTTCAGGATAAGAGAATTTCGAAGATAAAAGCAATAAGGACGCGACAGAGTCGCTTATGAAGTAATTGTAATTAGATGTAGGTTGTTGAAGTAATGATAGTGTAAATAAAACAAAAGAGGTGCGTCAGTTACACAAGAGAGGAAAATCCTCAGACTATTATAAATAACGCAAGAAAGGTCAAAGCAATCTTGAACTCTCCAACCATTCAATAAATACATGCTATGTAGTGCAAAACTACCACCATGTATAAAAATTGTTCTGTCGACAATAAACGCTACTTAAATACAGAGTAATATACGTAGTATAGGGAAAGTTATATAATGCTGCGGGGAAAATGGGGAATTTTCGCCAGCAAAACATTAGTTGTCTGGTCGTGATGACGAAAAACTGGATAAATCCAGTTGCTAAATTAAGAAAAAAAATCCCTTAACACGTGGTGTAGCCAGAACCCGTTTTTTGTTGGTCCTTGATTCCCTAAAACAAACTGAAAGGAAAACGTCCATCTGTCCGTCCCCGTCCGTCCGTCAACACTGCTAGCACCTAAACCATACGTACGATTTCTTCCAAAATGGATATTCCCCGCACGATCTGGTTTGAGTGAAAGCTCTGAGATTTGGAAAAAGATTCTATAAAATTTTGGGGTACTTTACATGAAGCTCCCCGGACGTTTTTAAACTTTTCTCAAAAACTCCTCCAAATTTTTCTTTAAATTTCTTGTAAAAACAGAGTAAAATGCACTTATTATGGTGACATAGGTACGATGTTCACGGTAAACTCTAAATTTTCGAAAATTGATAAATTTTGAATTTTATTCAACGTCTTCCTCCAACTACAAAATTGCAGATGGAGATTTTTCCTTCAAATATATTTTTTTCTTCATAGTGAGTTCTTTCATAGTGAGTGGTGTTTATTCGCACGTAAGAACCAATGTTAATTGTTTCGCTTTGTACATCCCTGATTTTTGGAATTTGAAGGCGGGGATAATTTTTTTCCAAGAGCCTAAAATTATTCTGAACTTTTGAAGGGGTTTCAGATTTTTCCTAAGGTTTTTTGATTTTGGTGTTATTTCACCCGTAAGAGTCAATGTTAATTGTTTCACTTTGTATAGCCCTGATTTTTGGAATTTGAAGGCGGGGGTAGTTTTTTTTTCCAAGAGCCTAAAATTATTCTGAACTTTTGGGATGGGTTTCAGATTTTACAATTGATTTTGAGATAGATTCTGGGTGGGGCGCTGCTAGCTTTAGACTAAAGCTAGCAGCGCCCACGATTTTCGGAAATCCAGAGGAGCCTAAAATTCGGGAATAGAACATTTAATTAGCCTAAAATTAGCCTAAAATTTTGGATATAGTTTGGTTGAGATTGGTTTCTGGGCGCTGCTAGCTTTAGATGGCTCGCGGAGTCTCGGAGGGCCGCGGCAACGGCGAAGGTCACCACGCTTCTTCGCAGACAAAGGAAAGTGATCGCACTCGATTAGCCGTGCTTCCTTACGTCCGCAGCGTCACGGATCGAGTGGGAAAATTATTACGGAAAAACAACATCCGTACAGTGTTCACTGCTCCCGATAAGTTGCACAACGCCTTGGTACGCATTAAAGGTGCGTTACCACCTCTCCGGTCGGCAGGTGTATACGAAGTTCCCTGCAGCTGCGGCAGGATATACATCGGTGAGACCGGGCGCACTGTGCTTGAACGGCTTAAAGAACATATCGCCCACTGTAACCGAAACCATACCAACCGTTCGGCTATAGCGCACCACTCTGAGACCACAGGACACGCTATTGAATTTGACAAGACCCGGCTCCTGCATAAGGAAAACCGGTACTGGTACAGACGAATCAAAGAGGCTCTGGAAATTAATAGAAGGCCGCACAATTTCAACGCGGACGCAGGCCTCAATTTAAATCACGTCTGGAAGTCCCTTCTACCATCCATTCGGGTCTGTCAAGGGGCTGTTCGCCGCCGTCCGACTACGGGGACGACTGGCAAGGGGCCCGGGTTGGCCCCATCCGCCGCCAATCACGGCGCACCTGCCCCACCCGAGCGTCCAGGCAGAACAACATAATGCTGGACGCGTATAATATCATGTCACTGCCCTGAGGAAGCCTACGAAATGTTAGGTGAAACGTCGGCCTCACTTCCAACGACGCGGCGTCACCCGGACAGCCGAGAAGTAAGGTTTTTTAATATTTGGTTGCTAATTAGGTCATGTCCGGGAGCTTTTCTTTTAGGCAATTTTTTACGAGGTTTTTGACTTCAGTAGGTGAAATGAATTTTAATCTCTGTGGGACGTCATAGTTGGGTGCTCCATTTGAATCAATTATTGCTTTTGGTCTGGGTGTACGGGTGTGTTATTAGGCTTGAATGTTTGAGCGAAGTGTTCTGCTAATGATTCTGTCTTATCTTGGGGAGCATATTTTATACCTTGTGTCGTGTTGAGTGGCGGCATGGTTATATTTTTATTTAGAAGACATTTTGAGAAGTGCCATAGTGATTTGTTTGAGGTATTTAATGTTTCTATTTTGCTGTCAAAGGATTTTTGGGTGTGTATATTATTGCTCTTTTTGTTATTTCATTGAGGAGATTTACTTCTTTTTTTAATTTTTTCTTTAGTTTTCAGTTGGGGAATTCTATTCTTGCTCCATAGCCTTCTAGTTTTATTGCGTGTGTTGATTATTTCTATTATCTCTTTGGGTAGTTTTGGTTTTGTCTGTTTAAAAGAATATGTGGGTTTGTTTTCTTGTAAGTGTTTTATTGTGTTTGTTATTATTTCGTTTAACTGCATGACTGATTTTTCTATTTCCATGGGGGAGTTTAATATTTTGAATTGTGGTGCTTGGCTCTCACTATTTTCCTAAATGTTTCCCAATTTATGTTTTGGGTGATTAGTTTCTGAGTTGGAGCATGTGGGGGAGGTATAATTTTGGTGGTTATTAAAACTGGAAGATGGTCTGAATCCATTTCGAATACTGGAGTTGAGTGATATACTGTACTAGTGTTAGTAATTGCTATGTCTAATATATCTGGCTGCTTGCTGTTGTCGTGTGGGAAATGAGTTGGTTCGTATGGCGTAAGTATGTTCAATTTTAAGTCTGTTATTATTTTGAGTAGTTGAGAGCCTGCATTGTTGGAAACTCTGCACCCAAAATTAACATGTTTTGCGTTCAAATCACCTAGTAGAATCATTGGCGTATTCTGTTGAAGAAGGGAATTTATGTTGGTATTTTTCATTTTAATATGAGGTGGTTTATATGCTGATATTATGGTTGTGATTCTATTATTTATAGGGATTTTAATAGCAATTGTTTCTAACCCTGGTGTGTGAGGTGTGCTTGTCATCATATATGGAATTGATTTTTAAACGAGTATGAGTACTCCTCCCCCTTTTTGATCTTCTCTGTCTTTTCTTATTACGTTAAATCCTAATATGTTGAATGTCTTGTCTGCGCTGAGATGCGTTTCAGTAATGCATGCGATTTGTATTCCTTTATCTTTTAAGAAATATTTTAGTTCGTTTTTTTTGTTTGATATGTTATTAGCGTTCCAGTTTAGTAGGATTAATTCTTTATTACACTGTCCTGGCATTATTGTTATTAAAGTAAGATGTGATTGAACTTTGAATACTGTTTATTATGGTTGGAATGATGTTATTGATTATGCCCATTAAATAATTTGTAATGCTGTTGACTATAGTGTGCATTATTGAGTTAGTGTTGTTATTATTATTGTTATTATTTACACTTTGGTGTGTGTTTTGATTGTTTTGCTGGTTTATGGTTGGGTTTTCTTGATATGTGAAGTTTGGTATGGTTCGATTAGATGGAAGATTAGGAAAATTGCGTTGTGTGAGTGTATAGGCGGAGGTGTTGGTGTTTGAATTTTCCTGGGAAGCAGTAGGTTTAGGGTTGCTTTTGTTGCTGTCTGAAATTTTTTTGAAATAATTGCATTCTGCGGACCGAATGTCCGCACGGTGGCCCTTGCAGTTGTGACATGTTGGAGTTAAGTTTTTTTGTGGACAATTTACCGTGTAATGGTCTTTTGCACAGAATGCACATACAATTTCATTATTACAGTTATTTCTTGTATGGCCAAAGTCCAGACACCTTAAACATTGTATTGGGACATTTGTTTTACGTCTTTTTTCAGTTTCGACACACAGATTACAAATTGCATTAATTGTTAGCACTTCCTCAATACTTTGTTGTCCGTCAAACTCTGCTGCTATAACCGGAATGGGGATATTGTCTTTGTATAATCTTGTGACACTGATCAATGAGGGGTATTTTGTAATCAAATCTTCGTATATCTCTTGCTGAGTTACCGACTGATGAATGTTTTTGAAAACTACTGAGAATTTCTTGTTCATAGGATCCTTGTAAGTATGGAATTGTCTATTTGTGCTTAATAGATATTTAATAGCCTTTCTAAAGTCCGTAATGTACTTGAAGGATAACTTTATTTTGTTGTTAACCGTATCTGAGGTGAATTGGGTGGTAATTTGCTTTTTAATCTCTTTGTTGAAGTTATTAATGTTCGGAATATCTTTCACAAATATGGGGGTACTTTTATATTCTCGACTTCGTGTGTTTCCTCGTCGTCTATATAGTTGAATCTTTTGTCTTGGTCACTATTATTTTCAAGAGGAGCGTATCTATTACTAACAGGTACATTATATTCACTACCACTGGATTTTTTTTTATGGACCGCCTAGGGAGATACTGTCACCATGGCCTCGTTTTGCACTGTTACTGGTCTTATCACTGCTTTTGGTGCTGGCGAGGTCGTGGCTTGTTTGGCCGCGAGGCTGGCCGCGTCGATATGACTGACCTTACTTGGAGCCTTGTGTTGGGTCGATGGCTGTGGTACCGTTTCCATGTTCGGGGATTGTTGCCTTCGGGTTCTGGCTGGGTCCATTGATGTGAATGAGGGAGCTGCCTGATGAATCTGCGAAGACATGATAATCCCCGTGTTGGTTGTTGCTGTAGGTGACTTCCAGTTCGGCTGTATTGTAGAGGAGCGCCATGGCTCCCCCTATGCTCTGACCTAAGTCAGAGCTTGGTGGTTGAAAATTGCTATTTATATTAAAAAAATCAGTAGCACAACTTTAGATGAATCCACTACACTTGTGATGTTTAGTTAATTGGTTGGAACACAAATTTTAAGTCACTGATACTGCACTGCTTCAAGTTGAAACGTTCTGAGCTGTGCGGAGCACGATGTGTACTGGTCGCTGGCTCAGCGCGGAATCCTTCATCAAGTAATGCCTCCAACTCTTTGTCTTTAAAGCTTTCGGTGCGCCAGTGTGTTCTATATCTCAAAGATCAAAAGCATTATTTTTGAAGCGTCGAAACCAATCTCTGCATGTCGCATGTTCACGGTAAATCTCAACATGAATTTTGTGTGCTTCAGCTGCAGATTTCCTCTGAATAAAGTAGTACAATGAAATTTCCCGCAAATACTCTATTCTTGGTACAAAACTCAACATGTATAGCACTCAGCAACAAAACTTGTTTACACTGTGGCGCATAAAGGCACACTGACGTTCAAGCTTACCGGCAGTACGGCATACTGGCAGTATGTAAATGCGTTCGCGTCGTTAAAATCGTTAAAAATTATAATAAATCGTGGAATTGATCTCAACCTCTCCCGAAAAATCATGAAAGCTGAAAATTGCTAACTTTAATATTATCCCCTTAATATTAGTATTAATATACTAATAAGTGAGCTACAATTATAACACTCGAAGATAGTACGAGGAAGTTTGTACTATATCTAAGCACCACTGATTTTTTTAACAGATGATTTTTAAAAAAAAACACAGTAACATTAATAGAGTAACATGAATAAGTTATTCTTATCATTAACATTCAAAAGTTACATCGAGCATGGCAAAAATAGTGACAGAATTCTTATTTCAAACTCACGAGGATCAAGAACTCCATAAAAACCTGGTCGTCATGCGTGGCTCAAGGCGCGAGAAGGTAATTTTCATTCGCCTTCGGATCGGGCACTGCCACTTCTTACAAGGACATCTTATCGCGTTGTGACCCACTCCGCATTTGCGAGAAATGAACAGACCTTACCGTATAGAATGCTCTCGTGCACTGCAATAATTTAAGCGGTATTCGCAGAAGACATCGCGAGAGATGAAGGTGATTTTTAAAATGCCTTCTATGAACTGATTTTCTATTGTTCATGAAACATTCTCTTTATCAGTTATTTCATTTCATAATTAGTCAGACTTTACTATATTTTTACTCAATTTATAATAAATAAAAATTATTTTACTGATTGACACGAGCTCAATGACATGTTGAAGCGCCTTTAAACCCTAATCATAATCATCATATGATTTAAAATCAATCTACATATTTGTCACATCTTTTCTGGCAATTTTGCCAATAATGTTGCACTACGCAATTGGTAAGGTGATAAAGCACAATTCACGTTTCGTTTATTTTAAGAAACGATGAAGTTGAATTTTGTGTAAATAATAAAGAAAATAGATTAATTGTTCGGATTTGGAGTCTTGCGAGTTCGGATTTGGAGTCTAACTCTGATGTTGTAGGTGTCTATCTAAAATCAGATTAGATTTAGATTAGATTAGATTTATTATTAATTCTGCAATTACGTATTATTACTTGGTGGCAGAATATTTAAATTACGAGAGAGTAGTTAATTTAAAACAACAAACAAAAAAACAATAATTAAGAATAATAGTACATAATTTCACAGCGCAAACCTTACTCCAATTCATTTTACTCCACTTCACTTCACTGCACTGCACTGCACTGCACTTCACAACGCTTAACTGTTATGCATTTCTTTCGCATTTGTTTTCCTCCACTGTACGACAATACTACTGTATGACAATACTACTACAACTACCACTAATAATAACAATTAGACAAACTACTTAATAGGAAATTCTACTTATTTAATTGTAGAAACTTAACAATAATACAATAACCTAAAATATAAATAGTTAGGAAACTAATTTATTTTTAAATCTTCTCAAGCTTTGAGGAAAGGGTTCAAAGATTGTCGCAGGCAAACTGTTCCAGTCTCTAATAGTTCTGTTAGGGAATGAAAATTTCCCAACGTCCGTTTTCTGCATTCTTGTCTTAATTTTGTGCTCGTGATACGCTCTACCGAAGTACGTAGGTTTTCCTAGACGACGATTAATTTCACCCCAAGCAGGATAATTTTTGTATGCTTTGTACATAGCACAGAGTCGCAACTTAATCCGCCTTTTTTCGAGTGACTCCCATGTACTTCTATTTTTTGAACCCCTGAAAGTGAATTTTGATGCTCTGCGCTGGAGCCTTTCTAGATTACCTTGCTGCGATATTCTGTACGGGTCCCAGCATACCGCGCCATATTCTAACACGGGTCGCACTAGTGACATATAACCTAATTCTTTACTTCTCACCGTACTTCCCTTTAGAATCCGCATAACGAAATGTAAAGATCTCCAGGCTTTCCCCACAGCGAAATTTACTTGATTTTCCCAGCTCAATTTACTGTCTAATTGTATTCCTAAATATTTGCTGATGTAACTGTAGGTATGACATTATTGTTCAATTTGTACACTGTTTCACCATAACATCGACCCCTACCAAACGTGATGGATTTGCTCTTAGAACTGTTTATTTCCATGCCGTTTGTTTCTGCCCAGGAGTGTAATTTGTCTGTGTCTCGCTGCAAAATATCTACGTCCTCCTCTGAATTATGATGTTTGATGCACATATTGTATTGGGATTCCTCTTCTAGGCAGAAAATATTCCTCATGCGTATACCTTACAAAGGCAAAAATTATTTCACAAAACAATAGAAAACAAGGACGGTGTGATTCATGTGAATAAAACTGTGCCTTACTTGAATATCGATAACTGTGATAAAGTGAGTTTCCTGGAGTTTCTTTGGATCGCGATGGAGCTCCTCCAATCGAACATAATACTCCAGACACTGTTTATGGAGGTCACACTAAAACATAATTTAAGTTGTGAAAATAGTACCTTCGAGAACACCTGTGTTCCATTTAAACATTTTAACTGGAAAATTGTAACGGCATTAAAATTTCTTAGCTACAAACTCAGTATCTTTCAAGTGTTTTCAAAGACGTTTTTGTTACTTTCTTAATAGCTCGTATTAAGAAAATTACATCGAATCGTAACATTTTAAGACTTCATTTTTTCGTCTAATTTAATTTATTCTTCTTTTAACAGGTGATTGTTCAAAAATAGTTAATAAAATATTTAACTTGAGTGAAGATTTACACAAATAAAAAATTAACATTTGCTATGTATATTCGCATTTGCCATTTATGTATAAAGAATTCGATAAAAATGCCATTGTTCTTGCCCCATGACCGGCTGGCGCGTGGGTCGTCAGCGTCCGTTTCGCCTGCGTGAACTTACCTGCTCCCCTCCCCGATAGCGAAGCAGCGACGCCGACGTCAATCACCTCAAAAATTGCTCCGCCCCTTTGAGATAACGAGGAGGAAAATCTTCAAGGGGAGGAAGGGGGAAGTGTCTGAATCTTGGCGCAAAAGCCAATGATAAGAGCCGCTTTGCCTAGGCTCCGGGATTGATCAAGTGCCCAGGCGTGGTTGTCCAAGCTGTGGAAAGGTCACATTTGGCCGCACTGGACACATTGCATATTCTGTGATATGGGGTATGCAATCGGAGCAACAATTGATAATATTTTGGGAAGTACCCGTACATTCCAAAATTTAATATAGGCATAACTACACAAATAATTTTCAGGCAAATAAAAACGTGTCTCTTTTTTTTATGTCCAGATTTAAGAAAACAATATCGTACTTTTAAAAAAGTCGTGTCAACTTTTGTGCGATTTCATGTGGAATGGCTCGTATATTCGTACGTACGTATTTGAGATAGTAAAAGTGGTGTATACTGTGTGCCGTTTGAATAAAGCTGGTGAAAAAAAGGTTTCGATTTATTTTATCCATTTTCATTAGCTGCATTACATCAAAAACATTCTAAAGACTGGCGACAAAATGTATTAAAATATGCGTTACAAATTCAATCGCAAACATGTAAAAGAAACGTGAAACAAATCAATGTAACGTGTGTTTCAATTGCATCGCGCGCGGATTGCCGCAGGAAGTGGCTCTGTAGCGGCGACTGCGAGTGACAGTCTCGCTTTAACGTGCATCGCCCTATGCACAGCTTCTCAATATCCACCAGCGCGGAGCGGCAACTTCTGGAAGTGTTGAACGTCAGCCAACAGACGGCTCCGAGAAACCCCTGATAGACGATTCATGACAGGCAGATTTCAACTCCGCTACAGGGAGGAGAGGGAGCCGTAAAATCGCAGGAGGAGATGGAAGCTTCAAGAAACATATACAAATGCAAGAGTGGACGGGTTGAAAGAAGTTTCTCTAAGAATTAGAGTAACATTTGTCTTCTTGTGAACCATTTTTACTTTCCTGTAAACGGGGTAATATACGCAGTATAGAGAACGTTATGTAACGCCGCGCGAAAAAACGGCGGATTTTCGTCAGAAAAATTTTATTGCATGGCCCTGATAACGAAAAAGTGGATAAAACCAGTTACTAAATTAAGAAAAAAATCCCCTAACACGTGGTGTAGCCAGAATCTGTTTTGTGGGCACTTGATACCGAAAAACCAATTGAAAAGTCCGACAGTCCGTCTGTGAACACTACAAGCGCCTAAACCATATGTAGGATTTCATCTAAATTGAAGAAACACCTGTCGATTTGGCTCCAATTGAAGTTTTGACATTTGAAAAATATTCTATAAAATTTGGGGTGCTTAACAAATTCACGGACATTTTCAAAATTTTCTAAAAAACTGTTCCAATTTTTTAAAATTTCTTTTAAGAATAGAGTAAAATAGGCTTATGAAGTTTGCGTAGGTCCAATTTTAACGGTTAACTCTGAATTTCCGAAAATTAAAAAAGTTTGATTTTTTTCGGTGTCTTCCGACAACTACAAAATTGAGGATGGAGATTTGTTTCTTCAAATAAAATTGGTTCTCCATAGTGAGTTCTTTCATTAAGGTCATGTAAATGTTTTTGAAATTTTCAATAGTTTTCGCGCAATATTGCGCGAAATATTTGCAATTAAAAAAAAATTACAAAAACAAGATTTTCTCTAAAACGGCTCCAAATTGTTTCTTTAAACTTTTGGTAGTGATAGTACTAAATGCACTCTACGATATGACATAAATGCCATATTGTTCTATTCTTTTGTTTTTTTCAAAAATTACAAAAATGTATTTTTTACGTGTCTCTCGTCATCAAAATTTACATTATAGATGTATTTGATTGATCAGTACTTTTCTTGTAAAGAAAGCTTCAAAGTATCTCTCTTGATGGTTTTTGGAATGTCCATAACTGGTCCATTAGGGAACAGAATTGACAAAATTTCTGAAATGTTCGAACCAAATTTTCTCAAAAGTTTTTCGTCGATGTTCTCAACAATGGAAGAGTTCAATTCTCTCCCGTATTCCACAAGCTTGATTTCCGACAAGGTACTTGGAACCCAAAAATCAAAATAATGCTAAAAAATCTAGGTGTTTTTTAATCACACACAGAATGAAAAGTATCTATTGCCCCGAGAAAAGTAAACCATCGCGTCAGGTGAAAAGTTTTCTAAATAAGTTATTTCATAACATTTTCTCGAATTATTGCAAATATTTCCGCAAATGTGATTTTTTCCATCTTTTGTGTTCGTTCACAAAAGGGAAATGGACAGTGGTCTGGGAATTAAATTGGTTACCATGACAAGGATGTTGTTATTAAACAATGTGTTGTTTTTTCCAATTCAGAAAAATGTATCACTAGAAAACTTATCATAAGTAATATCACAGCACTTTGAGTGATATTTAGTGTGACTATTTCACGAATAATCACATTACATTATTTGAAATGATAATTTAAATCACAGGAATTACGAAAAAGAGAAATATCGCTCAAAATTACAACCGAAAAATGAAAAACTCATTCAGCTCCGACTTATCACTGCCTCCTGGGATAACGTATAATCAAGTAACACTTGAATAACAGTTTAATTTAGAAAATGATTTTAAATAAGTTTCCATTTTATGGTAATAAAACTTTCGAAAAACAATTATAACAAGGCTACTTACAATAACTTTTCTTAAAAGCACAACCATTAAAGTTGTGGGAAGTTGTTTTCCAAGTCTTGAGCTTCCGTGGAAGTATTTTAAATGGAAGATGTACAAGATGAATTAGCAGCGGAATTCGTCAATTTCGAATGGATTGAACACACTTGTGTAATTAAAGTATTTTCCTGAATAATTTTGGTTGTAACGTGCATAGTTGTGATAGTATATTCTTTGTACTCTTCACCATCTAATCTTTGTATATTAATTTCCTAAAATATGTGTAATTTCTTCATTTGTAGTTTTTTGCTATCCATTTGTATTTTCTTTCTTCTTAAAATTCTTGAAATTGCTTTCACACGCTTTCTCTGCTCCTTTCGCTGGTTTTCGGCACTGAATCTTGAATAATAGATTCTATTTCAGAGTTTTAAACATTACCAAAACGACCCACTTTGATGGACACAAGCTATTTTGGACCTGAAACAATTTTCTAAAAAAGATAAACAAAGCTTTTACAGCGGTTAAAAAAAGAAACAAAGTGATGGCGATAAACATCTGGGATTGGTTTAATTTGAATATATCCTTGCTTAGTATTGGCTACTTACGATACGGACAGACATGAGTGAAATAGTCACTGAAATTTAGAAAGGATATTAAATCAGTCATAATAGTAGTTCTCTATCATAATAGTGTTATGGTTTTAATGTCATCATAGTGTATTACTAATGTTGTAATAATCACTTATGCTGTAACATTACTTATGTTATTTCGTGTGCATTTTTGAAATTATTTTATTACTTAAATAGTTCGCTAGCTGTGTTTGGTTGCGGAAATAGCCATTGCTCCTGTGTATCTTATATCATTTAAACTGCCGAAAGTGAAACTGCTAAAAAGTACGTAGTATTTGAGAAATGTACGTGAAATTTGACAATGAATGATGAAACTATAATTTGTGCTCAACATTTTTTAATCGTTTGTAGTTAAAATATTTTGTTTAGACATGGTATTGCGTTCCCAGTTTTAAAGTATTTGAAGTAATGCTTGAAGTAATGTTTGAAGTAATGCTAAAAGTAATGCTTGAAGTAAAGGCGAATTTAAATTTTCTTCTTAAAAAACCCACTCTAAACTTTTCTTTAAATTTCTTGTAAAATTAGAGCAAAATGCACGTATAAAGGGGACGTACGTCCGATTTTCACGGTTAACTCTGAATTTTCGATAATTGCGAAAGTTTGAATTTACAACAGTTGCTTCCTACTAAGTCAAAATTGAAGATAGTGATTTTCTCTTCAAATGAAATTTGTTGTCCATAATTATTTCCTTCATTAAAGTCCTGTACATTTTTAAAAATGTTAGTAGTTTTCGTGGAATGTTGTGTGAAATTTGCTATTTTAAAAAATTACAAAAAGAAGATTTTCTCAAAAACGACTTCACATTTTTTTCTTTAAACGTTTGTACTCTGCCTTATGTACTCTTAGAGATGTCATCAACGCCAAATTGCTCTATTCCTTTCTTTTTTCAAACATTACAAAAATGTAATTTTTTCGACTTGTCTCTCAAGTCGTTAATATTTACATTAGTAGCCAATCATTCCCATTATTATATTCACTAGTGCATGTGTTTTAAAGTTTGTTGTAAACGCAACCTTTTCTTTGAAAACTAGCCAAAAGTTTCCCATTTTTAGAAACGCCCCAACACCATTTTCTAATAAATGGCTTCAAATTTTTTCTTCATACTTTTCGAACAGATAATGTTAATTGCACTCTTTAATATGAGGTAATATTAATTTTTGGTATTTTTTTTTTATTACACGAATTTTTTTGAAAGATCTCTCACGCCGTTAATATGCACATTTCCAGCAATTTGTAAACACAAAGTGCTTAAAATGACTTATAATGAAGTGTTTCGAAAACTTTTGTATGGAAAGAGCTTCAAATTTCGAATATACGGATAGAGCATAGACGCCATTTTCTTAAAATCCGCTTCCAATTTTCCAAGGAAAGTGTCATTTCGGACGAGATTTTACTGTTCTTTAATATTCTTCAAATAATATTTTTGTTTTACTATTAAGAAACCGAAAAATTAATAAAATGCAAAAAAATGTACTTTGGACGGCGATAGATGGCAGCCGAAAAGAGAATGTGTCAAGATCGAATAGCTAGCCGAGACCAAATAAAATTTAAAACTAATACGGGAAACGGTCTGTGACACTCTGTAGCACCACTAGTTTTTTCTTAATTTAGCAACTGCATTTATCCACTTTTTTGTTATCGCGACCCGGTAACAATTTTTTTCTGCCAAAAATTCGCCATTTTTTCGCGCAGTATTACATAACTTTCCCTTTACTACATATATTACGTATATTAATTTTGAAAATGTCCGATGGGCTTCATGTAAAGTACACCCAAAAATTAATTAATGTTTTTCAAAATCGCTGAGCTTTGACTCAGGCATATACGTATACAGGAAAGTAACTACAGAATGGCACAGACTTTTCCGCATTAGTTTTCTAATTCCTTGGATCTTTGCTAGCTATTAGGAATTGTCACATACTCTTTCTTGCCAGCTGCCATCTATCAACGCCAAAAGCACTTATTTTTGTCATTTTCTTAATTTTTCGGTTTCATATTGGTAGAACGGAAATATTAATTTTAGAATATTAGAGTACTCAAAAACCTAGTCCCAAATGGACATTTTCTTTTAAAAATTATGTGCCGTTTTAAAGAAAATTGCGTTTTAGCGCTACTAAAAAGGCGAAATCTGAAGCTCATTTTCACAGAAAATGAGTTTTCAAAATACATTATTTGAAGTTATTTGAAGCACTTACACTCACAAATATAATAATTTTTACAAATTGCTGATAATCTGCATATTAAAGATGAGAGAGATCTTTCAAAAAAATTACAATTATGTAATTTTTGAAAAAAACAAAATATAACTCAAAATAAACTTTACGTCATATTAAAGAGTGTAATTATCACTATCCGTTACAAAAGTTTGAAGAAAAAATTTGCAGCCATTTATGAGAAAACGGCGATTGAGCGTTTCTGAAAATGCGAAATTTTGAGCTACTTTTCACAGAAAACAGTTGTGTTTTCGAGAAACTTTACATCATTTAAAGCATCCCTAGCAAAAGTTTAAAGAAAAAATTTGGAGCCGTTTTAGAAAAAATCTTCTTTTTGTATTTTTTTAAAATTGCACATATTACGCGCAATGTTGAGCGAGAACTATTAAAATTTTCAAAAAAATGTACATTACCTTAAAGAAAGAACACACTATGAAAAAAAATTTATTTGAACGAAAAACCTCTATCTGCAATTTAGTAATTGGTGGAAGACGCCGAATAAAATTCAGACTTTTGCAATTTTCGAACATTCATAGTTATCCGTGCAAATCGGACCTATGCCACCTTAATAAGTGTATTTTACTCTAGTCTTACATGAAATTTAAAGAAAAAAATTGGAGCCGTTTTTGAGAAAATTTTGAAAATGTCCGGTTGGCTTCATGTAAAGTACCGTCAAATTTTACAGAATCTTTTTGAAAATCTCAAAGCTTTGACTAAAACCAGATCGACCGGGGAATATCCATTTTGGAAGAAATCGTACGTATGGTTTAGGCGCTAGCAGTGTTCACAGACGGACAGACAGACGGTAAAGCCAGCAATTTGCAAAGACTATTGGTTCTTTTGGTACTTTTGGCACTATTGGTACTTTTCGTAGTCAGCATAGGATGTTATAGTCAGCAAGTGGTCCTTGAAATTGGCTGAAAATGTTTTTACGGATTTCCAAATCATATACAAGAACGAAAATCAACATATTAGATTTTTTATCCAACACTAGGTTCGTAGTAAAAAGAAATATGCTATAAAATCACATTTATTTTATTGCAAATTTAATATTTCAAACAATTGGTAAGAAGTTTATAAAATTTCTTTTGCATGATTTGTTTTATAATATTACGTATATAATTTTAGAAAAAATAGTAAAAAATGCAACGTTTACCGATTTTAATAATGAAAACGTGAAAAACGTTTATTTAGACAGAAACATTAATTTCTCGAATACTCCAATCTCCGATTTTGATTTTTATTGATAAATTATGTTTGGAAAATCTAAAACTCAAAGCCTTTAAATTTTTAGCCATATCTTTACGGTTATTCCTTTTTTGTGACAATTTAGAGTCGATTTTTATTTATTTTCATACAAAAATTCATTAAAAATCAACCGGTTCTGACGTTTTTATAATTCAAGTTCTTTGATACATTTTATGATGACTTACTGATCTTTTGGAGCAATGAAATTTACCTGATTATATATTTTGTTAATATATTCATATTTGTAAACGCTAACAAGTTGTTCTCTCAATCTTATTTTATGATACATTAATTATCACTTCTTTTTTGTTTCCTCGTCGTATCTTCTGCCTGTTTCCTCCTTTTGGTGCTCGATCTGTAGAGAAAAATAATGATTTTAATGTTCAATAAACAACATTTGATGATGTAATAAAGTTTAAAATCATATCGGTAACCTAAGGGAAACTGGTTCAAATGTATGTTGTAGTTTGGCCCAATTATGGTTTTCGGCAACGTTGAACAAAACTCCTGTGTCTTGAAGGGAGTGTGTTTTCATCTCTACGTAGGCATTTTCTGCTGGTATGCAGGAATGAAATGTTATTTCCAATGTCGTTTTCCTGGGCTAATTCGATGGTTATTCCTTCAATATTTTTATGAGACCATTCGAAGAATTGCAATGCCTATTGAATTTGCTTTTCTGGAGGTAACTGCAAATTTGCTCTTCAAGTTAATCGCTTGATCGTTCCTCCCAAACCATCACTGGGTCCTTTCCCATGTGATGTAATGCCACTCTGCTAAAATGCCAATATCATCTTTATGCAAACACAAATTAGAAACACTATATTTGTTCTTGTACTGCGGAGCTGCTATGTCAGAAAAGTAAATTACTGTTTCTAAATCAAGGATCTTCGTTTTCAAACAATCAATCAGCATTTGCTGAAAATAGTTGACCGCAGGCGTGTTGGGCTCCAAATCATCTGAAATAATCTCGTAGTCCAGAACTTCTGCTGCAGCTCCACCTCTAAAGCAGCAGAAGGGGCAGAAAGCAGCAGAAGGGAAGGCCTGCCAATTAATCCAGTTCACCTCTTGTACGCTGTTCTGCAAAAAATGAGTAGTTTTCGGAGAAATCAACTGCTACATCTTTTTCAGTGGCATTGTTTATCGCTCGTTGAAAATGTTCCGATTGTTGCTTGGTCACGATAGGTGGCGATAGGTGTTCAAGTTTCCCCAATAGAATTTCCAGGAATTCATCACGTAGTTTCACTAAAGTTTCTAATGAACACTGATCTACATTCACCCACTGTTGATATCTGATATTCGATTTCGTCTCAAAATTTTCTAAACTCGAATCTTTGAGTTCTGTGGTATCCAAACAGTTATCCAATCGCTTACAATATTATTTCTACAATGTGATTCGCTCGGCAACAACAAAACTGATATCGTCCGTGTATTTTTCATCACTAAGAAATTCTGTACTCTTATTACTTGACGGCCATGTAGTCGTGATACTATTCACATCCTATAGATGGAGCGCACACTTAAATTATCTGGCTCTAAAAATAAAAATTGGCTTTAAATTGTCACAAAAAAGGAATGACTAGAAATATGAAGAAATTTTATAAACGTTTTACCAATTTTTTGTAATATTATTAACATTGCAATAAAAGAAATGTGTTTTTATAGGATATTACTATTTTGTTAATACGAACGCAGTATTGGACAAAAAAATCTAATATGGTGATTTTCTTTCTTGTATATGATGTGGGAATCTGTCAAAAAATTGTCAGCCAATTTCAAGGACCACTTGCAGATCGTATATTTATTATGAAAAGAATGACCCTATTGTATTTGTAAGTTCAATCGCTTCAAATAAAGTGTTTTGAAAACTCAAAAATTTTCTAAGAAAAAGAGCTTCAAATTTCGCATTTTAATAGCGCTTAAACGTCATTCTCTTAAAAACGGGTACAATTTTTTTTTAATTCTTATTTAGGACGAGGTTTTACTGTATTTTAATATTTTAAAATTAATATTTCTGTTCTACCATTAGGAAAACGAAAAATTAAGAAAATGTCAAAATAATGTACTTTGGGCTGCGATAGATGGCAGCTGGTACGAGTATGTGGCAATTCCGAATAGCTAGCCCAGACCCAAGGAAAAAGAAATTATACAGGAAAGTTTGTGTCATTCTGTAGCACCACTAGTTGATATTGGAATGGTGATGACGTCACAGTTATGCGGATTAGGAATTATGAAAGTATTCAAAGAAGTTACTCTCTCTAGCGAGTGCATTTGAAACAAAACTTATTACGGATATTTTAAATGTGTTAGTATTTTGACATTACTTTCAAGCAGCATATAATTTGTTGATTTTAATACAGAATAATTGTGACACGTAAGACGAATAATACTATAAGCAGAAAAATAACCGACCAAATTATCAGGACATCCTAAATATTATTTTCGACATTAATTCTGGATTTTGTAGTTTTGACATTTCTGGGATGCATATCGTTTGATTTCAACACAGTTCATTACATATTTTAGCGTTACAATCTACAGTATTTATCGAAGGTTTTACATTGAGGAGCTTATCGACGTTATCGATTAGTTGCTAGTTGACATGTAATATGTCTTCACGATAAATATTTTGAAAAATAAATTGGATGGCAAAATTTGATATGCAAAATAAAAGACCATTAAATAAAAAATATCATTCATTAAAGAGAATATTAAATTTCTGAAGATAAAGGAATGAAAAAGTGAAATTTTAATTCTGAGAAAATATTCAAATATTTTAGTCTATTTCTATTGACTACTTTTGTTGTTTATTTTATTGATTGATTATTTCTAATTTTCAAGCGCGGTAACTGCTATGACCATGAGTCCCATAAGAGTAGTGCTTGTTTACGGGGCGGTGTTCCTCCCAGATTAGAACATGAGTTCCGACGCCGACTTTCATGTCGCCTTGCGGGGTTTTCCACTCCAGGTACCCACCACAGCGGGGACCCACCCCGGCTGGGATATGTTCGATGCTTCCGACCGATCCACCGAAATAGAGCAGGGCAGTGCATGCAAATGTAGGTTAGACTAGATGGGGAAAAGAATGTTTCGGGAAAGACCGATGGCTGTAGGACGTTTATTAAGATACTATGCAGACATTCACCTGTTTGTTATCAGAGAAACCACGGAAAACTACCGACAAGAGCAAACGATCGCTGGGATTTTTCTACAGGGACTGGTTGAATTCGAGCTAGCTAATTGTAGCTAGGTGGGGAAAAGCATCGAAAGGTATCAAACATCTTTCACCGTCGGAACTCGGTCGCTAGGGTCTCCAGATGAAAGTAGATGCAGACATAATTTGATTCTACCACTAAGCGAATTCAGCTGGTTCCATGTAGTTAGAAAGTTTTTATTTCACCGAGTAAAATAACACAACCTTATAAACTTTATATTATAAAACATTATTTTATAGTTGAATGGAAATTTCGTACTCTCACATCACTTGTACGGTGTATATCGACTACATCGCAATGTACACAATTTAAACTGCGTAAGTTTCGCACCACTTGAGGGTACCCGACATCCCACTTGACATTCGCCCACGCAGCACTGGGGATTCTAAATTCCCAAGCGAAGGACGTGGCGCGGCGCGCTGCGGCGGTCGCGGGACTCTCAACGAGATACACAATGCCCCAGCAACGCCATCACCGGCTAAACAAATGAAGTGAATTTGCATTGCCGACACGTTGCCAAGTAGATAACAATGGATGCTATCTGATCATTTTAATATTATTTGTACTCACTGATTTATTCGCGCTGTGATAGCAGCCTCGACAAAACCCGCGTAATTTTTATCAGTGGACGGATTCCTGCAGCGTCAGCGCCGCAAGAGGGAGCGGAAGGGGGAAAGAAGAACAAAGCCAAATAGAAGAGAAGCAATAAAGAGATGAGCAGATAAAAATCACGGGGAGAAAGAACAGAAATCAAAAACGAGAAATTGAGATGGGTTGTGTAGAGAAATGAAAGAAAATAAATAAATGACAAGGTCGTCAAAGTGAGAAAAGCTTACGATAAACTTGAAACTAGTGGTGCTGCAACATCACATACTTTCCCGCGTTATTGGAAACAACAACATAGTATTGAAATATTGCACTTTCTGTGCTACTAACATCTTGGCTATCATTTGAAAACATTCAATTCGACCAAGAAGCGAACAACTCACTATTTCCATCGCACTGTAGTCAAAACTATGTGAATTCTACAACTACATAAAAATATAATACGAAAGTTTTGTAAACTTGTATTGGAAAAATAAGTCTGATAACCCGGACAATATAGGAATGCATTTCATAGGGCCACGATTAGACAAGAGTATTCTAAAACCATGCAACAAATACACTTACTAACAGTCATGTTTGTACAGTCCATAAATTGCTCGAATATCATTAATTCTAAGTGGAAAATTGAGACTAATGCAAATTATATTACGAGATAATTGAATAATTCCAGTTAAATAAAACGAAACTTGTCTAGGTGTACAAAGTTACATTTTATTATATTACAAAGTAACATTTATAAATTATATTACAAGATAATTGAATAATTCCAGTTAAACATAAGGTAACTCGTCTAGGTGTACAAAGATATATTTTCTCCACCTGGAATTATTCAATTATCTTGTAATGTATTTAGTATAAGTCTCAATTGTCCATTTAAAACTATGATTTTCGAGCAAATTATGGACTGTACAAACAAGACTGTTACCAACTGTACTTTACTCGTTACAAATGGTACAGAATTTGGTGCGAAAACTAATTTTTTTAAGTTGATCAACTTAAAGACAATTAAAAGTCCTTTGCAACAAGCTATATCAATCTGAAAATTGCACACATGGTACATTGCTATCAGTCCAAATTTCAGTAAAACTTTCAAATTTTAGGTTTAACTCGAAGTATTTTTTAAAAAATTGAAAAATTACGAAACAAGAAACGAACAACTCACTGTTTCCATAGCAGTGTTGTCAAAACTATGTGAATTCTACAACTGCATAAAAATATTATTCAAACGTTTGGAACCATATATAGGAAAAAGCGTGATACCATACAACTTTATCAAGTCACAACAAGATAGGTAATTCACAGAAATTCGCAACAGCGGAACGGAATTCAGTTGTTGCATTCCCCGCATTGTCGGTCTCCCTTAAAGAGCTAGCAATATTTACTTTCCCGTATACGTACGTATACACGGAGTGATATACGTAGTATAGGGAAAGTTATGTAATGCTGCGCGAAAAAATGGCCAATTTTCGGCGGAAAAAAATTAATTGCCGGGCCGTGAAAACGAATAAGTGGATAAAACCAGTTGCTAAATTAAGAAAAAAAAATCCCCTAACACGTGGTGTAGCCAGAAACCCTGTTTTCTAGGTCCTTGATGCCGAAAACCCAATTGAAAGGAAAACGTCCGTCTGTTCGTCCGTCCGTCTGTCTGTCCGTCTGTGAACACTGCTAGCGCCTAAACCATACGTACGATTTCTTCCAAAATGGTCGGTCGATCCGTCCCGGTCGATCTGATTCTAGTCAAAGCTTTGAGATTTTGAAAAAGATTCTTCAAAATTTGGGGGTACTTTATATGAAGCCCCCCGGACATTTTCAAAATTTTCTCAAAAACGGCTCCAATTTTTTTCTTTAAATTTCTTGTATGAATAGAGGAAAATACACTTTTTAACATGGCATAGGTCCGATTTTCACGTACAGCTCTGAATTTTCGAAAATTGTGAAAGTTTGATTTTTTTTCGGCGTCTTTCTCCAGCTACAAAATTGAAGTTAGAGATTTTTTCTTCAAATAAAATTTGTTCTGCATATTGAGTTCTTTAATAAAGGTCATGTAAATGTTTTTCACAATTTTGGTAGTATTCGTGCAATATTGCGTGCAATATGTGCAATTTTAAAAAATTACAAAAACAAGATTTTCTCAAAAACAACTCCAAATTTTTTCTTTAAACTTTTGGTGGGGATAGTGGTAAATGTACTCTATCAATGACATAAAAGCCATTTTGGTCTGTCGTTTGGTTTTTTTAAAAAAATACAAAAATTTAAATTTTTTTACTTGTCTCTCACGTCGTTAATATTTACATTATCGGCGATTTTTTCACATTATTATATTTACGTGTATATATGTTTTAAATAATGTCAAGTAAAGTTTCTCGAAAACACTACCGTTTTCTGTGAAAAGTTGCTCAAATTTCGACATTTTCAGAAATGCTCAAACGCCATTTTCTCGTATATGGCTGCAATTTTTTTCTTGAAACTTTTGTAACGGATAGTGCTAATTACACTCTTTAGTATAGCGTAAAGTTTATTTTGGGCTATTTTTTTGTTTTTTCAAAAATTATATAAATTTAAATTTTTTGAAAGATCTCTCACATCTTTAATATACACATGATCCGCTATTTGTAAAGATTATTATATTTGTGAGTGTAAGTGCTTCAAATAACTTCAAATAAAGTATTTTGAAAACTCAATCATTTTCTGTGAAAATGAGCTTCAAATTTCGCATTTTTAGTAGTGCTAAAACGCCATTTTCTCTTAAACGGCACATAATTTATAAAAGAAAATTGCCATTTACGGCTAGGTTTTTGTGTTCTTTAATATTCTAAAATTAATATTGTCGTTCTACCAATAGGAAACCGAAAAAAATAAGAAAATGACAAAAAATATACTTTTGGCGGTGATAGTTGGTAGCTGGCAAGAAAGAGTATGTGGCAATTCCGAATAGCTAGCGAAGACCCAAGGAAATAGAAAACTAATACGGGAAAGTCTGTGCCATTCTGTAGCACCACTAGTTACTTTCCCGTATACGTACGTATATATTGATTTTCGGCAGAAAAAATTCATTCCCGGACCCTGACAACGAAAAAGTGGATAAACCCGTTGCTAAATTAAGAAAAAAAATCCTCCAACATGTGGTGTAGCTAGAACCCATCTTTTGTGGGTCCTTGATACCGAAAAAACAATTGAAAGGAATACGTCCGTCTGTCCGTCTGTCTGTGAACACTCCTAGCACCTAAACCATACGTACGATATCTTCCAAAATGGATATTCTCCAGTCGATCTGGTTCAATTCGAAGCTTTGGTATGTTGAAAAAAAAATCTATAAAATTTGGGAATACTTTACATGAAGCTCCCCGGACATTTTCAAAATTTTCTCAAAAACGGCTCCAAGTTTTTTTTCTTTGGATTTCTTGTAAGAATCGAGAAAAGTGCACTGATTAAGGTGGCATAGATCTAATTTTCACGGTTAACTCTGAATTTTCGAAAATTGCAAAAGGTTGAATTTTATTCGGCATATTCCCACAACTACAAAATTGCACATAGAGATTTTTCCTTCCAATAAAATTTGTTTTTGATAGTGATTTCTCTCTTTAAGGTCATGTACATTTTTTTTGAAAATTTTGGTAGTTTTCGCACAATATTGCATGCATTATGTGCAATTTTTAAAAAATACAAAAACAAGATTTTCTCAAAAACGGCTCCAACATTTTTCTTTAAAATGTTGTTAGGAATAGTGCTAAATGTACTCTATGAGATGCCATTAACGCCATATTGCTCATTTTTTTTGTTTTTTCAAAAATTCCAAAAATGTAAGTTTTTTGATTTGTCTGTCACTTTCATTATTATTTACATTAGCAGCGATTTGTTCACATTATTATGTTAATGCGTACTAGTGCTTTATATAATGTCAAGTAAAATTTCTCTATAACTCAACCGTTTTCTGCGTAATGTAGCTCAAAATTCCGTATTTTCAGAAACGCTCAAACATTATTTTCTCATAAAAGGCTCCAAATTTTTTCTTCAAACTTTTGTAACGGATTGTGCTAATTGCACTTAATATGACGTAAAATTTATTTTCAGAAATTGTTTTGTTTTTGCATGTCAGCTGCCATCCATCGCCGCCCAAAGTACATTTTTTGAAATTTTCTCATTTTTTTGGTTTTCTAATGGTAGAACGGAAATATTAATTTTAGAATATTAAAAAATAGTAAAAACTCGTCCTAAATAGCAATTTTCTTTTAAAAATTTTTAGCCGTTTTTTAAGAAAAATGACGTTTAAGTGCTACTAAAAATGCGAAATTTGAAACTCTTTTTCACAGATTTTTGTTGAGTTTTCAAAAAACCACATTTAAAGTCATTTGAGGCACTTACATTCACAAATATAATAATGTTTACAAATTGCTGGCAATGTGCATATTAACGATGTGAGAGATCTTTCAAAGAAATTACATTTATGTAATTTTTGAAAAAACAAAAACAAAAAATACCTCAAAATAAAATTTACGTCAAATTAAAGAGTGCAATTAGCATTATTCTTTCCAAAAAGTTGAAGAAAAAATTTGGAGCCATTTATAAGAAAATGGCGTTTCTGAAAATGGGGAATTTTGAGCTAGTTTACACAGAAAACAGTTGAGATTCCGAGAAACTTTACTTGTCATAATTTAAAGCGCATGTACTCACAAATGTAATAATGTGAACAAATCGCCGCTAATATAACGGCATGAGAGACGAGTCCAAGAAATTCCATTTTTGCAAATTTTGATACAAAAGAATAGAGCAATATGTCGTTTATGTCATCTCATAGAGTACATTTAGCACTATCCCTACCAAAAATTTAAAGAACATTTCGAGCAGTTTTTGAGAAAATCGGTTTAGGCGCTAGCGTTGACCACGGACGGACAGACGGACGTTTTGCTGTCAATCGATTTTGCAGTATGAAGAAGCAACAAATCAGTGATTTTGACTACACCACGAGATAGAGGATTTTTTCTAAATTTAGCAACTGGTTTTATCCACTTTTTCGTTACCAGACCCCTGCTATAAGAGTTTTTCTGGCGAAATTTCCCCGTTTTCCGGCGCAGGATTACATAACTATCTCTTCTTACGAAGTATTCGTAAGGCGCGAAAGTAAAAATGTAGCCTTTTTTAAGAAAATTGCATTTAAGCGCTACTAAAAATGCGAAAGTTGACGCTCTTTTTCTCAGAAACTGTTTCAAAAAAATTACGTTTGTGTAATTATTGAAAAAACAAAAAATCTCCAAATGAACATTACGACATATTAAAGAGTGCTACCAAAAGATTTAAAAAAATCTGAGCCGTTTTTGAGAAAATCTTGTTTTTGTAATTTTTAAAATTGCACATATTGCACGCAATTTTGTGCAAAAACTACTAAAATTTTCAAAAAAATGTACATGACCTTAATGAAAGAACTCACTTTGAAGAAGAAATTTTATTTGGAGGAAAAATCTGAATCTGCAATTTTATAGTTGGAGGGAGACGCCGACAAAAATTCAGTTTTGCAATTTTCGAAACTTTCAACCGACATGAGACCTACGCCATTCTCTTAAAAGACCTTGAGACTATCCAAAAACAAAATTGAGTCAAAATTATTGGCGCCATTTTTTCGAAAATGTTTAAAATGTCCCAGAGGCTTTATATAAAGTACCCTTCAAAATTAAAATATCGGTTTCAAATTCAAGGGGGCCGCGAGGTCATTCAGATCGATTGGAGAGTATCAATTTTGGAGAAAAGCAGCTGAACGGTTTAGTCACTAGCGTTGTTCATAGACGGACAGACGGACGGACGGACGGACGGACGGGCAGACGTTTTGCTTTCAATTGTTTTTTTCGGTATCAAGGACCCACAAAATAGCTGCAATTCTGGCTGCACCATGTGTTACGAGATTTTTTTCTTAATTTAGCAACTGGATTTATCCACTTTTTCATTACCAGGGCACTGTAATAAAAGATTTTCTGCCGAAAATCCGCCGTTTTTTCGCGCATTATTACGTAACTTTCCCTACGTATGTATAGTATACGGGAAAGTAAAAATAAGTGTCCTCTAAAATGTTATGGTATTGTTCTAAATCCTCTTTGCCTAGTTCATGGTCCACATCTAAGTACAAAGAATTTTTTTCGAAATATTAATTTCGTACATCGTATTTTAAAAGATGTTCTCGAATCTTTCCTACATCATCTGCCATTTACGTATCAAAACGTTTATTTGTTAGCCATTTAGTAAGGGGAGTACTAACGCAAACACAGGAAATACGCACGAATGCTAAAGCGCGAATGAAGCACACGGATCTAAGATTTTCTAAGAATTGTGTGTGTCGGCAAGGACAAAAGAGCTGTGTCCTATCGCTCTTCACTTTATCTGTTGGTAACCTTGCCTTCGGATGCAAAATGGTTTAACACAGGATGCCACCAGATTGCGAAAATGTACACCTACAACACACAGAGATATTGATTTCTTAAAACGGATTGAGTCCACTAGATCCATGCCCCCCTAACGAAAAGTTAACAACACATTTATTACCCAAATAGAAGTAAAATCGTAATAATCCGGGTTGAAAATAAGATTTATACGCAACCAATTTTATAACATTATATCAACATGTGAAGCGAAGTGCAATTAGTTGATGTCGCGTAACCCATAATTTCGTAGACTTCACGAGACATTCAAACATTGAAAGGAATTTCCAAATACCCAATTTTGGCAAACTGTTGTAAATTATAGCTGATTGCTAATGGTACCTGACAAAGAATAAATAGTTCGATATTTATAAACATTTGTTTACCTTCTTACAGCATTATGTTTTGCTTTAACACGTCTGGTGTTTGGTCTTCTTCAGTATTGCTTGCAGCATTAGGATCGTATTGAGAACAAGAATGCTCGAAAACAGCGTCTTCAATTTCACTTACTCTAAACATTGCAATTAAATCTGTTTCTCTAAAGATCTCATAATACCTGGACACTTTCCACGATAATAGTGCAAACACGGTAGCCAACAAGCAAGTGTCCACATACATGTAAACAGATTGGTTTGCGCGGTGAAGCATATAGAGCCTTTTTTCATGAACTTGAACATGCGTTTTGTAGATAGTACCATTTACCTTGTCTGTATCCCAGAAAATAAACTTCGTACATCAATGTAACTGAGAGGTTATGGAAATCCCATTACTACCATTGCAAACATCACATAAAGTCATTTTTGAAAAAAAGATAGAACCTTTTTACTTTAAGGTCACGAAACATATTTTCAAGTGTTATTTAATAAATTGCCAAACTGCCGCCTTTAAACTTTCCTGCTCTACCATGCAGTCTTCTCAGTCTATTTCGAAATCCGGCCCCAGCCGTGCAACGCGCCATTCGAGCGTTTACGAATTGGCCTCGTCCGCTAGCCGCCGCGCGCGTCGTGCGCGTCAGATGCGGATCAAGGGCTACTCGGTCATCGGCGGAGCCGGCGAGGGCAGCGGTGTGTAATGGGCCTCCAAAGGCCTAATCACCCTGTCAAGCCGCGAGCGCTGCAGAGCGCCCGGGGCATGACTCCGGCAACCCTTGAAGGGCGCCTTCTTCCTTCCGCGATACGTGACGAGAATCGAGAGCGTCCATTTTGGGCGACGTCCGCCCGTCCTTCCGAGCTGCAACACGTAGCCACCGCACTCCAGCACGCCGACGGATCACGCGGTTCTCTACCGGTTCAAGGGGATACGGCACTCTTAGGCGTATTGATCGATGAGCCACAGCTACCTGAGCCATATTGATGGCACCCCCTCTCGCAGCAGGTATTTTTCGATAAGCAACATTTCGCAAACAGAAAAATGTTTGTTTGCCGGAAAAACAAGTTACGCATTTTAAAAATTTCTAGGTTAGTACACCAGCCGTTCAAAATATGCTCGTACCGGTTATATACAGTTGGTAACAGTCTTGTTTGTACAGCCCATAATTTGCTTCAAAATCATTAATTTTAAGTGGAAAAATTGACGCTAATGAAAAATATATAACATGATAATTGAATAATTCCAGATAAATAAAATGTAACTTTGTACACCAGCACATTTAGTTGCACCAGTTACACCAATTCACCAGCACATTTTAACGCACGGAAACCTTCCTAGCGGCTAGTTCCCGAGAAATTAAATGTGCTGGAAAATTCTCATGAATTTTCTCATGAAAATACCTGCATTTCAGTAGAATCATACAGGTTTGGGGGGCAAAATCATTGTGATTTTTTTCCGCTGGGATGGCTCTGTGGAACAACTATGGACACCGCAGAATTTCTGATCAGATGGTCCTTGGGTTCGAGTATCAATGGTGGCGTATTTTATAGTACATATTCTATAGTAGCTAGGTCGAGTTCTGTTGTTGGCTGGGAAAGAATTATAATGGTCGGGTTTTCTGAACTGTAGATTTCTATGGTTTCTCCGATCAGTACCAGGCGAACGCCGGAGTAGTCTTAAAAACGGGCCACTGATCGCGCATTATCTTTTGTTCCTCATCCTTTCGCCTTACATACAAACACTTTCATGCACTACTTTAGACCTCAGGTGAGCAGTCAGAGCCTGGAGTTTGTTCCTATTAATGATTGAATTATTGTTAGTGATTCCGGGCGTGTCAATTGCCAACCCCATAAGTGCAGTGCATGCGTTTTCTACAAGAGGTGGTAGTGATCTTCCTCCTTGGATGGTAAGTTCAGGCGCCGACCTTTCGTCGACTAGCAGGGTTTTCATCAACCAGGTATCTCCAACAAGCGCCCCCCCCCAGCCGGGACAAGCTCTAAGCTCCCGCGTGGTCTCCCGGCATGTGTGGTAGTGCAGTGCATGTAGAAAGTGTAATTGTGTGTAAGTAAGGGCTAGGATAGGACAAGAGTAAGGAAAGATCGAGCGCGGACCGTGGTCCGTTTGTTAGGATACTACTCTGGCATTCACCTAGTATTGATCGGAGAAACCAAGGAAAACCACCGATCAGAGCAGCCGACCCTAGTATTCTCCACGGACCGCGCGCGATCTTTTCTTTCTCTTCCTTGTCTTATTCTCACCCCTTATACCAACGTACACTACACTACCTCATATGCCGATGTATGAAATTTTATCAGCTTGTTCAACACCTTTCAAACCTCATAAATATGAATTTTAAGATCTGTAAAGTATGGCAAGTAATTTTTGCAACAATTAGGAAGTGCCGCAGCTCGAAGTGCAGAAATTGCCACCTTGTGTGTTCGCCGCGCGTGTGTGTATGTGACTGCGTGTTTGTGGCGCACTCGCGTGTATGTGTGGCGCGCGCCAGTCAATGTGGCGCACGCGCATGTGGCGTGCACATGTGTGTGGCGCGCGCGTGCGTGTGGCTCACGCGTGTGTGTGGCGTGTGTGTGTGTGTGTGTCACGCGCGCCCGTGTGTGTGACGCGTGGTGTATGACGTGCGACCTTGTGTGTGGCACGCGCGCTCGTGTGGTGCACGCGTGTGTGTGTGTGTTTCCCGAGCGCGCGTGTGGGTGTGTGGCGCGCGTGTGCATGTTTGTGGCACGTGTAAATGGACGTGTACGCGTGTGCGGAAGAGCGTGCATGATTTTTTTATTAACTTAATAAGCATTGTGCAAATTATTACTGAAAGAAAGTTATTTTCTGGGTGGATGGTGTGAGCGACATTATTTCCATTGAGAATACCGGTATAACCTTAATAGACATCCATATCGATATAGACGTCCTATAAAGGTATTTTACCGGTATAAAAGGATAAAGGTATTTTATATCAGTATGAAAAAATACCGGCATTTTACCAGTTTATTTACCGATATCCAATACCTTTTCGGTCCCCGGTTCAAACTCTAATATCTGTCCTGCCTTGAGGAATAGTGATTCGCAGTAATTTTCAAGGGATATCACCTTTTCGGCTGCCAATTACTCCACTATATTTTCATTATTCCTTGAAACACCAGGAAAATATCCAGCTTTTCGAAGGATAAAATCTAAATTTTACTAACAATGCTAACCTTGCTTGAAGACATTACTAATCACTGGACAAGATATATCACAATTTAACCATAATTTACCTACTGACGTTGCTTTAATTTAATAACTCATCTCTAATTGAAATTATGTCATGAGACTCTGTTATTTTCATGAGTTTTTACTTCTCACACAATGTGATAATTTTAAAAATTTTATAACGAATACAGTACTAGCTACTCTATTATGTCATAATCCTTCTACGTATGCTCATGGGGCACAATTTATTAGAAAAACAATACAGTACTATTTAAATGTCCTGTATTTCCAGAGTTCATTCAATAAATAAATTACATCAACGTGTATACTTGAACATGCAAATGTATGACGGATACGAATTGATCTTTATTATAGAATATATTTGTGTACTAAGTTCAGTAGAGATTGGCCAGGTTTTTCTTTGTAATCCGAAGAATAGATGTGGGGACGGTCAGCATTTACGCAAACGAGGGCTCGAATTTATCGGTTTGCATGTATCGGTGGAGTTACAGGGTGATTTATGGCCTCGCATTATAATCGTCGCCAAACCCGCATAAAGGTCTCGAAGGTGTGGTATCCCAAAATCCAGTTCGCACTGCTGCCAAGACCCGTTTTCAAGTTGAGAGCACCGGCGGTGCAGAAACCAAACGCGGTGCAAATGAAGGGTTCCGATAAAAGATCCAAAAAAGAACGCGGAAATTTTAAATAGATTGTGAACGACCCGCTATTCCATTTTCGAAAGAGATTTCGAAACAATGTTGCAGAAAGAACCGATTCGTTATCCTTGTCAGACGTCTCCTTTATTTTCCTCAATACTACACCGAATTGAAATGGTAATATCTCGAATGAAAGAGGAAGCATAAAGATGCTGATGAAAGTCCATACTATGTATATACGACGAATAGGGCCGGAAGTTTGACAACATGCCATTTTATTGTTACGTTTTTATGATTTTTAAAAATAGGGATCACTTTATGGTAGATCTAGAGTTATTTTAGTAGATTTTCGTTTTGCCTTTTTACTTTTCCGTATACGTACGTATACACGAAGTGATATACGTAGTATAGGGAAAGTTATGTAATGCTGCGCGAAAAAATGGCCAATTTTCGGCGGAAAAAACTTCATTGCCGGGCCGTGATAATGAAAAAGTGGATAAAAACAGTTACTAAATTAAGAAAAAAATCCCCTAACACTTGGTGTAGCCAGAAACCCTGTTTTGTGGGTCCTTGATACCGAAAAACCAATTGAAAGGAAAACGTCCGTCTGTCTGTCCGTCCGTCTGTGAACACTGCTATAGCCCGTCAGGTCAGAAAGCTCCCTTCGAATGCGCATGCGCGGGGAAGGGTGACTCCCACCATCAACCGCTCACTTCCCCTGAAAATATCGCTCTCTCACTCGTTCTGCGCGTCAGGCGATGTGCCCGGTCGAGGGGAGGGGGGGGGGTCAGAGACAGGCTGCTTTGTTCGTGGGCCCAACGCGCAGCAGTAAAAGTGTCAGCCATCCAAATCAAAACAGTTTCAGCTGTCTGTGCTCAAACGTTGATTCTTAATATATTAAGATTCAGTAAAAGAAACATATGTATAGGAAGCATCGCCCCTGGTCCTCAGTCCTATCCCTTTCGTCTTCGAGTGCTGTGCAGCGCGGCGTGTTTTATCGTAGGCCTAATTTCAAGTGAAGTTCACTTGCGTAATATTGTGTATATTTGTTTCTAACACTGGGACAACCGTTTGAAGTTAATATAATCTGAACATCAAGCTCCCGCCTTACCATCCCGATCTCCATTCCATCGAATTAGATTGGAGTTCCATTAAGAATCATCATACGAAAGAAAGCATCGGTACTCGTCTATGAGTTAAAGAAAATGTATGCCGAATATTATTTTCTGAATATTGCCCAAATCAATAGAAGAAGTGTTGTGATTACGTTAAGAAAATCGAAGAAGAATATATGAAAACAAACATGACGAAAGCAAAAGTGGACAAAATTATCGTTTCTTTGCGGGGCAGTTCCTCTGAGGACGACAATGACGTCACATAGCGAAGGTTGCAGTGACACTGATGACTTATAGCTCCTCCTTGCTGGGGGAGGGCGACGAATCGCGTGTGCGCAGTAGGTTCAGCTAATCTAGCACAGTAGCAGCGGTGGGAGAAGTCCGCGAAACTAAGCCCCTCATAGAAGGGAGATTTCAAACTTGTCCTCCTATAGCGCCTAAACCATACGTACGATTTCTTCCGAAATGGATATTCCCCGGTCGATCTTGTTCTAGTCGAAGCTTTGAGAAAGGTTCTTTAAAATTTGGGGGTACTTTACATTAAGCCCCCCGGCCATTTTCAAAATTTTCTCAAAAACGGCTCCAATTTTTTCTTTAAATTTCTTGTACGAATAGAGTAAAATAAACTTATAAAGGTGGCATAAATCCGATTTTCGCAGATAACTCTGAATTTTCGAAAATTGCAAAAGTATAATTTTTTTCGGCGTCATTCTGGAACTACAAAATTGAAGATAGAGATTTTTCTTTCAATTAATATTTGTTGTCCAAAGTGAGTTCTTTCATTAAGGTCATGTGCATTTTTTAAAAAAATTTTAGTATTTTTCACGCAATATCGCGTGCAATATCTGCAATTTTAAAAAATTACAAAAAGAAGAATTTCTCAAAAACGGCTGCAAATTTATTCTTTAAACTTCTGGTAGAGGTAGTGCATAATGTATTTTATGAGATGACGAAACGCCATGTTGTTCTATTCTTTTCTGTTTTCAAAACTCGGAAAAATGTATTTTTTTTTACTTGTCTCTCACGTCGTTAATATTTACACTGTCGGCGATTTTTTCACATTATTATATTTACGAGTACATGTGCTTTAAATAATGTCAAGTAAATTTTCTCGAAAACACAACCATTTTCTGTGAAAACTAGCTCAATTTTCGTCATTTTCAGGAACGCTCAAACGCCATTTTCTCATAAATGGCTGCAATTTTTTTGAAACTTTTGTAAAGGATAGTGCTAATTACACTCTTTAATATGACGTAAAGTTTATTTTGAGTTATTTTTTTTTTGTTTTTTCAAAAATTACATAAATGTATTTTTTTTAAAGATTTCTCACATCTTTAATATGCACATTACCAGCAATTTGTAAAGATTATTATATTTGTGAGTGTACCTGCTTCAAATAACTTCAAATAATGTATTTTGAAAACTCAAAAATTGTCTGTGAAAATGAGCTTCAAATTTCGCATTATTAGTAGCACTAAAACGTAATTTTCTTTAAAACGGCACATAATTTTTAAAGAAAATTGCTATTTAGGACTAGAATATTGTGATTTTTAATATTCCAAAATTAATATTTTCGTTCTACCAATAGGAAACAAAAAAATTAAGAAAATTTCAAAATTTCGACTACAACTACGAATTACAATTTAACATCCAAATTAATTTCGCTTCCTTAAATCCTAGTAATACTGTTACACAAAAAAATAGTGTATGCAACTCATTTATGTTACTTTTTTGCACTCATAAGAAGATATTACCGAACGAACGACGTTAGGAGTGAGTTCGGTAATATCTTCATATTCGTGCAAAAAAGGACAACATTATAAACTAATTGCATAATATACTATTGCCATTTTTTTAATTGTTTGTTTTCCTATTGGTAGAACGGAAATATTAATTTTAGAATATTAAAGAACACAAAAACCTAGTCCTAAATGGCAATTTTCTTTTAGAAATTATGTGCCGTTTTAAAGAAAATTGCGTTTTAGCGCTACTAAAAATGCGAAATTTGAAGATGATTTTTACAGAAAATTTTTGAGTTTTCAAAATACTTTATTTGAAGTTATTTAAAGCACTTACACAAACAAATATAATACAATTTACAAATTGCTGGTAATGTGCATAAAGATGTGAGAGATCTTTCAAAAAATTACATTTATATAATTTTTGAAAAAACAAAAAAAATTCAAAATAAATTTTACGTCAGATTAAAGAGTGTAATAAGCACTATCCGTTACAAAAGTTTCAAGAAAACATTTGCAGCCATATATGAGAAAAAGTGTTTGAGCGTTTCTGAAAATGCCCAAATTTGAGCTACTTTTGACAGAAAACGATTGTTTTCGAGAAACTTTTCTTGACATTATTTAAAGCACATGTACTCGTAAATATATTAATGTGAAAATATCGCCGATAATGTAAATATTAACAAAATTACATTTTTCCAATTTTTGAAAAAACAAAAGATACAGCAATATGGCGTTTTTGTCATCTCATAAAATACATTAGGCACTATACCCACCACAAGTTTAAAGAAAAAATTTGGAGCCATTTTTTAGAAAATCTTGTTTTTGTATTTTTTTAAGCTGCAATTATTGCATAATATTGCGCAAAAACTACTAAAATTTTCAAAAAAATGTACATAACCTTAAAGAAAGAACTCATTATGAAGAAAAACATTTATTTGAAGGAAAAATCTCAATCATCAATTTTGTAGTTCCAGAAAGACGCCGAAAAAATTTTTAAACTTTTGCAATTTTCGAAAATACAGAGTTATACGTGAAAATCGGACCTATGCCACCTTAATAAGTGTATTTTACTATATTCTTACAATAATTTTAAAGAAAAAATTTGGAGCAGTTTTTGAGAAATTTTGAAAATGTCCAGGCTTCATGTAAAGTATCCCCAAATTTTACATAATCTTTTTCAAAATCTCAAAGCTTTGACTAGAACCAGGTCGACAAGGGAATATACATTTTGGAAGAAATCGTACGTATGGTTTAGGTGCTAGCAGAGTTCACAAACGGACGGACGGACGTTTCTTTTCAATTGGTTTTTCGGTATCAAGGACCCACAAAACAGGGTTTTTGGCTACACCACGTATTAGGGGATTTTTTTTTAATTTAGCAACTGGTTTTATCCACTTTTTCGTTATCATGGCCCGGCAATGAATTTTTTCCGCCGAAAAGTGGCCATTGTTCGGCGCATCATTACATAACTTTCCCTTTACTACGTATATCACTCCGTGTATACGTACGTATATTGGAAAGTAAAAGTGGATAAAACATACGATAGTCTTATTCTAACATCCAACGAGATATTGTAGTGGTAATGTAATAATATTGTACAAAACAATATTTGATTGGCTGTTAATCTCTGCTGATGGGATAAGTGTACGAGTAAGAATTGTCGGTTGATAATTCTCCAGTCCGTTATTGTAATAGATATATTAACACATTTTATGTTTGAATATTTTGCGTCAAAAACATTTAGAAACTGTGTGTGACGTGGTTTACTTATGTCGAAAACTACGATATTAAGAGCTGTGGTGTTGTTGGGCGCAGCGAGCCGACGGCCGGCGGGTTCGGCTATGGGCTGGCGTGGCGTCGCTTCTCGGGCTCGGATGGCGAGTGGGCCGACCTGCAGGAGGCGCCGGGGCCGGCGCGCCCGGGCCCTGCGTCGGGGCCCGCGACGGCGGCGGCGGCGCGCGAGGCGGACGCCTTTTGGAACTCCCTGCTGCCGCGCATGCGCGAGCTGGGGGCGGCGGCAGGCGTGGGCGCGGGCGCGGGCACCGCTGGGCCCCAGCGCGGTGCCACCTCAGGTCAGACAAGCGTTCATTTCTTGATGTTTTCTTTTCAGGGCGCGACACTAGTGCCGTAAATGTAGTGCATGTTATAACGAAAGAGGTGTCCAAGTATCTCCACGAGCATGTCACCGCCCAAGGCGGGACAAGCTTTAAGCTCCTGGCTCGTTTCCCGACATGT
This sequence comes from Acheta domesticus, assembly GCA_031308135.1. NCBI lineage: Eukaryota > Metazoa > Arthropoda > Insecta > Orthoptera > Gryllidae > Acheta > Acheta domesticus. Next base: position 104,146,592 of record JAHLJT010009436.1, on the reverse strand, counting down.
CTAGTAGTGCACGTTAGTGTGTGTATCTGTGTGTGCGTGCGTGTAAGGGGGGAAAGGGGACAAGGCTGAAGAAAAAACAAAGTTTTCTTTACAATTCAATACAAAAACACGACGTTTAATTAAAATAATTATGTATATTAATTCTGTAAAGAAGCCTAATTTGATGTTCCTCCCAATCGGCTCCAGGTGAACGGTTTTAAACAAGTGAGGTACCAAAAAAATGAGATAAAAATTAGGAGTGGAGGAAAAAGTATATAGAATAGATCGCAGATTTTCTTTATTAATAAAAAGCTACGAAATTTGTGTAAATTGAAATCCGAGATGGCTAGAATGGAAACGGGAAGATGGCGTTATGCGTATCTTCGCAGAAAAAGCATTAGCAGTTTCCCATGCTTAGAGAACATGTTGTAAGCGAAGGAAAATTTTTGTATATTTATTACGCCAACATCACAAAACTAGTAAAATTCGAGCAAGCAACGGTAAATAAACAAGGATGTTTAAATTTGTGAGACACTAATGACCAGCAGGTGCGAGAACAAACTAATCAAAAAATTACTGTCTCCTGTATCATTTGAGTAATATGCCTTTCCTTTGCGACTCTCACACGTACCCATCTTTTTCTAAATGAGGTCTATAAAGAAAGAGAACATCGCGGAGACATGACGAATTGCATTTTGACAACAAAAATGTAAAGGATTTGTGAAAAAAAACGCATCTACATAGTCATTTTAAATGCAACTCACATTACTGACATGTCAAGATACATATAGTTACATAACTCCTAAACGAAGCGTATTAGGGCCTTAAAAACTAAAATTTTGTGGCCAGAGGCCTCAAAGAAACATTCCGTAATCTACAGGATGAAACACTTTTGGACATTATATTTCATTTTTGTTGTTCCGGCGCGTATTGATATAATCCAATACCAACTATATTACTCCGTGCTGGAGGGGTTCTTTGTATGTGACGTCATGTTTAGAAGGCTTAGATTTCTCCATATTGTATGTAGGTTTTCTGTGTATAGTAATTCAAGATTATGCAAATAAACTAAAATGCTCTCGCAGCAACAATTAGAAATATTAAATAGTTACCTCATATGTAATGTGTACACGTGCTATGCCAAATGGCGCCCCCAGCACTTGTACCGTATTAGGGGACCGAAGCCCCAGGGTGGGCTCCAAGGCGTTAGCCTCTATCCTCACCCTCATCCGGTGTGGTATTCTCACCCTCATTCAATGATTTATTGAGAAGTTATTATTTTATGATAAAATTGGGCAGGGAGAGATGGTGAAATCTTCCAAATGAGATAGAAAAGGAAAGTAATCTGTCTTAGCTGAATGGCTGAAATAGGCTTCTTGTGTATTTTACTAAGATAGAGATAGAAACAACCCCAGCCTAACCTCAGCGTGAGTACACATCGCCATTCACATGATACTATGTCTCTTCCTCTAATCTACTATCTATCATCTCAACGCTACGCAAGAACAAGACTCACCAAACTGTGAACTAAAAAAATTATAATTTTTATAAAATGTAAAAATGCGATTCTTTTTATTCATCTGCTTGGCTCGATGCGGATTGCGGATTGAACGTCGAAGATGTGGAGAAAACTTAACGTAATTTTAAAAATTTACGATCAATTGTTTAGTATAAATGAAAACTCACAAGTAGGAATTGATTACAAATTTTACTTTTGCTTAAAAATTCAATGTTGATGTTTTCAATTCCTCTCCAAAGTCTCAAAGCTAAATTGTCAATTTATTAGAGAACGGTACCATTTAATGAACATCATTTAAAAACTATTTCCAATTAGTTGTCATACCTCCATTTGAAAAAGTTAAAAATTAAATTTGATTTATGATAGTAAGTTCAAATCCGTTCAGAGTCGATGAATTTCTATGGTGAAAATCGTTTACGTGCATGTCGGTAATGTTTGAAGAATATATAAAAGATACCTGAAACGCCACTTAGATGATTCAAGCAAAATTAGATCATTGGTGAAGTCAAAAGGACCTCGCAGAGTTCAATGTGACTGCGAATACAGAATCAGGGCCTGCGCTATCTCGGTCATATCGAAGCCACTTTTCGCATGTGCAGTCCCCTGAGAAGGCAAACAACTACAAGAACAAACTTGCTCAGGAAGACCTCATTGAAAGAAATAAGTGCTAAAAATGAGGTGTAAAGCCTGCACAGGACTTTGCAAAAAATTAAATTTCAGAAATTAATTATTCATTTATAATTATACAGGTGACACACGGGAGTCGGACGGTTTTGAATTGCGTGGTACTGAGAATGCAGTGGTAGGAGGTGGGCGTTGTGGGGATAGTTCTGCTCTACACAAGACGCCATTTTATTTACTCAGTCGCTGTGGAGCAGTGGGACATGCAACGTCGATTGTTTGACTATGACAGTTTCGTGAGAAGTTGTGAGTCTATTGCAGCTACGCAGCGATAGTTTCGGTCACCGTTCAATGTTGGTCGACATGGCGCTGTTCCGAGCCATAACACAATCCTCTGATGGGTGAAAAACTTTAGATCGACTTGAAACATAATGGATAAGAAGCATCCTGGCCCGAAACGCAGTGTAACGACACCAGAAAATGTTCAAAGGGTAAGGGAAGCGTTAGTCAGAAGCCCCGAACGGTCAGCTAGACGTCATGCTAATGAGCTACGAATCAATCGTGAATCGGTTAGGAGAATTTTACGCAAAGAATTAAAATTTCATTCCTACAAAATGCTCATTGTGCAACAACTTAAGGCAACTGATTTTGCTGCACGCAAAGACTTTGCTTACAAAATGCAAGTGATATTGGGATCATATGAAAATGTAACTTTGTTGATGAGCGATGAAGCTCATTTTCACGTAAACGGGACCGTGACGGAACGTCACTTAAAAGGGCAAAACCTACGTTACTGGGCTCCAAAGCATCCACACATCCACACACCAGCGTCCTCTACACGCTAAAAAAGTAAGTCTGGTGTGTTCTTCGCTCTGGACCTTATTATTGGACCTTATTTTTTCGAAGAGAACGGGGCCACAGTTACTTTTAATTCGGTTCGATACATTCGTATGCTTGAAACGTGCTTGAAACATTCTTGAAACCAGAACTGAGAAGACGAATCCGCTTAAAACGTGTTTGGTTCCAGCAGAATGGGGCAACATCACAAACCGCGAACGATTCAATGACAGTTCTTGGACGCATGTCTCCTGGACTGATCATATCATGTTTTGGAAGTGTTCCTTTGCCTCCCAGGTCTCCCGACTTTTTTCTGTGAGGTCTCCCGTGCGACTTTTTTCTGTGAGGATATCTCAAAAGCTGTGTCTATAACCACAAACCACGAAATTTGGACGAGTTGAAGAATGTAATCATTCAAGAAGTTTCGGCCATCCCTGCAGAGATGCTAGTCCGTGTGATAGAGGATTTTGAGAACCGACTTTAGTCCTGCATTCGAAATTATGGACATCACCTTGACGACATTATTTTTCACAAATAACTGAAATGTTAGGTAATGAGCTTAGCTAACTAAAATGACAAATAATGAGCTTTGATTTTGTGTGAATAAACATGCATTAATTTTAAAATTGGCTGAGGATTATTTCATTAAAAACCGTCTGTCTCCCGTGAGTCACCTGTATATTTGAACACATAGATTTAAAACAATTTCAGACATTTTTGGATTTGCACCCGAATTTATAAATTTCCATTTCAGAAGCGAACGGGAAAAGTATACAAATCTGCGATTCTTACTGCAGATGACAGAAACAGTTAAATTTTTAATTTTAAATTCCCAATTAACAAACAAAGAGGAGCTAAAAATGCATATGCAATAAAAATGGGGAGGAAGAATAAGTACCAAAAGTTATTTTGCAGTTGCATCAATTTTTAGGATAGACTACATTCTCGAAGACAGTGAACGCAAATTTCTGATAGTAACACTCCAAATTGGCTTTGTCCGCTATTGGAAATGCCTTTCACTCAGGAAATGGGCTAACTTTAGACATTGTTATTATGACAAGGAACTCGATTATTAAAAGTAAAGAGATAGTTTTTGGATGGATCCCGGCTCATGTGGGTGTCATTGAAAATGAGCTGGCAGACAGATCTGCAAAAGAGGCGTCACAATTGAGGAAAGAAGTAACCGTCCCATAATACCACAGGACTATTACGTCAACATCAATAGAAAACTACAAGAATTGGACAGACAGGAATGAAAAAAACAACTCCCGCTGCATATTAAGAAGTAGTAAATGTGAATACGATGATTATAATCCAGCCATATCCTTCTGCAGAGTTGACCAGGTTGTGTTAACTAGATCTGATCACCGGGAATACCGCCGTTATGTGTAATGTGAGTAATGTTTCTATGTACGAGTATATTAACCGTTTATTTCTGTGCCCCAGGTTTGAGGCTGACCTAACGAGACATGGTGTCAATAAAGACATGTCAAGAGTGCTAAAGGACAGAGAACAATGCAATCGGTTTCTCAATTTTTTGAAGGACCACCAGTACAAAATGTACCACCTTTACAAAATAAAAATGTATAAACTCGTTAATAATGTGATATGAAAGTTTTCATTCTAAGTGCCGTAACATTACACGTGTATTAATGTATATATTAATGAAATATTAATGTTATTGTGTAGATGTCGCAAATAACCTTTTGTAGTTGATGCGACATAAAATAAATAAATAAATTAATTTTAAAAACTTTAAGCTGTACAGGATGGCTTTTTAAAACATCGGTGTGACAAGAGTTTGCCTTATAATAGATGACGTACACTACGACTATTATTTGTGAGAGAAGGAGCGGAGGTAAGCCGTTTCGGATGGATGTTGCAGACCCCGCGCAGCCCTTCCGGAGCGCCACCTACACGCTGGTGGGCTTCGTCGTGGCGCTGCTGGCGCTCCTGGTGGCGTGCGCCGTGCTGCTGAAGCGGCGCGCGCAGGAACGGGAGAGAGACCTCTTCTGACGGGGCGAGGGCGGGGCAGCGACCAACGGAGCCAAGGCAGCGCGCCCGGCCGCCAAGGTGGAGCGCGGGAGCATCAGCGTGGTCGCGCTCTCCACGGCAGCCGCCGCCGAAGACCCGGAGCCGCTGCCGCCGCACGCCTGGCGTTACAACGTCACGGCCAGTCGCTTCTGACGGCGGCCGCGCGTCGCCTTGCCCCGCCCGCCCCGCCCCGCCCCGCCCCCGCCCCGCCCCGCCCCGCCCCGCCTCGTCCCTCAGCTCTCAGAGTGTGTTCGTGCGTGTTTGGAGAATATGAGATGGGAACCTCGTAATACGAGTCTCTACAGTGCTTTCTCTTGTGAACGAAGTGATCACAGCATTGGTTGAGCCACCATGATGCTTCGACCGATTTTGACGTTTTGTTAAAGCCGATCTAGAGCTGCTGTCTTCGCTCCGACGACTGCTGTCTGGGTGTAAACCGAGAAGCGATTTGCGATGTATGGTTCAATAGTGACTCTGATAAGGTGTATAAGAAAATGAGTCAGTAGCACCAGTGTTCTTTATAGCGCAGAAGATAACTTATAAAAAAGGCCATAGGGAATTTTTGTACATAAACTTTATCTCAAATCTACATCTACACTAATATACAAAGACACAAGCTCTTAATGTACTGAACCGATATCGACGAAACTTTCGTGCTAGCTTCCTGTGAAGGTCAGGAGTACCTGAGGCTATGATTTACAACCATAAACCTTAATATATTTTCAAAATAATTACTTTTATGGACTCTCGCCTAGCATTACATTAAAGATGCAAGTATGCATCCATGTGCAACAGTTTAGCTACGCACCACCAGAGGATGACGATTGAGATCTATGGTTGAGTTCATCAACGCACAGAATTGGATAGTTATACGAAAGGATTGTTTGATTTTCACTGTCAATTGTCTAATCAGAAATTATTGAGTTTTTTTCCGCTCCATTTATAAAAAACTTGGATATTGGTGCTAATTGACTCTAGGTGTGAATATATTAAGTGTACCAGGGATATGAAATTATTAGAAGAAATAATTTTCGGATGGATGGATAATATTGTCGTAAAAAGGTATGAATGAACACATATTTAGCTGAAGTCAATTAAGCGTGATTATTATGTATTTGCGAGTTGCACAAACGACAGTGCTAGAGAAATCATATTAGGAATAATTTACGTGTTATGCTGAAACTGTGACGGATGGATGAAGTTTTGTAGAGAAGTGTTTTATTTTAATGGAGAGTGAGAACATACCTTTGGGTGGTGAAGGTATGCTCTCACTCTCCATTTTATTTAAATTGATGAAAGCTCGGCAAGAAGTATAATTGAAGTAAAACAGTAATTGTAAATGGATATTTGGAGGAATTGAATGAATGTCAACGCTGGTTTTCAAGTTTGTTGAAAATAGAAAAAAAGAGGTTATTTTAGATAGAAAATCTTTTGTTAAGCCCGGATCCACTGTGATCTCGGATTTTTGGAGATATTATGATTGGTTAATGGCTCCTTTCCGTCATCCACTATTTATCAAGGACCCTAAAACGCGCACTAGAATTAAATTAAAATTATTTTAATTACATTTAAACAATTGCCGCAGAGTGGCGTTTAAAATTAATTGTTTAGAAGTTTTTTCAGATGAAAGCTGAGACAAAATTGTTGATGCTAAATCATACACAGGATTTATTATTGGAATAGATGGTGGGTTTATCAATTGGAAATATAAAGTTCAAGCAACAATCGCTTTATCTACAGTAGAAAGTGAATTGGAAGCACTGTGTCAAAGGGTAAAAGACTTGGACTTAAGAAATTTTAAAAGAATTAGAAATAAAAGTGAAAGAGAATTTACACAGACAGTAACAATGTTACTTCAATGATTAAAAATAGGAATGTGAAAGCTGAAACTAAATATTTAAATAGAAAATGTTTTATATTAAAGAAAACATTCAAGAATACAACATTGATTTGAAACGTATTTCATCAGAAGCTATGAAGGCTGATTTTTGAACAAAGACAATGGAAAGTAATAAATTACTGAAATGTTTGGAAAATAGTTTAGGTCAAGTTTAAATATCGTTTAAAATTGAGGGGGAAATATGTTGTACTATTCTTTGATGTACATTATTTATATAAATTTTAAATCTCATTTGTTATAAAAAAGAGAAAATGAGACTCTTAGCCACTGAAATGTTTTCATGTATGTTGAAAGCAAAATATGTTAAATGTGTTAATTCAGAAATGTGAATCCAACATAGAGAATTATTGTATTTTATAAGAAATAAAATATAATATGTGTTAAACAAAATACCGATGTTATTTAAAAGTTAACGTCTATAGAAAAAGGTGAGTAAAATTTATTTTGTTAATGTATTACAAACCAAATGGTGGAGAGGGGATATTCAAAATACTCCAAATTTACGATAAATTTATTGACGGTTCCCTGTGTATATCAATATTTTAAAAGTGACTATATCACTCATGTCTGCCGTGTCGCGAGTAACCAATGCTAATCGTCTCCTGTATTATTTCAGTAGTACACATTTTCTTTACGGCTCTCACAGGCAACCAATCTTTATAAATTAGGTCTCTAAAGAAAGAGAATTTCACGGAGACGTAACGAATTGCATTTTGAATATAAAAATGTGAAGGATTTGTTTAAAAAACCGCATCTAAATATTCATTTTAAATGTAATCCGCATCACACGACAGCATGTCAAGATACATATAGTTAAATAACTCTTAACTCCTTGAGGCCAAAGGCCTCAAAGAAACATTCCTCAAACCGCAAACTACAGGATGAGATACTTTTGGACATTATATTACATTTTTGCTAGTCCGGATCTTATCGATATTATCCAATACCAACTATATTACACGACGCTGGTGATCTTTGTGACGTCATGTTTAGAAGGCTTAGATTTCTTCATATTGTGTGTATGCTTTTGTGTACATTATTTGAAGATTAGGCAAATACATGTAAATGCTCTCGCAGCAACAATTAGAAGTATTAAATAGTTACTTCATATCGTTGAAGATCGCTTTTTATGTGTATAGTGCAACCGTTCATCTACCGAATGTAAGTACTGACAGTCTTGTTTCTCTGAAAAGTTTGTGGTATAACGTACTGTACTCATGCACTTGGTATGGAAATCTAAAAACGTTCATATTATTCTTTTTCAAAATCTTTTTGTGCGTTTTTATCGTTCAACCCTCTAATTTCAAACTCCGCTAATTTAAGTCAATATACATTCATAGACAGGGTTATTCAAGAGGGATGTTTTTTTAAATTATGAACCAAAAATGAAATTTGATGAAAGCATAGGCCAATATTTCTTTCACAATATTGTTTATTTTTTCTGGTGAGATTGATTTTAAAAACATAACATAAATCATTCAAGAGAAAGAATTATTTTACCTTGTTTATTCGATTTCATTTCTTTGAAAGTGGGTGTAATTCACTTTAATAAAAGGTAAATTCGCTGCAAGTCCTTACACTGTGATGGAAAGTCACAAAAGGAGCTACGGTGTATAATAAGACGACCGAGACTCAAGGAAGGAACCACCTCCACGAAATTACCAGGATGCTCTGCGTGTGAATCCAGAAGATAAGGCAGAAGGCTCATTAAAATTTGAGAAGGGTGATAGTACACTTCTCAAATTATCATGAGCCTAAGAGCCTAGAAACCAAGTCAAACTATGATGGAAAGAGAGCCCTTACATCTTTTGATATTCTTCGTCAAAAAGAAAGAACCATGATTGCATTGCAAGTAATGCATGATTGTGTACAGGGCCGAGTGAAGACTGTCTTGTTAGGATTGGATTCTGTTTTACCTGTGCCAGTATTTTCTTTATCAGCAGTGATTCAGTGAAATTTTCAAGTCAGGGTGTTCAGTCATAATATTGCAATGAAAAGGATGGAATATACTACTTTCCCTAGAGTGATTAGTAATTTCAACAAGTTGATTTATATCTTGGACAAGTTGAAGCATTTGCAAGAAAAGTAGGACTATTCTCGTGTTACATTTAGTACTCTAAATGGTCTTTTGAGCAGGTTAGTAAAGGATCTGGATCTATTTTTATTATTAAACAGATCGATATATTAATCATTGAAAATGGGTTGAAGTATAGTTGGTACAGTTTATGAGAGTCCAGATGCTGCTACTTCAACTCAGGTTTTATTGTTTATATTATTTAAAATACACTCCTAGATTATTTCAGTAGTATATATGAGTTTTGCGCAGACGCAGCCGATCTTCATAAATGAGATCTCTAAAACAAGAGAACTTCACGGAGAATTGGGGATTTGCACTTTAACTTTGAAAGTATGAAGGATTTGTTGAAAAAATTAATCTAAATATTCACGTCGAAAGCATCACGCATCACCGGTAGCATATCATCTCATCACTCTGGCAGCAATCTACACTCATCGTCATAAAAAAAGGTGCACCCAGAAGGACAAGGCGGATTGCGATCATTTATGGCAGGCAGAAAGAGGGTACCATGCATACGAAATGATTACATTTTCACATTTCTAGGACCTATATTTATTGCGCTACACGGTCACAGATGGTACATGTTAGTATGGGGTGGGGCAGCCATGTTGGCGCATACACACGTCCAGATGTCAAGGCATGGAGTTGTACAGGTCTCGAATAGAGTCCTGTGCTAGTCCATCCCATGCAGCTTGCGCCTGAGCGCACAGTTCTTGCAGATTGGTGGCTAGGGGTGAGGTCCTGATCGCACGCTCCATAGTACCCCAAACATTCTCGATCGGGGAGAGGTCTGGCGATGGGGCTGGCAATGGCAGAGTATCCACGGCTGCAAGTCATGCTCGGGAGATGGCTGCCGTATGCGGATGCGCGTTGTCCAGTTGAAATAGGGCGTAGGCGTGGACGTTCACGAACGGCACAGCCACCGATTGCAGGATCTCCTGAACGTACCGTGCGGCTGTCAAGGTGCCCCCGAGAAACACTAAAGGTGAACGGGCATCGTAGGCAATCGCGCCCTACACCATCACACCAGGCTGGCAGGATGTGTAATGGGATACCACAAACCGCTCGTCGTGGCGCTCCCCTCTGCGCCTCCAGACACGGACCCGGTGGTCGTCGCAATCAAGGCAGAATTGGGACTCGTCGCTGAAGATGACCAGCTGCCAGTTTGCATGGCCCCAGGTCCGTCGTTCCCGAAACCAGGCGAGTCTGTAGCGACATTGCTGAGGTCTGAGAGGTAGGCGTCATAACAATTGGCGTGCGGAGAGCCCTGCGTTGTGCAACCGCCTGCCAATGGTACTGGCACTTACTGCATGTTCACACCCGCACGGTACGTTCAGGAGATCCTGTAACCGGTGGCTCTGCCGCTCGTGAACGCCCACGTCCACACTCTATTTCAACAGGACAATGCGCGTCCTCATACCCCAGCCATCTCCCGAGCATGCCTTACAGCCGTGGATACTCTGCTATGGCCAGCCGCATCGCCAGACCTCTCCCCGAACGAGAATGTTTGGGGTGTTATGGAGCGTGCGATCAGGACCCCGCCCCTAGCCACCAATCTGCAAGAACAGCGCGCTCAGATGCAAGCTGCATAGGATGGACTAGCACAGGACTCCATTTCAGACCTGTACAACTTGAGCATAAAGTCCAAAATTTTTATTTGCGATTTCCGGCGTTATGTGACTCGGACAAAACTTTTTAAGGCTCGATGAACTTGGGCCAATCGTGAGCTAAACGATGTCATGTTGGAAATATTCCCATTTTTACTTTCCCGTATACGTACGTATACACGGAGTGATATACGCAGTGTAGGGAAAGTTATGTAATGCTGCGCGAAAAAATGGCCAATTTTCGGCGGAAAAAAATTAATTGCCGGGCCGTGAAAACGAATAAGTGGATAAAACCAGTTGCTAAATTAAGAAAAAAATCCTCTATCTCGTGTTGTGGTCAAAATCCATGATTTGTTGCTTCTTTATACTTAAAAATCGATTGACGGCATTCCGTCCGTCTATCCGTCTGTGGTCAACGCTAGCGCCTAAACCGTTCGATCGATTTTCTTCAAAATTGATATTCCCCAGTCGATCTGATTCTAGTCGAAGCTTTGTGATTTTGAAAAAGATTCTTCAAAATTTGGGGGTACTTTATATGAAGCCCCCCGGGGATTTTCGGATGGCATGTTCGAAAGTTGGAAATTGTGTTGTGGGAGAGCTCCAGGAGGTTTATGTCCGAAATTTTGATTTGCGATTTGCGGCTTTGTTTGACTTGGGCAAAACTTTTTACAAATTGATTTCAAAATGGGCAAAACTCTTCTACACGATGGTATGTTCAAAACCTTGAAATTCGCAAGTGGGGGTGCTAGTCACTTTAAAGTCCAAAATTTGATTTTCGATTTCCGGCATTGTGTGACTTGGGCAAAACTGCTTAAAGGTTGGGCAAACTTGGGCAAAACTTTGGCGTGTGTCATTTGAATTTTCGACAAAGTAGGGGTGTCAACTTCACACACCTCGTGTGATTTGGGCAAAACGTTTCTATGACTCGATGTACTTGATCTCATCGTGGGCAAGACGATGGCATGTTCGAAAGTTGGAAATAGCCTTGTGGGAGAGCTCCAGGAGGTTTAAGTCCGAAATTTTGATTTCCAAATGGCGGATTTGGCTTGGGCAAAACTTTTTACAAATTGATTTAAAAATGGGCAAAACTCTTGTATAAGATTGAAACTCGCAAGTGGGGGTGCTAGTCATTTCAAAGTCCAAAATTTGATTTTCGATTTCCGGCGTTGTGTGACTTGGGCAAAACTTTTTAAAGGTTGGGCAAACTTGGGCAAAACTTTGGCGTATGTCATTTGAATTTTCGACAAAGTGGGGGTGCCAACTTCACGCACCTGCGAGAGAAAGCCCATTCCAATATTGCTGAAGGTTGTAATAAAAATGCACAGAAAATAAAATAGTATACCTTTTATTTTATTGTGAAAGATTATTTTGGTATTTTCCTTCAATTTAATTTTATATTGATTTCGGCTTCTTTCCTGTCCACTCGTACTGTGGAAAGGGGGCACCCAAAAGAACTAAATATGCAAAATTGTAAAGAAAAATTATCATACAAGTCGTATATTGTAGAATACTGCTCCTAAGAACATAATCCGGGTCCAATCTGTCTTCATTCTTTTCCTCATGTCTTGCATCTATCATTCATCTGCACCCAAACTGTCCCTCATCATTTCCCCATTTGTCATCTACCCATCCCCCAAAACACGTCATCTTTAAGAATTTATTTGTCCTCAAAAAAAGCCGTGTCCTCAACGCGCAAACCTGGTTTAAAAGGCCTATGAAACATCGCTTTGAAGATATTCCCGTGTGTTGCAATAATCTTTGTTTTGTAGGTCATTATTTGCAAACTTCAAAAATCTGTACAATGTAAGATGAGGTGTAATTCTCTATCCACCAGCATCACACTTACAAGGTTTTGTGTCGATGGTTTTTTTTTAACTACCAAAACCGTCGTCTTTCCTTAGCTTTTGACATACTTATACAAAGAACTAGAAAGCATTAAACAATTATAATTTATAACTACATTCAAGGTCAGAATATTACTGAGTGCTACCACAATGTATACAAATCTATAATAATCTCCAAAATAAATACACAGAACTGTTTCAGTCATTTTCAAAGTATATTTGTAGTCAAGGAGATTTAATGTGAAGAACAGGTTTTTATTATTTTTAATTGCAGCCCAGCAGTTGGAAAAATCTGAAAAAAAAATCGCAATTTGCGTTTTAAGAAGAACTTTTGAGATTTTCTGGAGCATGTTCCAGGGTTTTAAGACACAATAAAAATTACTTTTTTCCCTTTAATTTTTTTTATATTTGAATTTGGTCTTAAAAATTTCAAAAAACATTTTTTCTGATTGTATAAATTATTTTCTTATTTATCATATTTTTCAGTCAGATAACAGTGTTAAATTTACGAAAAAATTAAAATTCAAAAACACGTTTTAGGCTGAAGAGGCGTGTGGATGGTGGGACGGGGACTAAGCAACTTTTCAAAACTATTATTTTTGGGTCAGAATTATAGTGTAAGTACTCTATGTCATTTGGTGTAGGGGAACTTTTTACCATTATTACCGGGGGTACCCTTTACATTTGTAAAGGTCGAAATCAATATTTGATGTAGGCTCCTCATCGTAATTGTTTATTTTAGCATAAAGCTTTTTCGGCCGCATTGCGGCCATCTTCAGTGCTCTTAGAGCCGTCTGTCTGGACTGAGACCCACAGCCGCCTCTAAGAGCACTGAAGATGGCCGCAATGCGGCCGAAAAAGCTTTATGCTAAAATAAACAATTACGATGAGGAGCCTACATCAAATATTGATTTCGATGATAGCATCGTAAATGCCACACCATTTCCTACTATTTGTAAAGGTTGTAAGTTGCACCAATGGATTGTGTGAATTCCGCAATTAAAACATATTCTCGACACACCAATAAATTTTCTAAATAATGTCTTTCGCATTAGGGATCACATAATTCTCTACTCAGAGGACGGCATTTTATCGACCGAAAATCTAATTACAATTGTCAGGACTATTGATGCAGTAGTCAAAAGACAGCGTTTGAAAACACCAGTCATTTCATCATTTCTATCTCTTGATTTGCAAAATGTATTCTCAAGTTAATGTTGAAATATTTAGTATCAATTCCCGAAGCCGCAGACTTAAGAAAAATGTAATGGTAACCCTGAAGGTTTGATCGCAAAGCCAACAGCGATAACACACATTTTTCCTTCTTCCAGGCTTTCAACGCCTACTTGCGTATTAAATGTCACCGAAAAGTGCGACCACACATAAATGAATAATGAATTTGAGGCCATTGAGTTGTTTAGACTTTCTTTGCAAAATTGTCTCTGCGTGAAATACACTAAGAGGTCCGTTCGCTGGAACTTCACTCCGCATGTAAACAAACTGAAAGTATCCCTCCGCCCTGTAGTTCGTGATTGGCTGCGCCATTCGCGCGACGAATACTCAAATACCGGCACGTGTCACCGCCAGAACTGTCATTACATATTATTTTCACTAGTACTTATTTATTACGCCCAAAATACGCAGATAATTTGCTTAAATATCACAACACTTACATTTACGATGTGCTCTCGCAAGGTAGCGGTGAAATCTTGTCCACAGCACTGTCTGAAAAAAAGGTCATCGCTGGAAGAACTGACCCCCGTATTAATAATTATTTCTTCTGTTAAAGTGTCATATGCAAAATCTGCCTGCCACATTCGTAAAAAGTCTCAGCCCTAGCTTGACAACAAACCACAGCTTGATTCTTTTCAATTTAATTTCAAATTTCAAAATATTTAAAATGTTATTCAAAAGTAATTTCCACATGTCACATGAATAAGAACAAAAAATCAATTCTAAAACTACAAATAATATTTTATGACAAAATTTGTTAAATTTGCACAAAAACATCATTAGAGAAGCTTGGGGGACAGTTCCAAGGATTCTTCAGCAACAAAACTTTATTAAATGCAGTTTTGTTTACTACAGAAAAAACATTACATTTTAACACTTGAATGATAACAATATTTCTGAGTCATCATAAAAGGGATAATTTCATTTGTAACATGTGGTAGAAGCAAAATATCAACTGTATGAAAAAGGTAGTATAACAATGGCCATTATTGATAACAATGTGCAGCAGTGACTTGCAACTTTCAAAACTTCTGAACCACAAGGTACAAACTTTACTACAAGGTTTCAAATTGTAAAATATTTTTCAAATTTTTTTCTGTAGACACATTCTGTACATACACTGCACTACCCTCCCAATGATTATATGGTTTTAAGTCAATTGGAATATATAAATAATGTTCAATTTTTAAAAAAGAAAAGTTGATATATGATTATGTGATTTCTTTCCATATATTGTAGTTTAGCTGATTGAATGGCCTTAAATTTAAGAATTTTTTTCAGTTCAACATTAAAAAATGCTTTGAATAAACAGAAACATTGTAGGCCTTAATATGTTTTTTATCATAATACCTCAAAAAAGAGTATGTTGCTAAATTTCTAATAAACATTTCAAAACTGTTTTTCAAGCCACACTGTTTTCAAAACAAACTAAATAACAACTTGTTACCACAATAACACTTGTCACTACAAAAACAATAAATTTCTAAAACGAACGAACAAACAAACAAACGTTCTTCACAATAATCCACTGAGTGTAAAGAAGATTTCTCTCAAACTTCTTTGGAATGATCTGCTGATCTTGTTTTCGTAGTTTCTGAGCAACCTGCAAAACGTCTATTTAACTAGAATCTTGCTAACTACCTCTAAGGATAATAAATAAATGTGCCACAGAGATGATATTGTTGGTTTTGTACGACTCTCAAAACTATGAGAAAGAAAAGTCAACTTATGTGTAATGTTTCTATCTGTCAAATGTGAGAGGCTGATTTATTAAGATCTTCTTTTGCTTTTTCTGCAAAACATGGTTTATTTCCAGTTGCGAAAGGCGTTGGCTTGCAGTAACTTCGCACATGTTATTTCCAGAAAACTTCAGATTGCTTTTCATAGGTTATGTTACGTAAGGCATGCACTCTTTAAGTTACAAAGTAACACTTACGTTACTCTGAAATTACAAAATCAAATAACTTCAACTGCAATGCATAAGACAATAAAATAAGATCGAAAAAGACTCAACGTACTAAAAGTAAAAGCGATGAATTATCTTACAATAGTGAAAACGTAATGAAACACTCGGCAGTTCGTCACAATTTTGTTCTACTAACACCAAAATAAACTGAACACTCTTTCCTTTAGCTACGGCATTTGAAAAAAACACTGAAACAAATTATTTTTCATGAAAAACGTAAGTCACAAGAATTATGCACAAAATAAGTAGCACGTGTAACAGTCATACGCTAAAAGGCAAATTGAGGCAGAGCGAAGTAAAGGTATTTAAATCTTATTACCAATTGTAGCGAAGAAATAAATAAAATCTTGATACTACAACAAATATCTGCATCTTTTTTCACGCTTTCTACGTATTTTCTATTAGTGGAGAGTGTCAAGAAATAAATCAATTTTGGAAGGGACCTAGCTCTTATTGCGTACGACACCTGGAAGGGTAGAGTGGTGTCCGTCAGCCAATCAGAACAAGCGATGACCACGAGCGTTTGTTTACATGCGGAGTGAAGTTACATCGAACGGACCTTAGTAATGGCATGCAATATGAGATATTTTCTCGCTGCTGTTAGCTTATGTATACTCTTTGCGACGTGCTATCGATAAGTTTTCGGCGCTCAAACAACAGTGTGCAAAGCAAATGTTCCGTAAACATTTTATCCTATCCACTTAATCTACCTTTGAGAAATTATCTATCCCCATTTTATTTGCAACTGTCAGAAATGCGGGATTTCTGTCCTCGCGGTTCGGGTAAAAATTATCCCACAAATGTTCCGATGCTGTACCAGTCAAACTTGTCATTTCGTTCTTCCGTTATTAAAGAGGACTTCTGTTCCCCAATCACTTTTATAAATAATAATATTAAGCTTACGTTGATCACCGTGCAAGAATACAGCAGTGTAAACACGTGTTGGGACCCAGGTGTCTCCGTGGCGGACACCGTGATGATGGGGGAGAGCCTGAGCATGCCAGTAAACCAATCATTCTTGTTCAGCTGGCATCGCCAGTGACTGGCGCGAAGGTCTTGCCAGTCACTGGCAACCTCAACTGGCACGTTGACTGGCAACGTGTAAATCAGCCTTTACATTGTGACTAAATAAACTTTAAATACTCTTATGTTGTTTATTATTTTACATAAAGGCCGATATACACGGTACAGTTTTCGTGTAGATTCTCATATAGTTTCTGTATAGAAACGTCGAGATCTCAAACTGAACGTATAAAAGCCAAAAAGTAGAGCATACACGGTCTATACCAAAGAGTATATAGTCTATACACTTTCTGTGTGAATCGCCACAAGCTGCCGCCAGGGGGGCTAGCGGGAAACAACTGATTTGCGCCGTCCGAGTACTTTCAGTGATGGTATTTCGGTGCGTGCGTTCTGGCTGTGATCTTGATTTAGTATTAATTAACCATGAGGGGCATAGAAAATAAAAATTGGAAGCCAGGGATAAGAAAAGAAGTAGTTTATCACAATATATCACGTCATACAATCGCACCTTGACACACCTAACCACAAAATCGACAGACACAACGGTCGATTACCGTTAGTGAACGATTCTGCCGCTAGGGGTGCTGGAGTCAAAATGCTTTCTTCGTGAAAAAATTACGAACATATTAATAATTTTTCATGCAGAAAGCGTTAAGTCTGGACTACATGAAGAATCGGTACCGTGTATACCGGCATTTACAAGATATTTCAAGAAAAATTTGGAGCCTTTTTTGAGAAAATGTAAATATGTAATAGTACTTTACTTCATGTAAAGTACCCCCAAATTTTGAAAAAAGTTTTTCAAATTCGCGGCCTCGAGTGGAAGCAGACTGACGAGAATCTGCACGAATAATGTACCGTGTATATCGGCCTTAAGGCTAAATGTACCGAAAAAAACTTGTAGGAAAATTCAATAGATCGCAGCACCATCAGCAGGAATTTACTTTACCGATGTCTGAACAAATGGTCCGATTTTCGATCTGTAAACGGCATTTGACTCATGTTTATAATAGAATTTACGCTACGAAGCCCTTTTTCCAAAAAAACTAGCAGAAACTCGATTTTTAAAATTTTTCTCGTACTTCCGGGAACAATTTCAAAAATGTGGGCTTATAGCGCGATGGCGACACGCTTCCAGAATCCAACGCCGTGTCAAACATGCAAATCGGATAAATAGGAGCGACGGTAAGTCAAATTTCGAAAAACACCTCACCCCACTCCCCATTCCCCTTCCACGCCGCCGGGACATCCCGGCATTCATTGTTGGCCGGCGGCGCGGTCAAGCCGGCACAGGCGAGCCGGGCGGCGGCGGCCGCCGCGGCGCGGCGACGGGCAAGAAGGCTGAACTTTCGGGGGCAGCAAGCCAGGCACCCCGTCACTTCGTTGATGCTTCCGTCACTTCGCATCTCAAGATATTTTTTCCCCACATATGAAACTAGTGATGCTGTAATAGGGGTAAACGGTCTCGTATCATCTTTAATAGTAGTATAAAACTATTACCTTATTCACATATTCCATCTTCCTTCGAATACCATCATAAGAATGTCTGAGGTATCACTGAAAACATCGATCCCGCTTTGGTGCTGATTTCAAAAAGTAAAAATCGAACTAATTGCGTAAATATCACCCATATTCCATCTCCTCGTATTTTAGATATATTTTACTTCTAAGATCTTCCATTACCATTTCACTACCGGAAAAAACAAGCGGAGATAACGCAAGAGCTCTTTTATCCTACGACTCGATTCATCATTTCAAAACGGCGTTTGTCACCTTGATAGAATTCACCTGGTTAATCCCCTCTTCCAAGTAAAACAGCCGAATCGAATTTTTAAAACGTTTTCGTACTTTAGGACAAATTGCACATACTTTCTCATAGTAATCTAATATCTTTGGTCTGGGCCAGTTTTACCATCTTTCCCCATCTTCTGACATCTTGCGGACATCTATCGCCGCCCAAAAAACATTTTTTGAACTTTTCTCATTTTTCAGCTTCTTAATGGTAGATACGAAATATTACTTTTAGGATATTAAAGAAGAGTAAAACTTCGTCCTACATAGGAATTTTCATTGATAAATTTGGAGCCGCCCTTAAGAAAATGGCGTTTAAGCGTTACTGTAAATGCGAAAATGGAAGCTTCGGAATTTTCACAAGAATCTTTCGAGTTTTCGAACTTCATTTGGAGACATTTAAAGCACTTCTACTCACAAATGTAATAATGTATAAAATTTTTTTGGAAATGACAATATTAATGGCGTGAGAGACACTTAAAAAATACATTTATTTATTTTTTGAAAAATCAAAAAAATACAGCCAAATTAATTTCATTTCATTTTCACAGAAAACGTTTGAGTTGTCGAGGAACTTTTAAGAAATAATGTAAAGCACATGTACTCGTAAATGTAATAGTAGGGCGTTTTTGCACCCTCGAACGTTACGTACTATCGATCTTCTGCTCATTCGCAATGCAAGTTGCGCATGCGCAAAAGATCGTTCGAGGTGGCAAAAACTCCCTCCCTGAAAGGCTAGTCAAAGAATTACATTTTTGTAAATTTTGAAAAAACAAAGGAATAGAGCAATATGGCGTTTATGTCATCTCGGAGTACATTAGGCACTATCCTTTCCAAAAGTTTAAGGAAAAAAATTGAAGTCGATTTTGAGAAAATCTTGTTCTTGTAATTTTTAAAAATTGCACAAATTGCACTCAATATAGCGCGAAAACTACTAAAAATGCATGACCTTATTGAAAGAACTAAGTATGGAGAACAAATATAATTTTAAGGAAAAATCTCTATCTTCAATTTTGTAGTTGTAGGAAGACGCCGAAAAAATTCGAACTTTTGCAATTTTCCAAAAATCAGAGTCAGCAATGGAAATAAGACCTATGCCACCTTTAGTGTATTTTACTTTATTCTTACAATTAATTTAAGGAAAGCATTTGGAGTAATTTTTGATTGATTGTTAGTGATTTCGGGCGCGTCAACTACAAAGGAAAACAATCCTTCAACTGGCGTGGATGAACATAAACTAGTGTTATAACGAATAAATGCTTTTTTATTGCTGAATAATTGTCCAGCACTTTTAATGTTTTAGATTAGAAAAGAAGCTACAGGAATTCAGCCATGTCAATGCTACAATACCAACATCATTGGGCATTTTTGTTGATTCATTATCTTGAACTCACTGAAAGCTAGCATTTTTCATTATTTCCTAAATTACAAATATTGCAAAGTAAATTTAACATTTTTTACAAATTATTATAAATTACTATTTTTGTTCAATTATTAATCTTGTCGAATCCTATTTGCTTTATAATGGTCCTAAATACAAAGAGTAATGTTCTTTATGTTTAAGCAAAGACAGCCTGTTATTTTACATTTTATAAAATTTTATGTATTTCAAATAACGAATTTTCATTATTTATTCTCTATATTTCAGGATCCTAAAACAGGTTACCAAAACGATTTTTTAGCAACCTTTTAAAATTCTCTTCGGGTAAAATTCTCTTAGGGGAGGGGGGCGACTGATTTTGAAGCTTAATTTCTCCACTAATGTGCACATTTCGGAAAAATTCAACATGATCTTATTTGAAGATTTGTTTTTGATGAGCATATCTCATTAAGAAAAAAAATTGTAACTTCATTGTTGTAGTTGAGGCCGAAAATTTTTTAATTTTCTAAAAATGTTTGCAAAATCAGGCATTTCAAAAAACATGAAACCTGCACCTTTCTCTTAAGCTTCCTTTATGCTATCTAAGGTGCAGTTTTTAAGAAAAAATTGTTTAAAAAATAAACATTGACACAATTTCGCAAAAAACATGAGTTTTAAAAGAATTGAACATGATCTTATTTGAAGATCTGTTTTTTTATGAACACATTTATTTATTTATTATACGGCAGCAGCAAAGCTGATATACACACATCTACAATTACACAGCACTTCACATCATATATCATAATACATAGTTTATCAGTTTATAAGGTCACTTAGTGGGGATCAGGACACTTCAATTTCTTGGTTGGCTTGATCCAGTTTCCTCTTGAATGCCATTATATTTCTCGCGGACACACGGCTTTGTGGTAAGGCGTTCCAGGCATTTACAATTCTATTGGCAATAAATTGTGCATGAAGGTTGGTCTGCACTCTCTCTTTCTGCAATCTGCTTTGATGTCCTCGAAGTCTATCATCTGGCTGTCTAATGAAAATTTCAGTATTGTATGTCATACTCTCCGTTAAGAATCTTGTAGGTCTCAATGAGGTCGTTTCTTTCTCTTCTGCGCGCCAGTTTCGCGAGTCCAAATTTTTGACGTCTATCATTGTAGTCCATGTTCTGCAGACCCTGTGGCAGTTAACTTATCTTTCACTGCAATTTCTCCAAATGCTGAACGTCCTTTTTGTAATATGGTGCCCATACAACATTGACATATTCCAAAATTGGCCTCAGGTCACATAGGACTGTCTAACTAGTGGTACAGTTAAGTCAAGCAAAGCCTTCCGAATCAGGTAAGCGGTGGCATTAGCCGTTCTGGCAACGGCAGCAACTTGTTTCTCCCACTTGAGATCCTGTGATATGATCACCCCTAGGTCCACCTGTGATTTGGTTTGCTCAACCATCTTCTGCTGGATATAGTATGGATTTTTAGGGTTTCTCCTTCCAAGATGGAGGACTCTACATTCTGAACTATTTAGGGGAAGCAATCATTTGTGACCATGCCTCTACGTGCACCAAATCCTCTTGTAAATCATCGTAAGAAGTAAGCGGATTTCCAAAGATCTTCGTATCATCTGCAAAGCAGTTCCAGTTTGATCTTATATGTGAGCCAAGATCTCTGATGTATAAGATGAATAGTATAGGACCTAACACTGATTCCTGTGGGACTCCACTGGTAACTAGTTTTGGGGCAGGCAGCACATCTCCAATTGTAACACGGAAGGATCTCCCTATCAAGTATTCTCTCAACCACACTAGTAGCTTACCTCTAATACCCAATGTCGACAACTTCCACAGCAGGCATTCATGTGGAACCTTATCAAAAGCTTTGGCATAGTGAAGGTAAATTACATCTATAGGGTTGCCTGCATCCAAGGACTTCATCCAGTGGTCAAGTGAGCTAAGCAAGTTAGTCGTAGTGGATCTACAATTCATAAATCCATGTTGTTGGCTGGGTATTCCTTTCTTACTGCGTAGTCTCGGATCCTCTTAACAATGACTCGCTCCAACCAACAAGAGACCTGCGTCACTCTCTTAAACTTTCTTCCGACTATCCATCAAAAAAACCAAGGGGGATAACAAATCACACCGGCACGGAAGTTGGAGCCTGGTGATTTAACCAAGTATATGGTTGCGCTTGGAATTTCAACTCGTCCAGGATGTAGACGTCCGAAAACACCAGGCAAGAACGGTGAAAAAAGGAAACCAAAGCAATGGTATTGAATGCAAATACGAAAACTTTTATTAATATTACATTACATGTTCTCAAATATATCTTACAATATTATGAAATATTATAAAACAAAACTTATATTTGCGAGCATAAAAGAAATTGTGGTGGCTCACTGGGCCTGAGGGTTTAATAAATTTACATTTTACCCATGGAATGTCATGTGACTTTTACATTTCACAAAAAAAAGCATTGACTAATGGACTCAAAATTTCACCAAGCAGATCATGATACCTGGAACCATTCTACATTTTTTCTCAATATCAGAACTATACATGCATTCTAATAAAACTGGAAGTTCATCACTGATATCACTTGAGCACAAAGCTGCCAAGTTGATGCATTGTTTAACTTAACTGTGGCCAGAAAACTTCTTTGGCAGACTAAAGTAAATAATTGCAATCAATGGAGCACATAACAAAAAGGATTGTTTCAGATTTGGACAGATACTCAAATTATCACAATGTATTTTCTAGCACCTGACAAACATTTACAAAGATTCTCATAAAAAAAAATTTTAAAAAAGAGTAAAAAATTATGGTCACTTGCAGCTTTCCCTTCCAGAGGAAAGTATTTTACCACAAGCAGAAAACATACAAATAGGTTAGAAAGACTTAAATCAAGATTTCTGATTCTATAAAATGAACATTACAATAAGGTTCTGCAATATGCTGTTAGTATCTTTAACAAAAAATGTTTTTAGTATTGTTTTGAAAGAGGAAGATGGAGAAAAACTTGCTAAGCAGCAAATCATATCAACATTGTAGTATCGGGTATTAACACACTTGCATGTCATTAATTTCAGAATTGAAACTAATATTTTAAAGAAAGGTATAAGAAAAAATCTTTAAAAATTAAAATAAAAACATTTTAGCTACCTTGTACAATAATCTGCACAGCGAAAGATACATTTTCATGAGTTAGTTTTTGGACTTTAAAGCTGAATACTTCATAAGAACATTTCTACATTTTTATTGAAAATTTCATCTGAGAATTTGTCTTCATTCTTCAACATTAACTACATAAGTCAGTATAACAATGAGGCAAGATATTCAGGTACACAAAAATAGAATGGCACAAAAATACTATTTCTGGTCAAATTACATTTGCTAAATACCTACTGAATAAAATACTGAAAATTTGTCAGACTTCAATATCACATGTGCTCCTCCAATAATGCACAACAGTGCAAATACAACACACTGCACTCATTGTCATTTTTCACACAAGGCAAAATTGCTCAATTCATCAAAATTGTTTAGCTTTGAACAAAAAACATCAATTTTACTGTTAATGAACTTTTGTATCTATTCTGGTTTTAATCTCTTTATCATGAGGACAACCTATACACTTTTAACTTAAACACTTAGTTCCTGATTTCACACTCCAAAACAAGTAGAAATACAAAGAAGTCAAAGTACAGCCTACAAGAAATATAGACCTTGGTTTTTATTAATGACATCAGCAATGTAGATCCACATCATGGCCACATGGTATGCAAGAGTTTGTGTGTTTGCATGTTAGTGTTACAGAGAAGATTCTGCAGTAAAGAGGAGAATTATTGTCACCAACTTGAAATGTTTACCAATGTACTGGCATTTTACATTAACTGTGTACATGCTCTGTTTTCATCTGTCAATAAATACAGCTGAGCACAGAATTTTTGTCACCTGTCAATTGTTTTATTAAGCAACTAACTAAGACATTTATATGTCATAGACTTCATAATACAGGGACCACTGCAACTGTAACATGATATTAACATTGGCTGGGACACAAAAGAAGAAAACAGAAGAGAAATACAACATGAAGGGAAAGAGGAGAAGAGATAGAAATCAATGAAAGAGGATAAGAAAGAGGAAGTGGAGAAGGAGAAGAGAAAGAAGGCAAGGAAGAAAGGAAGAAGGAAAAAAAATAGAACAAAAGAAAGGTTTCAACTCAATAAAATAATATGCAGTTCTTTATTTATATAAAGATATTTTGCACATTCTTATTTCTCACTCATGACCAAAGACAGACCTGTACCAAAAGCCCTGACAATCCTTTAAGTTTTCTTGGGTGCTGGAATGTGAGTATAAGTGAACTAGTAAATTTTAACTAGCAACTAGTAAATCTTGGAGAGGAAGTAAATTTTATTTAACTCATTTCTGCATTGCATTTAATTTAATTTATATATTTATTTATTCTGTTTCATTGACCAGAACATGCACCTTAATCTCGATACTCTTTTTAGAAAAGTCCTATTGACCCTGACATATTTTAATAAGATTGTTTACTTTCAATTCACACAATACTTGTTTCAGGTTTTCAAAACACTAATATGTTGCAGTGCTAAAAGGTAGTTTCTGGCAGTTAAAGCAAATCACAGCATGAAGTTCGTTATCTTAACTAAAAGGTAAGGAAAGGGTGAGAAAGGATGTAAAGGAAGGAACAGTAGATGGGATCTGAATTCAAGACAGGGAAGTTAACAGATATTGGTGAGAATATTCCCAAAATTCTTGGGGATAAGAGATCCAAGAGTTAGATTATCAATCCACAAGTACAATGTGCCAAAAAGAAGAAGAGAAATAAAACTAAACATTCTTTTGATGTTATTGAAAACACTGAAACCTATATTAATAGTGAAGAATTCAATAAAGCATTAATTATCCGCAATTCATTAAAAATATTTCTTTCCTATATATTTATTACAAACTGTTAACAGCTAAAATTTTTAACCAAACAAATCAAATTTTTAATTGTAGAAAACAAGGGTTGTACATACAGTGGCAGTATATTGTTGTTAGCTTCCAGTGATTATGTATATTCACATGTTATTCTTTGTTATTCACATGTTAGTTACTTACATCTGCCAATCCTTTTAACCTTCAAAAATTTAATTGGAAAATTTGATTTCAATTCTTTTACAATCAAAACAGTGAGGATTATTTGAAACTTAAGAATGAATCTTTGAAGTTACTTTAACTGGTTGTCTATCTTCTTTTGGGTAATATTTAAACCGAAACTAATTAAATTTCAGAGGTTTCAATATATGATGCAAGTACAAACAGTAAATCCCCAGGTCACAAGCTATGCTGATGGAGGGGATGAGGGATAGATATTTTCAAGTACTTCCAATAGTTTAATTCTAATTTCATTTTTTACTGAAGACTGTGTTAGTATGGCAAATTACAATAATAATTGATAATACATTTATTTAATAATATTAAGAAAGTGAAATAATAACATTGACATCTTTGCCACCCTTCATTAGTCCAAAATGCATGGGAAAGAAATAATATGAAAAAGCTTCTGAACTGGCAAGTAGAGATAGGAAGCACCCCACCTATTTTCTTATCTAACAAAGAAGATCAATAAGCACTACTACTCTAATCAATGCTGCAAATGTCTCCGTGCCTACCAGCTTTTCTAAGTTTCTTGTCATGGTAAATTACTGGATTAATGAAGAACTGCGACAAAACTTGACATTTTTTTATCTATCGCTTTCACTATGTTAACTTCCATAAAACAATAAAAATAGCTTTAATCAAAATTTCAGAGAGATTCACATGTTTTAAAAATTATTTTTCTCTTGAATTCTTTTCAAACCTTCCCCCCTCCCCAAATTTTATATGCTACAGATGCCCATGGTCTTGGTGATGCTAAAACTGCTCAGGTATTTCTGATAACTAGTAAATTCTCAAACTATAAAGATGTGGTGAGTATTATTCTTGAGCAGTGTGTAACATCTGATCAACTCAGTTATGTTGATACATGTTATAAAGAAAGTTGAAAAACTTGATTTATAGTCTTATTTTTAATAGAACACAAAAATACTGCAAATAGGAAAACTTGTGAATTGCCAACATGCATGAAAATTTTACAATCCAGTGTTGGTCATCAAGTAGGTCAAAAGGAAACTGTTCTTAATTTTTGATACAGTTCATACAGGAAGAATATTTCCAAAAGGTGTCAATGTTTTTATCAAACTTGAGCTTCCAGCATTTTCATACAGTGAATGGATTCTCACAAAACTCAAATGTCAAATGTTCCAAATTTATTATTTTCTAAAGAAACAGCTTCATCAATTTTGAGGCTATTTCCAAAACCCAACAAATATTAAATAGTAAACAGAGGCAAATCGTACAAGACACCCTAAAAAACTGGGAACCATCTCATTCACTCATATATGAATCAATTCCAGCATATATTTATGTTGTTGCTTATTTGCGTTTTCCTTGTTAGTGAAATAAAATCTTGTAATTTTTTGGTGAAATAATATAGTAAGGTATCTAGATAAATGCACTGGAGAAAAATGAAAACGTTGAAATCCAAATTCAATTTTATTAGCTTTTTTCAACAGAAAACATTTTAAATGCTTAAATCAAATGTATACACATTTGCATAAATAGCTTTCTGCCATAATGAAATTAATTAGAGCAGTTATCTCTTGCAGTATTGTATTTATTAATTGTTAACACAACAAGTATTGTTTCTGGCTAGTAGGCTCTACACGTTTTGAGCATAGAACTAAATTGCTGACATCACAAATAAAATGGTGTCTAGTACAGAGGCTTATATATCCTGAAGGCCCACAAAACCACTCCTCATATGATGTGAAGTTCTATTAGCATCCACAGAAAGAACTTTGTTAAATGTTTTTTGTTGTTGCTCTTTACTTTTAAAGAGCAAAGGCAGAGATTTCAAATAGAATATAGTTTTAAAAATTCAGCTACAATAATGCTAAAAAAAAGTCTACAAAAAATCACAATGGAAAAAAAGAAAAAAAAAAAGTAAAAAGAGAGATAGGCGTTACTGAAAATTGAATATTTGAAAGCTAACCATCATTAACATTACTCCAAAACTTTACAGTGGTGTTTACACACTAAGTAACCATTGTTGTAATTCAGATTACAATTTTTTTTCTTTAAATGAATGACCAATTTTCAACATAAACATAGTTTTTCAGTGAAAATTGTACCTCTCAAAATGCTACACAAGTTTATTCATTAACGGATTGTATTTTGTATTTTTAATTTCATAAGTCTTTGAAAAGAAAATTAACCAAAAACATGTTTGAGAGAAAATCACTATTAGATGGTGAGTCCAATTCAAAACATTTGCATGTACAATGAATGCTCATTTTATTTCTTCCAAACGAAGGCTGCAAATTTGGGAAGTTCTTAAATTTTGATGCAAATCAAAGCACAAAGAAAACATGACAAAAAAAAGCTGCAAACTCTAAGAGCAATTAGAAAACTTACCATAATTCAGATGCAGTGATGCGATTTTTTCAATTTCCTGACATAAAACCCATGACTACAAATCAGATTAAATAACAATTGCAAAGAGGAATGTTGCATACTATCATTAAAAAATTTGAATAATAAAAAGCAAACATGTTCCTCAATGGCTGCAAATAAAAACATCAGTATTTATAGCCTTATACAAACACTGAGTTAAAGGTAGCTCAAACATCAAGAGATATGATAAAATAATTATTTAATTACATGCCACAAGCTGGGCACATTAATAGCAGATGTAATAACTGTCCCTTTAATATTTTTTTCCTGACATTTTATAATTGTATGGGATCAATACTAATCAACAAAGAGGACCTGCTAATCAACTAATCAACAAAGAGGAACTGTTTTATGCATTCTGCATAAAACAGTTTCAATCACTGTCCCAAGAGAACTTACCAAAAATAATTTTGATTTTCATGGATAAATATGATACCACCCCTTTTCTCTTTGCCTAGAAAACGAATGCTTGGTTTGCAACATTCATATCGAGACAGATTGTTGCTTTAAAAGTTAAAAATAAAAAATGTGACTTGCTATGTAATACTGTCTTCATAAAAATTTGTTTACTCCATTCTGTATCATGATTTTTTAAAACTTCTTTCAATTGAATGATAAAGCCCAAAGCCTTTAAGAAATAAAATTCAATCCAAAGCTTAGTTTCTGAATGAATAAATTTTATTTAAAGCAATAGAAATTGCAGCATTTGAATGTGTTAGAAATGTTCTTTTATTTCAAACAGAAGTCTCGTAAGAATAATAGAAGATTTACATTTATCTTAACAATTTCTTGGATTCCACTCTAAGAAAAGTTACAAGCATAAATATGGAGAAGTCAATATTCCTACAAATATGTCTCTTCAGCATGAACTGAATTATAAAATCAGAAGTGTGAGCAAAAGGAAACAAACTAATCATGGGTTACCACGATATTTCTGCTGCGACCACAAAATTTATTCAAAACCTACATCGAGCGAATGCAGCAAAATTCCATATCAACTTAAGAAGAAAATTCGTTACACCAAATTGTGGCATATGGTTCAACAAAACTTGCTTATTCTACAAGATCGTGCCCAGCTATGTGAACCTGAGGACCTCTGCCAACACCGACTGCAAGAACAGCTTATATACAGCACAGGTACCATTAAACACAAAATGATGAAATGGTATTCAACTAGGGACGCTCTAGCTTACCCCCTGTTTGTTGCTCATATCCATATCACAAAATTATTCTGGCCACTTGAATTTCTCCATTTTGATCGGAAAACATGGGATCTCCTTTTCTTAGAAAACTGCCAAATAAATATTAAGTTAAACAAATAATTAGAAAAATTTAAAAGCAAGCAACTCAAATCCACTAAAGCCACAACCACTTCTACCTGTACTTAGACATTCTATCCTAGAATTAAAAAGTTGTCCAATGTTCTATTTAATGATGAGAAGTTGAATTACCTTCCAAAGACCTAAACATGCCCTTTCATTGAACTCTTCTACCAAAGATCTGACAAAATTGGCTGTTAGTACTGAAGACGCTGTAATCAAATTAAATGACAAAAATATTTTCGATTCTGTAGTTACTGATTGCTCTAAAATTCTTTCTGAAGAAATAAATAGACCTACCCATAATAATTCTACTAAACATAGCATACTTAAAAGAGAAAGTGAAAACCAATAATTTATTTATTAATAAATTTCATAAGATAATACAGTAGTCATAATGAATTATATAGTCTATATCAACGAACTACAAACTTTGAAGAAGGCCACAACGAACTACAAGCTCTGAAGAAGGCCACAACAAGATGGCCGAAACATCAGCTCCATCGACTGAGATGCGCATCATTCCGGACAGCCAAGAATACAAAGACCTCACTTCTTTCAATATAAATGTTTAGAATTCTATAACATCTAGCACTTCAATTTCTGAACAAAGAAAAAATCATTAATAGTTATGAACTCTCAATGTCCCAGATTATATGGTGTCATAAAGAAAACCTTCCTATAAGACCTGTAGTTGGCTTCAGTAATTCAAGTATTTCTCCTCCGAGTAAATTTATCATTTCTATATTCAACTCCATTAATAATTTTAACTATGATCAAACTCAACAACTCTTTTTATTTTACCCAGAAAATTAAAGAAACTGAGATACCTAATAATGCAAAGCTAGTTTCCTTTAATGTTAACAACTTGTTCACCAGCATACTACCCTCTAAAGTTCAAGATATTTGTATGAAACATATTATGAAATCTAAACCCTTTTATAATGTAAAAATATATTTAATCAAATTATTAGATTCATGCATTGAACACAATTATTTCAAATTTAACAAAGAAATTTATAAACAAATTGAAGGGCAGGCTATGGGTTCTAATATGTCTCCATTATTTGTTGAAATCTTCATGGATCAAATTGAAAACAAATTTCTTTAATAGTTCTAACATCTTGCTTAAGAATGTTAAGTATTATTTCAGATAAGTGAAATGACATTACTTGCCTTTGAACAAATTGGTTCGATCAGACAACTGAACTAATTTTTTTATTTCTAAATTCTTTTCACCCTAATTTAACGTTCAAAATTCAATTAGAACAGAGCCATACACTAAATTTCCTAGACTTAACCATTTCTACACAAAAACATTAATACAATTTGCAAATTTTTAGAAAATCCACTGAAACAGATATGATAAACCCCTTTAATTCCAACTATATCTTTCAACATAAATTTGCTGTTTTCCATTCTTGGATTTATAGATTACTCAATGTTCCTGTGTTAGAATCAGATTTTATTGAAGAAATTAATACTATTCTGCAAACACCTCAAAATAATGGATATAACACTTCCATCATTAAGAAATTTATTAAACAAAAAAATTAAATTAGTAACACGTAGGTCCTTCCCTCAAAATCTTCCTTTTGGAAAGAAATTTTTTTTTAAGTTTCCCAATATCCAAAAAGATAGGAATAGCATTCAGCGAATATTGCATCAATGTAACTTATAAAACTCATATCCTCCAAACACTTCTCCCTGCAATAAATTACCCATACCGTTAATGGATAGAAGTGGCCTTTATTTATTAAAATGCAACAATTGTAATTCTGCCTATGTGAGACAAAAGGTAGAAAGTTTTCATGTAAGTTTTCAATGAACACCTTAGATCTTGGAGACTGAAATTAGAAAATTCTACAATTGCCAACCACCTAATTCAATATAATCACTCTTTTGATAGTGATATCCAATTCAAAATTCTTCACTTAGAAAATAAAGGCAAGAGAATGAACATTTTAGATTTGGAAATTTTAAAATTATTTAAAAACCGTAATTTAATAGGTCTCAATGAACAGTCTCAAATAAAATGCAGTCCCATAATAAAACTATTTACAGACTAGCTTTTCCCAATCTTCCTTTTCCTCCCTCAACAATTTTCCTAATCTGTACAGTATTCTGTACAATATTTAATGATATAATGTGGCACAGACATAAGACGTAAGTGCTTTAATCCATGAAACTTGGGTATGTATTCTCCTTGCATGCACACACAAAATTTTTAAAAAAATCACAGTATTCAATTGTATTTCTGTTTCATTCATATGCTAATTATTATTATTATTATTATTATTATTATTATTATTTTGTGTGTGTGATCATTTACATCTTTGTAGAGCACTGATGATGAGATAAAGAAGTCCTGAAACACTTGTATGGCTGTGATTTTTATTGTAATTTATATTGTAATATACTTTGTGGTTGATACCTCTTCAATCCTGTATTAACATAAAAGATCCCTTTATTTTACTTTTGTAAAACAAAGATGCATGAAAGCAGCAAACAGTACATAAATGAGTGAATAAAAAGGAATTAGTTTGTTTGGAAGAAAATATACAGTAACATTCAACTAAATAAGTATAATTCAGATTTTTAATGTGGTGAAATGTATACAAATATTATGTTATTTAACGTTTCTAAACCTGGTTGACACAACCCATTTTACTCTTGTTGCATTGATAAAGATGAAACAAAATTTATGATGAAAATAAAATGGAAGTGAATTATAAAAACTGTAATAAGGATGTTTAACAAATACACTAAATAGGGAAACAATAAATTTACGAATCTTTCCACAACGTCTGACATTGTGCTGGGGGTGAAATAGATGATCCCTAAGAAAACATTAATGAAGGAGAATAAATGTAATATATAAAACAATGAACAAAAGTTTACTAATGCATGTATACTGAACAGTAAAAGGGCAGTAGCAAATAACTTATGGAATTCTGGAGCTGCCCTGTAAATTCACATGAAGATTATCAGGAATTTAATCAGATAGTACACAGCTATTTTAATAGGATCATGAATGGTCCTGATCAGACACAAAGGACAAAGGAGCAGTTCATTGTTTAGCAGACAGGATGGTTAATGTTCGAATATAATATAGAATTGGTACATAAAGTAATCTGATTTAAATGAAAGATAGAGGAAAAAAGAAAAAAAAAAGAAGAAGAAAAAAAAAGAAGAAAAAACAGCGAGAGAGAGAGAGAGAGAGACAGAGACAGAGAGAGAGAGAAGAGAGAGAGAGTACTTTTTCATTTCTCACATCAGTCACAACATATTAAATACCAATTTTAATGTTAAGTTTGCGTGTGGATTTTGAATTCAGTACATAAAAACATATGAACAAGCTAACTGGGATATTTTAATAATCTTAAATTAATGTACTGTTATAAGAGATACTGAAACCATAAAAAAAATAAAAAATAATGAGCACCATTTCAAGTCCGTTCATGCCACTGACATAACTTACAAAAGTATATTACGTAGAGAATACATTTCTTTGCCCATAACAATATAACAAGTCAGGTTAACATGAGCAAGATCTATTGGTAACTAATATTCTATTTGCAGCTTAACAAGAAAGAAAAACCATCTTTCCCATACAAGTACAGAAGTCTGAAGCTGCAAGCAAGTGATTCTTGTACATAAAAAATATCCTATACTCTTGCACTTGTTTTAAAAAACTAAACTTGTAGTAGTCAAGTATTTCAAAACAGATTAAATCTTTTGAATGCTATTCTGCATTCTGGGATAAGACAAGAAAGCAATGAATAGCAAGATCTATCATCGAATCCAACAGAGAAACAAAAGGTTACAAAGTTACGCACTACTGTTGGAATTGCTTCCTTACCCAATCTGCTGCACTTGCTGCAGTTGTTGTTGTACTGCAGGAGTAAAGACAGCTCTCTTTTCATCAACTAGCAAGCTATCAATTTCAATATCTACATTTCCAGAGGTATCATACAACTGCAATCCAATCACAATATCAGAAGGATTCAACAAGTCTGGACCTGAATCTACAATCACTGAAACAAATTGTTTTTCAACAACTCGTTCCTGGAACCTAATGCAGTCCTCGACTGACCAGTCCCCGTGACTTGGCATAATTCCTGAAACATAAAAAAGGAAACTTCCGATAATGATCAATTATAATGTTACGTCTGTTATAGGGAAAACAAAATAAAGTAAGAGCTTGAAATTTGTTGGGCTGCTAATAAAGCAAATGTACAGAAAGACCTATGTCCTTTGAGCACTTGCATTGGCAGTATACTGGCAACCCATTAAAAAAAAACACACTATTTTGCTAACTTCCCTTATTTGCAACTAGAAGTGTTAAAACTGCATACTTTCTCACCTGCATTTTCACGTAAAATTACATGAAAAGTACTCTAATTTTCTAAAAATTGTACATGATTTATTTCAAAATCTGTCTTAGAGATAGATTTCATTAAGAGAAATAATCTAATTCTTTAATGTTATAGTTGTAGGAAGGCTTTGAAAAAATTTTGAACACTCGCAATTTTCCAAAATTCAGGACTTTTAACAAACATGAGACCTGCACCATTCTCTTAAACATCCTTCACACTCTCCAGCAACAAAATTTGATAAAAAAACGACGGAGCCCTTATCCCTGGAGGAAAATTAAAATACCATTTTCAAATACAAGGGGCCGCAACATGAGCCAGATTGGGAAATACAATTATCAATCGAGCCAGACCAAGGATGGCTGTAAAAATGCTGGCAGTAGCTCTAAAATGCAACAGCCCAATATGAATAGACGAATATTGAGAGATAGAGTCGAGGGCGATTGTTCTTTGCAGGACTGCACAGATGGTTCTGACACTGGACCTTCTGTGTCAAATGTGTTACCAGTGTCAGTGGATAGCGGTGATGATACAGATGATGCCAGGCGCAGCGCTATGCCACTAATGGTGACCGCAGTGAATACAGTTCCATCTGTCTCAATACAAAGTGGCTTGAGGACAGTGCCATTTGCAACATCCTCCGCCGCTTCAAGTCAGTGTGGCTAACGCATGAAATGGTTGAAAGAGATGAATATCTCTAAAGCGTGCGTATTATCGAAGTACAAGAGTGGAAGCTGAAAGTGAAGGATACAGAGCAAGGATGCACGCTGAGTGGAAGAAGATGTATCCGAACAGCACCCTGGATGAGCAACAAATATATAGTCAATTGAATTCTATTTGAAGAAGAAATGTATTGTCATCTGCTGAATTGGAACTGATAAAACAAGTGAGCATGGAAATACTGGGAAATGTGATACAGCAAACTGAAGCCCAGGCTGAGGAACTGGAGGGAGATCACTCGGAGGGGGACCTTTAGTTGAAGTCCAGCAAGTAGCACCAGGACATGATGAGAATGCTTTTGCCAGTAATCTGAGAGAAAATTATCAGAAGTATAATATTCTGTACCAAGGTACACCCCTTGATCTTCGACCGCGTATTCCAAAAATCACTGGTAATAAAGACGTTTTACGATGCTTGTAGAGTAATGAATACCATCTTAGAAGACCTAACCCTCACACCTAATTCTCTGGAAGAACTAGCTGGAGAAGTGCATAGTTCTGCCTTAGCCATTTGTATGAGTATGGGGAGAGATATTGAAAAGTAACAAAAAGTTGGGAACTTCTTCCGCACCAAAATCTCACAATATGCCATTATGGAAGAAACAAATCCAGGACAAAATCAATAAGGCTAGAAGAGATATTGGTCATTTAAACACAATTTTGCAAAGAATGCAGACATTTCCAAGAAAGTGAAAATGGGAATTAAGTCTATAAGTAGGAGATTGAATGTTAAAATGAAATCCAAAAACCTAGATCAAAAGTTGAAAGAAAAAGAAGAGAGACTTAAACAGAGAATTGCGGCTCTAGGAGCGAGAATTAGATGGTACAGCAAAGCATTAAAAAAATGCCAACAGGAATCAGTGTTTGCAGCCAATCAGAAGAAATTCTGCAGACAACTGGAAGCTGGTGATGGGGAAGAACTAAGGGGTCAACCACCAAGTGAGAATGATATGGTTCAATTCTGGTCCGAAATATGGGCTATACCTCACCAACACAATGAGCAAGCATACTGGCTTCATAATGAAATCTAAGCGTGCCGATATGTAAATGAAATGCCAACAGTAATGATTACCGAAGACGACGTGAGAGCAGTAATCAAGAAGACACAGAACTGGAAAGCTCCTGGTCTAGATGGAATTCGTAATGTTTGGTGGAAAATACTTTACGGCTTTCCATCCACACATAGCAAGATTTTTAATGATACCTTGAAACATCCATCCAATTTCCCTAAATATTTGTTGAAGGGTAAAACATTTATGATGGCCAAACACTGAGACAGTCTTCAACCCAAGAACTATCATCCAATTACATGCCTGTCAACATTATACAAAATTTTGACTGCTGTTATATCTTCTAAAATTAATGAACATCTTGTAGACAAACATATTTTACCTCCTGAGCAAAATGGCTGTAAAAAGGCAACCAGAGGATGCAAAGAACTATTGGTTATAGATAGTGTGGTTACATAACAAGTCTGCAAAAGACTTCATGACACATCTGTGGGTTGGGTGGACTATAAAAAGGCATTTGATTCTGTGCCTCATTCATGGCTTCTGCGTATCCTTGATGTCTATAAGATTGACCCCGCAATAATAATTTTTCTCTCTGTGTGTATGTCTGAATGGACGACTTCTTTACATGTTAGGCAAGGTCATTACTCCTACATGACCAAGGAAATTAGGATCCAGTGAGGTATGTTTCAGCTTCAGCCCTCTTTGGTTCTGCATCTCTAATTCTACTGAGTAGAATGATGAAAGAAACTGGATATGGATAACTGACAGAACGGTTGGAGCAAACAGACCTGACATTGTTCTGTTTGATAAAACAGCAATGATTGTCGATGTAGCAGTTCCTTCAGATGAAAAATTAACATCAACATTAGCAGAAAAAAAAATGAAAATATCAAACACTGGCTGTTGAATTTAAGGATATGTACAGACTGCGAAGAGTAGAGATAGTTCCTTTGGTAGGGTCCATAAATGGTGTGGTCATGAAGAACTGGCAGAAAGCTGGAGAAGTTCTACAATTACAAGAAAAACATCTGAGAACTATGCAGAAAGCTGCTTTACTTGGTACAGCGAACATCGTCAGAAAAGTTTTGAGCCTAGATTGAGGGAAAACCAACCAGATAAGTTAATGCATCACTAGAATATTGTGAAATAAGATGCAATATTAACAATTGAGAAGAACTCCGAGGTGTTTGTTCTGTAGACTTCATTTTCTTTGTACCTCCATAAACATTGTGCAGACAAATTGTGTCTTGGGCAGAAACCCCAACATTTTTTAAATATATAATAAATAATAATAAAAAAATTATAACAACCCTGTGTAGTGTCGGGGTTTTTAGTAGAATAGCACCATGGGATCTCCCCCTATCGTAAAAGGTGATTAATTGGAGGAGCTGACCGCTCTCTCTACCTCTATGTGCTATCCTCCTTTTAACACCAATTTCCCTTCCTTACCGGCGGGAGCTAAAGAGTGGATTGACAAGCTCGGAAGTTCCCGTTACCCATCCTAGAGAATTTCCATTTTTGTCTTTCCTTTTCCCCTTCCAACAACCTGGCCATAGGTATAAAAGGCAGCCCATAGAGATACGGAGTCACAAAGAAGAAGTCGGAAGGCCTCGAAACAAGAGCCGCTGCCTGGGGAGCACCAGGGACCGTCTGGAGCAGGGGCTGGATGGATCAGCATGCGGGACGCCAGCGACAGGGGGGCTGTCACATATTTATTGACAGGGGCCTGCCCTCTCAGCACCAATATGACTACATTGTCGAATTGTGAAAACCTGGACAATGTGGAGGAAGAAAACATGGCAAGTGCTTTTTATGCCACTTCATCGGCTGGCTTTTCTCCCCAACATACACAGGAGACTGCTCGCAGAGGAGGACATCGCACCGAAAACAAATCTGGAATTAGTTGGACACAAGAAATGACCATGGAAATCACGATGGCATTTTACCGTGTAAACAAGTGCAAAGATATGCCACGTACAGGTTACAGACATCTTTTCCATGAAGAGTATGGGAGGACCAGACCAAACGTGCAACTTACAGAACAAAATGTTGTTGACTGCAGAAAAGCCATTATCACCAAAAGGCTATTTAACACCAACTGAATTGGAAGGAATCTGTAGGCAGGTTGCGAGTGAATTGAATTTGAGTGATGAAAATATAGTACAACCAATCCAGAGTACCACATCAAATGACATTGAGAGTACTTTTGAAGATAGATACAAAGAGATCCAGGACACGGGACTGAATGAAGTGGCAGAATGCTTCCAAAGTGTTTTGGAGCTCAATTGTAGTACTCAACCCTCCAGTAGACCACGAACATCAGAAGAGCCAAATTATTAATAACGAGGACCAACACCATCTTGGAACAACACCTGAGCCAATGTTTGGAATTAGAAGAAGTACACCTAGCACTATATTGTGCAGTGTCAACGGTAATCAAACTTAATGGCCAAAAGACATATGCACCAGGGAGGCAAGTTCAACGAGGTGTGAGGTGGTAAAAAACAACAACAACAACAACAACAACAACAACAACAACAACACACACACACACACACCAGCAACAACAACACCGGCCTGGAAGAGGAGACTTGAAATGAGTGTTGATCACTTCCAAGAAAGGGCAGATTTGATTAATGAATTTCTGAAGGGCACCTGCTTCCGAAAAATATTAAAGAAGATAACTGTCATATGTGCTCAGACAAAAATTAGTCTAGGAGATCTTAATTGTCAGCAAAGACGTCTGGAACTGAAGGATGAGTACCGACAGAAAGCTAAGCTGAAAGGAGCACGATTAAAAAGGTATAATGTTCTATATAACAGAAAGAAGCAGAATATCGATTTCAAATGTGCTTCAGACAACTGGAGTCGGGAAGTCAGGCAGATTCATCTCTAAATCTAGAGCCCAGTGAGTTTGAGGATTATTGGAGATCATTTTGGTCGAAAAGTTTTAACCAGAACGCAGACTGGATTAGGGAAATCAAAAAGCAAAGTGTTCTATACCACCTATGTTAGTCTCTGGTTTCACGACCAGACATACAAAGAAGCATTAAGAAGACCAATAACTGGAGTCACCAGGACCAGATGGACTTCAAAATTTTTGGCTGAAGTATTTCACAGCAATCCACAAACTATTGGCCATCTGCTTTACAGAAGCATTAAATGATTTGAGTAAGATCCCACTTCATCTTACCGAAGGAAATACCTTCTTGCTTCACAAAAAAGGTGATGTCTCACAACCACAAAACTACAGACCTATAACATGTTTGTCTACTATCTACAAATTATTTACATCCATGATCAGTGAAAAAAATCTATGAGCATCGTGAAATAAATGGGTTAATGGCAGAGGAACAAAAAGGATAAATTAGAATTGCTCTAGGTTGCAAATACCAACTTATAATATATTCTGTATTTTTAAAACAAGTCCAGAGTACACCGAAAAACCTTCACGTGTTATATAGACTACACAAAAGCATTTGACTGGGTTCCTCATGACTGGTTGATAAGAATCTTTGGAATCTACAGGATTTCTCCGAAGATCATAAACACTCTACAGTCACTGATGCTACGAGTACCATGGAGGGTAAATCTGCATGCTAATAAGGGGAAAATATGCACAATGAACATTAAACGTGGGATATTCCAAGGAGACACTCTTTCACCCTTATGGTTCTGTCTGGCTTTAAATCCGTTGTTGTCATTGTTAAACAATAGTATCATTGGCTACAAATTACTTCATCAGATCATAAGACATTAAGTCATCTTTTATTTATGGACGATCTGAAGCTTTATGCTAGAACACATCAAAAACTTTGTTCCTTAATACCAGGATATTCAGCTAAGATATTAGGACAAGCGTCGGTTTGGATAAATGTGCCACCATAAGCATACGGAAAGGTATAGCAGAAAAGTTGTGTAAAACCAAGGCATAGAAGAACTGCAACCTGATGCTGCTTACAAATATCTTGGAATACAACAAAATATGAAACTTGACCACAGTGAAATTAAACATGAGTTTACCGAGAAATACAAGAAGAGGGTAACCAAAATATTAAATACGAAACTAGCTGGGAAAAACATAATTATGACCATCGACAGCTGGGCTGTACCTATGCTGATATATAGTTTTGGTTTTGTTAAATGGTCTGATGTGGATCTAAATTCACTGGATAGACTTACTAGAGGTCTTCTTACAAAATTCAGATGTCTGCATCCTAACTCTTCTGTTATCCATTTGTATTTACCTAGAAGAGAAGGTGGTTGAGGGCTACTCAATACTTTTAAACTCTGCAGAACCCAAGAACAAAAAATAAGAGACGCTATACTTAGGTCTCAGGATTCCCTCATGCAGGAGGTGGTGAGTGCTGACAATGGATACACACCACTTAATTTAAGCACCCAAGACATGAATACCAGAGTACCAACTCTATAGGAGGAAATACAAAATTGACAACAAATGATACTTCATGTAAATTTCCGAACTCTCTGTTGGACCCTATGATTGACAAATCTGTGTCCTTGAAGTGGTTGAACAACGGTTTCTTGTACCCGGAAACTGAAGGTTTTGTAGCAGCAATTCAGGACAGAATATTAAGAACTAGAAACTATGAAAAACATATTTTAAAAACAAATGATATCGATAAATGTAGAAAATGTAACAATGGAGAGTCTATTGAGCACATAATGGCTGGGTGCAGTACTTTGACAGAGAGTGCCTATTTAGGCAGACATAACCAAGTGGCAAAACTCGTAGGAATGAAACTTGGCATGTTGGGGAATAATGCTCCAGCATATTACAAGTATGAACTGCTGTGCTCAAGATGAAGACTTACGTCTTATACTGGGATCAGCCTATTATGACGGATAACACAGTTGAACATAATCACCCTGACATCCTCATAATAGACAAAGAAAAGAAAACAGCTTCAATAATCGATGTTGCAATCCCTTTGACTCACAACTTGCGGCAGTCCCAAGCAGAAAAATTAAGAAAATATGAGAACTTGGCAATTGAATTAAAAAACATTTGGAAGTTGCATGAGGTCTCCTATTTCCCCATGGTTAAATCAGCTGAAGGAGTTGTCACCAGGAACTTTAAAAGAAATCTGGAGAAATTATATTTCAAAAATATCTTTGACAAAGCCCAGAAAGCCACCCTCCTTCAAACATCTCATCTTGTTAGAAATTTTTAAATGAGTGACATTCATGTAGGTCAGGATGAATTTCCTTCCTGCGCAGTCCGAGCCTAGTCCTACAACATCAATTGGACAGGTGAAAGTTTTCCCTGCTAAATCTGAGAAAGTGTGAAAAATCAGAAATAATAATATATTTATTACTTTGGGAAAGATCCTGGTGGCAGCTCTCTGTAAGTACATCAAGTTTAAATACATTTAAAACACATTGTTATACAAATTACGACGATTACTAAATGAATGCAATATTAGAATGCTCTAGTCTAACATATATACAATTATTACTATTTGTAACTTATGTTTTTCATTTTATTTTTTTTTAATTTTCCCACCCTCTAGCAGTACTGCATGTAATTCATTCTGGTTTTTATTGCCTGGTTATCCAAAAAATCAAATATCTTTTTGACCTTCTCCCCATAATTTTGCAATTATGACCTCTTACAATCTCTTTATAGTCTCAAAATTTTAGAATTAAACTGTAGAAGAAGGTACAAACTTATTAATACTTGGTGTGTGCCTTTTAGGATGAACTGAAGCATTAATTTGTTTGGGCTTGTTTAGAATGAGTTTTTTTATAATAATAATTCAGTAATTTCAACATCTTCATTCTAAATGGTAATGAGGACTCCACGAGTCGTTCCCTTGTTGTAGGATGTTTTGCCTTCGCTTCAATTTTGAGAAAACTCCGCAGTGATTCTATTGGTTTCATTTCTGGGCTGTTTCCTGTTCCTGTTCAGGCAGACACAGTTATCACTGGAATCCAATTCATGCTTCACAGTTTTCAGCACTGGAAGGAGCAACCTCGTGCATGAATATTCCATCGGTAGTAGAAAACAGTCATTCATTGCTGGAACAAAGCATCTCTTATTGTTTGCTATTCATATTGCCTTTTACTATGTGAATTTTGCTCAGTCCATTCACTGATATAACCCCACAATTCATCACTTTAGTGAGAAACATCACTAATTACACCAAACATTCTTTCTTGAAAGTTTTCCCGCATTGGTCATTCTTAGCACAGACGATGGTTCTATCCTTGAATACAACCTGAAGCAAATTTAATAAAAAAGGACAAAATTTCTCTGCACATTCAAACAGTAGACGACCTCCCTTATTTCCGTCACAAACATTCTAAAATTGAGGAAGAATGAAATTTTATTTATGAATTATATAAAATAACCTACATACTTTCTACTACCACTGGGTTGTCCATCCTTGGTGCAACTTGTCCATTGAAGTCGTTTCTTGATCACAGTAGCAGTCAATTTTTGTTTACACTTGAAAACACTATGGGGATAAGATGATGTTAAATAACTATTTATGGATACTTTTCTTAGCAAAAGTTCCATCCTTGGTGCAACTTGTTCATTGAAGTCGTTTCTTGAATACAGCAGCAGTAATTTTTGTTTATTGTGGAATCGTCATGCCTTTTTTGCGACCTTCCAACAGCCTCCTCCATACAGTTCTTGAGGAAATTCACACACATATTCATCAATGACTTTTGGAAACACTTTGGGGATGAGACAATGTTAAATAGTTATTTATGGATACTTTTCTTAGCAAAAGCTCGATGAACTTTGGTTGTAGCCCTCTTTCGTTCACTATTTTTTCTTTCTCTGCGGTATGGACTGCTTTTCTTCCTTTAACTTTTTTTGCGAATCTATTGACATACAGGGTTTGGGATGGGGCCTAATCTGGAATGTTGACTGATGAATTGCACTGCAACCCAACAAACACCGAGAAAAAATTAATGAAATCCAAAGATACCTCTAAGAAAACATGAAAATGTTAAAATGACATGGTTGACATTATGGTGGATATTGAATTGAATTGAATTGAATTGCCTCATTTTACATGGTGAGACTCAGGCCTTGAGGTCTACTCTTCAATCTGACCATGCAAATTTCGCTACACTCTGTGCACCAACTAACGGAGAAAGAAGGTATTCCTTGGGCAATGAAACAGGCGATTTGAATTTAGCTCAAGGCGTTATTTAGGCTTGAGGATCTTTAACATGCAGTAAATCTACTAACATGGGACAGCCGGCTTTACTTCCCCCCTGAAGGAAGGCATATGAAGGAATTTTTCACCCCTAAAAATCCACGGCTTCGATTGGGTTTGAACCCGCGAACTTGGGTGTAACAGTCCGTTCGTTACATTGCCGCCATAAAGGTGTTATAAAACACATTCATTCACTTAAACGAACATTTTAATCAAGAGCTGCAGTTCCGAATGTGCAGAAATGTAACGATTTCCCCCCGTCCTAACTACTATGCATTTACCCTCAAACTCATAATTTAGAGTATAAAGAATGATTTTGCTAATACTTTGTCCACATCTGCACAATATTTATATTTGTAAGCTTCTTACATGTACACCAAAGTATACTTTGAGTTCCAACTTTATATCTCAGAAACTTCTTTTAGCAAGTTGAGGTCTTAGTTCATTTCACTTCCGACCAATATTTCATTAGGTATACAATAGTTTTATCTTAAGCTTTCTCTCTCTAAGGATTCCCATATCTTTTAAAGCGGAGATGATATTTTTTTAAGACTTGTTTTGTATGGGTAAACAGCTAAATGACCTCACAATCATTTTGCATCATATGGTGCAGTGATTTTGCTGAACGTATTTCCTTTATAGAAATTTTTCTTGTTTTTCCAACAGTATTATTATGAAAAATCTAGACAATTAGGGCAATTAAAATATTCATGAAGTTTCATTATCATCAAAATTTGCCTTCTTTGAATGCATAATAAAATTTTGTAAACCCTGCAAATCTATGTCAGTTTTGTGAATATTTGTAATGATGATTGGACTGCTTTTATACAAATTAAGCACATATCTATACAAATATATAAAAAGACAGAAATGCATTGACTTACAGCGTGATAATCTCTGAATCTACTGAACCAATACAGATGAAACGTTTGCGCCAGCTTCCTTCAAAGGTCTGGAGTACTAAAGGCTATGATTTAAAATTACAAACCTTTAATATATTTAAAAAATAATTACTTTTCTGGACTTCTTTCACCTAGTATTATATACAGATTCAAGACTGAATCAATGTGCAATTGTTTACCTATGCTCCAATCAGAGGATGACTACTGACACCCACGATTGAGTTCATCTAAGCACAGAATTGCGTGTCTTTAGGAAAGACCAAAGACC
Source organism: Acheta domesticus (assembly GCA_031308135.1). Classification (NCBI taxonomy): domain Eukaryota; kingdom Metazoa; phylum Arthropoda; class Insecta; order Orthoptera; family Gryllidae; genus Acheta; species Acheta domesticus. The sequence goes on along the minus strand of JAHLJT010009436.1, from coordinate 104,103,435 downwards.
CCTAGGAGATGACTTTTTGATGATCTTTTAATTTCAATTATCTAATCTGGAATGTTTGTATTAAAATGTACACAGTTTTTCTTAAGTTGATATATATAAGTAACTTGATATTAATTTTAATTGCATGTAGGCGGGAATGTATTAAGAGTGAAAGAGATGTGAAATTATTGGAAGAAGTTGCTGACGGAAGTGAATAATGTCATAAAAAGGCGTGAATGCACATGTGTTCTACATGAAATAGTTACTGGGTTAGTGATGGTAAATGAGGCACAATTATTACGTATTTGCATGTTAAACAAACGACAGTGAAACATGAATTATTTACGTGTTCTGCTGAAACTGTGACAATAGATGAATTTTTGTAAGGAAGTGATTTATTATAATAGAGAGTGAAAATATATTTTTTGATGGTAAAGAAATTATTAATTAAATTCATGAGAGCAAGAAGAAGATAATTGAAATAAAAAAAAATTTCAAAAATATGAGAAAGAGTAAGTTTTATAATTTGGCAATTGATTGAAAGTATTGGTACAATACATAAGTTTCACAAAAATAATATACGTAAGTAAATGTGTTTTATTTTACATTTTGATTTGTTTATTAATGTTAGGTACAAAGTGAGTGAAATTGGGGGTGGGCAGGAATCGCAAAAGGAAAAACTATAAATACTTTTTTAGTGAGAAAGTCAGAAGCAAAGGGTATATCCGGTTGGGAGCAAGGGAGAAAGGGGTGAAACAGGGCAGGGCTGGTATACAATAGAATAGATAGAAGTAGGTTTCATCGCAGGGTGGGAATAGATGGAATTCCTTTTCCTGGCTAATAAATTATTATGATAAATACCCCAGCAACACGAGGTACTTTAACTAGTCAAAAAATAAACATGGAGTATGATGAAATAGTGGAATCTTGTTAGAATGTTTTTCAAGGCAGCAAAAATTTTGAACGTTGCAAGCGGGAAAACGTGCTAATGAAAAATGCTTAATTTATACCTACTTTTCATATTTCAGCCAGCAAATCACTACAATCTAGATAACATGGATATGGAAATAGCACAGATATCCACGGAATGAACTAATTTATTCATAATGACATTGAATAAAACTTAATTATACAAAAATTAAAAGCATTCAAAGTAATGCACATGAAGGTCTCTCGCCTACTGGACATCACACGTTGAAAGCTAGAAGACTTGCGTTATCTTGACTCATTACGTTGTAACTTGCATGTCTTGCTCGAGTTGCAGATACAATGCACGTCGCCAAGAGCGCTCTTGTGCTGTTTCGCATAAGATACAATGTTAATCTATAACGTGCGTTGAGCAAATTGTGGGCGCAGGCAGCGATGCAGCCGACGTTATCAGCGTTAGGTGATGTGCATCGATGTAACTCTTATGTAACACAGGCCAATGAGGAAAGGGTGGAGCTGGTGTAATGGAAAAAGTGTCTTTCGCGATGCAAGTTTTGCATACAAACTTTGATCGTGCTAAGCGAGACCGTTAAACGTGAAAACGAATAATTTGATGGAATTGGGACTGGGACTTGAAAATATGAACTTAGTAAGTGGGAAAACCTGATAAAGAGATTCCACTGTATACCATTAAATACACACTATTATTAAAACAATGCAAATAAGAAAAATTAAAATATACTGACTCGCTAATTTAGCTTTAATAGCTTGAGCAGGTAAACTTTTGAATTGATTGCTGAGTGGTTGCAACCTGTCCAAAGGTAAAAATGCAACATCACCAAAATCACAAAAATATACTGAGACTGTACTGCCACCAATTACATTGGACACGGTAACCCTGAAATGAAGAGGGAAAAAAAAAACACTTAATTTGTGAATTTTTAATGAACAGTATTCCAATTATTTATCAAGGCATGATGAGAAACCATATAAAAGAAACACCAAACAATTTAATGTATGTTTTGCAAACACACCTGTACCAGTTTTCATCATTGTGAAGAGCAGCAAACAAACCACCTTCTTTAACATTATCAGGTGAAACAGGTGTTGCAGTATGATTATTATAATAATCCTGCATTTTACCCATAAGCTCCTCTAAACTAATACGTTCTTTATATGGCTGCACAGTAAAATTACTTGGGTTGGCAGCCATTGTGACATGTACATCAAAATACTGTCCTACATCTGGAATTTGAGGAACTCCCAAACCTCTTTGATGGTCACCTGTAATATAAAAAATTGTCCACAATATTATTATAGTATGGGAGACAGGAGTTAAGTGGCCACCAATTTTAAGTGGTCATTCTATGTTATTTTCAAAACTGCACATATCACTATTGGTGTCTATGTACCATTAGATGACATCACTGATAGAGTCTGGTTCATTCATGTCACCACTAGTATTATTTTAAATGAAATACAGTGAACCCTCGTTAACAAGAATTCCAAGGGACCGAAATAATCAGAGTTCATGTTATAAAAATTTGTGTTATCCGAGTACTATAAATGTCCACATTACTGTAATCCCTTGCCAGGACCGAAGTTTTGTTTCTGTTACCGCGAAATTTGTGTTAAGCGAGTTCGTGCTAACAAGGGTTTACTGCATATGCTTGCGAAAATTAAAAATTAAAAGCAAATCTCCTTGAAAAGTTTTTATATCCTCAGAACATATTCAATAACAAATTTCAAGTTAGGGAAAACAAAAATAGTATGCGAGGTCGTAACACAAAAATAACAATTTAACAAAATGTTATAATTTTCAATTTTATTAATTTTAATAGTATGGGAAACTGCTGCCTTTGAAAACCTCACTTATTATTATTTTAACACAGATACACTTCAAACCCGTGGCATCAAATTCAATGCAATCAGTGTGGAAAAGTATTCACTTTATAATATAACATTCAAAATTATAATGAAGGAAAACCTTGTTTTTAGGCACACACTATGTGGAACACGTATGAGATGAAATTAATAAGAGTGTAAAAAACAGAAAAAATGGGATAATCCAGACAAGTAGAGGTGTTATAACAACATACTCTTTATCCTATTTTCAAATTTTGCGATCTTTGAAAATTCAGACAGTTCAACAAAAATGAGACTTGTGCCATCCTTTTAAGCATCCTTTGTTTTATGGAAGAACACATTTTTAAGAAAAAAAATTGGAGTGTTTTTTGAGAAAATGTTTTTCTTTTATTTGCATTCATTTAAACAGAAATTGCCTCCTTTGATTTGCACTGTATTTAGTAGGATCAAACTCCTATGATGCTACATTTAGTGCTAACGATGAAGACATCATTGCACCCCCGAACCTGAGGCCAAACATCAGTCAAAGTGATCATGTGGTAATTATCACATCGTTACAAGAAGAATCGATTATGAATAATACTGTTTCTTGTAACTCCACCTCCAAACAGAGTTTCTTTCAAGCAACAATAATGAGACACTTGGCTAACCATCATGCATTACCACACCAGGGTGACTGCCAGTAACCCTAATTTATTTTCCCTGTATTTTTCCCAAGTTATCATCATTTCTCTGTGTTTCAGGTGCCATTGTATTACTTATATAATTGCACTGTATATTTCATTATGATTATAATTTTAAATAAATAGAGAATTCCTATTGTATTTCATGTTTCATGCATATATTTATATAATATATATTGGATAATCTCTCACGAATAAAATGATTTATAATTTTTTTTATCACATTTGAAAATAATCATGAAATCACAGATCTTCATCAAACGTCCTTTTGATTATGTTTCCTTCAATGTTTTAATTTTCATTTCAAGGTGAGCTTGCTTTATGTGCAATTCTTTTACTTTCTTGTATACGTTTGTATACACAGAGTGATACACATATAGAGAAAGTTATGTAATCCTGCGGAAAATCTATTTCAAGATTTCAACTGAAATGTGTTTTGGGTTCCCCTGATACTGCAAAACCTTGTTGTAGTTGTTGTTGAGTTCCCTCCGCCCCCCTTCAAAATGCCCATCTGTCTGTAAGTATGTGAACACCACTACTGCCTTAACCATATGTAGGATTTTATCCAAAATGCACATTCCCTGGTCAAACGGGCTTGACTCAAAGCACTGTAAGTTTCAAAAATAATCTTTAAAATTTGGGGGTTCTGCACGTGAAGCCCCTCAGGCATTTTCATTATTTTTTCAAAAATGGCTCCAAATATTTTTTTTATATTTCTTGTAAGAATAGCATAAAATACATTTAAAAATGTAGCATGGGTCTAATTTTTACTATTAACTCGGAATTTTCGAAAATTTCATAAGTTTGAATTTTTCTGGCATCTTCCTACAACTACAAAACTGAAGATAAGAGATTCTTCCTTCCGGTAAATTTTTTTCTCCATAGTTAGGTCATGTCTTGTACACTATTTAAAAATTTGTAGTAGTTTTCATGAAACAAACATTTAGTAGATTTCGTGAAACAAACTTTTAGTAGTTTTCATGCAATAAGTGCAATTTAAAAAAATAACAAAACCAAGATTTTCTCAAAAAGAGCTCCAAATTTTCTCTTTAAACTTCTGGTAGAGATAGTGCTAAATGTATTCTATGAGATGACATAAATATCATTTTGCATTAGCCTTCTGTTTTTCAAAAATTACAAAAATGTATAATTTTTTTGACTAGCCTCTCACATCGTTAATATTGACATTGGCAGTGATTTGTTCACTTTATTGCGTTTACAAATATGTATGCTTTAAATGATTGTAATAAAGTTTCCTGAAAATTCAAAAGTTTTCTATGAAAAGAAGCTCCAAATTCCACATTTTCAGAAACGCTGAAACGCCGCTTTCTGAAGAAGGCTCCAAATTTTTTCTTCAAACTTTTCGTACAGATCGTGCTAATTGCACTGTGTAATACGACATACAATGGATTTTGCTCTATTCTTTTGTTTTTTCAAAAATGTAATTTTTCTAAAATATCTCTCATGACATTAATGTAACGTAATGCTTTGTATACATTATTGCATTTGCGAATTTGGAAGTGCTTCAGATAACTTCCAGTAATGTTCTTCAAAAACTCAAAAGATTCCTGTGAAAAGGAGCCTCAAATTCCACAAGCTTTTACTCTTCTATATTATTCTAAAGTAATATGTCGGTTCTACCATTAGGAAACCGAAAAATTGAGAAACTTAACAAAATTAAAACATACTTTGGGCAGTGATAAATGGCAGTTGTGTGTGGCAAGACCGAAGAGCTAGCCGAGACCAAATAAATTAGAATTTCCTCTCGCACACATAACATTTAGAGAGCTTGCGGCGTTTCAGTTTACACATAGTGCAAATTATCAAATATATTTTACAATGCTTTATAGAGTATGGTATAATTTGTTGGTTATGGCTTAAAAATCATGTAATTAACTCAATATTGTTATTTAAAATTGATTCTTATAATTAATAACATTTCTTATAAATAATTTTACCATAAATAATTAATTCCATCAATTAGAAATGATCATTAGGTCGAATTCTACATTGATAACAATTTTTTTGAATGCGGGAACATTTTTCCCTGTATTTTTTCTAGAATAGAAATTCCATGTGTTTTAAGAGGTCACCCTGCATACACAGATAATAATGGAGACACTGAAAGCAATGATGTTGAAACTAATTATGAAAACTTCCACAATATATCTAAATATTTTGTAAATACTCGCTCACCACATACCATGAAGAGAACATATTGAAATAAACCTTAAATTTATCATGATTACATGAAAAATTGCAGATTACAATTAGCTCCTCTACTGAATAGAATATTCCATAGAATTAAGAACATTGCTGTTTGAGCGAAAAAAGCTGTTGTTATTTTTTCCTGTTTTCAAAAAAGAAGATAAAAAAACTACAGCCAATACATCTGACAAGAACAGTTGGCAAAATTATAGAAGGATAATTTTCTGATGGCTTTTAGATCATGCACTTAGAAATGAGATCATCCCTAAATAACAACATGTTTTCATCCCTGGAAGGTCAAAATCTACTAATTTATTCCCTTAAAACAAAGAAGCAGGGATGGTACTATAGAAACTTTTAAAATTCTGAATGCATATAACATTTCTTAATTTAACAATTTTTTTTTACAAGAGCCATGGATCCTAGGCTTCAATAACACATGATTAACTTGATGAAAGAAAAAATTAGTAGTGCTACAGAATGGCACAGACTTTCCTGTATTAATTTTCTAGTTCCTTGGGTCTGGGCTAGCTACTCTCAATTGACACATTCTCATGCCAGCTGCCATCTATCGCCTCCCAAAATTTTTCGGATTCCTAATGGTAGAACGGAAATATTACATTAAGAATATTAAAAAACGCTAAAATCTCATCCAAAATGCCAATTTTCTCTGAAAAGTTCAGAGTATTTTTTAAGAAAATGGCATTTAAGCGCTACTAAAATTGCGAAATTTGAAGCTATTTTTTAGAGAACATTTTTGAGTTTTCGAAAACACTTCATTTGATGCCAATTGAAGCACATTAACTCACATAACACACATAAAATACTGTTTACTAATTGCTGGTAATGTGCATATTAAAGGTGTGAGAGATCTTTTAAAAAAAAATTACATTTGTGTAATTTTTTGCAAAAACAGAAAAGTATCCCAAATCAAACTAAATGTCATATTAAAGAGTGCAATTTGCACTATCCGTTGGAAAAGTTTGAAGAACAAATTTGGAGGCATTTACGAGGAAATGGTGTTTGAACTTTTCTGAAAATGTGTAATTTTGAGTTTTTTCACAGAAAACTATTCAATTTTCGAGAAACTTTATTTGACACTATTTAAAGTACATGTATTCTTAAATAAAATAAAGTGAACAAATCGCCACTAATGTAAATATTATTGACGTGAGAGAGCAGTCAAAAAAATTACATTTTTGTAATTTTTGTAAAATTAAAAAAAATCATTAGCGTTAATTTTATCTCACAGAGCACATATAGCACTATTCCTACTAAAAGTTTGAAGAAAACATTTGAAACGGCTTTTGAGAAAATGTGGTTTCTTTTTTAAAAATTGCAAATATTACGTGTAATATTGCACAAAAAGTACTAAAATTGTCAAAAAAATGAACCCGACCTTAATGAAACAACTTACTTAGGACAATAAATTTTATTTGAAGGAAAAAATCTCTATCTTCAATTTTGTAGTTCTAGGAAGACTGAATCAATTTCAACCATTTGCAATTTTTGAAAATTCAGAGTTAATTATGAAAACGGGACACATGCTTTTTACTGTGTTCTTACGAAAAATTTAAAGAAAAAATTTTTGCTGCTGAGCAATTTTGCATTTGTGCCATTTTTGATAAAATTTTGAAAATGTCTGGGGGCTCCACATGAAGTACCCCCACATTTTGAAGAATATTTTGCAAAATTGCGGTGCTTCAAACGGATGCAGATTGACTGGGGAATATCCATATTGGATGAAATCGCACGTATGGTGCTAGTGTTGTTCACAGATGGACAGACAGATGTTTTGGGAAATAACAACAACAGCACATTTTCGGTATCAGGGGAACCCTGAAACATGTTATTCCATTAAAATCTCGAAATCTATTTTCCACAGCATTACATAACTTGCCCTAAACTACATATAGTACTCGGCATATACGTACATATACGGGAAAGTAAAAAGGGTAGGACAATGTTCTCACTTTTTTGTTGTACCCAGGTTGTAAATGCATGGAATGCACAGGCCCTTGAGACCCTGCAAGTTGGACACCCCTGTGTTAGAAGAAGTAATTTACTACATATTGGAATGAGATTTATTTTCATTACCACGGCCAGCAGTGAGTGTTTTTCTATTGAAAATCACAGTTTTTGGGAGCATGATTACGATTCTTTCTTTTCTTATGAAGTAAGGTGAGAAAGTAAGAATGAATTCAACAAATTGTCAATAAACAAAAGTTCATAATTTACAAAAAGGAGTGACTTAGGTAGCTAAAATAAACAAATAGGCAATGAAAATGAAAATATTAAGGAGATTTAAAGAATTTTTTTTCTTCAGGAATGATAATGAAACTAATTCAATCACTGACCCTAGATTGAAAAAAGAAAGCTAGACAAAATGAGAAAATTAAAAATTATCAAAAAAATGCTCCCTACAAAATGTGTGGTATTCTATATAAATATCTATAATTGTCACCATTCCCGTCACCTGTCGGTCCCGGTCGGGCCGACCAATTCTTTGAAAAATTTAATTACATAAATATAAAATTCAAGGTATTTTCATTTGAAAATTGAATTCCTACATTTCATCTAAATTAGAAGTACTGTGTTCATACATAATGTGGCCAACAAACCATTCTAAAGGTTGATTTATGAACTTCACTAAAATCCTGGATTTTCTTACAAGAATTTGAATTGAATTAAAAAACTGACCAATCCACCCTTGTCTCACTTTACAAGGAGCAAATAAACAAATTTTGCATTTTGTCAGGTAACACCATTAATAGACTAATTAATAGGGGACAGATTTTAATGAAATGTCTCTTTTTTTTAATGTCTTTTACGTCTCTTAAAATGTCTTTTATACAGCCCTTTTTTTCTTCCCCTTTCTTTTTCTTTTCTTTCTCTCTTTTCATTTTTGTGTCTATTTCGATTAAGAAGCCACTTTTTACCTTTGAGTAACTTTTAATACAATTTTTGCCGATTTTATCAATTTTCATATCATTTTAATAGTACTTGCTTCAAATAATATTTATGAAACGCAACAATTGTTCTCCAAAGAATTCCTGAGTACCAGAACCTGGTAGCCTATTTGATATCTTCACTCAGAAGTTGTAATGTTTGCCATTTTGAATATGTAATCTAAGGTTCCTGTGATGCCTGTCAGTGCCACTCGCGGTTCAACTGATTTCGGGATAACTAAAGACAAGAGATTTTCTGGGAAAAAAACAGTTCAAATGAAAAGTTAGAAAGCTGAGCTCACTTGAACAAATGGAAGAAGTCTCAATTACATCAGTAATGTATCCAACAGCTCTAGTAGTTCATCTGAACTGGTTTTGATCACATTTGTTACGTGATTTTTCTTTGCTTTTAGGGCATTTTTAAAACATCTGAAGAGCATTTTATTGATCATTTTTGCGAGTTTTAGGTCATCAAAATGCGCCCCTTACTAATTACACTCCATTTCACAATAACACTTATGGCAGTTGTATTTAATTTTTCGCTCTGATATTTGGTAAAAGCAAGTATCACAATTAGATATTACGAAGCAGTATACAGAAATTTACCTTGTCCAATATCAAAGGGGTGAGCACGAGATGTATGCCTCCTCCGAAGACGGTTCTCATTAGCCTGTTTGGGTCTACAAAAGATCAGAAAATAATCTTAAAATTCATTGTAATGAAAAGTGTATTTGACAGGCACAGTAGTTTATAAATCAAACATGCAAGAGAGCAACAACCATTTAGGAAACATTGGAGAAGCTAAAAAAGTTTATCCCAAATAACAATGTAGGCTTGATCATTTTGTAAGTTACAAAAAAAATCTCAACATCACGTACTTCACTAACTCTGGATCAAGAGCTAATGTATTGTTTATTGATATAAATTGCTTGTCTTCTGTTCTTTTAAACATCTCAACTTCTGATGGCAGGTTTTCAGTTCCAGATTTTACAACTTTCACAAGAACAGGTTCATCCTCTTTAACAAGTTCTCGAAAACGCTCTGCAAACTTAGGACCAAAAGCTTCTGGTGGTACACTATGGAGAGTAACTTTAATGGCCTGAAATAAAAATAATAAAACTAAAAAGTGACCACTGTGTATGCAAATGAGCAGTAAGTTCATGGATAATCATTTAAAAATTAAATAAATATATAGAATGCTATCAAAAGATTTCTGAGAATTACCCAATATACTTTGTTTGTGAGTCTATGGAAAACATTAAAACGTAAGATAAGAAATTCTTTGAGAATTGTTTCATTATGAGCCAAGAAACCAAATATTTCTTATGGAGATGAAATGAACTTTATGTAAACTGAAAATTTAACTTTGTGTTAAAATTATTTTCTACAACCTACCAAACGTATGAACTTTGTTCAATAATTGCACAGCAAATGGAAATAAATTACAGTTGCTAAGTTCATAAGTTAAAATATGCCTGACACAATGCCCATGAAAGTTATTACAGGCCTCTCAGTGTTCACGAAGTTGAAACTAGTTGAATAGAGAGATTTGTTGCCCCAAAAGAAAAACACTATAATTTAATATATTAAGATAAAACTTAATTGCTCTGTTTAAATATATAATTAAAGTAACACTAGTGACTGAAGATAATTACTTTTACAATTATAAAGATTCTAAATTTTCTCAACATTAATTTCAAATTATGATAACAAACGTACTAAAATCATGGTTGTAAACAAAACAATAAAAACAATTACATATAAGAACCAGAGAACTGAGAACCAGAGCGTTCCATGACCGTTTAACTAAATTTTTTTGGAGAGCCATTTTAAGATTTTGATTTTGGAAACTGTCACGGAATTAGCATATAACCATAATATTTTGCTGGCATATATTTAAAGGATACTTTGGCATTGTGAGTTGATAATAAGTTTAAAAATGCAATTTTATTACTTAAAATGAGGAGTCATGAGCAAAGGTAATCATAAACCAAACTGTTCCATGTCCACTTGAAATTAGAAAATCATTACTTTATTTACTAACGTAAAGTCATTAAGCACCATTTTGTCTCATTACTTTTTTACAGTGTTCCAGAATTGTCTATCTACTACAGAGAAGTATTTGTAGAGATATTTAATGTCCTGTATCTTTTTATTCCCAATTTTTCCAAACCCACTAGCTGTTTGTGGGGTAGCAAACTGGTGACTTGCTGTACCCAGTTATTAAAATTCTTCTTTCCCTTCCTTCTTACTGAAACTTGTGCTTCAACACTATCAAACAGTTCTTCACTACTATCACGTGATACTCCTGGTTCTTGCTCCATTGCAGAGGCATGGGATTGTTTATCAAGTAAATGTATCTCACCATTTACATCCTGTACTAATGTATCCAAAAGATCACATGCAAAAGAAGTGGCGGTGTGTGTGTTTTTTGTTGTTGTTTTTTTTTGAGTTCTTTGTATGCACAATATCTAAGACGTTGTTTGAAGAGTTAGCATAGTAATGGGGGTTTTTCACACTGACATCTGAGTTCCAATCCATTTCCATTTTAAAGTTTAAAATTAACTACAAATAATACATACAGCATTGAGTAAGAAGTCAGGCATCCATCTTGAACACAACCACAATACATGCAAAATCTGAACAACTTCGACTAATACAACAAATACTAAAAAGACCTAAAAAGGCATACAAATGATGAATATACACTGTTGAATATACACTCCTTGTCTCAGAAATTTTTTTCAAAGTAATTTTCAACACAATTTTAGAGCATCACAGAATAAATTCCTCAAATAAATTAACGACCCTTCAAAATTGCAGCCAGTTCCATTCTTATATATAACAGGGATATTATCTGCCTGATAATTTATGAGCTGTAGTACATATTCGTATCGTTTTCTTTTATTTACGTCAGTGTTTATTTTCTCTGGCTCTCTACAAATGTCTTTTAATATTAAGCCATCCCAATGATAGAAAAAAAAATAACTTTATGGTTATCAAATTTTTTTTTAACAACCCTTTGCACTTTCAGTACTGCAGGATTATCCTGCTTAGGGTTAGAGGAGGTTAGGACTCCTCTTTCAGCCATTTTTCCAGTTTATCCCCACTTCCAAGGCCCTCTGTACAGAAGAATGTAATGGGTTTCTCTTAGATGGTGGTATGTCAAGAAGTGGGATGAAGATGGTGTGGCAAGCGTCATGCTTCAACCGGACACCTTTTTACCCACTATTTACTGTTAATAAAGCCAGTAAATATTGGTACTCATTTGGAAAGAAGGCTGAGTGAACCTTAGGATCGCCCTGAATAGGTCATCATCGGATAAAAATACCCAGCCATGCTTGGATTTGAACCCGGGTCCCTCAGATTAGCAAGCATGTGTAATTACATTTCAGTTCTTTCAATGTAATTCTGGGATTTTCCTCTATATTCTGAACCATCAAATCTTTATGTTCCTCTGTAATTTCCATTGTCTTCATCCACCGCCTTGTCATGGTATTTCGTTTTGACTACACAAATTTGTATTTTGTTCCTATCAGCTTCCTTTTTCTTTGTGTAAAGCATTATAACACAATTATCTTACCCATACATGCACAAACGTAGATTAGTTTTATTAACATCAACGAAAGAAACTCTAGCTGATTTAACTTTCTTTTTCCTCGATTTGAAGTTGTTATGTCTCAAATTGCTTGTGTTTAATACTAATCTGCTCACATTTATTCTCACTTTGAGTGTGTTAGTACCCAATTTGAAATTGGTCTCATTTTGAATTTGAAAAGGTATAGTAAAAGAAAATATGAATAGATGCAGGAGTATGGCAAAATCTTACACATCCAAAGTTACAGTTTCTCAAAATATGTGTTGATTGCATCCTAATGTGTAACTATATTTGACTCTCCATCATGCAATTTTAAATTAAGGTCGGACATAAACTATTAATTCAGAACATTGTGCAATGTCTGTACTGTTGTCATGCTGTAGTACAAAAAAAGATAATTGTTTTATTACATCAACTACTTGATTTTTGCTGTTTCTGGCCACATCATCAATGTGACGTTTCACAATGTTGTCAGAAGGCATTATTTGTGATTATTCCACTCTTGAAATGAAAACCAATAGTGTTTAACAATTCATACAATCTGCCCCGATCCGGGACGTGCATTTCAAGAACTTTATAACTTTTTCTATCCCCAGTTTTCTTACTTATCCTACTTACTTCCCAATCATGAGCTCCAAGTCGTGTATCTTACGACGCACAATGTATTAACCACTGTCCTTAGGTAACCTCTTTGATTTTAAGTTATTTTCAATAGTAATAACATGGCAAGATTCGGTGACACGTCTCATGACCAGATCAATGAAATAATTTGTGAAACTCCAGAAAGAAGAATAGAAAGTATATTTGACATGAATAGTTAGCTGCACTTTTTTTGACAAATCCTTCACATTTTAAATGTGAAAGTGCAATTCATTTTGAAGACCTCATTTATAAAGATTGATTGTTTGCGAGAGCCGCAAAATGGTATGTATACTACTAAAATAATATAGGAGACAATGCTACATTATCACTGAAGCTCTACTTGAAAATCAATTAGCAACACCGTTTGGTAATCATAAACGAATTAAGATAGACACATTCATCAAATACGCCTGCTTCAGAATCCAATACCAATGAATGAAAATGAAGAAGTTTCTTCAACATTTAATTTTAAAAAGTGTGCATTTAATAAATGTATTTTCAACTGAGAGAATATGTGTGTTAATTTAAATGTTCATGTTCGTTACACCAAAAGTTTGTTACTTTAAAGCAAAATAAATGTACCTTTCATGTCATCGTCTGTATATTTATTCGTTTGTTTATCTCAAGTTTGATTACGTATCAACCGCAAGGTTTAACCTTGCCCATCTGCAACATTAGCAGATGGCTATGGTAGAACTAGTGAAATATGAAAGACAACTGAATAAAGTACATTAATGTACATTAATATTTGGCACATTTTGGAACTCTGTTGGGTATAACTGTGCATTGGAAATTCTCACATAAATTCCTAAGCACTCATGGTATCACCTATGATAATTTGTTCCAACTCTCTGTTCCAGGAACAATATCTGCTGCATTTAACAGGCATGGTTTAACAAGAATCTCTCAATTAAAATGTGTTGGCACATAGACGATCAAATTATTTCAAATTTGGCACCATAATTCGAATACAATCGATTACAACCATTCTTTGGGGGTGAATTAATAGCAAAGGTCATGCATTTCAAACTTACTGCACCTGAGATAGTTAAATTTTTCTCTCAAAAAAAAAACAGCCAATTACCTTACAACGAGAAAGAAATTAATTCTCTCTCTGAATGGAAAAATTCAAATGCTTTCAAAGATCACCATGAGAACATGCCACATCCCAGACGCCGTGGGCAGTGGAGGCCCATGGAGTGCACACAACACCGCACATCGTCAACAGATTCTCAGAAATCAACTCCTTCCAATAAAGACGCAACGAGATCACATTGTTTTAAAAATCAGAGAAGCCGAGTAGTCTTGTGGCGACTCGGCTCACTCATGAAAAAATGCGAGTGGATCGCCTGCACTGAAAGTTAAATGAGATCGTGTTGGTGAGAAAATTAAATGAGATCGTGTTGGTGAGAAAGTTAAATGAGGTCATGAGAAAGTTGAACGAGATGGTTCGTGTTGTGATTCTGGATTGTTGTATGATCCATGAACCAGCATGTTAACTCAAACTCCATTCATTCACATGAATTCCAAGAGAAAATCAGAAGGAAAATAATTTCCTTCCCCAAGACACTGGTGTATGGTAACACTGATATTTTCTTCAATACTTAATTATCATAATGCCAAGATATGTTAACAGTCTTAATACTTGTAATTTTCAGAATCTTCCCTCACAACCAGAGCACCGAAAGGTGTATAGCAAATCTTTGGCCCAATTCTTCAAAGCTCTCCCAATCAGCAAAGCTACATTCGCAGCTTCAACAAATGACTTCTTTTGTCTAGTAATAAGAAGTGATATCTCATATGAAGCACTTTTGCAGATAACTGAGCAACAGATCCAGAACTAGGGCTGAAAAAAATTATGATAAACAAAAGATTTAAATTGGATTTTTTTATTTAAATAAGATTTTTTAAAATTGTATCAGATGTTTTTACTTTAAACCAAAATCGTTAGTGATTAATTTATCCTTAATTACCTAAGCAGGACACAGTTTATTAAAATCTGTTTTTAAATTTATCATTAAATTGTTATTATTTTATTTAAAAAAGCAAAGTTAATAAATGTTTGAGGGTGTAATACTGCCCTAACCCAAGGAATCTTTACATTTGATTTACTTATAGTTTTGTGTTTGCTCTTGAAACACTTTCCTTGTGTCCATGAATAAGCTTGTGGCACCATTGTTGGCATGATTTAGAAAGAAGGCATTCTACGTTCAAAGAAATTTTACGATTTTTTTGTGCAATACCGCCCCAATCCAAAAGTACTTATTGTTGAAAACAACTGAATTAATTTAAAAACTTGTTACAAAAAAAATGTTACAGTTTTGAAGTATTAAATTTTACTTAATAGTTGTCCTGTTATAAAAAAGAATACAGGATATACTGGTTATTTGCGCACTTTCCCATTAACCCTTTAACGCCCAGTGGGAAGTACAGTGCCAAATGGACAATGTACACATAAAGGAAAAAGTTAATATTATTAATACTAGTAAGATTAACTACTGTTTTCATTAGTTTTAACAAATTTAATCTGGTTCTTTAAACAAGTATTAATAAAATTCCTATTTTATTAATACTCATCATATTGAAGATGTACTTCAAGTGGGTTTTGCAAACATTTTAATACAACTCTAGAATATTATGGACACTGTTGATTGAAATGTGTTTTTCTCAAAACTAGTTCGGTGTGTGTTAGGGGAGTATTGCTGGTAAATTAGTTTTTAACTATAGACAATTAAATGCTAGATAAAAACTAATCAACCATCTAAATTTATTAGTACATAACTACTGCAAATTGTTTATTGTTCTTTGTTTCATCAGTTTGTTCGTTTTGTTGTATATTATATTGCATTTTATTTTCTCAAATAAGTTCAGTTATGTGAAAAGTTTGTAAAAAATATAATATATTCTTTACATCAACTTTGTAATTGATATATCTTCTTATCTAAGTAAATTTAATTTTACAAATATTTAAAATACAAATACATTTTCAAATAATACAAATAAGAAATATTGATTTAAATCATTATTTTAAAAAAATCATTTGATTTAAATCTCCTTAACAGATACATGTTTCGTTGACAAATGTCGTTCAAGATCACTATGTCTCATGGCATCATTGTTGAATACTACATAGCAAATAACACACTGAGAATGTTCAACGCCATCCTTCAGCTTGCAAATAAACCCATATTTAATGTAAAGATTATTATACTTATGTTTTTTGCTGAGCTCATTATGAACGGTATCTTGTCTCAAATCACACAATGCAACAAGGCAACAATGACAATGAAATTCAGATTTTCCTAGCATGCCCAGTCATTGGGAATGTTAGGGTAAACACAGCTCAATTGGTGCCATGAACCCCTTGACTTGTCTCTATGCCCCCCTTGGGGGGCAGGCCCCCCACTCTGAGAATCAATGGCCTACAGAATCAAATAAATTGCAATAACAATCTGTTCTTAATAATGATCTTTGCACAAGACATGTCGTGAGATCAAACCAAAACAACCTTAAAACCAAAATAACTCAAATTTGACTCTAAAACCTAGCCAACACAACTAGACAGTTTTACAGTTTTAGCGTTGGTAAGCCAAAATAGCTTGAGTGCCATCACAGTTAAGTTTTGGTGTTCTTTTTTGAAATATTTTCAAAATTACAAAAAACAACTGAAAAAAATTTTAATTATCAATTAAATTTTTGTTAAAAAAAGTGGGAATCATGATTTTTGATGGTAAAAGTGAGGAAAGTGAGTATAATAAGAAAATAGTCTAAAAAGTGAGAAAAGTAAATCGATGAGAGGCCTGTAATTATGGTATTCAAATTCACTGGATTGAATGTTCAATTTCAAATTGATGGCAAACGTACATTTTGTCTGAAATTTTATTATTCATTACAAATGTTAAGAGCTAGACAGCAAAATTTCAAAAATACCTTAGTACCCCTGCAGGTACTTTCTCTGTGTATGTTTCATTCTTAGAAAATTAAAGTTTCCTACTTTTACACTAATTTCTCTACAAATAGAAAATAGAAAAAGACTGTCATGGCCCTCCTTTAAGTACAAGCAACACCTGACATCAATTGTCCTCTGATGCATTCATACTTGAAACATACATCATTCATTGTCTTCAGACATAAATATGTTAGATTAAAATACATTTTCAAATTATGTTTTGAAGAAAATCAATTAAAAAAAAAAAAAGGTTTCTACTTGTTATGCATTCAAGCTTCCTTAGAAAGTGAAGAGTTGTTAAATTTCAATTTTCATAAAAATTGAGTTAAAAATGCACAAATGTGATTAATCATTTTTTTTTCATTTCACCTTCTGCACTTACCTGGTAAGGAAATCTTTCCAGAGTTTCTGATAACTGTCCTAAAAGTAGCAGACTAGATGCAGCAACTGTTTCTGTGTTTCCATAATCAACAAACCGAACAGTTACCTGCAAAACATAAAAAGAACATTTTATCACTTTTTAATGTCCTAGTAGAGGGAGTTACATGCAGAAGAGAAATGAATTCAGTCTTACCCAATTATTTTCATCAGGTTCGTTGATAATAACAGCTCTGTAGTATTCACAATCCACCGAGTACCTTGCCAAATATAGTTTTGTAGGATTACTAGAATGATTGGAAGCTCTTGCTATATGTAGGTCACTTATTCCTCCTTCCATCAATTTTTCCATCAAAGATTGTAAATAATTGAAGCTTTCTGATTTAATATTTAAAAATATTTCTCCTTCTTCACTTACATGCGACACAAACACTTCTGTTACTACACCATTCTGTATAGAAAGCAAAAACACTTATATTTTTGTGTAGATTAGGGCACTGATATAAATAAAGCTACAAATTTTTAAACGGGACACATTCACTACAGGATAAGTCTGGCATTTTCAAGGTAGGTGCATCACAAAATTATGTTGAAACACTTTTCGAAAATGCTGTTTGTGGTTCAATTGTTGCAATATTAAATGAATACTGTACCCAGAATACCATTTAAATCCTGTGTTGGTGGATGAATCAGGTGAATTAGGAATCGTGCTTTTCACAAAGCAATATTTTGAAGCATTTTTCGGCAAACTTTGTTTAACCACTTTTTTTGTTAGTGGTATTTTGCTGTCTATATTTCTAAAAGTATACAAAGAAAGTGAAACATTTCATTCGACATCAATTTATGTATGAATTGCAATGATCTGATAGTTATACATGTCCTTTGCACGTAGACGAAGATCTGTAGCTCGCTTGGTAATTGATTTCGAGAAGAAAGAAAGAAGAAAGAAAGAAGAAAGAAAGAAGAAGGAAAGAAGAAGGAAAGAAGAAGGAAAGAAGAAGGAAAGAAGAAGGAAAGAAGAAGGAAAGATGAAGGAAAGAAGAAGGAAAGAAGAAGGAAAGAAGAAGGAAAGAACGAGGAAAGAACGAGGAAAGAAGAAGGAAAGAACGAGGAAAGAAGAAGGAAAGAAGAAGGAACGAAAGAAAGAAAGAATGTTCCAAACACATGCCCCAAGTGGTAGGAACACTCACCAAAACAGGTGACGTCTGTTGGATTGTGTACGATATTGTACACCCAACAAATTCAAACTGATCGCACAATAGCAGCAAACAAACCAGATATAGTTATCTGAGATTTGGAGAACAAATCGTGTTTACTTGTCAATGTTCCTGTACCTTGTGATCAAAACGTCGTTACCAAGGAGGCAGAGAAACGTCTTGAATACATGAGTTTGGAAATTGAGATTAGTCGAATGTGGGACATAAAAGCACAGGTCACCCCAACAGTTATCGGAGCTCTGAGATTTGTTCCGCAAAATTTGTGTAAGAACTTGTCTAAACTCCCAGGTAACTTAAAAGACTGAGAAGTGCATAAAATCGCTTTTCTTGGAAAAGCCCATATTTTGTGCAAAGTATTGTAGAGGCATCGACAGTCCCTAGATCTACTCCTTAGGTAGCTGGTTGCAACCTGGAGTAGATTTTATATTCAGTCTTATAATTTGAAATAAAATGCATCTTAAATCAGTAAAATCTAGAGTAAGAAAATATTGTGCATTTTAAGTAAAGATTAGCACATGAACCCATTGCAGTCCCATGTTTAAACTTGCACCATCTGTTTGAAAACACATACGGATTATTTTAATTTTTTCAACTTTTTTGAAGATGAGCGTTGTGAAATAACTCAAAATTTTAAATTCAAATTTGAAAAACTTTTTAACATGACCCCTATTGAGTTGTACATCGTACAAAAGGCCATAAAGAAAGCTGCAAAACGACACCTGTTACACCTCTCTATCTTAATTTGGAGAGGTTCTACATCAATTTAAAAATTTGCGGGAACCCAATTTTGTAAAATTTTACATGGCTGTATTTCAGAAACAGGCGGAAATATTTTACTCAAAATTTCTAGTTTTCTTATTCTTGATTCATAATACCTATGTGCCAAATTTCATCTGAATCTAAAATGGTGAGGTAAAATTTTAATTAAAACTGTATTGATTAAATATGGAATGACCCAGACGGACGTTTTGCTTCCAATTTGTTTTTCGGTATCAAGGACCCACTAAACAGGGATTCTGACTACACCACATGTTATGGGATTTTCCCCCCAACATGTGGTTAATTTAGCAACTTGTTTTATCCACGTTTTCGTTATCATGGTTGCAGCAATAAATTTTTTCTGCCAAAAATTCGCCATTTTTTCATGCAGCATTACATAACTTTCCCTATACTACATATATTATTCCCTACATACGTACATATATGGGAAAGTAAAAATTAATAATTCACATTTAGTTAAAAATTAATATTGCATTGACTTAGCATTAAGCAAAGCAGAGTTTATCACGAAAGCACAATGGACACTTTAAGCAAAGTCAATATGTTTTGTCCTGTATAACTGACATTGAAGAGGCATTTAAACGACACAGAACATTAATGTTGTATATTTCATTTAATGTTGTAGAATTTGCAATTGACTTCTTTCTTTTGAAAACTGCACTATCCCCCACTATAATGGACAAATATTCAAGATGCACAGCTGTACATATTATCCTTTTTTGCATTTGTGCAGACAGAAAAAAGTGTGAACAATAGGAAATTTTCATTTCAGAAGTGATAAAAGTGGGGATATGTTTTTCAGAGATAATACAATTGGAATTTTACTGTATTTGCTATGTTCTCTCTGATCAAATAAAACTCTTCTGCAAGAGTACATGTGTTTGTGAGCAAGCACATTTAGCTTCTGTGTGTGTATGTAAAGGTGTACACTCAGTGACATTGTATCTCTATTGCTATATCACATTTATTGTGAGAACATGATGTGAATTCAACTTTAAGTATCACTGTCAATTTGGTCATCAATAATTCTTCACAACAAAATTTTCAGAGGAAGGAAAGCTGAGAATTAGAGGTGCAGGTCCATTAGAGTAGCACAATCTAGTCTTGAGAGAAGCCCGCTTGAAATTAGCATTGTTTACTGTTAGTGTGATCGAGACGTGAACAGCGAACTCCTACATCTGTCTGTTTCACAGGTCAAGTGGGAGGCAGCAGTAAGTTTTCATATTTGGGAAGTTTTTTCTATAAAAAAATATTTGTTTTTTCTCTGGCTGGATGTAGAATTTGTAAGTCTATCAATGTGATTTTTTTCATTTCCGTCTCTTGCAAAATGCAGATTTGCACTCACGGGCACATTGAACTGAGATTCCACACAGCCTACATTGTGTAACAAAATCTTGGCATTCATTTTCATGCTATTTTTCACTCAATATGTTGCCATTCATTTGAGACTCTCTTTTACTGAACCATTCAAAAATATCAGTCTGAAATGCCTGGCAAATTTTCAATGGATGCCAAGAATATGTGAATGTAAGTGCTATATTGTGGTGTATTTTTACTGCCTTCACAGCTTATTGTTACAT
Source organism: Acheta domesticus (assembly GCA_031308135.1). Taxonomy (NCBI): domain Eukaryota; kingdom Metazoa; phylum Arthropoda; class Insecta; order Orthoptera; family Gryllidae; genus Acheta; species Acheta domesticus. The sequence continues at coordinate 104,082,680 of JAHLJT010009436.1, read as the reverse complement.
CAACATTTATGAGTTTTGTGACATGGAAAGGCAATATAAAAAAAAACCCTAACCGCCAACTTAATCGACCTGTGTGCAAATATACGATGACCCCACATTTTTTAACCGAGATTTTTAGGAACAAACCTCGCCTTACATTCAGATAAATATGGTAGGTTTGAGTTCCATCATTGGTAGAGTCAATGTGGTGGTGTACATTGCATGGTTTGAGACAACATGAAGAGTAAGGTACCTTCAGAAAAGAGAAACTGCCCTAATAATAAATAAAAATGTGGAACATGTCTCTTGCCTCTGGTAAATGAGGTGCTTGGGCTTCCTGACTGATTCGTTCTGCTAGAAGTCTGTTCATGTCAACATCCTCATCTGTGCTGGTATCATACAATAGCACAGAAATGACAGCCTCTGGATCTTCAGGTGTTGGTTTGGAGACAACCTGTGCTACAAGTGTCTTACCAATTACAGTATTCACTAAATGATTAGTTGCATTTAAATCTTCAGCAAATTCTTCCAATCCGGAGAGAACAACTTGTATAGCCTAAAGGAGAATTAAGGCAAACATCAAGTACTCAACAGATTAAAAAATTAAGATAATTTATTGCAGATATTACTCCAAATATACCTGTGCAGGAAGTTTAGCATATTTTGGCTCCAAAACATGTAACATTGTTAATGGAACTGCATCTTCATCTCCATGATCAAGGAAAAATACTATAGCATTATCATCATCTTGCATCTCAACGAACTCCACTCTATGCCAGCAATCATCCAATTTAATTGCATAATAGTTTCCCACCTCTGGATTCACTGCTTGTACAGCATTGTCCATGTAGTGAATTTCCATATCTGCAGACATATCTTCGTATCGCACCTATGCAAGAGAGAAATATTAGACACCATTCACATTATACAAATGGGATATTAAATACCAAGATCATACACTTCATTATGACTTAATCTTCAAATCATCTTCCTTGTTAATAGCAAAGAGTCCTTACATTATAATCTTCACCAATAAGCCTGACCCAGACATCAGCTGTTGTCAGAGCACAGGTTACATAAACATCCCAAACCTCCTCAGAAGGATATGTAATTGGTTCTGGAACTACCTTAGAATGGACTTGGGACCAGATCTGGGCAAAAGGAAAAACAATAAGATTTTTTCTACATACACAATTTCAAATTTGTTAAGCTAGGTCACAAGATATTTTAATGGGAAGAAATTTTGTACAAACATGGCATGAATTAGTATTTACAATCATTTTCATTAGTTCTAAAGATGGTAAGAAAGTTTTCGGAAGAAATAATATACTTCAACAACTTAATTCCAATTATGAGAAAACTCAGTTGGACTTTTTGATTACATATCTAGCAATGAAAGATTTCACATTAACTCAATTCAAACAACAATAGGGTATTATATTTTAATATAACGTGGGCACTTACAGAACCAGTTGTGTTGTTATCAAGTTCAGGTGCTGGGCTGACAACTTGTTTATTTAAAATGATACGGTTATTTGCACCAATATCCACAGAAATTTGAGAACAATTACGAACAACATCCAACCAATGAATGGGCAAATTTTCCATCCACTTATTGCGGTAATCTAGAGGAACTTGAAAACTCCAAATTCCAGCAGTATGTGATGCCACCAACTGTAGAAAACAAATTTACTTCACTTTTAGACAAGGAGGATGCATTCCACTTACAAATAATTTTTTTTTGGGGTGCAATTTTTCCAGATACAATTGTTTCTCTATTCCCAACAGACTCCCAAAAATGATAATGCAGTTTTGTTACTGAGGAATTCAATCAAACTATTAAGCAGCTTCAAAATATGTTATGTCATGCTCATTCTCAAAATTCTCTGTGATTTAATCCCTTTCTAATTTCTAAAAAAAAGACTTAAAATACTTCCTTGATTTTGAAGTGTAAAAATAAAGTATTGTCTCCAACATTTCAAATTTTCTTCTAAATTGCTAGCCTGACCATGTGCATGCAAGTGTGAATTTAGTTCGCAAAGCGAAAATAATGAGTTTGAAGATTCAACAATAAGATTTTTAAATCCAAAGACATTCTATAAAACCATGCATAAAAATTATGAAATCAATAATGCAGTGATAAGCAATTACCTTGTAGACTGACAATAAAAACAACAAAAAAGTAACAATGTTATTCACCTCAGACACTCGTGCTTTAATAATTTCAGGATTTTGTGTAGTTGGAAATGCATGACCACCATCAAGTTCATACCGCTTCCTTAACTCTTTGAGAGCATTCTGTGCTGCCCGCTGGAGAGCAACAGCAGGCATACGATCTTCATCAGGATAGCTTGTATAACTCTCTTCTCCCACCTAATAACATACACAGAAGTTAATATATTAGTCAAAATATATAACAATTTTACAACTTGCCTGTAAGTAAACATATCTTCCAGAAAGCAAGTCCACACAAAGTGCAAATAAAATACTAAGAACAAATTCAACAAATTGCATTTTATGAGTTGAATATATGATAAAAGGTCTTTTTGCACAATTTGTACAAAATAACAGAAATCTTCCACTCAACAAAAATACCACAAATATTCCACAAATCATTTTCTCACTTGGAACATAACCCTCACTCCCATTACTTCTCCCACTCTAAGATCCAAAAATCATGATTACAAGGTAATACAAAGCAAATAAACTTGCCAAAATAATTGCAAAAACAAACAATTAAATGAAAGCAAATAAAAGAATTAAAAATATGATAGTATGCCTGAATTTATTTTAAAAAACTATAGTGCAACAAATGGGATGAAAGTTAAGTAATAAACGTATAAATACAGGCAAAAGAAATCGAATTGAGGGGGATCATTTGGAAAAACATAATTATAAAGAAATATTGATGAAATTAGGTTTTCTAAAAATCATGATAAAAATTAATTAAAAAATATGATTTTTTAAATTTGAAACTATTTTTTTTCTTTCTTTTTTTCAGATTTAATCTATAACTTGATGAGTCTTAAATATATTGGTTAGTTTTATTCCTTGCAGAGTATTATTGTACATAAGTGGTCTCTTTTTAATCCCTATAGATGTTTTAAGAACACTTACTCATACAGTTATTTTTACGTGTATTGTAAGGGTTGAATCTCCTATTATTTCTTGTTTTTAAAATTAATCAGTAACCATTGGGTGAAAAAATATTTGTCTGTAGTTGAACTTAACAACTAAACACCAAAGCTATATTTATATTTTACTAAGTTGTAATTATTAGCTGCAGTTATGTGTAAATGAAGAAAAAAAATTGGTACCCCCCCCCCCAGTCCTCCAATTTCCAGCAAACTCTTGCGTCACTGAGGCACGTTCTGTGAATCGTTACAGTAGGGCTTTCTAAATTTAGAATTAAACCATTATTGAAATATGATGAATTTTTAAATATTAATAATTCTCAGAGTTTTAAGAATCTCTGGACTAGATCTTAACTTAATGTTTCAACTCTAATAATCATGTTAAGTGCTATTGTGTGAAAACTGTGTTTTACGTATCTGAAGTCGCAGAGAAAGTTTCAAATACTGTACTAAAGACGCCACAGACTTAGAATGTAGAACGAAAAAGAGAGGGGCATGCAAAGAAGAAAACTGAAGACATTGCTTAACTTTACCCTTCACATACGCATACTAGGTCGCTATGGCTTTACTTAGGAGGCATGGCAATATCCCCCTTCTCTCAGGGAGGAACACAATTCACCTCAAGGAATGCCTTTTTTCGGTACTTTCCTAAATGTGAACATTCATTTATGCCCTGTAATTGGAAGTTTGCTCAAATTCACAAAATCAAATAGAAAAGGAAATATGTCTTTATCCCTGTGTATGTCACAGTAGCATAAGATTCTCGGAAAAATTAACTTATTAGAGTGAACTCAGCGTATGCTATAGGGTAATGACTATTTCATTATTTTGCTCAAAATGTTTTCCCTGTAGCACTTAACTAATGACTAAAATGAAGTGTGTTCTATTGAAATATCAAAAAAGGTCACACATTTTAAAATTTTATGTACTAATATGATTTGGTATCAACATTACTATGAGTATTTATTAATTTGTTACATATATAACATGCACGTTAAGGCCTTTTCTATTTTAGTTGATGAGCATAAGACACCATGTCATTCAAGAAGAGCTCTTTTAACATGGAAAAGAACAAAGACACCTGAACACAGAACTTGGTCCATTTTCAAGCATCTTCAAGAAGATACAAAGTGGCAATTTATGAAGCACCATTGACTGAACGGAATCGCATGCCCCTGAAAAACCATGTCATTGGACGCTTCAAATTTCTTGAATTCACTGCCAAAGAACGGAAAGAGATGATCAGTCATTAGATTGCTGTGGAGCTTAAAGCCTTATGGGGCAAAACATTGAACGTACAGCATGTATCTGATCAAGCCAAACTGTGCAAAACTGGCAAATGTGAAAGAATATGGGTGGTGCAGAAATAAACAAAATTTTATTCATTGAATAAACTGTTTGACATGACCAAGGTGAAAGGCGAACGGATTAGCAAAGAGGATGAGAACTTCCACAAACTGCAAATTGAGAGCAAGGGCCAGTATGGTTATTCCACTGGCAAATGTGCTGGGGTAAAGACCAGCTGCCCCAGTCCAAGCGAAGGAAGGCAATGGAAGAGACTTACCAGCTCAGCTCCACCTCATTGTTCCAAAAGTTACAAGGACACATCCGACAACATCAAAGACAGGCCTTGGGAGGATGAGGAAGAAACATCAATGAGCAAAAGGAAGCACAACCCAACACGCATTACAAGACCTCTTGTTACAAGCTTAAAGCTGTTGACCTGCAGAGCAGTAAATATATCCCACCAGCTTTCCGGTGGGGGCATTGAAATTCCAACCCCATGTCAGTCAGCAGTCCACAAGGCTCTCTACACAAGAGCTGCTCAGGTGAAGAAGCCCTTGGTGAGCACGCTTCATCTGGAGAAGTGGAGCGTACACTCTGACGACAAATGCAATGATGACTTTGAATACCTTGTAATTTCTGCCAACACAACAAGCGTGAATACCGGCAAGAAGACAGGCGTTGTTGTAGCAAACGTTTGAAGAGAAAAGTCACCTCAAACCTAAGTTCATCAGTTGCTAGCTCCATGTGCTGGATTGTGTTCTTCGCATTGTCATAGGCAATGAGCTCCATGGATCTACTAAATCACTGCGGGGAATAATAATAGCTTCGCGCGAAGTCCTAGGAAAGGTAAGTTCCATCGAAATCTTGTTGAAGATACAGAGGAGAAAACGACGTGCCTTTTCCAGTAGGTGTTTCAAAGTTTGGTTGTGTATGTGGTCTGGTCTTTGAGCAAAATCACTCTCACGGTAGAGGGCAGAGGAATATTCATCCATGGAGAAAGGGACATTATTCTCCATTCTTCTCTTCGTATTCAAGAAGCTAAGGACGGGAGTTGTGTAAGGAACTGGAGGTTTTTGACAGTGACAGGCCAATTTCTCAACTACGTCTTCTGAAGAAGTGATGAGATTTCCATTAACCCCTCAGGCGTGTGCGACGGCATTCGCGGTGTTGTTCTCTAGCGTGTTCGGCGGCATATGCCGTTCATGGTTTTGAATGCGTCGCCAGGCTTAATCGACATTATTCGGAAAGTGATCGCTAGATAGCGGTTAAATGTATCTTAGCTTCTTATATACCAAGTTTCGTAATTTTCATATCAGCTGTCTATTTTTACTTTCTTGCCATACGAATACTTCATAAGAAGAGAATGTTATGTTATTGTGTGCCGGAAAAGGGCAAATTTTCGCCAGACAAACATAGCTGGGTCCTGGAAACGAAAAAGTGGATAAAACCTGTTGCTAACTTTAGAAAAAAGTCCGATTTTGTTCTTAAGTAGTGTGAAGGACGCTTAAGAGAATGATGCAGGTATCATTTTCTTTAAAATCCCCAATTTTTCTAAAACTGCAAAAAAACACTTCCAAAACTGCAAAATTGAAGATAGAGATTTTTACCTCAAAGTCGGTTGTATAAAATTAACTCTTTAAAAAATATCATGTATAATTTTCTGAAAAAAATAATTTTTATTTTTTAAAAGTAAAATTTCTATATAAACTCTATGAGATAAAAATTTGAAAAAAATATGGGCGTGTTCCTTGTTCAATTTTCTATGAAATACAACAAGAAAAAAAAGTGGGCACTCCACACGTACAGTTCTGAAAAAAATCAATTGTAAGTATGAGGGTGCCCTCTGCCTCTGTCCATGCACTAACAAATTATGTTCAGTCAGTCTTTGATGCAAGTGCTGAAGAACTAAAAAAAGAATGGCCGTCTGCCTGATTAGGGTTTCAAGAGTTATTAGTATTTTAGATGTTCACTCTGCCCCCAAAATGTATGACATAGTGTCATACATGTTTTTGTAGGTAACATCGTGGGTGACTTGCAGGTCATCTATGTTCTTATGGGTGAGAGCAAAACGAATTGAAATACAAGCCATTCCACATCAAATGGTACAAGAATTTACATGACTATTTTTTAAATGTATGCAATTTAAAAAAAATAAATGACACAAATATATGGCATTCATCCTGAACATCAAAAAAAGTGGCACGTGATTTTTTATTTACCTGATAATTGATTATTTTTGAAGTTATGCCTATATTAAATTTTGGAATTTACGCGTACTTTGCAAAATATGATTGATTGATGCTCCGAATGTACTTAACATAAAAATTCCTGGTTTGTTTCAATTAATATTTTGATGTGTATTTTATTCCTCTGTAAATTACTTTCTCAAAAAATAAATATTTCATTAAAAAATGAATACTTCTATATGAACTCTCTCAGATAAAAATTTGAAAAAAATATAGGCGTATTTCTTGTTCAATTTTCTACAAAACACAACAAGAAAAAATGTGGGCACTCAACACATCGATAAACAAATCTATTGTAAGAATGCGAGCGCATGGTTCTTGCCCCTGCACTGACAAATTGTGTTCGATCAGTCTTTGATACAAGTGCCGACGAAAAATAAAAAGCATGTCCGTCTGCCTGATTAGGGTTTCAAGAAAACAGTAACTCACATGTTCACTCTTTCTCCAGAAGGGATGGGTGACAGCAAAATAAATTCTACTACTTCTTTTCCTCGTGTCAGCGAAACGAATTTTACTGTATTCCTTTGCGTCCTAGGGATGGGGTGCCCTCCTGATCTTGCTCTTGAAATACAATCAATCACTTGTCAAGGGACATGAGTAAAATTTTCTCAACATCAGTTACAATACGCACCGTACGCACAAGAGTGCAAGTGTTTCTTCTGTGAATCGTGTGTACACTGCAACATAAGTAGCGATTGCCATATGAGATACGACAGATGTTTCAATCCATTTAATCTTTCTGATCATGATTTTCAGAAAAGAAAATCTCCAAGACGTGTAAACCACAATTTTCTGGTGAATTTACAGGAGTCAGGAGATTGGCAAATTTATGATTCATTTTGAAAGGGAATCAGCTTCCAAACAGCCTTTTGTTAGTGAAGAGATCGTCGAGATCAGTGGCTCTTGTGACATTAACAAAAGTAGCGGAACGTCCAGTGAATATAGTGAAAAGAGTGGAAATCAAGGAAATAACAATTTATGCTCTTCAGATAGTTCGTCAAGTGTCTGCGAAATTAATAAAGAGAAGATAAACATGAGTTTAATTTCAATAGGAGAAACCCCTGCCAAGAAAAGAATATTGGAACAAAAACGGTATCCCCATGAGAAATTTCACAAAGTACAAAGGGCCAACACAGATACATTTTTTCACACTGAAGATCCTTCGACGTCCATCGAAAAATCAGACCAAGATACTATTTAGAAACTTACCGATTCCTTTCACTCAACAGATGGCATGATGTTCAATATTAAAATTTTGACAATTTTTGAAAGTTGGACATACAATAAAATTAAACAACAATTTGCTGCAACCGAACGCATGATAAGTGTCTAAAAAGTTGACTGAAGAAAATGGAATTTTGTTCAGACCTGAAGTAAATTCAGTAAGGCTTTAAAAATGTGCATTGTGATGAAAGTTCAGGAATTCTATGGTAAGTGAGTACTTATATTTAAAGTTAGTTGTGAGGGACCAGAAAATTTCAAAAACGTCAATGAAAACATGAGTTAAGAATCCGTCATTCAATTATTTATAAATATATTAATATTATTTATATGCATTAATATTATTTATATGTACTAATATATATAAATATTATTATTTGTAAATTCAATCGTGAAGTTTTACCACCTCAAGAGCATTAAGTTACAGCTTCATCCATAGAAACGGACGGCAATAACGCAAGAAACGCGTCTATTGCAGCAATCTATTATACGCTTTCGTAAAATATTAACATCTTACTGAGATCCCACATTGATTTTTCCTGGAATTAAATATTTTGCAAAATCTTAAAAATTAAACATGTTTTTAAGTTGCGAATGGAATTTGAACAGAATTTCTTTAATTAGTGTATTCAAGTATATGATATTTTTAAGTTAGTGATGCGCGTCATTTTTAGCAAATTTTATTTACAATATTTCCGAAAATTATAAAGTTAGAAAAAAATAAAATTTGGGAACTCATTCAGAATGGGAATTCATTGAGGAACATGTAGTCAGGATGAATAGTCATGCTATCTTGTTTGGCTGTTTCTCATGATGTGAACCTTCATAATATCTAGTTAACTTCCCACGCAATAATAAACTCCGAAACGTTGGCAAACTGAAATAGCTTATTATTTTGGACCAAAACCTGTGAACCTGCAATGGAATCGTCTACAGAAAATGGTCATGAAATACTGCAGATTTTGGTATTTTTTGTGTGATTTGACGTGGAATGGCTCAATAGTTCTTTGCCAGGGTTGACACGGTGATACAGTGGGGGGGATGACACAGCGTTGCACCGCCGTGGCTCACCCTGGAGTTCAGTTCAAGCTATGATGTAAAGTCACGAAAGGAGCTACAGTGAAAAAAACTGATGAAAAGTCACGATAAGAGCTACAGAGTTGGGTCGACTCGTTGGCTCAAGCAAGGATTCATCCCCACGAAATTGCCAACGTGTAAATACAAAAGAGAGAAGGCAAGAGGCTCAAGAAAATTTGGAAGAGCAATAGCAGAGAGCTTAGAAACCAAGTAAAGCTACGATGGAGAGAGCGCTGATATTCTTCATCAAAAAGAAGAAACAATATTGGCAAAGAATGTAAGATTGTGTACAGTGAAGAGCGAAGACTGTGTTTGATGTGTGTTTTACCTGTGCCTGTACTTTCCTTTTTAGTTGTGATTCAGTCAAATTTTCAAATCAGTGTGTTCAGTCATGATATTATATTGAAAAAGCTGGGAAATAATACTTTTCCTGGTGATTGGTAATTTCAACAAAATGGTGTATATCTTGGATAAATAGAAGCATTTTCAAGAAAACTAGGTGGTCTATTTTCATACTACATTCAGTTCTGCTATTTTGCTGAATTCAGTAAGAACATTCAGTAATTTCTATTTTGAGGTAAGTAAGCCTCACAGTAACAGAATGTCATGAAGGCTTTTTCATGAAGGACATACAATGTAATTTTCAAGTAATTTTACAAACATCTGACAATCAATTAAAAATGAAACTACCTTATAACTTAGGATTAGGGAAAGTCCTAAACGATGAAACAGTAACTCCTTATGTGAACAAGATAGAGAAAAGATAAAAACTGCAGTCGCATCTGTTGCTGATCCCTCAGGCTCCCCACTAGTATGTGACTAAATGAATTCCAAACAGAGAGTGGAGGCCTGCTAAAGATCATAATGGAAATATTACAATCTTATATTTAGTTTATGTACAAACAGACCTCTACACCTTTAAGATTTATGGAAGAGAAAACATTCTGCTATTGCTTTAAACACCTGAACCCTTTGCATTCCTATTTCTTCAAGCCCTGGGTTTCAGTCAGCTGTTTATTTAAATCCCACCAATGTACCACTAAAGAGTGCTGGCAGAAATTGGTATTCTCTAAATTTGGAGCACAAAGAAAAGGCATTTTGGTTAAGTAACACTATGAACATATCCGTTCACTTACACTTCTAACCTAAAGAACTGTCTAAAACACTGAAACGATACAACAATAAACACAAAAGACCTTTGCATTGTTTATTTTAAATGTTCTCTGTAGGGCAACACATTTTGTACATCACAACAATTCTGGAGGAGCCAGAAATCAAAACTAGGTTTTTCTCCTTGCTTTGTCGACACTATAGGCATTCGGCTAATTTAACTAGATACGGAAGGTGTCTACTTTGTTCACATTACCACATTACTCATCTGACATCCTAATAAACTAATATGCTGAAACAATACCACAATCACAATGCAATCCATAACTGTATTGAGAGTAAGTAAAGTAAAATATTTCTTCATTTATGCATTCTCCGTTAGATTTTTTAAAGCAAGTTCAGAAAATAAAATCCGAATTTGAATATGCAATATTGTACTACCACATGAACCCACAAAACTGTTTCCAACCAGGAAAATGTTCTTCTCCACATTGCTTCCAAGAGTTGCTTAGCTTCCAAGTGCTTTCATAGGGTTATCTTCTCCACTCAGTCTTTTTTTTAAATTTGTTTTTTAAGGTAAAACATATATTCAATGCACTGATGTTTAGAAAACTCAGGTCTGTTACTGTGACTCCATTCTTGAAAGATGGCGCCATCCGGTTTTTCACATTTAGACTATGACATTTCACCTCTCCTTAATGGCATTGAAAATAATAATGATTGTGAGTGTTCTGATTTCAAAAACAATGATTCTGAAGAAGAATTTAAAGAAAGTGGGTTCAGCTTCAGAAAGTGATATAATAAATAACATGCCTTCAAATTCTGACATCGATGGACAGCAAGAAAGAGAAGTAGACAATGCTGGTGCATTCATAGAATTCAAATAACATGGTCTCACTTTGTCATAAATGCCCATTTCCATTATGGATCATTGCAAGTGTTTGCTTATTTACAATTAACTAAGTTTTATAAGTTTAATAATAAACTATATAAGCAATAGTTTTTCTTTAATTTTTCCCCTTTGTCTCTGCAATGTTCCAAAATTCAAAAAAACATTCACAAAAAAATAAAATTATTATAAACAATTGTGTTAATCTTTTAACACATAACCAAATTTATTAAAATTAAGTACAATAAAGGGGTAGACATTCAGCCAACTGCTGTCAAGATTATCATGTAAGTGTCTAAATCTCTGAAATGTAAGTAAACAAGCAAAACTTCACAATTTTACTTTAATTTATGGAAAGAGGCCTGGCACTTTTTGACGATGTTGGTGTAGCAAATCCTGGCATTCAAAGTGTTGAAATTGCCACTATTTGATGCAAAATGTACACTTGCAACTTGCAACATACCTTTACTTTGCAATTGTACATCACTGGTTCACCTTTGGGAAAGCGAGGTACAGCTGTATATACCGGAAGGCCCAAACCTAAAGAACGGGTCAACTCCCGTAACTCCTTTTCATAGTCTGGCTCTTCTGATAACCTAGGTAAAGTTGTCACAAAACGATCTGCCAGAGGAAATACACTTGGTACCTGCAATTGTTTCAGTAACATCAGTTACAAATTACAAATAACTGATATTGAAATTTCACAATATTCTTGAAACCAAACGCAAGTTATTAAATTGGATTATTCTTTAATAGTACATTGCTCTTCAAAAATATATTTAAAAATACACATACTTGGAGCTTTTGTAATCGTGCCTGTAAAGCGCTAGAAGGCTGATTTGAGTTTAAAGACAGCTGATGAACTTGGGCCTCCAATTCAGCAATACTCTGTATTCCCTCAACAACTGGAGATTGTAGTGGAGGAAATGCATTCTCATTCTGAAGAACAAAACTTGAATCAGAACATTAATCACAATACACCAGCAACACCTATTTTACCAACTAAAAAAACAACACCTGTAACATTTGTTATCAAAACAAATTACTTATATTTCAACTGGTCAAGTCTGAACATTTATAAAAATTCCGTACTATATACTGAGACCACCATTAGAATCATGTATTGAAAGATGGAAGGCCTGGGGTGTGTTTATGGTTGTATTATATAGCACATGAAACATAACATACATTTTTAAGAAAAAGAAAGTAAAGAAAGAAGGGAAAGGGAAGAAATAAGAAGGAAGAATGGAAGGAAGGAAAGAAAGAAAGAAGGAAAAGGAAAGGAGGGAGGAAAGAGGGAAAAGGAAAGAAGGAAAAGGAAAGGAGGAAGGAAAGAGGGAAAAGGAAAGAAGGAAAAGGAAAGGAGGAAGGAAAAGGAAAGAAGGAAAAAGAAAGGGGGAAGGAAAAGGAAAAATGGAAAAGGAAGGAAAGAGGGAAAAGAAAAGGAGGAAGGAAAAGGAAAAATGGAAAAGGAAGAAGGAAAAAGAAAGAAGATAAGAGAAGGAAAGAGATGGAAAGAAGGAAAGGGAAAGAAGAAAAGAGATGGAAAGAAGGAAAAGGAAAGAAAAGAGAAGGAAAAGGAAAGATGGAAAGAGAGGATCCTAGATCTTTGAACTGTTTGTTATTTTCTAAATTAGAGTATTTAGTGAGTACCCTTTGAGAATAAGAATTCTCTAATTCAAAAGTTGTGTCAACTCAGCATTTAGAACTTAAAAAACGGTTAAATTTGCACCACATCAGAACAGAGTAATGACTGCTGGTATGAAAGTATCAATTTTACTTTCTCTTTACTGCATAAGCAGTAACGAGAAAGTTATGTACTACTGCAAGATGAAATGGGGAATTTTCAGAGGAAAAGCTCTTTTTCCAATATCTTCTGTCTTTGGATTTTAATTATATTTCTTTGTCCACTTTTCTGAAAACAGTCTTATATATTTTGATGATCAGAAGGTTAATAAAAGGCTATCTATTCTAAATTTGAAATGTTATTTCTCTCAATGTTTCCAGGAGCACTTTTACTCTTCTTCAGGAGTATGACTAAATACAGAAATACTTATACGTTTAGTTACATTTGAGGTAATAATACAACTTGTAGTAAATTTAATAATTGTGAAGCAGGTACAAATAAACTCTAAACTAGTGATGATGATTTAAAAACTAGTGATGCTACAACAGCACAAACTTTCCTGCATTATTGGATACAGCTACATAGTATTGGAATATTGCACGTTCTGTGCTACTAACATCTTAGTTATTATTTGAAATTGTCCAAATCAACCAAGAAGCGAACAATACTGTTTCCATCAGTGTAGTAAGAACTATGTGACAACCGCACAAAAATATAATACAAAAGTTTTGTAAACTTGTATTGGAAAAAGAAGCCTGATACTCCAGACAATATAGAAATGCATTTCATAGGGCTATGAATAGAGAAGAGTATTCTAAAACCATGCAAAAAATACTCTACTCACTACAAACAGTACAGCATTTGGGGCGGAAACTAAATATTTTTATGCAAATATCAACATAAATTTGACAATTTTAACTCATTTTCATATAGCTACATCAAGTCACAACAATGACCCGTAATTTACAGAAATTCACGAGAGCAAAACAATTCCATTGTTGCATTACCTGCATTGTCGATATTCTCTGAGAGCTAGTAATTTTTATTTCAAATATTTGAAAATGAATCATTTCTAAAAGATTAATATGTAAATGTATAACAAAAGGTTGAATGTAAGAAAAGAAGAAAGGAATAATATACAAAATTGCAAATTCTAATTTACGATGCATCCAGCTGTCTGTCCAGATGTTTATCAGTTTGTCACGAAATTATATAAAAACTACTCGTATTTTAAAAAAATTAAGTATGACCTTATTTGAAGATGTAGTTTTGATAAATGAATTGAAAAAGAAATTGTATTTTCACTATTGTACTTGTAAGAAGACGCCTCAAACGAAGCGCAGTGAATTTTGAGCAGACTATTATGTTTGTCAGAAAATTATAGCAAAAGTACTCATATTTTTAAAAAAAACAAGATGACCTTATTTGAAGATCTGTTTTTGATGAGCATATTTCATTAAGAAAAACAACTGTACCTTCATAACTATAGTTGTAGAAAGATGCTGAAATTTTTTTAATAGCATTTCAACAAAAATGAAACCTTCACCATTCTCTTAAGCTTCCTTTATGCTATCTCTGGTCCCAATTTAATATAAAAATGCGCAGTTTTTTAGAAAAAATGGTTTAAAGAAAATAAAAAATTGTCTGTTTGACATACATTTTCACAAAAAATACTTGTTTTTGAAAAACTGAACATGACCTTATTTGAAGACCTGTCTTTTATGAACACATATCATTAAGAAAAAGAAAAATGTTTCTTCATAATTGTTTTTGTAGGAAGATGCCGAAAAAATTTGAATTTTTTTCAATTTTCGTAAAATCAGAGTTTTCAACCAACATGAGACCTATGCCATTCTCTTAAATGACCTTCAGATAATCCAACAACAAAATTTAGTCACAATAGTTGGCACCATTTTTTTGAAAATTTTTGAAAATGTTCATGTAAAGTATCCCCCAAAATTAAAACATCAGTTTCAAATTCAAGGGGCCTCGAGATTAGTCAGGTCGATTGGGGAGTATCAATTTTGGAGAAAATCGGCTGAATGGTTTAGTCACTAGCATTGTTCACAGACAGACAGACGTCTTGCATTCAATTGGTTTTTTGGTATCAAGGACTCACAAAACAGAGATACTGGCTGCACCATGAGTTAGAAGATTTTTTTTTCTTAATTTAGCAACTGGATTTGTCCACTTCTGTTACCAGGGCCCTGTAAAAAAGTTTCTGTCAAAAATCCACCATTTTTTTCGCGTAGCATAGCTTTCTCTATAGTATACGGGAAAGTAAAAAGAAGCCCAAGTTACATCACCACTCTAAATGGTGTCAGAGACCAAACTGAATAGAAGAATAGGGAAGGGACATCTGGTAGCTATTTGAGTTTTTGAAGTTAAATAAGAAACAAAAATGTACCAAAGTTGGAATTTTTTGTGCTTTGTTCCAAATTATTTATGTTTTTCCTTTAATTTTATCTAGTACACTGTCATAAATACTAGAAATTTGACTACTTTCAACTTTTGTGTTCATTGTGTCATTTATTTTTATATGTTCTCTGAAATCATTCTAGTATACATCCTACTTTCATGGTCAATAATATGTACATTTTCAAAATCAAATTTGTGATCAAGTTTAATTCTATGTTTTGGTCAATGAATTTTGTTTGTTTGGAAGTTCTTTAATATTGTTTTTGTGCTCATTAATTCTATTTTCTAAATTTCTCTTTCTTTGACCTATAAATGTACGTTGGCAATCCTTACAAGAAATTTGATATATTGTATTATCCTGATCCAAATTGTTCAATTTGTCTTGAACATTTTTAACAATCCGATTCTTTTTTGTACACTTGTATCCCGTCTTAAATTTAAGTTTATTGTCTCTGAAATTCCTAAAACTTTCGTTGGTAAGAGAAGTAATACGTAGAGGGCAGCACAATACAAGGACTTCTGTAGTTCTTCCAAGGACATTCTTTTGTTCATATATTTTTTGGCAAAGGTGGCAGGATATTCAAATTTCTACATACAGTGCACAGTTCAGGCATGGATTACAAAGTAAGTATTCAAACCTGTTTTCCTGTAAGGTTTTTTCTTCTTCTTTCTTCAAAAGGAACATTTTCTGACAAATTAATCATAAAAAAAATAAAATTTTGAGAATATTTGAATTAAAGTGTCCTATAAATGAAAAATTAACCATATTTAAAAAATACATTGCACTTTTGATTTTATTAGAATGAAAATATACGAAATTGTAGGAAATAAGATGATTCACACTTTAAGAAAAAATATCGTCTCCTGTATTATTTCAGAAGTATACCTTTGGGTTCCGGCTCTCACACGCAACCAATCTTTATAAATGAGGGCTCTAAAGAAAGAGAATTTCACGGAGACCTGACGAATTCCACTTTGACTTTAAAAATATGGATGTTTTCTTTATAAAAACGCATCGAAATATTAATGTAAAATGCAACCCACATCTCATGTCAACCTATATCGGGCAAATAACTCATAAACAAAGCGTTTTAGAGCCTTAAAAAGTAAAATTTTGAGGCCAAAGGCCTCAAAGAAGCATTTTTCAAACCATAATCTACAAGATGAGACATTCTCTGATCCATTCAATTAACTTTTCGGTTCCACGCTTTAATACTATCAAGGCCACCTCAATATTTCAGCCCTTCCTGCTGGTAGCAAATTTTGTGGCAACACGCTTCGAAGGCTTAGATTCGATAATATTTATGCTTTCTGTTAACACCGTAGTTTGTGCAGTCTGATGAGGTTTATTTGCATAATCATTAATTCAAGACTTGCTCTCCACCAACAACTAGAAGTACTATTATAGTTGCTTGATACCTATACCTATGAAGATTGTTTCTTATGCGTGTAGTGAAACTATTCAATTAACATTTTTTCATGGTCTATAAGTGCTGTGTACTTAATTGTGGAGGGATTTGGGTGTTCAATGAAGAGTGAAGACTGTTTTACCTGCACCAATATTTTTGTTATCATTCAATGAAATTTTCAAGTCAACGGGTACAGACACATAGCTTTCTCAAAAGTAAAAAGCTAATATTTTTGTGACTATCACGAAAAACTAAAACCTAACTGGCAAAGAATATTGAATAATTACTTCAAATGTCTTTAAGTAAGTTTTGGGAACTGTTCTAAGCAAATTCTCCATGATATTGAATAAATATTTATTGAACATTTCTTTTACACATTAATTGCATTGTATTTTTATTTTTATTTGTTATTGTGTTAGTACATAGCAAGTTACCTTTATAGATTTTTAAACAAATAAACTACTTTCCCTCTTAGAATGAAAATAGGATAGGGATGAGTGTGGGGCGAGTTCTCGCACGGGTACGCAGAGGTAGTGGGGGAAAACTTGTGCTATGGCACAACACAAGTAACAAACTTTTTAAAGTAGCTAAAGTAAAATAGCTTGAAATAAATAGAAAACAAAAATCAGAACGCACTGGCCTACAGTACTATGTGAATTAATTAAAAAACAACTGAATTTAAAATTATTGAAAGAAAAGTGCAAGTCATTCGACAACTGCCAATGATCGCAGTCCAAACGCACGATTTAAATGTTGACGGTATCTGGAAGTATGTACATTAACGTCCAGCTGCAAACTCATATTGTAAATAAAACACTGTTTAATATTAAACTCAAGGTGTCGGTTCGTTAAGATATTAAAAATACAAACATCGTTTGAGCAACATTCCCATGTACCAAAGTGGACTTACTAACGCCTACTAAATTGTTTCTAATGCTAACAAATGGTATTTAGTACTCAAAGGTGAAAACATTAGTTTGATTATTTTTTGGTTCAGAATTGCTTTTCTTGAGGTAATTAATTTACTTGAAAATTTGTTTCAAACATCAATTGCATTGTTATTTTGTTTGATATTCTGTAAGTACATTAGTAGTTCCTCTCCTTTACGAGAAGGATAGACAAATGACAGGGAAAGGGTGGGATTTAACATGCGAGAGTTCTCGCACGGGTACGCTAGTTTTTATTTTACTGAAGAATAGAGTTTTTGAATATTTCTTTAATTTCATGTGCATATAAATAATACATGTACACTGTGAATTTAAAAACAGTGCTACCTCAAGTATTTTGCCACAAAATGACCTTCAATTAGCCACATATTAATATGGTCAGTAAAGGGAATTCACACTCTCTTTAAAAGAAATATATAATATAAAGTAAAAAAAACAAAAAACTAGTAGCCCTTACCATTGTAGGAATAAATACACGGGGCACCATTGTTTGTGGTTCCATTGACATACCAGAATTGTTGATCATACCTTCCCTACTAGGCATTCGCATAAACCTAGGAGGCTTTTCGTAAGTATTCGAATTTGTCTCTCGAGGTGATGTGGGTGGTTCATGATTAACAGCAATCTGTAAACACCAAGACTGTTCTCAATACATAGTAGCACACAGACCATCCAACAGTTATGTATATTTTATTTTCTTCCCAAGAAGGATAGGTTCAATCATCTAACATGCAACTATTTCTAATATATCAAGTGTTTTACAATATTTCTATTATATATTTTACTCTACAGAAGGACAGCCAATCAAAGTCTACTAAAACTAGAACTTTCTCGGAATTATACTACAAAGGCATAATAAAGCAGTATGACATACACAAGATCTATATGAAAGTTCAAAATGTGTTAATGTACTGTGCTTTGAAGCTCAACTAAATGGTGAAAAAACACCCATTGCCATCTGCAAATAAAGGCCAAAGCTCTCAACACAGCACTCAAGCAATTTTGGTCATATGTAGATTTTGGTATTTGTAGAAACTTCCATAAACCCATAACATTTTCTTAACAATAGGAGGTCACATCAGAAACACCCCTAGAATAATATTTTGGATCAGTATGGAGAAAGAAACAAAGAAGGAAACACAGCACAAACGAAGCAAGTCAAATGGAAGACCAATTGAATTAGCAATTTGAAAAGGGAAACGAGTGAGAGTGAGAGATAGAGAGAGACAGAGAGAGAGAGACAGAGAGAGAGACAGACAGAGAGAGAGAGAGACAGAGAGAGAGAGAGAGTCCAGGACTACTTTCTGACCCTCACAGAGAAGAGCTAGAATTATCACTAGAATGGCGGCGAACACCTAGAACAACGGGAAGGAGTCATTTTGACACCTTGAATATGATGTATTGAATTTCAAATATTTTTTTATAACAGAGCTTTATTTACAAAGCGTTCAGTCATGTGACCGCTTTTTTTTGACAGCTATTGTTGCCACACCACGGAGATCATGCCAGGGGGCGTGGTCGGTGATTAACACACAGAAATTATTCACTTTTATTTCACGAACGTTGGCTAACTTGTCTTAGCGCCTTGAAACCACCTATTGTATTGTGATTCCGCTTCAGGAAAATGTTCGCGGAAAAATATTTTGTTATAGTGATAGAATAGTGTGAAAATATTTTGAAACCACGTTCAAAATAAAAGTTAATATTTTCTGTATGGTGTATTTAGTTAATATGTGGAGACTTTCCTTCAGAAATAAGAAGTTCAACAAGCAGGAATTTTATATACTTGGCGGGCCTTTTGTCAGTTTCGTAACATGGTTATATTCGAAAGGCAAGCGAAGCATCTAGTAAATTCTTTACAGTTGAAAGATATGATATGGGACAAATAAGTGCATGATTTGCATGTACTGAAGTATGTTTAAATTTGTGGAATTGGAATTAGATCAGCAGATGTAATGATTTGCCTGTATCATGAATACTGCTTGTCCGGCTTGAAGCACCTACATTGTGGCTTAATGCTGTTTTATTTTGATATATCATTGTGTATATTGTCTTTAACAATCTACCTTTTAGTTTTTGCCTCTCAGCCATGACCAGATAAGAGTAGAGAGTGCTGCTTGAACAAAAGTTTAGACGAAGGGAAAATATATATTCTTACATACAGGTGGTTTTATCAAAAGTAAAGAATTATTATTCTCTCAAAGTCAAAAGAAATAAATGACTATTAAGCAACTCTGATGTTTCAAAAGTGAAATGATTCCCACTTTGATTATAAGAAACATCCACTTATGTAATGGACAGGGTAGCAGTTTATTCTGTGCTGGGGAGTAATATTTTTCAACAATATTTCTTTTAAGAATGTAAAAACCACTCAAAACAGGCATTGCTACTATTCAATTCAGTCACAATTGTAGTTGTTTCAACAATTATTTACATCACTATCTGATAAATAATATTGGTTGATGTGGGGAAGATGAAATTATAGAGAAAGCTGGTCATTGAGTCCTGTCTTTTCCCTCCCCCTTGTCACTATAATTCTATTGAGTTGGAGTGGAACCAGTGCAAGAGATATTATCAGTGGCATCATGATACCACTTTCAATCACCAAGCAACAAGAAAATGAAAGGAAGCAATAGAACTGATTACTGTGGAGAAGAAAGTGAATTAATATAAAAATATTTCCTTGGGATATTTTCCAGGAATGTTACTAATAAAATCTATGGTTCTCATTTATTCTTAACACTTCTGTATTTGGGATAATTATGTGACCCATACTGCGAAGAATATAGAAGAAGAGTGTAGAGAAGAAATAAGTAAGGAGGTTTCCCAGATTGCAGTCATAATAAATTTTCAGGATGACTCTTATGACTAAGATCCTTTCGGTGTTCCCATTCCAGGATCCGCTGATGTTTCTTATTTGTAGGAATATGGCTGCCCATGAAAATGAGTTGAAAAATATTTGACGTTTGTTATTCGTCGTAGGTGCAGAGTTGCAAGTTGTAAATTGTAAATTTATATTATTCCAACAAGGGCAAGTGAGTGGTTATATTCTATGTGAAATTGTGAATAAATATTATTATTAAGCTGATCTTGGCTCATCGAAATGTATTTTCACTATTCTTATCATTATTCTTATTTGTACTTTAACAGGTTTCTAAAGAACTATATACTATCAGGATTGGTAGAAAAACTTTAATAACTGTTACATCAGAATTTAATTTTCAATTAGACGTTTATGAAATTAGATATATGAAGGTACATTTTTATGCTTCAGATCTTCAACAACAGCAACTTTCTTTCAGCATGCAGATAAAAACTACTACATGGCTTTCAAATAGTTACTAGTAGTGACTTCATTATACGTATAGGCGGTTGAGAAAAGAATGTAATGTGCAGCATTAGAACAAGAGAAAACTTTTGTTAGAGTTTTTTTTGGTTGAGGGGTGGGGACTGTGGTACCAATTGGTTTTTAGCTAATAATTTTATCTTTATCTAATTTGGCATGTTTATGTATCTGTGTATGTGAACGTTCTCTCAATATCTCTGTAGATAAATACTGTATAGTTAGAAAGCATGTGATTCTGTAATGGTTTGTTGGTGATGGAAGTTATAGTAATAACTTGGTCTATAATATTAACTTAGTAACCGATATTAACTTACTAAGTGGTAACTGGACCATAACTGGATAATTAAATTTTTCTCTTAATTTATGCCTTTAATTTTTTCTAAACTTAATTTCAGATTATTTTTGCTAAACATTGACTGGTACAGAACCTATAGGAGTGTTTTTATTATTTTTTGCAAGATAACTAGTCTTTGAATTTAGTCTTTTCTTGCAATTACTGAATCTTTCCTCATGTATGTATGAATATTTTCATTATTTAAATTGTGTGTTCCCACTAATTACAATATTGAGATGTATACTTCTCAGAAGATATAAGTAATATGTACCTTCATTAAATCTGCTGATGTTAACTACCTTTGTAAAAAAACGTATTTAAAAGAAATTCTAATTCTTTTTTATTTTAATAAAAGGAATAAATAAAGGAAGCACTTTTTCAATTATGTGAAGTTAATTTTTGAAGAGTATGAATGTGTGTTGAAAATATATTCTGATAACATACACCATATAAATCAAAAATTAATTCAGGAAATAGAAAAATATTTGTCCTTTGAATAAAAAAGAATTACAAGAGCAGATTTAATTAAAAGAAAAGTTTTATCTTTTGAGGAGTTTGATACTTACTTATGAAGTAAGTGTCATACAACATCTTAACATAATATGAGATTAAAAGTTATCAAATTATGCAGTTACGTCAAGTTTGATAACCAATCAAAATCTGTTATACAAGATGTTACAATACAAATTTTGTTCATTTTTAAAATTTCCAATGTATAATTTTCATTTCAAAATAGAGCTTTTTACTCATCATGGCAAACTTGGTAGATGGGGTTTTGAGCTAATTAATAGTAGGTCATGGACTTTCAGGATATGTTCTAAAAGTACATAGGAAAGTAATTTCAATTTTATAAATTTTCATTTAAAATCATCAAAGTGAATAAAATTCATTAAACTTCAAAGGTGTTCGTGCAATAGTTGTATCCGTCAAAGAAATCACAACACAAATAAAGGGAATAATTTTTTCATTTATATATATTTGATTTTGTGATCTCTTTTGACCCATGTTCAACATAACTTTTATTTATTATAGATAATAAAGTTATTGAAGGTATTAAACCTTTCAATTTTCATTTCTTAAGTCTAAAATTTTCGTAGTGAAATTCAATTCAATTCAATTTTATTAACAGACTTGTTTTACACAAATTAGTTAAGGAAGAAACTTCCAGTGTGCAGGCCCAATTAATCACATACGGGTCATTCCATGCAAAATCGGACGAATTTGAAGGAAAATTGACCTCGATGTCTGATATCTTTCCGATTATTTTTTTAAGGGTTCATGAAAACAAACTATACAACACACGTTTTTTAGTTTTGCTCAAATATTTATATTTTCGTCATTTTATTTTTTTAAATTTTCCGTAACTTCATACGCACTGACGTGTATAATATTTTGTATCTCAAAATCGTTTTAAAATTTCGGTTTTAAGTTCCTCTTAAATCAAAGCTTATATCTGTACCTCTCATGAAATTTATCTTATTGTTTATAAAATTTTATTTTTTAATGTTAATTTTTTTGTTTATAAATGTTTATTTATAAAATTATTAATTTTACCACGAATTAAAAATCGGAAAAAAAACGAAAAGAAAGTTCATACTTTCTTCTAAAGGACTGCGAAGTTTCAAAATGGCTTGTTAAAATAACTTTTTGAGAATTTTTTAAATCTTTCCTCGTTCACAGTGTCGCGAGAACCTCATGCGCCCGTCATTGTATGTGCCGCTATTGAATGAAACGCTGGGGGGAACAAGCTTCACAACAGGAAAATAAGTGTAAATGTTCACTGAGCAATGAGTTTTAAAGTTATTGTTAATATTCCAAAAATATATAAAATATGAAGTTGTATCAGATTTACATCTTTTTAAGTTTCTCTTTATATAATTTGGACAAGATGTGCACTTTCTTTCAAGGAGCATGTTTTAATTATTTCTTTATCTTCTCAAATAGGAACAAAGGAATGTAACGAACGTGTACCACGTAGCCATTTTGCTTCAGTTCTATGACTTTTAAGTGAATTCTTTCTTCTTCATGATCTTCATTGGTGAAGAAGAAAATCACTATGTTTTGTATGTTTTTGTACCACTCATAGAGCTTCTTGGGAGTCGTAATCGGATCATGATGTACTTGAATAGTTCAACGTGAATCCACTGCCGATACGTCACTCTGTCAATCATCCTCTCTTCAAACTTTTCCTGCAACATTTTAAGTCGTTCTATCCCAGGACATTTGTCACACTTTTTAAAGTAACAGTCAGCTCTTGGAGTGCCAAAAATAACTTTTGTTAAGTAGTACCGACAATCCTTCAATGCTCCAACATCATATGTTACCTTTGCGAAACCTCCTCCGTCAAACATTAACTTTACTCGCACGTTTTCGTGATATACACAAACACATACTGTATGTGTACCGTTAGCTCCTGGTAAAATGCAGTGTTTCAGTCTTAATTCAGCGAACTTTGAAAATCTGATCTTTAGGTGCGGAGACTTTTCTTTAAAATGTCAGTAGGTTTCTTTCATGTTGCTCAGTATAATCCTCTTTTGTTTGTGAATATCCCCCATTCTCTCTTACTGAAATAAAATTATTTTTTCCCTTTATTTACTCATTATACTGCTAACGTCATCTGATCAATAAAAAACCACAACATATTGGTGTACAGAAGCGACGATAGCTCTTCTGGATTTCACATGTGAAGTTGACAATATTCCTTTGTTGCTAGTTGTTTTACAAACAGTTATCATGTCAGTAGATGCATAGAAATGTTTTTTAACTTTAGGAAAAGACCAATCTTCGAAAATCGTTAAAATTTTAAGTTTTATCATCATCAGTAGTTTTGTATTTTTTTTCAATTTTTCTATGATGTATTCATTTTCTTGTTCTTCTTCTACCTCTTCTATATCAAAATTCTTCACTAGGAGTTAGATCACCATTATCTCTCATTTCAATGTTCAATTACGAATTATTGTCTTCTTCTGAATTTCTACTCTGATGACTTGTACCAGGTTTGCTGGAAAATGTTTCAATGGTACCTTTAAAAGTTTGACATTCATTTTATAAACCATTTTGAAGTTCTTCATCTGCATATGTTACAAATTTTCAAGTTCGGCGTAATTTGTAAGTATTGTGTGCCCGACTTTTGAAGGATACTTCGTATTACATGTCTTAGATTTTTACATTCAGTTCTACCATACTTTTCTAGATTGAAAGGATTGAAACATGAATCAAAGCGTATCTTCATTGTACCTGACATCTTCAATTATTTTTTGTCACTCTCCTAGAAAGAAAGAAGTGCAAGGGCACTCACACACACGTCACAAACGAGAATATTATTTGCACTGTGTCACACACTCTTGGATGTAAACTGATCCCAATGTTTGTATTGCTTGGTCGACTTCCTGCCATTGCCTTGGGTGGTAAACGACTTGCTGACATCGATGAAAGGGCGTGGGCAGTGTTGCGCAAGGCCGTAAGTCCAGTGGAGGAAGACACAGGGAGCACTGACAAAGCGGTATGGCAGCGGCGCGCCGCGGCGGTCGAGAAAATGCTCTGCGCTCCGTTGAATATTATTTATTTACGTGAGTTCTAAAACAGAAGCCATTTTGAAAATTTGCTGAGATGGAGATGAAAGTCTAAAGAATTTATTGCCGTCGAGTTTAAAACAAAAAATCATGGGGATCATCTTCAAAAACTCGTTTTAAAAATTATAAACAATTTAAAAAACACAATATAAAAATATGCAATTATTTATAAACACTTGTTGAAAGATTACTTCTTTAGCTTTAATTTGAAATCAAGTTTAAGTTTTTACAAGCAATACATTTGGAGTTAAAAATTATTAAACATCTCGACATTGGAGAAAAAGTAATATATTTCAATAATTGTAACTTCAAAAATAATGTATTCTCGGCTAAACAAAAAAATACGTGTCTCTTACTTTTCATAATAGATAGTGTAAAAAAAATATTAGAGAATTTGAAACACCTCAGGTTTTTTTCTGTCCGATTTTACGTGGAATGACCCATACTTGTTTTTTTGAAATTGGAAAAACATTTAGGATCTTTCATAAATTATAATTTATTATTTAACATTCTGTAGTATCCTTTTTATAACAAGTACATCCATATAATTCATAGCACTTTTTAACCCATGATGTACCTAATATCTAAATTTTAAGAACTGACTATTTGTTTTTATATTTAAGAAATTCACTTGGAAGTTATTCATCTTTCGAATAACTACATGTATTTTACCAATCAGTACTCAAGAGATTGTTTATTAACTTCAATCTTTTTCTTCACAGAAACCTTTTAACATATTGTGAATATTTTCCAACATTGATAATTTGAAGAACCCAAAATTAAATAAAACATTAAATAACAACTAATGGTGGTTTTGTGTTAGTTAAGCACAAACCATACATGACTAACATTTCAATGAAGCATTGCTTCACCTGTCATGAATTCTTGAACAAATGATTTACAGTATTTAAGTAATGTTACCACAATTTCACAACTAACTAACGAATCAGTATGTCAATGATCAATAATTGAATGGGTGAAATACAGAACAGTATAAGTGAGATTTTATAAATTCTGAGAAAACCATGTTTATAGAAGACTATATTTCAGAGCCACTTAATTCATGATGTAATAAACAATTGAAATGCCGAGGTTTTAATAATGAAACAAAGTAACATGATTTTACAGTGATATTGAATTAAAGAAAACAGTTTTCTCAAAATTTATAAAATGTCACTGTTCTGGTTTTTACACATTAAATTGATCATTAGTCATTACAATCCATCAATAGAAATTATAAACATAAATTACTCGAATTGCAGAACATTATGCAGCACTACATTAATTGGAAAGTTCTGAACATGCAAGATCAAAAAGTACCAACAGAATTCCGAGTTTTCGCAAGGCCTAGGTATGGGTTCAGTAGTATTCGTCGTCATTCTCCTTAATCAGACAGCTTAATTCAATCAATCACACTTATTATCAACAGTATTTCGAAATTATTTGTCACAATTCATTTAATTTTTTGTCCCTAATGATAGTGGAATGCAATCAATCTCTCGTGAAAACTATTTCTAACCTTCACAACATGAAAATACATTCAATTACAATATCCAGACAGCTGATCCTTCTACTCAGCTGAGCGTCAGAAGAATACATTCTGGAGAGCAATGCGGTCTTCGGTGACGCTCATTTGTTATCCGAACTGTCAAAAAAAAAATCGGTCACATGACTGAATGCTCTGTAGGTGAGCATATCTTTCTTACATCTAAAAAGCATCTTTAACATCTAAATGCATTTTTTGCAACTGATTTCCACTTTCTTTTGCACATTTTCCATAAACGGCTTTATGGCACTTCTCACACAAATTGCTGGTTTTGTTGCCTTTGCATAAACCGATGCGTCACTTTTCGCTTTTTGGATGGCCCCGAAACTACTGTTTCTTCTTCTCCTTTGTGTACATCCTCTGACCAATCCCCTCCCTTCAGTTCACAGACAGATGAAGAATGAACTTTTTCCTTTTCAACTTTTCATTAGTTACATGATTGTAGATAATCCAAGCATTGATTACCGCCATGTCCAATATATTATAGAAAACATGCATCGACCATCTCCTGCATGCTGCTTTGGTGCTATATTTCCGAGTCATTTGGTCTACTACGTCTACCCCATATTTTGTGGCGTTATAGAATGTAACAGTTTCCGGCTTCTTTTTTCCTTCATCACTGACAGCTACTTCATGGTGACGTGTGCTGAGAAGCATGACGTTCTTTTCCTTCTTTGACTAATACACTGTCAAGGTGCAGTTTGTGTTGCCTGGAGTGTGTCGTAAAATAACAGACGAATGAAATTCAGCATTTCGCTTCAACTCATAAGGGATTTCACGACGGATCGGATTCATTGTTCCCACTAATGATGTTTTTTTCTCTAGCAGCTTTTTAGCAAGTTGAAGAGACGTGAAAAATTTGCCAGTTGTCACGTTTCTTCCTTGGTTTACAAATGACTCCATAAGACGCAGAGCAACAAATTCACCTAATGGTTGTTTATTTGGTTGAGCATCCTCTTTGCCAAGATAGGGAAAAGCATTGCAGATGTACTTCGTTGATACATCAGCCGCAATCCAAAATTTGAGTCCGTATTTGTTGGGTTTGTTTGGCATAAACAGGGTATAACTGCACCTAGTTTTGCTTGGAAGTAATTGCTCATCGATTGTTACATTTTCACCTGGACGATAGCAACGAATGCAGTTGTCCACAAACCTCTCCCACATTTCTGACACTAGAGCTAGCTTATCACCATGAAGGCGTTCAGTTCGGGTTGATTTGTCATCAAAACGGAGAAATCTGAGAAGCTCACGAAATCTGTCTCTTGGCATTGTGTCCTTTATGAATTTTGGTCCCCATAAACAAGACCAAAGATCATCAACTGAGATACCCATTGCACAAAATGCTCCTCGTGCGTACATGATGCCGATCATTGCCTCCAACTCTTCGAGAGACACGGTCCAGTAGTTGTTTTTTAGTACTTTTGTGTTTCTGATTCGGTGTGTCTCTTCATGAGGCGAAGCATTAATTCATCAAATAGCAAACAGAAGGAACTATTCACAGATCCATTTGTTTGCAGGTACGCCCACCAAGTGGCATCACCTCGTTCTTTCAAGACATTCACAGCTCCTCGTCTTCCAGCTGACAAGGAGTTGGCGCTGATGGCCTCCCACTCGGTTCCATCTTTGGCAACCATTTTCAGTGTTAGAGTATTTCGCTACTCCTGTTGAGATGATCGAGGAGAAGATTGGGCTACATCAAATATTGCATCTTCTTCCGCTGACAGTTCATCATTCAAACTATTGGCTTCATCCTCACTATTCCTCGGCACAAAATCTTCATCTGAATCGGTTATATCACTTCCTGACACAATACCCGAATTTTCTAGAATACGAGACAACTCGTCCACAGAGAGACCAATTGAACCTGACATTATGACCGCACAAGCTACAACATTCTGACAAGGAAACTAAAATGAGAATATAAAACGGAAATAAGCTTATCACAGATTGATACACGCTGAAACTTGTGCTTGTTTCATTCTTTACTTCCAGGGAAGAATACAATCGTCAGATGAAGCAAGAGAACAATTATCGCTTCTATATTCGGTGTAAACTGTACAGCAATGCAATAAATATCGCATCATTCCTGGAAGAAAGGGATATCTTCTAACATTGCGATAATGTAGTATGACCATGATAATGAAACGATTAGACCGAACCAACACCGATCAACTTCAAAATATGGTAGTTTCACAAATGAAATAAAATGGGTGTCAAAATGACCTCTCCTGCTGTTCTAGGGTTATGACATGATAAAACAATAAAAGAATAATATTTTATATATTCCAAATATATCATCACAAATAGAACAAAAAATGAGGAAAAGTCACAATGCTTGAAAGAAAACACTTAAAAACTGAATTTAGTATTCAGGAAACAACTGATGTAGGTGTCATTTTGACCCCTGCTGCCGTTCTAATGTTAAATGCTTCATGACAACATTAACAGGCACTGAAGACATCATAGACTTCAAAACCTTGTAGTCAAACTATTTTAAGAAGACAACAAAGTCATCCTGGCAATCCTCATCATGAGCCTAGTGAGACTTTCCAAGTAAAGGAGCTACAATATAAGAACATTTTGGTTCTCTCAGGGCACGCGAGTAGAGCTTATCAAGAACTCATTCATGTAGGCAAAAGGGAATGCTTGCCTAGCTTTCCCTTTCAAGAAAGTTCATATCTCAGCTGTTCTTCCAATCAAGGGAAAGGAAATAACTCATGTTAAAAAAATAGTAAAATACATCCCACATGATTATCTCCATTTTTACAGAAAGTTTGGACGTAGCCACAGACTCAAGAGGAAATCAATTAGTAGATGCCAATGTTATTAATTTAGTAATTTTTCATGTCCAAGAAGCACAATATGTTAATTCACATCATTCTGTATTTATACTTGGATTATACAAACAATATAATCACAAAATAAGTCCAAAATTAAAGATATTTTTTTAAATTTCATAATGATTTTATAAAGAAAATCATTCCAATGTATAAAAACTGTTCTGTACATCACAGAAATGCAAATTTGAAGTTGCAGAGTAGCCCAAGCAAATCTTCAAAAGTTTAGTTCTACAATTTTTGGGTAGAACATAAATGACCCAGATGCCCACTGTGAAAGGTATTAATTTTTTTTTGTTTTTCTCAGGACTATGAAACAAAGACTTATTTCCATTTTCAAATCACTGATTCAATTGAAATAAGTTTATTTTGAATCTCTAAGACTCATTGTCTGTTATGGCCATGGATATTCTAAACAAATCTTTTGCAAAGTCATGAACGTTTAAAAAGTGAATTTTCTTACAGCAATCAAACCTTCTTGTGCCTTACTTTTTTCCCTCTCCTTATTTCTTTCTTAAACATCTATTCTTGCGTATAGCAAACATAAAAACAGAACAAAAAGTAATGAGAGCACTTTTTCCTTCAAAAGTTTGAAGAGTAATGCAACCAAACCGGAAGGACTACACCTGCTGGAAGCAATACTGGAAGTGAAAAGTACAGAAATTTGTAGAAAATATGCTAGAAGTCTGAGGAGAAGAAAGTGGATGGAAGGTAACGTAACCTCATGGTACTGTGGATTGTATTTTTCATTATCATATCTCACCAAACTTTCTTGACCTGCCCCAAAATCACGATGTTTCTGTTCATAGAACAAATCAACCTGATGAGACAAAGCAAAAATGAAAGGATTTTTTAAATTTTTTTTATGAAGTTAATAAAAAATGTATTTAAATATATTGAACTTTTAAATGAAGAATACCTACCTGTCTTTGTGGCCTTGAGATTGATTGTCCTTGAGAAAAAGTAACAGATAGATGAGGTCGAGGAGATGTAGAAGTACGTTTTACTGGTTTTGGAGGCCTCATAAATGTAGGAGGCGGCCTCCAATGTTGAGCTGCTGTACGTCTTGGACCCATCTAAACAGAAAATTGTAGTATGTAATACATAGAACTATTAACACTAGGACACCGAGATGTATATTTCAACTCCTGGCATTCTTTATGTCATGGCTTTTTGTTATTTTTTTAAAGAGTAGTTTATGAATTTCTTACTTTTCATTACATTCACTAATTTACAGTAAGTGAAAAACATAAGTGACTAAAAAAATATAGTTAGTGAAAAAAATTGCTTTTACTTAGAATGCCCAGGAGGCGTCATTTCAACTCTTTGCCAGGGTGGCCAGGCATCAGGCTTTTTGGAATTTAGGGATTTTCTGGTTCTGTTTTGCACATTACAACACTTTTTTTCTGTTCATTACAAACTGTTTTATGTTACAAATGTACTTTTCTCTTGTAATTAGATACTGTGGGGTAGAATTTCATACAAAAACAAGCTTTAAAGAAAATTGTCTTTTCTGTTTTTCTAGGAAGCAAATGTTACTAATTAATACTTAGACTCAACTTAAAATGTTTAAGACAATATTTTTTCAGCCAGAAAGTCGATCTTGGGACTAATGTCAAGATAGATGTTTGAGGTACTGCATTCCTTACATCAGTTTTGGAGAATGTTGATTCTTCCATAAATAACATTAGATTTCAACACCAAGTAGAAATATTTTTCCAAAATGTCTATTTAGCTGATGACCTGACTAATCAGACCAGAATTTAGAGGACAACTGTAGATAATCTGATGTCCATTTTCCATTTTCAAAACTACTCAAAAAATGCTTCTTTTCTTTTCTTTTATTTATTTATTTGTTTATTAATTCATTCAATGGGATGAACCCTTTACAAAAATTAAAACATAGAATGATATAAAATAATTAGACAATAAAAGTGGTAAAATTAGAAATGTCATAATACACAAGTAAAAATAGTGGTGCTACAGAATGGCACAGACTTTCCCATATTAATTTTCTATTTCCTTTGGTCTCAGCTAGCAATTCAGAGATGACACATACTCTTGCCAGCTACCATCTATCGCCGCCCAAATTACTTTTTTTAAACAGTTTCTTAATTTTTTGGTTTCTTAATTGTAGAACGGAAATATTATTTTAAGAACACTGAAACCTCACCCTAAATGGCAATTTTCATTGAAAAATTTAGAGCCGTTTTTAGGAGAATGGCATTTCTTCGCTACTGTAAATGCGAAATTTTAAGCTCTATTTCACAGGAACCTTTTGCACTTTTGAAAAACTTTATTTGAAGTCATTTAGAGAACTTTAACTCACAAATACAATAGTATTTACAAATTGTAGAAAACGTGCAAATTAACAGTGTGAGAAATCTTTCAAAAAATTACATTAGTGTAGTTTTTGAAAAAACAAAAAATACACCACAATGAACTTTACATTATATTAAATAGAGCAATTAGTACTATCCGTTCCAAAGGTTTGACGAAAAAATTTCGAGCTATTTTTGAGAAAATTGCATTTGAGCGCTTCTGAAAATGCAGAATTTTGAGCTAGTTTTCACCGAAAACGGTTGAGTTTTCGACAAACTTTACTTAGCATTATTTAAAGCACATGCACGCTTACATATAATAATGTGCACAAATTGCCCCTAATGTAAATATTAACGTCAGAGACAAGTCAAAAAAATTAATTTTCTCAATTTTTGAAAAAAACAAAAGAATAGAGCAATATGGCGTTTATGTCATCTCATAGAGTATATTAGGCACTTTACCTGCGATAAGTTTAAAGAAAATATTTAGAGCCGTTTTTGAGAAAATCTTGTTTTTGTAATTTTTTAAAATAGCACATATTGCACGCAATATTGCGCGAAAACTGCTAAAAATTTCAAAACAATGTACATGACCTTAAAGAAATAAATCACTATGAAGAACAAATTTTATTTCAAGGAAAAATCTCTATCTGTAATTTTGTAGTTGGAAGAAGACGCATTTGCAATTTTCGAGAATTCAGAGTTAACCGCGAAATTCGGACCTAGGCCACCTTAATAAGTGTATTTTACTCTATTCATACAAGAAATTTAAAGAAAACATTTGGAGCCGTTTTTGAGAAAACTTTGGAAATGAACGGGGGGCTTCATGTTAAGTACCTCCAAATTTTGAAGGATCATTTTCAAAATCTCAAAGCTTCGATCGAACCAGATCGACCGGGGAATATCCATTTTGAAAAAATCGTATGCATGGTTTAGGTGCTAGTAGTATTCACAGACGGACGGACAGACGGATGTTTTCCTTTCAATTTGTTTTTCGGTATCAAGGACCCACTGAAGACGGATTCTGGCTACAACACGTGTGAAGAGAGTTTTTTTTCTTAATTTAGCAACTAGATTTATCCACTTTTTCGTTATCAGGGCCCGGCAATGAATTTTTTTTCCGACGAAAATCCGCCGTTTTCTCGCGCAGCATTACATCACTTTCCCTATACTACGAATATTACTCCGTACATATATGTACGTATACGCAGTGGCAAAGCGTCAGGGTAGGCAGAGTAAGCTGAGCTATCCCTAAGAATCTTGAAGGCGAGAAATATATCTTCACTAAAAAAATAAAATTGTCAATTTATAAGGTTTTTGAAACCAATTAATACCGTGCGTATGCGCACCAAGTTAATTTTTCTGTTCTTATGCGCATTCAATGCGATGTGTCTTTGTCACCGGAGCTCTCTTCACCATAAGCTTAAGTGGAACTTCAGGAAAAATCCTCTAGAGGTCATTGAGCAACTAACTTCAAATATCACTACGAACAAAAGTAAAACATTTATTTATTCATAATTTCAGTATTAGAATTCCTCTATCGCTAATTCATTAAGTATACAATATTGAGAATGTTCACTTTTTTCTGCTACATTATTTAGCAATATGTTAACTTGTAATAAAACAAGATCATAAAAAACGTTGATTTGAAGAATTGGTATTTCGGCGAGTGTGAATCCCCCAGTAGTATTGTGTTTTGGAAAGATCAAACAGGATCTGATATGTGCAATTTCATTTCGTAAGTTGATTCGTTTCATAAGTAATAGGGTATTCGTGTGTAGGTTACGAGTGAAATGTCGTTGACCTGCAACTGCATGTCACTGTGCCTCATTGACAATAAGCACTCTGAAAACAATTAAAATTCATTTACCTAATTCTAAGTCAAATAATACTCTTCAACTTGGCTACTATTTTAATAGAATAGAAACTTTCGTGTAAGTGTTCGCAAGATGCTATGTTTAAAGAAAGAGATGAAATTTTTCTG
Organism: Acheta domesticus; assembly: GCA_031308135.1. Classification (NCBI taxonomy): domain Eukaryota; kingdom Metazoa; phylum Arthropoda; class Insecta; order Orthoptera; family Gryllidae; genus Acheta; species Acheta domesticus. The sequence goes on along the minus strand of JAHLJT010009436.1, from coordinate 104,049,396 downwards.
AAGAAAAACTTACATTTAGAATTGATTTACAAAAAACTGTCAAACAATTCAGATGGCTGCAAACTCTTGAAAACAAGGAGTATACATCAATTATAAATAAGCAATTCCATTTACTATTTTTTCAATTCTGCAATAGGCTTATTCTTGGATCTGAGTATTGTAGCATGATGAAATTATTATTATTATTATTATTATTATTATTATTATTATTATTATTATTATTATTCCTCTCCATCACGACTAAAGATGTAATGAATCGGCTCAAAATAAAATCTACTCCAGGTTGCAACCAGCTACCTAAGGAGCAGATGTAGGGACTGTCGGTGCCTCTACAATACTTCGCGCAAAATGTGGGCTGTTCCAAATAAAGCGGATTCGATGGTATAACGGTCAGCGTATCGGGTTGTTGTACCCAAGATTGTGGGTTCACCCGATCGAAGCCGTGGATTTTGAAGGACGAAAAAATCCTTCGTACGCCTTCCTTCGGAGGGGAAGTAAACCCGGCTGTCCCATGTTAGTAGATTTACTGCATGTAAAAGATCCTGAAGCCTAAATGATGCCTCTGAGCTAAATTCAAAATCGCCTCTTTCGTCGCCAGATACCTTCTTTCTCCGCTAGGTGAAAGGAGCGTAGCGAAATTTGCGTGGTCAGACGGAAGAGCGGGCCTAATGGCCCTTGTCTCACCACGTAAAATAAGGCATTGACTAACTAACTAAAGCGATTTCTTGAACTTCCCAGCATTTTGAATTACCGGGGAGTTTAGACAAGTTCTTATACAAATTTTACGGAACAAATCCCAGAGCTCCGATTACTATCGGTACGACCTGCGCTTTTATTCCCCACATTCGGCTGATCACGATTTCCAAACTCTTGTATTTAAGACACAAAAAACATTAGATCAAATTATAATTAACAAAACCACAACTACATATGAAATAATAACGAATAATCTAGGTTAGTGACCACGATGCACAAATTCTTATAATTACTACGAACATAAACACTGGCACAATAAATAATACACGCATGTGCAGAGCATTCACTAAAGTTAATATAAAATTATTTACGGACTACTTGATGAAGGAATCATGAGACGCAGTTTATAACGCTGTTGACAAAAATGAAAAATATAATTTATTTTTCTCCAAGCTTTCAATTCATTTTTCCTCTTAAAAAGAGAAAATTAAACATTTCAAGCAAAAGTAATACTTGGATCACACAAGGAATTAGAACATCGTGTAAAAACAAACGTACGCTTTACTTTATTTCTAAACATCATAACGTATCACCCGGTTTCCATATATACTTCCGAGAATACAAAAGAATTTTAAGAAAAGTAATCGTTCAGGCAAAAATAATGAAAATAGTCAGGACAGTTTGAGCGCTAGTAACAAAACTAAAGCAATGTGGGATATCGTAAAATATAAAACCACATCATCTCGATACCTTGTAGAGAATGTTATTTTAAAGGATAACGAAAGAGAAACGAGTAATCCGGAAAAAGTTGCCAATCTCTTCAACAAACACTTTTCTATAATTGCATCTGATCTCACGAAGGGACTAAAACCACAAAATTCAACATCTTACACTTCCCAAAAGATTTCCGATACGATGTTTATTTCCGAAACTTCTCCCAACGAAATCGTCCTGTGTGTCTGTCTCTCTCTCTCTCTGTGTGTGTGTGTGTGTCTCTCTCTCTCTGTGTGTGTGTGTGTCTCTCTCTCTCTCAGTGTGTGTGTGTGTCTGTCTCCCTCTGTGTGTGTGTGTGTGTCTGTCTCCCTCTGTGTGTGTGTGTGTGTCTGTCTCCCTCTGTGTGTGTGTGTGTGTGTCTGTCTCCCTCTGTGTGTGTGTGTGTGTGTGTGTCTGTCTCCCTCTGTGTGTGTGTGTGTCTGTCTCCCTCTCTCTCTCTCTCTGTGTGTGTCTGTCTCCCTCTCTCTCTCTCTGTGTGTGTGTCTGTCTCCCTCTCTCTCTGTGTGTGTGTGTGTCTGTCTCCCTCTCTCTCTCTCTGTGTGTGTGTGTCTGTCTCCCTCTCTCTCTCTGTGTGTGTGTGTGTCTGTCTCCCTCTCTCTCTCTGTGTCTGTCTCCCTCTCTGTGTCTGTCTCCCTCTCTGTGTCTGTCTCCCTCTCTGTGTCTGTCTCTCTCTCTCTCTGTGTCTGTCTCTCTCTCTCTGTGTCTGTCTCTCTCTCTCTGTGTCTGTCTCTCTCTCTGTGTCTGTCTCTCTCTCTCTCTGTGTCTGTCTCTCTCTCTCTCTGTGTCTGTCTCTCTCTCTCTGTGTCTGTCTCTCTCTCTCTGTGTCTGTCTCTCTCTCTCTGTGTCTGTCTCTCTCTCTCTGTGTCTGTCTCTCTCTCTCTGTGTCTGTCTCTCTCTCTCTGTGTCTGTCTCTCTCTCTCTGTGTCTGTCTCTCTCTGTGTCTGTCTCTCTCTCTCTGTGTCTGCCTCTCTCTCTCTGTGTCTGCCTCTCTCTCTCTGTGTCTGCCTCTCTCTCTCTGTGTCTGCCTCTCTCTCTCTGTGTCTGCCTCTCTCTCTCTGTGTCTGTCTCTCTCTCTCTGTGTCTGTCTCTCTCTCTCTGTGTCTGTCTGTCTCTCTCTGTGTCTGTCTCTCTCTCTGTGTCTGTCTCTCTCTGTGTCTGTCTCTCTCTCTCTGTGTCTGTCTCTCTCTCTCTCTGTGTCTGTCTCTCTCTCTCTGTGTCTGTCTCTCTCTCTCTCTGTGTCTGTCTCTCTCTCTCTCTGTGTCTGTCTCTCTCTCTCTGTGTCTGTCTCTCTCTCTCTCTCTGTGTCTGTCTCTCTCTCTCTCTGTGTCTGTCTCTCTCTCTCTCTGTGTCTGTCTCTCTCTCTGTGTCTGTCTCTCTCTCTCTGTGTCTGTCTCTCTCTCTCTGTGTCTGTCTCTCTCTCTCTCTGTGTCTGTCTCTCTCTCTCTGTCTGTCTCTCTCTCTGTGTCTGTCTCTCTCTCTGTGTCTGTCTCTCTCTCTCTGTGTCTGTCTCTCTCTCTCTGTGTCTGTCTCTCTCTCTCTCTCTGTGTCTGTCTCTCTCTCTCTCTCTGTGTCTGTCTCTCTCTCTCTCTCTGTGTCTGTCTCTCTCTCTCTCTCTGTGTCTGTCTCTCTCTCTCTCTGTGTCTGTCTCTCTCTCTCTCTGTGTCTGTCTCTCTCTCTCTCTCTGTGTCTGTCTCTCTCTCTCTCTCTGTGTCTGTCTCTCTCTCTCTGTGTCTGTCTCTCTCTCTCTCTGTGTCTGTCTCTCTCTCTCTGTGTCTGTCTCTCTCTCTCTGTGTCTGTCTCTCTCTCTCTGTGTCTGTCTCTCTCTCTGTGTCTGTCTCTCTCTCTCTCTGTGTCTGTCTCTCTCTCTGTGTCTGTCTCTCTCTCTGTGTCTGTCTCTCTCTCTCTGTGTCTGCCTCTCTCTCTCTGTGTCTGCCTCTCTCTCTCTGTGTCTGTCTCTCTCTCTGTGTCTGTCTCTCTCTCTCTCTGTGTCTGTCTCTCTCTCTCTCTGTGTCTGTCTCTCTCTCTCTGTGTCTGTCTCTCTCTCTCTGTGTCTGTCTCTCTCTCTCTGTGTCTGTCTCTCTCTCTCTGTGTCTGTCTCTCTCTCTGTGTCTGTCTCTCTCTCTGTGTCTGTCTCTCTCTCTGTGTCTGTCTCTCTCTCTCTGTGTCTGTCTCTCTCTCTGTGTCTGTCTCTCTCTCTGTGTCTGTCTCTCTCTCTCTGTGTCTGTCTCTCTCTCTCTGTGTCTGTCTCTCTCTCTCTGTGTCTGTCTCTCTCTCTGTGTCTGTCTCTCTCTCTGTGTCTGTCTCTCTCTCTGTGTCTGTCTCTCTCTCTCTGTGTCTGTCTCTCTCTCTCTGTGTCTGTCTCTCTCTCTGTGTCTGTCTCTCTCTCTCTGTGTCTGCCTCTCTCTCTCTGTGTCTGTCTCTCTCTCTCTCTGTGTCTGTCTCTCTCTCTGTGTCTGTCTCTCTCTCTCTGTGTCTGTCTCTCTCTCTCTGTGTCTGTCTCTCTCTCTGTGTCTGTCTCTCTCTCTCTGTGTCTGTCTCTCTCTCTCTCTGTGTCTGTCTCTCTCTCTCTGTGTCTGTCTCTCTCTCTCTGTGTCTGTCTCTCTCTCTGTGTCTGTCTCTCTCTGTGTCTGTCTCTCTCTGTGTCTGTCTCTCTCTCTGTGTCTGTCTCTCTCTCTCTGTGTCTGTCTCTCTCTATCTCTGTGTCTGTCTCTCTCTATCTCTGTGTCTGTCTCTCTCTATCTCTGTGTCTGTCTCTCTCTATCTCTGTGTCTGTCTGTCTCTCTCTCTGTGTCTGTCTGTCTCTCTCTCTGTGTCTGTCTGTCTCTCTCTCTGTGTCTGTCTGTCTCTCTCTCTGTGTCTGGCTGTCTCTCTCTCTGTGTCTGTCTGTCTCTCTCTCTGTGTCTGTCTCTCTCTCTCTGTCCGTCTCTCTCTCTCTGTGTCTGTCTCTCTCTCTCTGTGTCTGTCTCTCTCTCTGTGTCTGTCTCTCTCTCTGTGTCTGTCTCTCTCTCTGTGTCTGTCTCTCTCTCTGTGTCTGTCTCTCTCTGTGTCTGTCTCTCTCTCTGTGTCTGTCTCTCTCTCTCTGTGTCTGTCTCTCTCTCTGTGTCTGTCTCTCTCTCTCTCTGTGTCTGTCTCTCTCTCTGTGTGTGTCTGTGTCTCTCTCTCTGTGTGTGTCTGTGTCTCTCTCTCTGTGTGTGTCTGTGTCTCTCTCTCTCTGTGTGTGTCTGTGTCTCTCTCTCTCTGTGTGTGTCTGTGTCTCTCTCTCTGTGTGTGTCTGTGTCTCTCTCTCTCTGTGTGTCTGTGTCTCTCTCTCTGTGTGTGTCTGTGTCTCTCTCTCTGTGTGTGTCTGTGTCTCTCTCTGTGTGTCTGTGTCTCTCTCTGTGTGTCTGTGTCTCTCTCTGTGTGTCTGTCTCTCTCTGTCTGTCTCTCTCTCTCTGTGTGTCTGTGTCTCTCTCTGTGTGTCTGTGTCTCTCTCTGTGTGTCTGTGTCTCTCTCTGTGTGTCTGTGTCTCTCTCTGTGTGTCTGTGTCTCTCTCTCTGTGTGTCTGTGTCTCTCTCTCTGTGTGTCTGTGTCTCTCTGTGTGTCTGTGTCTCTCTCTGTGTGTCTGTGTCTCTCTCTCTGTGTGTCTGTGTCTCTCTCTCTCTGTGTGTCTGTGTCTCTCTCTCTGTGTCTGTGTCTCTCTCTCTGTGTCTGTGTCTCTCTGTGTGCGTCTGTCTCTCTCTCTGGGTGCGTCTGTCTCTCTCTGGGTGCGTCTGTCTCTCTCTCTGGGTGCGTCTGTCTCTCTCTCTGGGTGCGTCTGTCTCTCTCTCTGTGTGCCTTTCTCTCTCTCTGTGTGTCTGTCTCTCTCTCTGTGTCTGTCTCTCTCTGTGTCTGTGTCTCTCTCTGTGTGTCTGTGTCTCTCTCTGTGTGTCTGTGTCTCTCTCTCTGTGTGTGTGTCTCTCTCTCTGTGTGTGTGTCTCTCTCTCTGTGTGTGTGTCTCTCTCTCTGTGTGTGTGTCTCTCTCTCTGTGTGTGTGTCTCTCTCTCTGTGTGTCTGTGTCTCTCTGTGTGTCTGTGTCTCTCTGTGTGTCTGTGTCTCTCTGTGTGTCTGTGTCTCTCTCTCTGTGTGTCTGTGTCTCTCTCTCTGTGTGTCTGTGTCTCTGTCTGTCTCTGTGTCCGTCCGTCGGTCCATCTGTGAACACTGCTATTGAAAAAGATTCTTCAAAATTTGGGGGTACTTTACATGTAGCCCCCTGGACATTTTCAAAATTTTCTCAAAAATGGCTCCAATTTTTTTTCTTTATATTTGTTGTATGAATACAGTAAAATACATTTATTAACATGGCATAGGTCCGATTTTCACAAATTACTCTGAATTTTCGAAAATTGTTAAAGTTTGAATTCTTTCTCCAACTACAAAATTGAAGATAGTGATTTTTCCTTCAAATAAAATGTGCTCTCTAAAGTGAGTTCTTTGTTTAATGTCATGTACATTGTTCTGAAAATTTTAGTAGTTTTCGCGCAATATTGCGTGTAATACCTAAGTATGTGCAATTTTAAAAAATTACAAAAACGTGATTTTCTCAAAAACGGCTCCAAATTTTCTCTTCAAACTTTTGGTAGGGATAGTGCTAAATGTACCCTATGAGACGACATAAACGCCATTTTGCTGTATTCTTTTGTTTTTTCAAAAATTGCAAAAATGTAATTTTTTTGACTTCTCTCACGTCTCTATATTTACACTAGCGGCGAATTGTTCACATTATTGTGTGTATGAGTACATGTGCATTAAATTATGACAAGTAAAGTTTCTCGAAAACACAACCATTTTCTGTGAAAATTAGCTAAAATTTCCGCATCTTCAGAAACGCTCAAACGCCATTTTCTCATAAATGGTTGCAAATGTTTTCTTCAAACTTTTCGAATGGGTAGTGCTAATTTCACTCTTTAATAAAACGTATAGTTTATTTTGAGGAATTTTTTTTGTTTTTTTTTCAAAAATTACACATATTTAATTTTTTTAAAGGATCTCTCACATCTTTAATATTCACATTATCAGCAATTTGTAAACATTATATTTGTGAGTGCAAGTGCTTCAAATAATTTCAAATTAAGTTTTTTTGAAAACTCGAAAATTTTCTGTGAAAATGAGCTTCAAATTTCGCATTTTAAGTAGCACTAAAACGCTATTTTCTTGAAAACAGCACATAATTTTTAAAAGAAAATTGCCGTTTAGGGCTAGGTTTTTGTGTTCTTTAATATTCTAAAATTAATATTTTCGTTCTACCAATAGGAAACCGAAAAAATTAAGAAAATGACCAAAAAAAATGTATTTCTGGCGATGATAGATGGTAGCTGGCAAGAAAGAGTATGTGGCAATTCAGAATAGCTAGCGAAGACCCAAGGAAATAGAAAACTAATACAGGAAAGTCTGTGCCATTCTGTTGCACCACTAGTTAATATTTATGTGGATGACATGTTCAAAGCATGGGAGGCACAGGTAGGTAAAGGGATTCTAGGGGGATCTTGCAAGATAGTAAAGACACGCTACAACAAGCAATGCATGTTTTTGAATAATATTGTGAAAATATACTATTTTAAAATTTTAACCCACAAAACAAAAACACAGACTTTAAAAGGCAAATTCCCATTTAGAATGAAAATTAGCAACAAAATTTTAGAACAAGTGAGAAATTTTAAATAATTAGGAAGCTATGTTATGTATGAAAAAGATATGGATTTCGACAATAAATAAGTTTAGAAATACATGTGGAAACATTCACAGAAGTTTAAAAACTTAAACATGCAAAGATACATGTATGAAGTTTTTTAATACTAGCCTAGTTCCAATACTAATTCCAATACTTTTGTATGGAAGTGAATCAAAAATAGTCTTGGAAAGATAAAAGTAGAATTCAGGCGGTGGAAATGAAATATTTTTAAGTACTCTAAGATACACCCTCCTAGATAAGAAAAGGAATGTGGACATAAAAGATGAGTTAAATGTCACACCCGTCTTAGATAAAATATGCACTAATAAGAAGAAATGGAGTGAACATTTGGAAAGGATGGCAAATGAGAGATTGCCAGGATTAATTCTTCAATACATTCCACAAGGAAGAAGAGATGTAGGCAGGCCAAAGAAAAACTGGACACCAGAACAGGTTGAAGCCTAATCCTTTTTGGTAGAAGAAAAAGAAATAATAATTGTTCACGTTGATTATGTTTCAATGCAATATTCACTGAAATATTTGTTTTGATCTAGTAACCTCAAAGAGAATAATAATGTACAATCTTAGGGCTGTGTTTACGCAATATGTTTATGTGATGTAATGAAGAATTGAAATGAAAAATTATTCACACAGTGATACTTTGGATACACTCAGAAAACACATTTAATATGATTATAAAAATACCCAACAAAAAATGTTCTGAGTTCTGATGTATGTGAAAAGTTCTGATGTGTTAATGTGTTAATAACATTTTAGTGATACCTTAGCCAACAAAATAATGAAAATCAAATTAATACAATGAAATAAAATTATCAATATATACGTTTGCCACTCCTCTCCTGATACAGATTGCCCAAACTTCATAGTTATTCAGTGCACTTTTAATTTTTCACTGATACAACTTGTAGAGAATTGCACACTCTATAAAAAAAAAATTAAAGGAAGTCTGATACCAATTTGTCAGCCCTCTGATTTTACCATAATAGAGCAATTTTTTTAAAATTCTCAACAAATAAAAATTGAGTCAATCTTTTTACTGGAGAAATTTTTTTAAAGGAATAAAATCTAGTTACCTAATTGCCAGAAAATGTTCTCCGACTTCTAACAATTCTTCAATAAATTCCCTGATTTTTCCACAGCAATGAAATTAACTGATTATACACAGTTTTCCACTAAATGGGCACCCTGATATAATCACCCAAAAAACATAATCCTCAATGTCATTGGGGAGAAAAAGGGCCCTGAGGTTAAAAGAGGCCTGCTTTCAAAATCCACCATTTAGGAAGCACTGTAGAACAACCATAAAAACTTCTCTCTCCTTTTCAAATATTTAGATTTTATAAACTTTATTCCAACCAAAATATTACTTTAGATTAGTTTCTTTATATCAAATTAATAATGTAGTAAACTTACCCGAACAGGTGCCCTAACTTTCTTAGGGGCACTTTTCTGCCTTGCAACAAGAGAAGCCAGATGTTCTGTGTTTTTACTTGGAATAGCATCCAAAACAGTTTCTCCATTCCTTTTAGAAATAGAAACATTGGGAATACTTCTTAAAAATTGTTCTAAGGAATCAAACCCTAATTTCCGAAAGGGAATCGAGTGTCCTATGAGCACTTTGTAGTCTCCTGCAATATTTTACAAATAATTAATTAACACTCATGAAAATTAACAAGTAAAAAATGATCTGTTGACTACACAATATGTACTCCTAATTGTATTTGACAGAACAAAACAATGAACTCAACAAGCTTTTGCAGCTGTTTATTTCCATCTTTATTTTGACTGAATTATTTTTATCTTAAGAATATGTGAGCATATCTTAATAACATAATAAATCCACCAAACACACTATTTGTTCACCTTCTCTTGCATTCAAAATTCATAATATTCAATAAATAACATCAATATTCACATACACTGTTCTGAATTCTCAGTTACAAATGAGATGATTTGGTGCTTTATACAACTTCTAAAGATTATTAATGCCTGTTACTTACACTATATCAATATTTGTTACTCAAATCTATTTCATCATTCCTATTGAAATTTATAAATACAAAATAAAACGAGTTTGTCAAGAACTGAACATTATTAATGGTAGAAATTCAAGTTAGTAGAATATTGAAAATTGTAATGATAAATTATCATTCCTTTGGTACCCTTGCAATTAACATATCTAACTTCTTTCTTTAGTATTATCGCAATTTGTGCACCAGGATTTTTTTATCATATTTCTGACTGAATATGAAAATAGTCTTCAAATTAAATATCCTTTTAAATATTGAATAAAAAATGTTCAATTATAGTTTTGTAGTATATTTAATCATGAGTAAGAGATATCAGAACTATCAAATCTCAAATCTTTGTACTGACATCCTTAAATCCTTGTGATCCAAACATTTTAAAAATAAATTCTTAAAACCAAAATAAACAATTTCTTGCAGATCAGTCAAAAGCCTGCAAAAGCTGTCAAAAGCCTCTCCTGACATTAATTTTGAACTGACCAGAAAACATTAGTGCATAATTAAGAAAAGTAGGATATTATTTTTATTCAAAACTTATGGAAAAATTTAAATCATTCTGCATTTTATGAAGAAAACATATTATATTTTCCATTTCAATGTTCAAGCTGATGGCATTGCAGGCTTCTGTAGAAAACACATTCGCAGCTTTTGCAAAATCATTTAACTTTTTTGTTAACTTTTAATTGGGAATATTAAAAATGTTGACTGCCCCATTGGAATGAATATTTCTCAATGACCCTGTGAAATTGATGCATGTCCTTTTTATTTCAATTTTCTACGAAGTATGAACTTTTAATAAGTTAGTTCTCAAATGTCTTGTGCAACTCTTGGTTTCAAGTCATCCTTCTGTACTACAAAAGGCAATCCTTACAGAAACAACTGAAGGAAGACGGTCTGAAGTACTCCTGTTTTGGAACTATTAATTACCAGTGTTTTTGCCTTTTATGTAACTTGACATATGTATCATAATAAGAGGTGAAAGTGTGAATATTATATGTTAGGTGTACTTCACTTTATTTAAAATCATCATAAACAACAAACTTCTATTCACTTATACTTTTGGTGCAATTAAAATTGTTATTTGTAACAACAAATTCAAAAATGATATTGCTCATCTCATACATTGAAATAGAATTAGTCGCACATATCAACAGAAGCACCAAACTCCAATAAATGTAAATATTATTTCCTACATATTGGTTCACTAAGCGATTATAAAATTTACACACACTACACGCATTTACAACACAATATAAGCAAAAGCAAAATACACTTTCACACACATCAAAATGAATATGAAGTCTTTTAAAACTAGTCACATTTTTGATGACACAATCCTAATAACATCTGTTTTTTTTAGATGCAATTACTCATTTTATTGAAAACGTGTATTTCACACCATAGGTTCGTACATACTACTTACTGTCCAGGCAGGGTAATGGTATTCCTCCTTTGGCAGACAGTAAACATGCTCTGAGATTGCCAATAATCTGCTCCCTTTCGTCCCCCATTCTCTAAAATTCAATAACAAGATCAAAATTGCAATGTATTATTAAAGAAATAAAACAGAAGATGCAAATGAATTGTCAAAACGGATATTCAATGTATTTCTTAATCCAGTAACACAAACTCGCAAAGATACTGTCATGAGGCAATGAAAAAAAAACAATTCTGCCCCATTTCAGTAAATAACATTTTTGTATTTTATGAATTCGTTCGTAACGCAGCACCATAACCTCGTTCCACATTATATCAACCTACTTCAACGGTATGGCCTATATACAGATTCGAAAGCAGCGTGTTTGTCATATTTGCAACACAAGTGAAAACTACTCACACTTCAGTAGAAATGTCACGTAATTTAATAACAGCACATATGTTCACCACCTCATGGCACAAACACTAACTCCGAAACACCGCCACTTCGACACACGAACACAACGTTAAGCGTGCAGCAACTCACACTCACTCCAATACATACTCGACTGTGAGCGACTGCGATAGGCCTGCCCTTCTAACGTTGAGTTAGGATTAGTCTCACTCTCCGTGTAGTCTAACTTCTTAAAAATGAATGCTTACAAAAATGAGCCATAAATCAGTTATAGTTCTTAAAGAAGGAAGATATTTTTAAATATATATTTTCGTTTTCAAATGGCATGTGAAGAGGCCTGCGATCAACAATGAACTTGTTGTGTAGGTTCTCGTGAAGTTCCTATTGGTGAACTGTCATTTCAACCATGGTGGAAATAACCACCATGATTTCAACAATATTTTACACTGAAATGAGAAAACTTTAAAAGTAATCATGAGTTCCCCATAATAGTCAATCATTTTTTATTATACTCCTTTTTTTGACTAATGTTTTAAAATAAAATAATTTATGAAAACTTCGCGGGAAATTTGTATTCGCACTACATTAACACAATATACTGATATGTTCAATTCACAGATATAGTTCCATATACCTGTAGTTCATTTTCCGGTGTATAAACAGGATATGTATAACACATAAACAGAAGCAGGACAGGAGGTAAAGAAACATAATTAATGGTATGCAGCATTTTTTTTTTTTTCAAAAGGCGGCAATATCTAGGCAATATCTTCTTGAGAACAAATACCTCTCAGAAATTCCACCAGAAACACAGAGAACATCAAAGTTCACAGCTAATTCATAACAAAGAAAACTAGTGTCATGGAGGAATATAGAACCTAGTGTTACAGAATAGCACAGACTTTCTCGTAGTAAAGTTTTCTAATTTCCTTGGTGTGGGCTAGCTAATCAGACACGCCAGTATTCTTGCCAGCTGCCATCTATTCTGTCATGCCAGCTGTGATTTACTCGAAAGCACATTTTACTTTGGAGATTTCTACGGAAATACACGTGTATGGGGTCCCCTGATATTGAAAACGTGTTTTCTTTCAAAACGTCCGTGTGGCGGTCCCGTCTATCTATAAACGCCACTATAATACAGCGTCTGCTCTATAACTAGTTGGTTTTTTTTTTCAAAATGGATATTCCCCGGTCAATCTGCCTCGAGTTGAAGCTTTGAGATTCTGAAAAACATTATTTAAAATTTGGGGGTACATTGCACAAAGCCCTTGGGACATTTTAAATTTTTTTTTCAAAAAACGACTCCAAATTTTTCTTGAAATTTCTTGTAAGAATAGAGAAAAACACACTTATAAAGATGGCATAGGTCTTATTTTCACAGTTAACTCTTAATTTTCGAAAATTTTGAAGTATTTTGAAATATTAGGAGCCATTTTTGCAAAAAATGGAGTTTGAATCTTTCTGAAAATACGGAATTTTGAGCTAGTTTTCACAAAAAACTATTCAATTTCCGGGAAACTTTATTTGAAGTACCGGCTAGTTAACTTTGAGGATCAGATTCCGGTTGCTGCTAGAAAACACTTATGCTGTTTTATGCGTAGAGTGATAGCATTTAGGACTGTTAGCATGAAAAGAAAAATGCAGACAGCAACGCCATCTGTGTATGTTTCAGTGAACTCTTTGAACTGACAGGAGGGCGAGTCGTCTATAGAGGCAATGCAATGCCAGTGCGTGATCGGACTTGTTTTGATGCAGACGATTGTGAATTCTGTTACTTGTATATTTAAGATTAGTAATAAATAACGTTTATACAAAACAAATTAATAGGTTATGGGCCCAGGCCACGTGTGAATCGTATTCTCTAGTGAGTGGAGCCGAAATTGAACGTTCGAAGAAAACTCGCTGGATTTTTTATATACGTTTGAACTGGAACTTTGTGTGTAAACAGCAAACATGGCTACCGGGAGTGACTACAAAATACAAGTGGATAAGCTTGAAGGACCTGAAGAATGGGCAAATTGGAAGTGGCATATTTCGATGGTGTTGCGTGCGTATGAACTTGAAAACATTGTTAACGGTTCGCGAGCGTGTCCTGATTTGGGAGTTTATTGTAGCGTCGCGAGGTGGCGCACGTGCCGTTTCGCTGGAAAGCCCGGCCTTAAGCCGGATGGGGGATGGGGGTGGAATGCGGCGGCGCCTCGCCGGCGCGCGCCGGGCAGGAAATCCCAGCCTCAAAATAACCGGGACAACTGGGCGTGCCTGAGTGCGAGTCCATTGTTGACGGCTGCTCTCTGCTGAGGGCTGGCTTGCGAGCCGTATGACGCCCGCCGCTGGTAAAGTGGGGGACGAGCCGTGGGGTATTTATTGCGGCGCCGACATGCGCTCGGGGGATACGCTAGTGAGTCGAAAGACGTGAGGTATCTCCGTGCAACCTTGCACGTTTTGGCATCCGGCCATGTAACATCTAGTTACGGGGACTTAATGTCCGACAGCTCGCACTTCGCGCAGCTTCTCATGCTCTCGAGCAGAGGCACTGGGCTCAGCCTAGGGACGGTCGCGGGGTTTCGCGGCTTAGAGAATAGAAAGGTTGCCTAAGGTTTTCAATTTTGTAACATTATCTTGTAATTTATTATTGTAAATATACTGTACATACTATTCAGAATCTGTCGTCTGTGCTTTTCATGTCCAGTATGCCACAGACTCGGAACCTTTCTTTTCTGAAACTGGTGGCAGCGGTTATCGTAAACTCACGCCGGGGTGCCGCAGTTTTTTTCTAAAACTGATGGCAGCGGTTATTGGAAACTCACGCCGGAGTGCCGCAGATTTTGTCTAAAACTGGTAGCAGCGGTTATTGTAAACTCACGCCGGAGTGCCACAGTTTTTTGTCTAAAACTGGTAGCAGCGGTTATAGTACATGCACGCTGGAGTTACAGCAGATTAAAGACTCACGTCTGGGCTCGTTAGTAGCAGTCAGCTTTGTGGAAGCAATTACTACGTTCGTAACGAACGGGGAACGCGGAAGCCTGCAACAGCATCCGCGGGGACATTAGCGCGGCATCAGAGCCATCGGTGCACGCTGATCAATTAGAACAGTACGCGTAAAGACAGTGTACCGCAGTTAAAGGTGCACACGCGTCGTAATTACGTGGCGCCGGCAGAGTCGTGCACGCCACGAGAAACCGAAAGTGCGGTAATTCGGTACGGTAGTTTCGGGGCGGTACAATCCGACTCGGAACCTTTCTTTTCTAAAACTTGGAACTGGAATTGGTATTGGTACTGGAACTGGAGCTGGAACTGGTACTGGAACTGGAGCTGGTATTGGTACTGGCACTGGAAGGAGACATCCCGGACGGACCAGAACGAGAGGAAAAAAAGGAGGCCAGAACACCGGATCCAGAAGGCGCTCACGCGACACCGAGGTCAACTGAACGTAAGTGTGTTTTTTGTACTGGCCGGGGATCAATTCAGGCAAAATGTCTTTCTTAGCGGGTTATAGGAAAGAGGTGCTTGTTAGGGTCGCGACGGAGATGGGGGAAACGTTGGAAGGGAACGAGACGATAGTTAGATTAAAATCTATCATCACGGGAAGCGAGCAGTACGATGAAATATTCGTGAAACAACTTGCTGATCAGGAGAAAGAACAGGTCGCAGAAGCACGCGAACTTGAAATAAAAGAGCAGGAAAGATTACGCGAACGGCAGGAAAAAGAGCAAGAACGGCAGTACGAACTCGAACGGCTGAAATTAGCTAATCAGGCTACCTCGCGCGAATCTTTAGGTAGTAGAGATTCGGGAAACAGAAGTAGTATCCGTATCAGCCATGTAATGGATAAATTCAAAGGCGAAGGTGAGGATATTACCTTGTTTTTAAGTGTATTTGAGGCGCATGCTCGTCAGCTCGACATTGCGCCGGTAGAATGGGTCAGTCAATTAATGGGATTGCTTCCCAATGAAATAAATACATGGTTAGTTGTAGGATCAGATTCTTCAGAGCAGGATTATAATCAAATCAAAACGCAGCTTTTGGATATGTACAAATTCACGCCTGAAAAATGTCGTCAGATGTTTTGCAGTCATGCAAAGGGTGCGAAAACTACATGGAATGTTTATGCTCGCGAACTGACGAACTATTGCCAGAAATGGATTTCAGGGTTGAAAGTTGAAACTTATGATCAATTATTAGATTTGATTGTCACCGATCAGATGAAACGGAAGGTGCCGGCGGACATACGTGCCCATTTCGTAGATGTTTGGGGCGAGGTTTCGCAGTCCCAAGATCTGGCGCGTAGGCTGGACACCTAAGAAAACAATAGGTCTAGTGCGTTTTTTTAGGTAGGTCAATGCGATACTTTTTTAGGTAGGTCAATGCGATACAATGCGAACAATAGGTCTAGTGCGATTTTTCTCAGGTTAATCACAAGGAGCCTGTGGGGAAACAAAAGTGGAAAAAGGTGACGGAGAGCGTGCCCTCCACTTCTAAGCCCGCAGCGCCCAAGGCAGATAGGAACGCGGAATTCGACAAGCCGCAGGAACGCACGTGCTATTTATGTAAAAAACCGGGGCACATTAAGAAATACTGCCCTCAGCTTAAATCAAGCGAGAAAATGTGTAACGTTGTCGACACCAGTGCGCAGGAATTGTTGCTCCCTCACACGTTTTTCGGCACGGTTTGCGGAAATCCTATTAGCTTCTTACGAGATTCTGGGGCGACGGTTGATCTGATCAACAGCAAATACGTCAGGCCGAATCAATATACCGGCGAATCCGTATGGGTTAAGCAGCCCTTGGACGAGGCGCCGAAAAATCTACCGGTAGCTAAGGTAGAAATCGTAGGCCCGTTCGGTAAGCTTGTTACCGAAGCCGCAGTCGCGAAAAATTGCGACTTAGAATATTACATTCTGAGTAATCGATCTGCCACGCTTCTCTCCGAAATCAGGCAAGGGTTTTTAGAACCGCAGTTTCTTTGTGCGGTGCGAACCCGTGCCCAGACGGCGGCCGGGCAGGGCGACGGGGTGGGGCCGGAGGCGATGGCGGCGGCGCCAGGCAACGCGCCGGCCGCCGAGCGCCCTGGTGACGCACCGGTTGCGGTCATGAACGAGGCTTTGGGGGAAGGGGCGGTCGAGCTAGGCGTGGTCGTAGGAACTGGCCGGGCACACGACGCACCCCAAACACCTGCGTCGGACGCGAAAGCTCCCGACGAGGAAACGTGTGTCTTGTTAGGCGAGGTAAATGACCCGGGCAATGTTGTTGAAAACAACGCGGAATTTGAAGTAGATTCCGGGAGCGTTGCATTGGCCCGTTTAGACCCGTCCGAATTTGCAAAAGCTCAGAGACAGGATGAAGAGCTCTTACCGCTATTCGAGCTAGCCGAAGGCCTAGAAACGGAACGGCGCGATTATTTTATAGAACGCGGCCTTTTGTTCCGGAAACGGCAGAGCAAGCGCGGTGAGCAATTCTCCATGCTTGTGACTCCGCGGGTGTATCGTGGCACTATATTGAAGCTTTGCCATGAAGTCGCCCACGGTCATTTAGGTGTCACAAAAAGTAAAGACGCGATGGCCAAGTATTTCTTCTGGCCGAACTGTTACAAAGATATGGAAAATTACGTACGTAGCTGCGATAGTTGCCAGCGCGTAGGTAACGGCGGCGAGAAGCTTCGCGCGCCTTTAAAAATTGTACCTATAACGGGTGAGGCGTTTGAGAAAGTAAATGTAGATGCTTGTGGCCCTTTTCCCGAGTCTGAGTCAGGAAACAAGTTCATACTAACTGCAATGTGTTTAGCAACAAAATATCCCGAGGCTATTCCCATACGTGATCTGACGACGGTCACGGTCATTGAAGCTTTATTAGATCTGTTCAGTCGGATTGGATTTCCGCGAGAGCTTCAAACAGATCAGGGAACTTGTTTTACTAGCACTCTGATGGCGGAATTCGCCGAGAGATTTTGCATTAGATTAATTAGAAGTTCGCCTTATCATCCGCAATCTAATGCCGTAGAACGGATGCACAGAACCATGAACCGGTTGATGAAGGTTCTTTGTTTAGAGATGGGGACAGACTGGGAGTGCCAGCTTCCTGCAATTATGTTCGCGTTACGCACGAGTGTGCACGAATCGATAGGTTTTTCTCCAGCCGAGTTAGTCTATGGGAAAAATCTCCGCACACCCATGACGCTGCTTTACGAAAAGCTTGCGGGTGCAGCAGAATGCGAAGGGAGCACGGTGGTTGAGCACGTGTTCAAGTTGATTAATAGACTGAAGCGTTCGCGTGAACTTGCCCATACCAAAATGGCGGAAGAACAACGCAAGCGTAAGGTGTGGTACGACCGCAAGGCGATCTCGCGCAGTTTTGAAATAGGCGCGAAGGTGCTGGTTTTGGCGCCTAACAGAACGCGGAAACTCGCGGTGCAGTGGGTCGGGCCAGGCGAAGTTCGGGAGAAAATGTCCGAACACAATTACGTAGTTCAGATGCCGGGGCGGAAAGAACCACGCGTGTATCACATCAACATGATGAAAAAGTATCACCAACATACTGAATACGTGAACTTTCTCGGTTCTGCGACGGTCACTGCCGCAGGCGAGGAAGACGCGTTAGACCGCTACGCGTTAAGATTAGATTCCGACGACTTTGACGCGGAAGAAATGCTAAACGATACTAAGGTTGAACCCGAGTTCCGTGAAGCACTTAAAAATGTCATTTGTAAATACAGGTGTATTTTTAGTGAGAAACCTGGTCTTACAGATGTAACGACCATGGACATTGAATTAACTGACACTGATAAAGTAGTCCGAAGTGTACCCTACCGCATGTCGCCGAGACAAACTAAGATATTGCGGGAAGAGGTGGACAAAATGCTTCGCGACAACATCATTGTGGAGGCGGAGAGTGATTATACGTCTCCTATGATCCTGATCGAGGCCCCGGGCAAGTCTCCACGGCCCTGCATAGATTTTAGGCGCCTCAACGAGATTATTAAAACAGATTACTTTCCGTTACCCAATCTCGAAGAACGGATTGAACAGGTAGCTGCAGCTAAAATCATTAGTGTGTTAGATTTAAGTAAGTGTTTCTGGCAGATAGGTCTTACGGATAGGGCGCAGAGATATTCGGCGTTCGTGACCAGTTTCGGCACGTATCGACCGCTTAGGTTACCCTTCGGGATAAAGAACGGTCCTTATCAATGCTGTAAAATCATGGGCACTTTGCTAAAAAACTGCCAAGAATTCGCGGTACCGTACCTTGATGACATCGCGGTTTTCAGTAACACTTGGCAAGAACACATTCGGCACCTAGATACGGTCTTTAGTATATTGAAATCCGCCAAATTGACAGTGCAGCCGCGCAAGTGCTTGTTTGCGCGGGCTAATGTAAAATATCTTGGTTACGTCGTCGGTAACGGGAAATTGCGGCCGGCCGAAGCCAAGATACAAGCAATCCAGAACTTTCCTAGACCAGAATCAAAGAAACAAGTGCGTTCTTTGCTCGGATTGGTAGGATATTATCGACGCTTGATACCCGGGTTTGCGGAGAAAGCGGCGGCACTGACAGATGCGCTGCGGGGACGCGAGCGCCAGGGTAAAGTCGTCTGGACAGAGGCATGTGAAAAGTCTTTCAATGAGTTGCGACAAGCTCTTAGCGAAAAAACAGCGGTATATGCTTCTGATTATAGCAAGGAACTTCGAGTTCAGGCAGATGCATCTCAGAGAGGCTTAGGCGTGGTTCTCTACCAAGTAAATGACGAGGGAGTAGAACAACCAGTTGTTTTTCTAAGCCGTAAATTAAGTGATACAGAAACTCATTATGGCACCTCAGAACTTGAGTGTTTGGCTCTTATTTGGGGGTTGGATAAACTTAAGATTTATCTCGACGGGCAGGCCACAATTCAGGTCGAAACCGACCACAACCCGTTGGTCTGGTTGCGTAATACGTCTGGCAAAAACCCCAGATTATTACGCTGGTCCCTTTTAATTCAGCACCTCGATTTACGCATCATGCACAAAAAGGGCTCAGAAAATGTTAATGCAGATGCGCTTAGTCGCATGTTTGATGATGTGAATTGATCCACAGGCGAGTGTAGGGAACACACACGTTCATGACATGTATAAATGTCGGTGAAATTCTATGTAAATAATTTTATAAATTCAAGGGTAAAATTGTTTTGTTATTGTGATCATTTTTATATGTAGATACATACATGTGTCAATAAATTCAGTTAAGAACGGCACATGATGTATATAACGAATTCCACAATTATCATGTAATATTTCAATGTAAAGTAAATGTTTTGTATTTCAGGATTTTATGTAGTTCAAGATGCGTCAAGAATATTTATGTATGTAAATAGATGTAAGGTTTAAATGTAAATGGCAACATAGTTAGGAAAAAAGGGGGGACAGCCCACAGATTTATTTCACAAATTTTGACTAGATAGGGTTTTGATATTATTATGTTCATGTAAAAAATTATGATGTAAGGTCTCAGGACCAGGTACTTTAGCTAGCAGAATTTTTTTCCTGGGCATATTTTGCTGCGAAAAAAATTCTCACCCCCGGCATGGGAGGGTCTGTAGCGTCGCGAGGTGGCGCACGTGCCGTTTCGCTGGAAAGCCCGGCCTTAAGCCGGATGGGGGATGGGGGTGGAATGCGGCGGCGCCTCGCCGGCGCGCGCCGGGCAGGAAATCCCAGCCTCAAAATAACCGGGACAACTGGGCGTGCCTGAGTGCGAGTCCATTGATGACGGCTGCTCTCTGCTGAGGGCTGGCTTGCGAGCCGAATGACGCCCGCCGCTGGTAGAGTGGGGGACGAGCCGTGGGGTATTTATTGCGGCGCCGACATGCGCTCGGGGGATACGCTAGTGAGTCGAAAGACGTGAGGTATCTCCGTGCAACCTTGCACGTTTTGGCATCCGGCCATGTAACATCTAGTTACTGGGACTTAATGTCCGACAGCTCGCACTTCGCGCAGCTTCTCATGCTCTCGAGCAGAGGCACTGGGCTCAGCCTAGGGACGGTCGCGGGGTTTCGCGGCTTAGAGAATAGAAAGGTTGCCTAAGGTTTTCAATTTTGTAACATTATCTTGTAATTTATTATTGTAAATATACTGTACATACTATTCAGAATCTGTCGTCTGTGCTTTTCATGTCCAGTACGCCACATTATGCATTTGCGGCACAAAAAGCAACTTATCAGCAATGGAAAAGGACGACGCAAAAGCGGCAAGTTTGTTAGCAAGTACGCTAGGAAAAACTATTGCCGAGCTCGTGTTGACTTGCACCAGTGCTGCAGAGATTTGGACAAAACTGAGTGCGTGGTTTGAACGCAGCACTACGCAACGGCTGAATATGCTGATCGAGTCACTTTTCCGCGTGACGCGTGACGATAAAGAAGACATCAGTACGCATGTCGTGAAACTGCAGAAGTTGTTCGTGGATTTGAATGAATTGACGAAGAATAAAGAAAATACTATGTCCGAGAGAATTTTGAATGGCCTATCTTATCTACACTGGGAAAACAATATGACAATTTTAAAGACTTGTGGGACACGATTTTGTCGGAAAATCAAACTGTGAATTTGTTGATTGAAAAGTTGTGCGCGTTTGAATTGTGTGATCAAGGGAATGTCGAATCGACTGCGTTTGTTGCAAGCGGTGGTCCTAACAAGAAGTCTTGTCATAAAAATGACACCGGGGAAAAATCAAAGAAGTATGTTCAACGAGCAAAACAGAAGTTTCCATGTCACAAATATAAGCAGTTGGGTTATTTGGCAGCAGAGTGTCCGGAGAAGAAGACAGATGGCGCTGGTGGAAAACAGAAGTCAGTCTGATGCAAGTGTAGCGTTTATGACGCATGTCATGGGTGCCTCAGTCGATAACTTTATTGAAGCCGACAAGTGGTAGTGCGACAGTGGCGCCACAAATCACATCACCTCGAATAAACAGTATTTTACATCTTATGAGAAGTTTGCCGTTCCTGAAAAGATTTCTCTCGGGAAACGAGGTGTAAATATGCTGGCTCGTGGAAGTGTGAACATTCAAGGAAGTGTGAACATTCAAGTAAGTCTGAATAATGCTTGGTCGAATGCCGTACTGAAAAACGTTTTGTATGTTCCTAAAGCAAGTGCCCATTTATTTTCCGTGAAAGCAGCTGCGAGAAAAGTTTTTTCTACGAGACTTGATGATCGAAGCGTCAGCATTGAAGATAGTGTCACTGGAAAAAAGATGATGACTGTATATGTTAGTCGTGGTCTGTATGTATTGAACATGTGCGTTGTGAAGCCGACACAACAAGTTCAAGTGTATATGATGACATCATCGGAGACATTGCAAGTTTACCATGAAAGGTTTGGCAATCAACATAAACAACATGTAAAGAGCGTCCTGAAACAATGAACATTAACGTGGACGTGGACGTGGCAAGGAAGAATTCTGCGATGGATGTGCACTGGGAAAAATGCATGGGTTGCCATTCAAGAAACGAATGAATCGACCAATGGTAACTGGTGAACAAATGCACGCCGATGTAAACGGTCCCATGTCGACTGAATCTCTCGGAAAGGTGTACTATATGTGTTTTAAAGATGACTTTAGCAAATATTGTAGAATCTTCTTTTTGAAACAGAAAAGTGAAGTATGCACCGTTTTGGAGCAGTTTTTGAATGAAGCCAAGACAAATGCACATGTTATCAAGCAACTGAGGTGTGATGGAAGAAAAGAATTTGACAACAAGAAGGTCTCTGAACTGCTAGCAAGCAGGGGCATAGAACACTGCATTACTGCGCCGTATACACCACAGCAAAACGGTGTTGCGGAGGGTGAAAATCGAACTATTGTCGAGTGCACGCGTTCCATGTTGAATCCAAGCAAGTTGCCGAAAGAACTGTGGGCAGAAGCATGCAATACTGCCACATACCTCCTGAATCGCACTGGAAAGTCTTCCATTGAAACTAAGTCTCCTTATGAATTGTGGCGTGGACGACAAGTACGAAGTCTCAAACATTTGAAGATTTTAGGAACAGAATGCTACGTGCACATCAACAAGAACTTCCTCTCTACGTTTGACGATAAAGCTGTTCATGGACATCTGGTTAGATACGTGAACGACAGGGGTGGATTCAGGGTCTGGATTCCGACACAAAGGAAGGTAGTCCTGAACCACGATGTGAGATTCAAGCCTGAAGTTGTCTGCAATGTGCGCGTCAATACCTACAAGCTTGAAAATTCATGTGAAAAACATGCATCATCCGAAGTACAAATGCCAAAAAAAGTCAACGACGATGAAAAGGAAGAATGGAGTGAAGCTGAAGAATTTGTACCAGTGTCCAGCTCCGGAGGAAGTGATGTTCCAGCTGAAGAAGATATCAAAGAAGAGACAAGGAAAAACAAACGTGAATCAAAGAAACCATGGTGGATGACCAGCGGAGATTTTGTCTACATGGCCGGATCATCAATCACTGAAAACAAGAATCCAAATTCCTACATTGAAGTGCTGCAGTCTCCTGACAGAGAAGAGTGGTTGAAGGCTCTTAAAGAAGAATTGGATTCTTTAGAGAAAAATGATACCTGGGTGTTGGTCGAACGTCCAAAAGATGTGCAAATCCTGAAGAATCGCTGGGTCTTCTGCCAGAAACTATTGGACAGAGGAAAAATCCGCTTCAAGGCTCGATTGGTCGCAAAAGGTTTCGTACAAAGACAGGGAATTGATTATGAAGATACATTCTGTCCTGTTGCACGATATGAAACCATTCGGATCTTGTTGGCGGTGGCTGCTGCATTTGGAATGACGCTTGCTCAATTTGATGTCAAAACCGCTTTTTTGTACGGCGTGCTTGAAGAAGACGTATATATGGAACAACCGGAAGGTTTTGAGAACAATACTGAACGAGTGTGTTGCATGAAGAAAAGTTTGTATGGCTTAAAACAAGCACCGCGCTGCAGGAACAAACGATTTGAGAAGTTTATGAAGAATGCAAGATTTAAAAACAGTAATGCTGATCCATGTCTGTTCTACCGCAAGAGAGATGGGAAACGTGTATGTTGCAATTTTCGTTGATGACGGCGTGGTTTTTACAACTGACATAGAAGAACTTGAGGAATTCATGGAAATGTTACAACAGGAATTTCATACAAGAGGCTTTCTCAGAAACTTCTTGGGCATGAGAATACAGCAAAATGAAGAAGGATCAATAACAATTGACCAAGAAGACTACACACGAAAGGTTTTGGAAAGATTTGGAATGACTGAGTCGGAGTGTCTACTCCAATTGGACGCGAGGGCAACGATGAAGGAGAAAAGGTCACAGCCAAGGTACCTTATCGTGAGGCAGTAGGTTCTTTAATGTACCTGACTACAGCTACACGTCCTGATGTTGCTTTCGCAGTTAATAAAGCAGCTCAGGCAATAGAAAATCCTACAAATCATGATTGGAATCAAGTGAAAAGAATATTTCGATATTTGAAGAGCACTGTAAACTATGGAATCGTCTTCAGGAACTGTCAAGGTGTGAAGGTCTACAGTGATGCTGACTACGTCGGTGACAAGACAAGACGTTCAACGACAGGTGTCATTGCAACCTTCAATGATGGAGCAGTTTCGTGGACCAGTCAGTTGCAGAAGTCAGTGGCAACGTCGAGTACAGAAGCTGAAATAATAGCAGCAAGTGAAGGAGCTAAGGATTTAATATGGCTGGAAAGATTACTATCTGAATTGCTGGAAACTGTGGAAAAATCTCCTACGCTTTACATCGATAATGATGGTGCCCTAAAATTAGCTAAAACCCAGAATATCATCGCAGATCAAAGCACATCGAAGTTCGCCATTTCTATGTAAAGGAGAGATTCCTGGATGGAGATCCGGAATTGGAGCACATAGACGGAACCAATCAGCTTGCTGATCTACTGACTAAACCTCTGGAGAGGGTTAGATTTGAAATGCTACGTGAGAGGATTGGGATACAGAAGATTGCGTCCACAGACTGTTATATATATAGTTTATTTTGTGTAGTTTGTGTTCATTTGATCTTTTCTTTTGGAGGAAGTGTTAGTATGAAAAGAAAAATGCAGACATCAACGCCATCTGTGTATGTTTCAGTGAACTCTTTGAACTGACAGGAGGGCGAGTCGTCTGTAGAGGCAATGCAATGTCAGTGCGTGATCAGACTTGTTTTGATGCAGACGTTTGTGAATTCTGTAACTTGTATATTTAAGATTTGTAATAAATAACGTTTATACAAAACAAATTAATAAGGACCATGTAGAAGCAGTGCGAGAAAATATGTTCTTTGGAAGCACCACTAGTTTGTTTGTGTCGTCCTTGGCGGCTGATGCAGTGCTTTCATGTAGCATGTGCATCGGCAGGTGACAATTAATTTATTGCCTCTACGCTGGCTCTATATACAATAGCACGTCCAAAATCATTACGATTTCTCGCGAGTCACAAAATAGTTCCTCTAATACCTAATTTCCTCAAAGGGGATACTAGATTTAGAGGGAAGCTGTTTGATTTGTTTCTTCGCAAAGCCGCCTGGTTCCGTCTCTCCACAAATGAGACAATGAGTTTTGAAGACAAAGTGAGGTATAGATGAACGTAGTTAATGTGATTCAGCCACTTCTGAAGCTCTTTTCACTGAAGGAGAAAACGATTTTTCGTTTCCGTATTGCCTCCCATACTTACTGTGGATTTCAATTTATGAGTTACATTTCAATTGGCATGGTTACATTTACATTACATTTACATTGGTTACATTTACATTTAAATTGAAATGGTTGGCTGGATTGCTTACGTGACTGACGCGCTGTGGCTGTGCTCCAATATTTTACTAATTTTCAGCTACTTTTCTACATATTTCAGGTGACTTTTGCTGTTAAACTGTCTTCTTTACTTCTTTACTTGTTACAGATAAGCTGAAAGAGATTTATATTGTCCGAAGCAGTGAAAAAGAAGTAATCCAAATATTTGGTTTAAAAGACGGCGTAAGGGACAAACGTTTATTTGAACAGTGTAAAGACCATTAATATTAATTTTTTTCTGTAAATTAATTGAAATTTGCGTAAAGTTTTAAACTATTAGTGAAAGTGTTGTGAAAATTGTGAAAACATAAAAATTCAAAGTTTCGTCTACCACAGTAACGGAAAGACTTGAACTTTATATTTAAATTTGTGGAATTGGTGAATTTCGTGGCCTTTCAATAGGTAAAGTATAGTAATCTAATTGTATTTATTAGTTTGCAACTTCAATCTATTACATTAAACACACTGAACGCTTTTTGAATTTAAATAATTACATTTAAATACTAATTAGAATCAGATCACCGCTATTTTTAAATAAATACGTAACGTAATTTAAATAAGTAAATACAATTAAATTAAAAAGATAATTTAGGAAGTAGTTTTTTGTAGTATTCTGAATTATCTATTTACTTATTTTCATATTTACCACGCACTTGACACGCATTCGTGACATGGCTACTAATCGCTATACACTTTCTACTCACTACACTCTCAAAGCCGATCTTCTGAAAGCCTTCACACACATCAACAGTAATTTAGATGAACATATCCGAAGGCTCGAAGAGGTCGTTGAAAACACAGACGGTTGGACAACAATAGGCAACACCACAAAAACCTCCAATCGTCCATTCGCGGAAGCAAAAACACAATCACCACCACCAATCACGACTCAAAACAGATTTTCTGTATTAGACTACTACAATGAGTTTCCTTGCCTTCCCAATCCTCACCACCGCCACCCAACATCGACACGTCCATTCACAAACCAGCGCAAACAGGCTAGCAAGCGCAAAGTAACACAGACACGTAAAGTTGCGCAAACTGGCTCACAAGAAAACAAGGACATTCCCACTGAACCCATCAAAAAGGTACTCATTTTAGCAGATAGCCATGGGCGACAAATCACCTCCCTGCTCAGTGAGAAACTCCCAACCATGTGTGTGTTTAAACCTAATGGGAGGTTTGCCGACGTGACCAGTGAGTTGGACACGCATACAAAAACCCTCACCAAACGGGATACAGCCATCATCATAGGAGGGCAGAATGCCATTAATTTGGGTGGTCACTTTACGCGTGAACAACATGTTGACAAATTACAACGTGCCGCCCAAAACACGAACATTGTAGTCTCGACTCTGCCCTTCTGGTACAACAAACCAACACTATGCAAAGAAATTAGTCACGCAAACAACCAATTGAAACTGCATCTGAGAGGCACACATGTTAAATTGTTTGAGCTAAGCTTTCTCTCAGAAAAACACTTTACCCGACATGGTCTTCACCTGAACCTTGTCGGAAAACATGCACTCGGTAGTGAGCTTGCAAAACACATCATTTCACAAACTTGGCAGTGTCCTGCCCAAGACCCATCCCCACCCACATCTCCTAGTTCTCATCCATCCTCTGGGACCCCTTTGGACCCAATTACCTTATCCCCTGAACCTAATCCGTGTATTACCTCTCCCACTATTCATTCCTCTACATCTGTCACCCTCCTTCCTCACCTCTTGTCACTGCTGGGACACTGCTGACTTCGACCACGCACTCGAGGTAAAAATGAAATAAATAAATAGCAACTACAGTCAGATGCATCAGAAAAACATCCGTGTAGGTACATGCAAAAGATTCTAATAATGCATC
This sequence comes from Acheta domesticus, assembly GCA_031308135.1. Taxonomy (NCBI): domain Eukaryota; kingdom Metazoa; phylum Arthropoda; class Insecta; order Orthoptera; family Gryllidae; genus Acheta; species Acheta domesticus. The sequence continues at coordinate 104,022,720 of JAHLJT010009436.1, read as the reverse complement.
ATTATGTGCAATCTCTTTCAAATAAAATTGAATTTATCGAGGCAGCATTGCAATGTGATCTAAGACAAATAGATGTTTTTTTGCTTTACAGAACATTGGTTGTCTCAAAATGATATAAACATATTCCAAATTCCTAGCTTTTACCTCGCAGGATCGTATTGTAGAGCGAGGGAATCAAATAAGGGCCCTGCTTACGGAGGTTCGTGTTATATATATATATATATATATATATATATATATATATATATATATATATATATATATAAGAAAGAAATCATATTGAATCATAAGAAATTATATTGATTCTACCTTCTCGTCAGAATTCAATTTATATGCAGTTGAAAAAGTTTTTGAAACAACAGTAGTACATCTTACTACGCTCAAAATTATCTTACTTTGCATTTACAGACCTTCAACAAAGCGAGCTTCAGATTATTTCACTTTCTTGGAAAATCTAGAGATAATTCTGAACAAAATTAGTAAACTCTCTTTTAAATCCATTGTTGTATGTGGAGATTTCAATATTGATTTTCTGAGCGAATTCCACGAAAAAGAGCAGTTTTTAAATTTACTTCATTCTTTTAATTTAGATATTACAGTGAATGTGCCTACACGGAATACGCTTGAATCACAAAAAGCATTAGATCAAATTATAATTAACAAAACCACAACTACATATGAAATAATAACGAATAATCTAGGTTAGTGACCACGATGCACAAATTCTTATAATTACTACGAACATAAACACTGGCACAATAAATAATACACGCATGTGCAGAGCATTCACTAAAGTTAATATAAAATTATTTACGGACTACTTGATGAAGGAATCATGAGACGCAGTTTATAACGCTGTTGACAAAAATGAAAAATATAATTTATTTTTCTCCAAGCTTTCAATTCATTTTTCCTCTTAAAAAGAGAAAATTAAACATTTCAAGCAAAAGTAATACTTGGATCACACAAGGAATTAGAACATCGTGTAAAAACAAACGTACGCTTTACTTTATTTCTAAACATCATAACGTATCACCCGGTTTCCATATATACTTCCGAGAATACAAAAGAATTTTAAGAAAAGTAATCGTTCAGGCAAAAATAATGAAAAATAGTCAGGACAGTTTGAGCGCTAGTAACAAAACTAAAGCAATGTGGGATATCGTAAAATATAAAACCACATCATCTCGATACCTTGTAGAGAATGTTATTTTAAAGGATAACGAAAGAGAAACGAGTAATCCGGAAAAAGTTGCCAATCTCTTCAACAAACACTTTTCATAATTGCGTCCGATCTCACGAAGGGACTAAAACCACAAAATTCAACATCTTACATTTCCCAAAAAAATTTCCGATACGATGTTTATTTCCGAAACTTCTCCCAAAGAAATACTCAGAAAAGTAAACTAAAAAATAAATATTCATCTGGTTTAGATGAATTTCCGGATTGTTTATTAAAAAGTTGTGCACCTGCCTTCATACATCCGTTAACTCATATTTTCAATGCTTCTTTATGTACAGGAATACTTCCAGATATTTTCAAAACAGCAAAAATTAAGCCACTTTTTAAAAAAGGGAACAAAAATGATCTTCAAAATTACCGACCAATTTCTCTTTTGTCAGTTTTCTCAAAAATATTAGACAGGCTTTTCTACTTGCGAATGGAAACTTTTCTCAGGAAAAACAAAGCGTTTTCAGACTCACAACGTTTTAGAAAATCAAAATCTACGGAAACTGCCATTTTTTCTTTTCTCAAAGATGTTGCTTCACCAATAGAGCAAAATGAAGTACTATATTCTTGGAATATTCTTAGACCTCTCGAAAGCTTTTGACGTTATTGACCATAACATCTTGCTCTCAAAATTACCTTCGTATGGAATTCGTGGTATTGCCCTAGATTGGATAACTTCGTACCTTAAACATCGGACTCAAAGAGTAGAAATACCATACTGGCAGGAAAGGACATTACATACTTACATTTCCAATTCTTTGCCAATTGAGCATGGGGTCCCGCAAGGTTCGATCTTAGATCCTTTTTTCTTTCTGTTATATGTAAACGATATGCCCTCGTCTATTAAAAATGGAAGAACGGTTCTGTTTGCTGATGACACGAATGTTCTTTGCAAAAAAGAAGCAGTAAATAGTACGATTTCAGAAGTTTCAAATTGGTTTAATAATAACAAATTAATTGTTAACGAAAGAAAAACTGTTTCAATGCATTTTTGCATCTCAAATCGGAAATCGCATGTTCCATTGAAAATGAACAATATGCACTTAACTGATAGTGAGGCAACAAAATGTTCAGGTCTTTCAATTCAATCAAACCTAAAATGGAATCTACATATAACTGAATTAAACACTAAATTAAGTTCATTATGCTACGCATTCAGAATTCATTCATATTCTGTCAGCCTTCATGCAGCTCGTTGCGTTTATTTTGCAAATGTACATTCCCGCCTGAGATATGGCAGAATATTCTGGGGAAGCTCATCCTGTAGTATTCAGACCTTCAGATTGCAAAAGAAAATTATTCGAATAATGAAAAAATGCCTTCCACGTGATTCCTGCAAGCCTCTTTTCATTGAGCTGGGAATCTTACCATTGCCTTGTCTATTTATTTACGAATCTGTAATATTTGTCAAAAATGACTTACTTAACGGAGGGAACATATTTTCATGCAATATTGATATTTATAATTACAACACACGCCGTAGAAATCATGTGCATCAAGTGTCAGTATCAACACTCAGTACAAGAAATCAACATACAATACATGTACGTTACTTTACAACGCATTGCCAAATGACATAAAACAATTAAAGTCGGTACACAAATTTAAGTTAAAAGTAAAATCTTTTCTGCTGCAAAACTGTTTCTATACAATTAGAGACTATACTGATCGTCAAAAAGAAAAACAATGTTTATTGTAACAAAACAAAGATATATAATGAATTAGTTTACGTTTGCATTGTATACATTAAAAAATATTTAATACGCCTGTAACAAGTAATGTACTTCAGCTTCCGGGTCAATGACCCCCATCTCGATCAGGTTTTTGTCCAATTTCCCTGATCCATTGAGCAAATGCTGAGATGGCCTCTTGTTTTGCTTCTGGACGTAAATGTAGCATCACTGTGCGCACGTTTTGTTGAGCACTCCTTTTGCTTGTAATTCATTTACCATTGAAATTGATTTTCCATAACTCGGGAACAAACATTTTTCAAATATTTTTATTTTTCTAAAATAATTATTTTCTAAATTCATTTTTTCGTGTTTTTTTAATGTTTCATTTTAATTAATTTTAATTTATTTTTTTAATTCGGAAGTCCGGCCGCCTTCGGGAGTCTTCGCTCCCCTCTGGGTCGAGCACCTTTGCCTGTTAGCTTGGTAAAGCCCTCGGGGTCACATAATGTGGTCGTAACAAAACTATGTTTAGAATTACAACTGGAGGAGACGAGCTACCAAGAAAAGAGATCAGGAGATATTTTGTGTACGTAACGGAGTTTCGCTACGTAGTAAATATCATCCTTGCTCGGATCAGGTGTCTTTCTCCATTGCGATGTCACATCTAGTAGAGACCGACTCTATGTTCATCTGTCAATATAGTCCATCTCTACACACTCTGTGGTAAAGATTTTAAAAGAATACGATGTATCACATGTTTTCTCCTTAGACAATTACATAATTATCGGCTAATCATTAAATAGTTTCCATGTCAGTAATTGCGTAGTGCAGCGTCATACGGGTGTAATCAAAACACAGACGAGAGTGGGTTGTAAGAACAGTGAGTTTATTCATAAACTAGAACGTAGTCACAAATAACAAATTTCACTGCTTACAATTAACTAACTAAATAGATCCCACTACTAGGAGGGATTTAATCGAACGGCTACTACACCGCTCTACATCTGAGACCTAATGCATGTGTCAAACCGTCACGACAATTAATTGCCGGCCCTTTGCTCACGTGCACCACTCGCACAAACTTACGCACAACCGCACGCCGACGCTGCTGAGAAACAAGAAGACGGAGGCATTGTTCTCGTGCCGTTATATAGGCCCTTCGGCGTTACCCGCCGCTCCCATTGCCTCCGCCGTACCACGCCGTGTCCGCGCCGGGCAGAAATTACCAATGCGTCATCTTCTGCACCCTTTTTTTAACATCCGGCCATTTGCCGCGTGTTATCACCGTTTCAGCGCGCCACGACGCTACAAACTCATATATCCCCCCAGGAATTTTTTTCGCAGTTGCACTCAACACAGAACAAAATTCCCCAAACTTTAATGCCCTAGGCCAGTTGGCTCACATAATAAACAACTGCGCCTAACCTAACTAATTACAGTAATTCATTACCTTATTTTTTGTTTCAACCTTACTAACCTACCTTTATTTCCAATACCTCAGTTTAATAACTATAAACAACTATTACCCTTCTTTCCTCACGCTATGATGTAATAGCCAAAATATTTTCTATGCCCTTCCAAAATATTACAAAAACAAATCCTGTAACCTGTTCAATATAACCTGTTCAAAATGACACAAACAAATCAACAATATAACCCTTTCACCAAATAGTTTTCAATCCTTCCGTGAATCTGTAACACATACATAACTTTCACATGCTTACACATTAATGCTTTACATATTCAAAATTTAATTATATACAATTTCTCTTCCTCTGCGTGAATACAATTATGCAAGAGTTCATGAATCTATTTGTTTTCCTGCAAGTCCGTCTTGCGTCACATTTTCCATTCACTTTCTTGCACAACAACACACTATGTCACTGATGCTATCTCATGTGCTGTGTTTTGAGACACTTGCTTGACAATAACCGTTTCACACTTATGTCTGTTTCTTCTCGCGCACTCACATCACTCGCGTTGCTGAGAGACGTACGTATCTCTACAAAATCCGACACTGCCTGGAGCTGATTCTCATACATACGGCTAAGAATGTAAGCGTTCACGTTCTGAATACTCTTCCTATGTTTAATCTTAATATTTAAATGCTGAATTGCCAACGACCATCGCATCAATCTGGGATTATTCCCGGAACATTGTTGCAATCAAACCAGAGGATTATGGTCAGTTTCTACCTTAAGGCAAACATTCCCTTCTAAATAATGCTTTAATCGCCGTAGCCCCCATATAATCGTCGCACATTCTTTCTCTGGCACACAAAATTTCATCTCCGAAGGGGAAAATGTTTTACTAAGAAATAACACGGGATTCTCATTCCATTTCTCATCTAACTGAGAGAGTACAAACCCCGCCCCTCTGTCGGACGCGTCGCATTGCATTAAAAGTTCCCTACTGAAATCAGGCGCATAAATGACCGGTTCACCGCACAGAACTTCCCGCAGTTCAACAAATGCATTTTCACAATCTTGCGACCATGCTATTTTCCCTTGTGTACTTCCCATTAACAAATCGGTGAGTGGCGCAGCCTTCTCCGAAAATCGCGGCACAAAACGCCTGTAATAAGAAATAAATCCTAGAAATTTCCTAATTTCTTTTTTTTTCTATTCGGTCTTGGATATTCCCTAATCGCGCATACTTTTACATCATTCGGCTTCATAAGACCACCACCAATTTCGTAGCCCAAAAACTTTACATTTCCGCGAGCAAACTTATTTTTCGCCGGCTGGACGAGAAGTTTCGCTTCCTTCGGTATAATGAAATACCGTGCGTAAATGACGCAGGTAATCCGACCAATAATTACTGAAAATTGCGATGTCATCCATATAAGGAATAGCAAATTCCGAACAATCCTTAAGTAATGCCGCCATTAATTTACTACACTCATTAGGCGTATTCTTAATCCCAAACCAAATACGTAGTGGTTTGTAACTTCCGAAATTTCTGCAGAAAGTGCCATATCTGTGCGCTCTTTCCGTCATCCTAACTTGCCAAAAGCCTTTGCTCAAATCGCAAGCAGATATTATTTTCGCAGCTGCTACCGTTTCAATTCTCTCATCTAAACTAGGCAATGAAAATATTGTTTTAATAACTTTATTCAGTTTCGGATAGTCAATACAAGGCCTAGGTTTCTTCCCTGGAGCCTCTACTAAAATCATGGGTGACGCAAAATCAGAATCTGAGCTTTCAAAGATTCCGTCCTTTAACATTTTAGCAATCTTCGCTTGTAAAATCTTACTGTCTCATTGACGTGCGATAAGGCGCACTCCTAACCTTCGCCGTATTGTCAATCAGTTCAATATCCATTTCTACACTCTCGTTTAAACTTGGCTTATCAGAAAAGATTTCCCTATATTAAATAATTAAAGCTTTTAATTTATCATGCATTTCCGGTGCAGCATCAGTATCCACAAGCATTGACTCGGCATCGACATCGCCCGCTTCTAGCTTTAGCGCATACTTATCGATAGCGTTATCCGTTGCCTCACCTTCCGCAACAAAATTTACATATTCCGTCCTTTGATGATACACTTTCATCACATTCACATGATAAACCTTCCCGCAACGCTTATTAGGTAATCTTACTATATACTTTGCGTCCAAAACCTTTGCTGTGACTTCTCCCGGTCCCATCCACTGAACCGAGATTTTTGTTCTAAAAGCAAAGATCAATACTTTGTCGCCTTCACTAAAATTTCTCATAACTGCCTTCTTGTCATAAGCAACTTTCCTTTTCTGTTGCTCGCTCTCTAAACTTTGATGCGCTGTTTCCCTAATACGCTTCAGCTTATTTATTAGTTCAAACACAAACTCAGTCACAGAATTACTCTCTGGTTCGTTTCCAACAATATTTTCATACAAAAGTGTCACCGGTGTCCTCAAATTTTTACCAAAAACTAACTCTGCTGGCATGTACCCAAAAGATTCGTGAATCGACCTTCTCATAGCAAACAATATTGCCGGAAGATTCGTCTCATAGTCACCTCCTGCCTCTAAGCTTAGAACTTTGAATAATCTATTCGTCCGATGTATTCTCTCAACAGAATTACTTTGCGGGTGATACGACGAGCTATGAACTAACCTAATTCCATTTTTTTCCTGCGAATTCTACCATCAGTTTGCTTGTAAAACTGATCCGTTTGAATTTCTCGCGGAAATCCGGTCCTGCTAAACAATTCTAATAATGCCTCTATAATAGTGGTCGTCTGCAAGTCCTTTATAGGAAAGGCCTCGGGTTACCGTGAAGCTACACAAATTGCTGTTAAAATGTGTTTCACCCCCGAACTACTTTGCATAAACGACCCCACCATATCAATATTTAGTTTAGAAAACACTTCACTAATTGTAGGCACAATAACTAAAGGTGATTTTCTCTTATCCCCACCATGAGCTACCATCTGGCAGTTGTTACATGATTTTACAAATCTCTTCATTTCCTGAAAACAGTTAGGCCAGTAGAAATATCGCGACACGCATGCTTTCGACTTCGAGCAGAATAAATGACTCGAGGCTGTCTCGTGACAAACTCGTAAGATTTCTCCGCAATAGACCTTCGGCACAACTAACATCTCGAACTTTTCTCCTTTCTTACTTTGCCGATTCTTGAAGAGAATGTCATTTCTTACAAAATAACCATCTTTTCCTAATTCTCGATTTACGGTTTTATGCGACTCATAAATCTGCCTGATCTCCTCGTCTTCTTGCTGCGCCATACGAAATTGCTTCGCGTCTACTCGCAACAAATTCTTAATTTCCCCAGAAAGTTCAACTTCGTTTCCACTCCCAGCAAATATCACCTCTGTGTTTTCCTCTACCTCTACAATACCTTCACCCACCTCCGTCTGCACCGGTAGTAAGACCGATTGTACTGAATTTCCCTGCTCCGTCTGATCAGCCTTTGCCGAACTGACTCGCGTAGCTACTAAATTAATTTCTTGCGGTTCTACGAAACCCTCTTTAACCTCTTGAAATAACAACATCGATCGGTTGGTGAGAATATAATAAGGTAAATCGTATTCTTTAGGTACAACAGCAGCCCGCGTAATTACCCTCCCGCTCGGCATTTCTAAATCGATTTGCACCACACATAAGTTCTTGGGCAACTTCTCTAAGGGTTGACTAATCCAAATCGATTCTCCAGTGCTGCGTCTACAAAAATTCTCATTAACTAAATCAAAGAATGCGCCAGTATCAGGCAAAATCAAAGATTCGCAGCCATTTATTTTCCTTACGCTGTGCGGGCGTAATAATTCACTCGCTTCTGGCTCACACACGTGATTTACAGGTTCGAACTTTTTATTAGGACACTGCCTAGCCAAATGTTGTGGCGACTGACATACAAAACATTTCCTGACAAACCGCTTCTCAAATTCCGGCCGCGGCGCAACTTTGTCCTGCTCGCCCGTATTCGGAATTGCTTTCGCCGGCCCTGCTGTGGCTTTAGTTTCTACCTGCTCTCTCTGCTTGGCCTGAAATGATCATGACTTTCTCCAACCTTGCCTGTGATTTTCATATGCATCTAATTTCTAAGCGAATTCTATTGGATTAATAAATTCCGCCCACGAATCAATGAAATGATCGCGCATTTCCCATGAAACCTTCCGCTTCATCTGATCCGTAACTATCAGACTTAACAATTCCTCGAACGTGGGTACATTTAATCCGGACACCCATTCTCTTGCATAATTTAACAATTCTCGAGCAAATATGCCCCACGTGGAATTACTATCCTTGCTGTGTTTAACAACAAACAGTTGACGAAATTTTTTCGCATCAAACCTATACAATTCTAATAATTTCGACTTTAATGCCTCATAAGTCCATTCGTCCTCCTGTTTGTCTAACGTAATCCATTTATTCACATTATACGGCAACAATCCAATTCAATGAACAGTCCATTCGCTTTCGGGTACTCTCAGCTGTCTGCACTGATTTTCATATGCACTTAAATAAATCGTGATATCGTCCTGTTCTCCAAGAAATCGACCTATAATCTGCCCTATTTTAATATTTTCTCGATGCGATTCGACGCGTGCCTCGCCACATGTTTCCGCGCACCCTACTATACGTGCCCTTTCAAAATCCTCACCAATTCTTAATCGTTGTAATTCCCTATATTTCTCCCGTTCTTCCCTCTCCTCCCGTTCTTCTCTCTTCTCTTCCTCGATATCTTTACGATGTTCGCCCAAACCCTCAATAATCCCCTGCTCATAATCCTCAAGCCTGCTTATCAAACTTTTTAATTTTGTCACGGTTTCCGTCCCTTCTAATGCAATACCCAAATCATTAGCATTTCTGATCATCCCCTCTTTCTTAAATCTAGTTAGGTACGCCATAGCTCCAACCAATGCCGTTGCCTACAGAAAAACGTACTCACCACGTGCTTTGTCTGCCAGCTGCTTTTCTCGTTCTGATGCTCGTGCGTTGTCCTCGCTGTCTGGTTTCGGTGTTGTCGGATGGCGTGCTCGTAACGGTCCAGTAAGACTTCCTTCCTTCTGCTTCTTTCTTGAAACGTCGCCCCGTCCGCAGTATTTTAATCACTCCGAGTTGCAATCGGTTGCTTTTGACTATTACTCACTTCCTAACAACCCGTTATAAAATGCCGGATGCTAGGTAAATCATACACCCTGCCAATATTTTAATCACGGTTTAATTATCACGGTCTAAACCAATGCCTAACGGGTTCTCTTAATCCGTTGCCAATATTCTAATCACGGTTTAATTATCACGGCCTAAACCAATGCCTACTAGGTTCGCTTTATCCGCTGCCACCATTTTAATCACTCCTCCGTCTGTGGCGTCATACGGGTGTAATCAAAACACAGACGAGAGTGGGTTGTAAGAAAAGTGAGTTTATTCATAAACTAGACCGTAGTCACAAATAACAAATTTCACTGCTTACAATTAACTAACTAAATAGATCCCACTACTAGGAGGGGTTTAATCGAACGGCTACTACACCGCTCTACATCTGAGACCTAATGCATGTGTCACTCGTCACGACAATTAATTGCCGGCCCTTTGCCCACGTGCACCACTCGCACAAACTTACGCACAACCGCACGCCGACGCTGCTGAGAAACAAGAAGACGGAGGCATTGTTCTCGTGCCGTTATATAGGCCCTTCGGCGCTACTCGCCGCCCCCATTGCCTCCGCCGTACCACGCCGTGTTCGCGCTAGGAAGAAATTCCCAATGCGTCATCTTCTGCGCCCTTTGTTTAACATCGGCCATTTGCCGCGTGTTATCACCGTTTCAACGCGCCACGACGCTACAGTAGTAATGAGATAACAAAAATCACATTTTTTTAAAAACAGACCATACATTGCAATTGGATATAATCGGTGTTGTCCGCTGATTCCTTACCCTCGTTATATTCTATAGTAATAGTCTATTTCTTTTTTAACCTGAAGTTTGCATTTCCAAACATCTATAAAATTATCTGGTTCAATATTTTTGTTTAATATCTAAAATGTTCTTATTAGTGTTACTTTTACTTTTACTTATAATTTGGCACATATTGACAAAACAATTAGTTGGTATAAATTATTTATGAATATATTGAACAGTGCAGAACGTACTATCGTTATAATTTTATTTATAGATTTACAGATACACGGCGCGAGCAAACACGACCCTTTTGATTCCGTGAATATCGGAGTGTTAATCATTTAACAATGCCAATCATTTGTTCACAATAGCATTTTTCAAGTATATTAAAGTGAAACTCGAGCGCCGCTACGAGGTATGATGGCTGGAAAGAGCTATTCTCAAGCTTTGGCCAAAGGCCTAAAAACTAGCCATTTTTCAGCACTCTGTAGCGCCTAAACCATTTTTCACAAATTAAAGTTTATATATGTATTTTATCGGAAATTTTATCTGGTTTAATTTTGAAGATAATTGTTTTGATAGAACGCATAGTTTTGAGATATAAGCGAAAAACAAAAAAAACGAGCCAAATTTTTAGTTTTTTTTGCAATTTTCTCTGTGAAGCCGACCGTTTTTGAGGTGGCAAACATCAAATTCGAATTCAGCACCCTCAAAAACAGAAACTTTTGAGAAAAACACATCGGAAATTTTTTCCTTGGTCAGATACCATTTGACTGGACTATATGAACATTTTTGTTGATATATTTGGTGCCATTTTTACAAAAATGGCGCTTAAGCGTTACGAAATGCATTAATGCGAAATTTGAAGCTCTTTTTCACAGAAAACATTTCGATTATGAAAAGCTTTATTGGAAGCAGTTTGAATCACTGACGCTCACAAATGCAATAATGAATACAAATCGCCGAAAATGTACATATAAACGGCATGAGAGATATTTCAACAAAATTAGATCTCTGTAATTTTTTGAAGAAACAAAATAATGCAGCAAAATAAATTTTATGTCATCTTAAACAGTGCAATTAGCATTATCAGTGCAAAAAGGTTGAAGAAAAAATTTTGACCCGTTTTTGAGATAATAGTGTTTGAGTGTTTGTGAAAATGCGGAAGATTGAGCTCCCTTTTACAGAAAACTGTTATGTTTTCAAGAAATTGTATAACTAGGAAAACCGGGCAGACGTTGTTCTGCCCTTCATCTCCCGCTTTCCCCTCTCATCAACCTTTCTCATTCTCTCCCTCCTTCCCTCACCCCGCCCCTGTCTATCTCTGTGTATCTCTTGTCTCTGCCGCTCTCTGTCCCTCTCATTCACATTTACTTGCAGATTCTGCACGTCTCTGAACAGGTGAGGCAATATCGTATAACTGTTAATGGGGGTTCCTCGGACTACTATCTTTACTCTTACTTACTAATCAAATACAACCAACAACCACGACAATACCACAGAGTAAAGATGTATATAGAGGGCTCACCAGGCGTGTTTTTAGTTACATCCTTTGAATAGTTCCCCGTCCACCGCTAGGATGCGCCAACGTCGGGAAGTGTGAAGGGCTGTCTGGCTTTCTGTTGGTGGTGGGGGTTTTCTAGGAAATATCACGCGGTGGAGGGGAACATGAGTTGTTTCCATGGCGACGGCAGGCACTGGGCTCGGGCCGCCGACCCAGCTGGCCTCCCTGGCCCCCCAGACCCGGATTACCGCGCTCGCCCCGCCGACTGGAACGGAAACCTCACCATTTGCATCTACGAAGCTGTGAATGGGTTTGCAGCGTGATCGCCGTTCAGGACAAGCCGCACTGGCAAAGTCTTTGGCCTGCCTTTCAAAGACAAAGAGTTGTTCCTAAGATGTAAAGGAGTGGACCAAAGGTGGTTAAATAACGAAAATAGGGGAGGGGCCTCTCATAGAACTTACCCCCTTCAGAATAGGAAATCGGCTAGAGATGCCATTCATCATAAAAGCAGTATTTACTCATTTTCTATAGAAACGAAAGACTTTCAATATGTCATTTGAAAACTCTTAAATTAATTAACCAATAAAAAAATTAAAATTCAGCTTACAGGAACAGTTTTTGTATGGAAACATCTAGTCTGCTGCACAATATACCTCCTCCCTCCCCCCACACACAGAAAAATGCTGTTTGTGACACTAATTGATGTCGGTGCAAAAATGTATTGTTGCAGACCAAATCAATTAACTACATTTATTTATTGAACATCAAATACAGTTAAAAACTGTGTGTGACCTGCTGTGGGGAGAAGTGTATTGTGTGCAGGTTTTTTGAAATTCTGGGATACCTACTAAAATGTGCATTTTTGGCAAGCAGGGCCATCTTTAGGCACAGGCAGACGAGGCTCGTGCCTGAGGGCCCCCACAGATAATAAAAAATATATAACAAAACTGAACCAGTGGTGCTAGCAGGGGCGTAGCGTCCATGGATGTGGGTGATGTGTTACATACCCTGACTATATCAGTTATTTTTACTTTAAAATGATTGTAAATTGACCATTTGTTATTTTCATTTTGTATTACACAATATTTCTTTATATTTCAAACTTCGCGCCGTTGAAGATTCGATTCTTCGCGTGGATGAATGACTCACTCGGAAATGCAGCCTCGCCTGCGCTGTGAATCAGATGCACAGGCAACCATTACATCCAGCTAGCCAATGAAATAAATCTTATGTTACGAAATTGTATGGTTTTCTTCGGTGTTTGTAAGAGAACAAGGTTAATTAATTAGCATAGTAATTTTATTTGTGTTTTATTATGTTATTTTAATGCATTTAGTAAATATATATTTGTAGCCAATTTAGGTTAGGGATTGTGGTGGTTGAATGCACAAGGGTATGTGACCGTACAATCCACATCCGTGCTGAGGAATGGCGAGTACAACGCGATCCAAGTAAGAGCCTATATAATTATGAAATCATATTTTGCTGTGCACATAATTATGGAATTGTCTTGTGCTGTGGACACATTAAAAACTAGAAATATGCAGACTAACATTCTCTGAAAAGGAAAATATAATTAAAGCAATCTGTCAAAAACTTACTCTCAGTATCATTTCGAACATTACAAACTGTCAGCGACATTTTATTAAAAAAATTTGTGATAATGAATCGTGGACAAGCAGATGTAAAAGTCTTAAAACACTATGTTACTGATCTTTTATGTTCTCAAAAGAAAAAAAGGGTGAATTTCAATGTTTACGCAGATTTGAATAATATTTACAAGGCTCTCAAGACACATAAGTACTCGTACACTCACATATCACGTGAGAAACCGTTAAAAATGTTCGGAAAGTCTAAGAGGATAAAATTTTATTAAATAGCACAGGCTTTGTTGAGCAATACAACAGTGATATAAGGAAAAAACAGGGAAATTTTATCACGCTTCATTCGAGTTGTGTACTTTTTTGGGAGACAAGGGCTTGCATTTCGTGACCATGATAATAGGGGTCATCAAATACAAAAAAATTCATAGAATATATAAATGAAATATGATTAAACTCTCAAGGGTGATATGGAAAATTCCACCGTTTCATGCAACCTCACCCGAAATTCAGAACGATTAGATTTCAAGTGTGAGCATGGTAATGTCTCGTCTACAAGTTGAAGATCATTGCTTTCCATTTTATAAATTACGCTCATTCTAATGGGTCCGAAATGAAATGGTGCAATTTTTAAAATAGGGAATGAGGAACATTTAAGAGTTTTAAATTATTTTCTCATTTCTCGAGTTACATACCCTAAGCCAAAAATCAGGCTACGCCACTGGGTGCTAGAACAGCACGCACTTTCCCGAATTATAAAAAACAGCTACGCAATATTAAGATATTGCATTTTCTGCGCTACTAACATCTTAGCTATTGAGTTTTTCATTCATATCGCACAAATAATTATATCCATCAAATTTCAGTTTTGCTGAATCGCTGGTTAATATCAAAGGCAATGTTTTCCAGGAGTGAGGTTTTTTTATTTGCTCCCAGAAGACACACAGCAATGTACGAACTCGTGGTGGCTAATCGCGCGTTGTCGCCAAGTTGAGCTCCTCTAGCTGTTATCGCAACTCGTAACAATGACATGTACTTAATTCCCTGGAATTCGCGAGCGCTAAGCGGAATTCCATTGTAGCCTCCGCATTGCCGATAAATTAAAGTGTGAGGAAGCAAATATTGAATTAATATTGGCATTTCCAATAACAAATTATATTTAAATCAATTATTTTTATTTTCCTTATACATACGTATATACATAGTTTATTTTACTTTTCCGTATATGCACATATATACGGAGTATTGTAAGAAGTGGCCGACATTTTTGTTTTAATTTTTGCAAAACCAGGCATTTTAACGAACATGAGACATGTACCATTCTCTTAAGGGGATGTGTAGGAGAAATCGACCAAAAATTCTTTTTTCTGTTTTTATCGTAGTAAATTAATTTGGAATCTTGGGAGTATTTTCCCAAATTTTTACGTTTTTCTGACGCCAGGAAGTACCTTTAAAATTTAAAAGACCGCGCCACCGTGCGGAGTTGCCACGCCCCCTTTGTGGGTCCCATCATTTTCTCTCGGCTTCTTGCAGGCGTTTTCTTCAGAGGACGCTGATATGGCTTTTTTCCGTCAGGCAATTGCAAATGGACAGTTTAAGCAGGCTTTTGGATGTAGTTGTTGCGGGATTTGAATGATGTTTACGTAATTTTGGCGTTTTTGGAGAGCGATTTGTGATTTTCTTGTCGATATATCCTGTCATTCCATTTCTTTGGCTGGTGACCAATAAGGGCGTGCGAACACCATGTGTTTTCACGAAAGTGAAGAAGAATAGAGCTCTTAATTTTTCAACAGAAGAAATAATGTATCTGATGTGGAAGAAACGAAGTGAGCAGCATTATATTTGTATACTATGTCCATCAATGAGAAACCAGTGCACTGGTCGAATTGGTAGAGTTGGCATAAAAATAAAAAACTGAAGGTTTTAGGTAAGAATTACGACCATTAATACAATATTCCACTAGTTCTATGAATGTTTTCAAGCCAGTTTTCAGAGCATTTACTGATAGTATACTTCTCAAAAAGTGTTGCCATGGTAAGATTCAAAATAACAATGAAAGCTTCAATAAACTAATATAGATAATATTTCCAAAAAACAAATTAGCATCATTTAAAATAGTAAAAGTAGCTGTTTTTGATGCCGCTGACATTTAATGACAGCAATTTAGGGAGGATTAATGTGATAAAAAAAGCTAGGCTTTTCTCCTGACATATTTCTGTTGAACATTTTAAAACTATCGATGGGCATCGAATAGTTATCCCTGATAGTGCTGTAAACAATGTCTCAGTTTGCATTGAGAATGAAGAAAAATCCAAGAGAAAACCAGACGAGCAGCTTGAGACATAAGAATACGGATATCGAGGGTTCTCGGTAGAGTAATTTCTGAATAACTCTTAAAATTCATTTTCTGGAAATAGCATTTTTCTCAACAAAGGTGCATTTTTCTCAGAAACTATTAATGATGGAACATTGTATTTTTTTTGTCCTTTAAAATCAATCAATGAGATTAACTTTAATGGAAGGATATTTATCTTTATGAAATAAATGCTAAGTTATAAAATGTTTAATAAAATTTGAAATATTTTTTTCACTGAATTAAAAATTATAATTTTTTTCTTCGAAACCGTTCACCCAAACACAAAATGGCTCCATGTATTTATTTAGATATGATTGGTAATTACTTACTAAACATTTCAAGCTGATCACGCAGGTAGATTTTGAGAAAAAGTACATTCAAAATTTTAATTTGTTTAAAAAGTTATTACTCTACAGTTTTCAAACTTTTACAAATTTTCTTTTTAAAAAATAAGAGAATATGCCACTGTATTCCTGCAAAACGCATACTAAATTTCATTAGCATGAAATGAATAGTTTGGGAGAAAAAAATAGTTTTCAGAAGTATGCATTTTTGCCTACACATCCCCTTAAGCTACCTTTATGCTATCTAAGGTCCCAATTCAATCAAAATTTGTTGTGAGGTGTCTAAGAAAAAATGGTTTAAAGGAAATAAAAATTGCACGTTTGACACAGAATATCGCAAAAAATACTCATGTTTTCGAAAATTTGAACATGACGTTATTTAAAGATGTTTTTTATAAACATATTTCATTAAGAAAAAAATTGTATCTTTACAATTGTAGCTGTAGGAAGACTCCGGAACGGCAACCGGAACGCGAACGCAAAGAAAGTTGAAAGGCGGACATCTCAGGCAGGCGTTCACAACACGACGGGAACGCGAAAGATGGTCAACATTTATCTCGGCCCGGGAACGGGAAGGCTCTCGATCAATGAGAGTAAAGGAAATGAAGGCTTTCCAGCTGATAGAGCGCGCGGCCTGCGCGCGAAACTGGTCTGGAGCGGTGTTGAGGTCACAGCGTGGATTTGCGAGGTTAGGGTTTGAGGAGGATTTAGTTAGTCGTTGTTGAATTGTTTAGTTCTTTTTGGTGATTTCAGTATTTTTCGTTTTCTATTCATAGTAATATATAGAATTAAAATTTCTCACAAAATATTTTTTTTATGTTTCGTGTAAGTACATTGAAGTTTTTGTTAATTGATTAAATTTTCGTTAGTTGTATTTTCCATAAGTTCCCAGTAGTTTTTGCATTTTTCATTCTGATGAATTACTTTTTTAATTAATATTCTTTCGTTAAAGTATTCACTATTCATACTACGACACGCAAAAAACTGACAGATGGCAAAGCAAAGAGTGAGTTGAGTAGCGTAGCTAGAATTGCTTTGGTTTCGGCGACTCTTTCCTGAAGTAGTTTTTGACGCTACAGGTTCATAGCGCTATTCCTCTTCCCGTTGGCGTTTATTGTGAAGAGCACGTACCTCGCGTTCCCGTTCCCGTCCTCGCTTTCGCGTTGCCGTTCCCGTCCATTCATTCCTCTTCCCGTCACTATTGCAGAGCAGCCTTTAGGCCTCAAAATTTGGGTTTTTAAGGCGCTTGAATACATACACGCACGCACGCACACGCACACACACACACAATATGCTGCCGAGTGTGTTGCGGGTTGCATTTGACGTGAATATTTTGTTTTGTTCTACAGCGCCATATAGTGAAGTTACAACAGAATTAACAGTACATTGCTGGTAAAAAACAGTAGAGGAGATAGGCCGAGTTTTGAAGGGCTGAAGAGAAAGATTTTTTTTTTACATTCGGACATATGCCGTGGTGCTGTGCGGGTCGCTCGCGGATAATTAATGTTATGAGATTGGGACTTGTAAATTTCTCTTTAGAGTGAAGAGTTCTCGGACTCTGAATTTTTGTGATGTGTGGAAATTACAACTTGTAAGACTTTGAGAATTCATGAGTGTGACGAATGGAACTTAAACTTTGAACTCACATGAATTCGTTTGCAACAGGACTCGGAATATTTGTTAATAAGCAATAGTTTGTTGAACTTTAATATTTTGCGTCACGTAGTCGGGAAGAACTGGGAACTTTTGCTGTAAATTGAATTAGAACGGTCAGATATTTGAGGCGGTGAGGGTTGGTGACTCGACGGCAGTTGTGAAGAGCAGAAGAAAAGAAGCTGGTATTTGGACTTGGAATTCTCGTCACCAGATGAAGAGAAACTGGTTCTGCGGGCCTCATCGAACAAGCGCGCGCGAAGACGGGTACTGCAGTACGAGGTTCAGAAAGGTCATGACCAAAAGAACATTCTGTATTGTTATTATTTTTAAGTAATAATTTTTGCCTGGCGAATTGAATAAACAAAGTTTCTTTTGAAATAGAAAAGATGATTTTCATTTGGCCAATTCCAGTTAATAAGTAGCTAAACATAATTTTTCAGATTCCTCGCCACTCTGTATAGATGGCAGATCGAATAATCGGCTATCAGTAGGTAATAGTGATTATTACTTACGAAACCCATCGGCCTAGCTAGCTGGACATTTATTCTATTTTAGATAGCAGTTGAAGCGTTAATATCAATAACCTTTTCCAGGCGCCCATATTTAACATAAATTCGGAACGGGTTACGTCGAAACAATCGCCCAATAATTTTTATATAAGTAGTTTGTGTGCAAGGGCAGGATTGCTAGAGCAAGGGCAAGGGCAGGCAATTTTAAAATTGATGATTGTTTCAACGCGTTATATTGATGATACTTTTATTGTTTTATCTCAAAACCAAATTGATGAATTACTAAAGAAACTTAATGTGTTTAATGATAAAATAAAATTTACTTTAGAAACAGAATCAAATTGTTCTTTAAACTTTTTAGATGTGACTCTTTTTAGAAAAAATACAATGTTTGAAATATCTTGGCATAAGAAACCTGTTTTTTCTGGAATTATATTGAATTATCTATCCAAGCATCCTTTTAGTGTTAAGGAGTCAGTTGTTTCAAATTTAGTTGACAGAGCCGTATAATTGTCATCTTCCCATTTCCATATTTAAAATTTACATAAATTTTGGAGATACTGAAATTTAATAACTACAATTTTACAATTCATAGAAAAAACTTTACAATTCATAGAAAAAAATATATCTAAGAGTTTAAAAATCATTAAATATTGGGAAACCTCACAGAAATAATACCACAGAATTTATGAATGATTTGATTTGTTTACCCTACTTCCCTCAAATAAATAATTTTCTTAAAAATGAACTTTTAAACAAATTCAAATTGAGTTAACAGTTAACAGAGTTAACTGTTAACTAGATAACAGAGTAATAAATAAGTGTAATATAGTAAAATATATGATGGATTATTGAACATATTTTCTAAAAATGAAGATATTTCTCTTATTGTTGTTTTTAACTTCTTTTTGTGTAATTTTACAACGTCTCTCTCTCTCTCTCTCTTTCTCAATTTCCTTTCTTACTGTTAGATAATATCATATTAAAATTTTCTAAAGTTCTTAACAAGGTGCAATCTGCTGACTTGTGTACATTAATTTTTTGTAATTCTTCTGTTTGTACCTACCCATTGTTTATAATATTATGTTTATTTGTTTTGTCACCTGAAGATGGAAACCAGTTATTTCCAAAACGTTGTGAAGAATTTGTATTTCATTTGATTTTGTATAAAACTGTTATTTCAAGAATTCTTTTCTTTTAAATGATGAACCAACATATTGATATAATCAAAGATATAGAAACTAAAATTATTAAATAAATAAATAAGTAAATAAATAAATAAATAAATGTCTTTATTTGTGGTGAGGCTCAGGCCAATTAGTCTGCTCTTCTGCCTAACTACTTTCAAAATTTTATTACATTAGTGCATAATAGAAGGAGGTCATTTATGAGAAATACGTACGCAATTTGGTTGAAAGTTTTCTCACATAGAAGACAGGAATGAAAGCGAGGGAGGAAAGAATTGGTAGAGGAGGAATGCTGTCACAGAATTTGTATGTTTAAATTTTTATCAATTTCAAGTTAGGGATGTAATTAAAAAATTAATCCCAAGTATATCACTACGAGATTTTACTAAACAATTTAGAAAAATTATCTTTTTGTGACTAGGCAATAACGTATTGAAGAGGATTTGAAACACATTGTATAAATCGGTGAAGTATTAATATGTACTTCTAGTTGTTTCAAAGAGGTTTTAGAAGCTATGATTGCGTACGTATTACTGAAATACCCCTAAATGAAAACTAGAAAGGGAGGGAAACTTGTCAGCATACAAGCGAAAACACAAGTCAAAAATTCAAGTCTTAAGAGAAACAGAGAACATTGAAAGATAATGATGAAGTGATTTTACGTGTATTTCATAATAGTAATAATAATAAAATTGGCAATAATATAAGAATGTATTATCAATCTATTTTAAAAAATATATACTTAAAAAACATGGATAACATCAATTCAGTTTTCGAAAATGTTTACAATATAAAAATATTCCCCAACCTAGAAAATTAGAAATTTTAAAAATGTAGGAAATGTTTACCATTTAGAATATTCCCAAGACTTGAAAAACCAACCCGACATATCTCACCCGTAAGCCAACGATTTACGCTACATTTATTCCTGGGACTGCAAACAAAGGGACCATCCCAGCATGCGCCTTAAGCGATTGAGTAAACCCAGGTAAACCTCAATCAGGATGGTGGCTTAAGGCCAAGACACATCACTCTGCTAAGAACACAATACAAGTAAGTAACAATTCCGGTGCACACAAAATACAGAGGAGAAAAGGAAATATTTTGATTTGAATAATATGCCTTAACATATGGTGAAGGTTGCAAGAGATGATGAACTGAAACAGAAAGATTGCAAATTAGTGAAACTCATCTAGACAAAGTTAAAAGCATACAAAACATAATATCTTGAATACATACACATACACTCATGCATAATCAGGCACTCATAACAGGTATGCTCAAGTGTGTACTGAAATAAATGGAAATAATAAATGTAACTAAGGATAAATATACAAATGTGTGAACTTTACTAAATATAAATAAGGATAAATGTAAAAGGGAAATAAGATGAGGAACGGTATTTTTGTATGCCATGGAGATTAGCACACTTTAAAAGTTAAACAATTAGGTAATAGTGACAAATTAGAGGAAAGAGGTAGTCAAGTAACCAAGGATGAAATTTAAAAGAGAGAAAGGAAACAAAAACACTAAGATTTTAGAGATCTGAAGGGAGAAAGAGAGGGAAAGAGAAGAAGAGGAAGAGAGGGAAAGAGAGATGTGAAAGAATGAGAGGGAAGTATTTATTTATAAAATGCGGTAGAACTTGTTACGATAGGTAAGACTGCAATAAGTATGAGATTTGTCACAGCGCTGAAGCAGTGTGGCGTCCACCTAGCCCTGAGTTTTAGTAAACGAGCAGTGGCAATTTAGTTAAGTATTATTTTCATGAATCCAATTGGTGACTTCTTTTTTAAACTTTCAAAATGTACTGCTATTTTTTGTAGTAGAAGGGAGATTGTTCCAAGCACGGATGGCAGTGACAGTGAATGATTTGCTAAAAGTAGTGGAATTGTGATGAGGAATATAAATAAGGCGTAGGGGCACGGAGTAGCTTTATAAACTGAAATCGTTGTGATAGGGTGCCATGATGAGTGCTATTTAAAATCTTGTAGAGGAGGAGGAGGCAGTGAAGTAAAAGCCTTTTATCAATTAGTAATAATTTTAGATTGAGCATAGAAAGTTGAAATATGGTCGTATTTTCTAAGATCGAAAATAAAACGAATACATGCATTTTGAGCTACTTGTATCTTACGTTGCTGTTTTAAATTTATGTCGGTCAGTAGGAAATCGCAGTAATCAAAGTGAGGCGTAAGGAGGGCGAGTTTTTGTAGGTAAAAGAGTGCGCAAGCCTTTTAAAACATGCAGGGACGCAAACACTTTTTGACATATTTTATTAATTTGAAAATTCCAGGTTAGAGAATTATCCATATGTACACCTAAATTTCTCACGTCGCTACCACTGTAGAGGACTTCCATTTATGCAAATGTCAGGAAGAGCGGAGATTGATAACTTTTTTAGGAAGTTTCTGGAGCCGATTACAAGACACTGAGATTTATTGGGATTTAGCTGATGCCCTATTGATGATGACCAAGCGGAGAGTGACTGCAGGTCTTCATTGATTTTTTGAGCAAGTTCGAGGACGCAAGAAGAGGGTCCGCTAATATACAATTTGAGATCATCAGCATACATGTGATGACAGCATTTTTTTATTGATTTGCCTATATCATTAACACAAATTAGGAAAGCTAAGGGTCCTAACACTGAGCCCTGTGCAACGCCGCGTGCTAATGGCAAGGTACAAGACACACTGTCACCGCACACAACTTTTTGTTGCCGTTCAGATAGATAGTTGGAGAACCATTTGAGTGTGGGTGTGGCACATCCAATGTTTTTTAACCCTTTATAGGATTGTGGTTCTCTCCGCGACCACATGCTGTTCGGTCGTTTTTTGCTTAACTATACCAAGCAATTTTCATCCTTATCGCTAATTTCACATTGTAGAGTCTTTTTCAATAAAATGCGATTGTTGCAGATAGTGTGATTAGAGTCCCTAGATACAGAGAGTAGCGCAACCGCCGCCATTTAATATCCTCACACCCGATAGCCCTATCAAGCAGAATTCAGAAGTTGAACGGAAATGATAACAATCGGTGACGTAATGGAGATTTTTCAAAATATTAATATTGGTTTGGGATAGATTCATGGTTCCCAACACACACAATATCTCACAGTTCTAATTCTTTTGTCAATTGGATATAAAATGGTCGGTGTCAATTGGATATAAAATGGTCGGTGGAACAATGGAATGCGCTACTCTCTGTATCCAGGGACTCTAAGTGTGATCACATTTATTCTTAGAAATCTTGCTGTTGGGCCATCCATGTGGTCGTCGTCGCCAAGGAGGTTATAATACATGGAGGCGGCATGGCCGACCTTTCCCATTGCGGAAAATGAAGCCAGCCCCTTGCAAGCTCGGTTAGACTACCCGCTTTGCAATTAGCCCAAAAAGCCTTAAGTCTACCATTCCACCCGTGTATTTTATTTATTCATATTTTAATATTTCCGTAAGAAAGATGTCATTTATAATTATTTGCAATTAACAGACAGAAATACTCAGATAATGAAGAAAAACTGACCTGGAAAATATATTAAAACTCCCCAAAATTCATTGTCAGAAGAAATATTTTTGAAAATGGTTCATTAATTGTGTAAAACTGATACGAATTTAATTTATGTACATCTTAAAAAATGGGGGGGGAACACAGTCTGAGTACAACAGCTTTTAGAAGGTTCAACAAGCAAGGAGTTGAAACTAATGTCACGTAAATTGATGTGAAATCTGCTAATCATGTTCCAAATTTGACATAAAGTAATGAAAATTGTAAGTTTGGAAGGAGCCTGAATATTTAAAAATTCTGGAACGAAATGGTAACAAATTGCCTGAACAAACCCAATAATAAATTTACATTCCAATTGCCTTGCACAGAAGTATTTAAGGCTTTAATAATGGAACTGAGGAAAAATCTATGGACAAGAACAAAATTTGAAATATGCTCAACTTTAGTTTTTCTGAAGCCAAATCAATTTGAAAATGTTTTCAAAACAAATATTTTTCTAATGCAAATTCAATATTGTATTCGGAAAAACAAATATTTGTAATGAACATAACCTTTCTTACAGGAACTCAAAGGGATTCAAGGAATTCAAAGAGGGAACACATTTAATTTTTTTGTAATCAACCTTTTTTGTAAAAGGTAATCAGATAATACAAAATTTTTTCAGATGTACAATTTTACTTATTTTAATGTTTACAATTGTGACATTACTATTAAATAACGCAAAATAATTTTACAATGTAGGGGCAAGAATGTAAACAGTTTTAACACAAAAACTCTCATTGCCAGACCAGGTAAAAAAGTGGGTAAATCTTGTTCTTATTTATAGTAAATGACTTCCTTGGATAGTATAAAGGATGCTTGAAAGAACAGTGCAGGTCTCATTTTTGTTGAAATCCCTGATTTTTTGAAAATTTCATTAAATCCGAATTGTTTCTGAAGTCTTCCTACAATTCCAATATTGAAGATAGTTTTTTGTTTGTTTGTTTTTTTTTAAATGAAATATGATATTTACAGACAGATCTTGAAATAAGGTCATGTACAATTTTATGAGAATATGAGTAGTCTGCAAAATTTTGCATGAAATATACAATATACAATATTTTTAAACATTTTTCTTCATAAAAATTATTGCAAATTTTTCTTAAAATTTTCATGTGTTTATGAAAAGACTGCAAAAAACTAGAACAAAAGGCAAACAAAAATAATGCTAGTCTCCTTTCCAGCTCGCTCTCTGTATATTTTAAAAATTGCCAATTTAGAAATAACGCGAGAACATAAATTCTGTTGTAGCACAACTAGCTTGTATTTATACTTGTCAGAGTAGATCAAAATCTTCACATTTAATTAGAACTTATTTTAGTTGGTATAATTAATGTTTTCAATACAACTGATGACAGACTTACAGAAAGAAAAAGTAAAATCAAATCGCTAATCAACAAAATAGTTACAGTGTGAAATTATTGATTTTTATTAACATTGATTCTCGATAATACTGCAGTATTTAATTTTGTCAAGCATTGGTGGTGACTGCAGAGTCAACTGAGCATGCAATGTGTATGAGTAGGGCCCAGATGTTTATGACCTAAAAATGTTGGAAATATGTAAGCATTTATGACCTAAAAAATGTGAAAATATAACCGTAAATATGACTTAGAACATTTTTTTAGGCATTTTCAAAACCTTCAAAATCTTGCCGCTGTTTATATGAAATATACCTCCAAACAATTTATTTCACTGAGAAAAAATGTTCATTAAATGTTTTCTCCCAAGAATAAAAATAAATACCTCGCGGTACAGAGGAACGCAAAGCAATAAACAAAAAGAATGTAGTTAGCAAGCCGAGACGCACTCCAATGTTTTGGGCTACAAAACATGGCGGACACACCAGCGATTGGCTTCACTTTTGGGAGCCGATGTCGCCTCCATGTATTATAACCTCCTTGGTCGTCGCGACCACAATGCATACAGGCACTGTCGCGGAGTGTTCATTTGAGCATTTTGTTGAGAAGTGACTTTTCGCGTTTCGAGTTTCCAGAGTTTTTCGAGAACAGAGGATTATTACTTATTTATTATTGTCTATTAAGATATTTTTTAGTATTACAATAGATTTATTCATAAAATACTCCATTTTTACATCAATAAGGTTAATTTATATTTTCAAGGGTGTATTCAGGAGTAAGTACACAATCGTAAATTTTTTTTGTTCTGTGAAAATGTGAATTTTAAAAAATGTTTTGAACAATTAAATTTATTGTCTAATAATGTAAGATATTCGCTAAATAGATTTAGTTTCCCAAATATTTGTGACTTAGAAAATATTTCAATATTTTTACATTTCTTCAGTGATTACTTATATTTGCGTAGTATAATGTAACACCCATACTTGTTACTAGTGGTGTGCTATCTTACAGAATGGCTAAAATTTGGAGTTTCCACAGTTCTGAACCAATGGTCTAATAAGAATTTAACAGTTTCTTGGGAATATTGACGAAAATGATGATGCGGCGTTAGATTCGGAGTATAGAGGGGATTCCAATGCAGATGATGTGACGCTAATAACGCAGCTTATGAAATCCAGCAGCCCACGTTTCTTTCAATATTGTTTTCTTTAGTCAATGATTTATTATTTTAGATTTTTGTTTGTAAATGTATATCATATTGATTTTCACTACTTATTTATTTGCACTATTTATTTTCAATTTTCTTGCTTTTTGTATTTCACGTCTGTTCCTACGTGTTTCTTCTATTTTGTAAAGAACATGCACACGTTTATTTATGACTGGATATTAGATTTTTATTCAGGAATTATACGAGATGGTTCTGTATGCAACCACAATCCATAGTGTAATGCGTAGCCCTAAATGGATTGTGGTAGTTTATACGACCACATCATTTTCGCAATTATCTCACTTTATATTTAAACAAATCACAAATTAATATTGTTCTTATGTTTCTAAGATCAAAATTAAACAATCAAAAGATAAATTATAATAATTTCGGAGAAAAAGTTACCCGACCTATAAAGGGTTGACTTTGCTAACAAAATATCGTGATCTACAGAATCGAAAGCCTTGCTAAAATGGAGAAGGACGAGAATTATGATTTTACCGTTGTCCATTGCATCTCTGGCATCTTCAATCATGCTAAGAAGCGCAGTTCCTGTGCTTTTACCGGGTCTAAAACCTGACTGGTCTTTATTTAAAATACTGAAATTTTGAAGGTGATGTTCGATTATTAAGTTAATTATATTGTACTACATAGTCATGGAGTTAAAATACCAGTAGTGGCCATATTGTATAGAACATTTGTGTATTTTCGTAAAATGTTTGGGCTGAACAATTAAATTGCTATGTGAAACTCAATAATTAATTTACCTCTTTCTAAATAAATTCAATGACTACAAATAACAGTTTTCAATTACTCTTTTTTTTATTCCCAAACCTCAATTTTGATTCTATAGTTGCAGCCTGAAAAATGCATAATTTTGGTCATTGATAGAAATACTTGTAATGTTAGATACGTACAGCAATTGTCAGAAAGTTTGGTAATGGTCAGATGTTCATTTGATATTCCATGCTCAGCATGTTTTTGTGCTGATAACGTCCAAAAAATTATCATCTTTTTACACCTTTTACCCTAGAATACCACATTCCGGAAATTTGAAGCAGAGGCGTATCTATATAGGTATATTATAGGTATATAGGCGCCCATGGAAAGTTTTGTGTTCTTACGGGTGACAAATAAGTTACTCCGGGAAACCGAATGCTAAACGTTTTATTGTATTCATGATACATACGTAATACATAGTGTGTTAGAACAACTTAACAGAAAAACCGGGAACGCGAGAGAGCGCACATCCGTACGCCCCGAGAATAGACAACAACTGCCCTGCCAGTGTTCTTTATAGTGGAGGGGGGATGCCAGGCTGAGTCTAGTGCGCTGCGTGTTACCAACCACCCCGCGCCAAATCACCAACAAACCAATGCGGGTAGTTTTAGGGTGGATATACGACATTTCCTCCCTCTTTTACTGATTATGTGATTGGGCTAACTGGGAGAGAATCTTGATGGTGGGACCCTGTTGCGAGCTGATCTTCGTGGGGTCTGAGGAGTGCCCAGTAGGCGTGGTGCTGGCGACCTCAGCTGTCTCGGGGCTAATGGAGTTGCTGATGTCGAGGGCATCACTGGTGTGGCTGGTACCGTTGGTGCGGCTGGTGTGACCGGTATCGCTCGTGGTTCTATGGTCTCATGATAGCGGATTCGTCTTGATGGATGCCTATTATCCATTTGTACAGGTTCGGGTTCGCTTGACGGTTTATTACCTGGAGAAGATCTGATTTGGTCAATATGTCTTTTCACCGTCTTATCTCCAAACTGTATAGAGTAACTGTATAGAGTCCCAGGCGGTCGATGACAGTGCCTGGAATCAATTTATCCAGGTTACGGTTGCCGGACAAGAAGTAGACCTCTTGTCCTACTTCCAGTGTACGGAACGTCGAGTCCATTTCAGACTGTTGTTTTTCGCTGACCCTGATGTAAACATTTTCTGGCCTCAACAGATTGAGTCGTGTGCGAATTTCTCGCCCTAAGAATAGTTGAGCTGGAGACTGACCAGTGGTGGAACGTGGAGCTTTGCGAAATTGGCGAAGGAACACATTTAGATTGCTTCGCAGGGATCCCTTGGTAGTCTTCATTGCATCCTTCACAGTTTGGACATAACGTTCTGTTGGCCATTAGTTGATGGGTGATATGGTGCTGTTAACTTGTGATACTTCACACCACTGCTTTTCAGAAATTCTTTGAATTCTTCCGAAACAAACTGTCTGCCGTTGTCTGAGACAACAGTGAGAGGACTTCCATAGGCCGTAAATAGATCATCCATCAAGACTATTGTTGCGGCCGCAGTTGTTAAAGACATAGGCTTAACTTCGAGCCATTTGCTGTAGGCATCAACAACAATTAACAGCATGGTGTCGGCCACAGGACCAGCGTAGTCGATGTGAATTCGTTCCCAGGGTGCCTTTGGATACTCCCAGTGGTGGTCACGAAACTTAGGAGGTGCGTGTGCATGGGATGCACATGTAGTGCAAGATTTTGCGAGGTTTTCAATATCCGAGTCGATGCCTGGCCAAAACACAAAGGAACGCGCCATTCCTTTCATTTTTACAATACCCAAGTGGGCTGTGTGCCGATCTTTGAGAACGGCATTCCGTAGAGCTGGTGGAACCACTACTCTGTGCTCGAACATCAAGCAATTAGTAGCGAGTATTGTAGCGTCGCGAGGTGGCGCACGTGCCGTTTCGCTGGAAAGCCCGGCCTTAAGCCGGATGGGGGATGGGGGTGGAATGCGGCGGCGCCTCGCCGGCGCGCGCCGGGCAGGAAATCCCAGCCTCAAAATAACCGGGACAACTGGGCGTGCCTGAGTGCGAGTCCATTGTTGACGGCTGCTCTCTGCTGAGGGCTGGCTTGCGAGCCGTATGACGCCCGCCGCTGGTAAAGTGGGGGACGAGCCGTGGGGTATTTATTGCGGCGCCGACATGCGCTCGGGGGATACGCTAGTGAGTCGAAAGACATGAGGTATCTCCGTGCAACCTTGCACGTTTAGGCATCCGGCCATGTAACATCTAGTTACGGGGACTTAATGTCCGACAGCTCGCACTTCGCGCAGCTTCTCATGCTCTCGAGCAGAGGCACTGGGCTCAGCCTAGGGACGGTCGCGGGGTTTCGCGGCTTAGAGAATAGAAAGGTTGCCTAAGGTTTTCAATTTTGTAACATTATCTTGTAATTTATTATTGTAAATATACTGTACATACTATTCAGAATCTGTCGTCTGTGCTTTTCATGTCCAGTACGCCACAGACTCGGAACCTTTCTTTTCTAAAACTGGTGGCAGCGGTTATCGTAAACTCACGCCGGAGTGCCGCAGTTTCTTTTCTAAAACTGGTGGCAGCGGTTATCGTAAACTCACGCCGGGGTGCCGCAGTTTTTTTTCTAAAACTGGTGGCAACGGTTATTGTAAACTCACGCCGGAGTGCCGCAGTTTTTGTCTAAAACTGGTAGCAGCGGTTATTGTAAACTCACGCCGGAGTGCCGCAGTTTTTGTCTAAAACTGGTAGCAGCGGTTATAGTACATGCACGCTGGAGTTACAGCAGATTAAAGACTCACGTCTGGGCTCGTTAGTAGCAGTCAGTTTTGTGGAAGCAATTACTACGTTCGTAACGAACGGGGAACGCGGAAGCCTGCAACAGCATCCGCGGGGACATTAGCGCGGCATCAGAGCCATCGGTGCACGCTGATCAATTAGAACAGTACGCGTAAAGACAGTGTACCGCAGTTAAAGGTGCACACGCGTCGTAATTACGTGGCGCCGGCAGAGTCGTGCACGCCACGAGAAACCGAAAGTGCGGTAATTCGGTACGGTAGTTTCGGGGCGGTAAAATCCGACTCGGAACCTTTCTTTTCTAAAACTGGAACTGGAATTGGTATTGGTACTGGAACTGGAGCTGGAACTGGTACTGGTACTGGAGCTGGTATTGGTACTGGCACTGGAAGGAGACATCCCGGACGGACCAGAACGAGAGGAAGGAAAGAGGCCAGAACACCGGATCCAGAAGGCGCTCACGCGACACCGAGGTCAACTGAACGTAAGTGTGTTTTTTGTACTGGCCGGGGATCAATTCAGGCAAAATGTCTTTCTTAGCGGGTTATAGGAAAGAGGTGCTTGTTAGGGTCGCGACGGAGATGGGGGAAACGTTGGAAGGGAACGAGACGATAGTTAGATTAAAATCTATCATCACGGGAAGCGAGCAGTACGATGAAATATTCGTGAAACAACTTGCTGATCAGGAGAAAGAACAGGTCGCAGAAGCACGCGAACTTGAAATAAAAGAGCAGGAAAGATTACGCGAACGGCAGGAAAAAGAGCAAGAACGGCAGTACGAACTCGAACGGCTGAAATTAGCTAATCAGGCTACCTCGCGCGAATCTTTAGGTAGTAGAGATTCGGGAAACAGAAGTAGTATCCGTATCAGCCATGTAATGGATAAATTCAAAGGTGAAGGTGAGGATATTACCTTGTTTTTAAGTGTATTTGAGGCGCATGCTCGTCAGCTCGACATTGCGCCGGTAGAATGGGTCAGTCAATTAATGGGATTGCTTCCCAATGAAATAAATACATGGTTAGTTGTAGGATCAGATTCTTCAGAGCAGGATTATAATCAAATCAAAACGCAGCTTTTGGATATGTACAAATTCACGCCTGAAAAATGTCGTCAGATGTTTTGCAGTCATGCAAAGGGTGCGAAAACTACATGGAATGTTTATGCTCGCGAACTGACGAACTATTGCCAGAAATGGATTTCAGGGTTGAAAGTTGAAACTTATGATCAATTATTAGATTTGATTGTCACCGATCAGATGAAACGGAAGGTGCCGGCGGACATACGTGCCCATTTCGTAGATGTTTGGGGCGAGGTTTCGCAGTCCCAAGATCTGGCGCGTAGGCTGGACACCTACGAAAACAATAGGTCTAGTGCGTATAGGAAAGATTTTTCTAAGGTTAATCACAAGGAGCCTGTGGGGGAACAAAAGTGGAAAAAGGTGACGGAGAGCGTGCCTTCCACTTCTAAGCCCGCAGCGCCCAAGGCAGATAGGAACGCGGAATTCGACAAGCCGCAGGAACGCACGTGCTATTTATGTAAAAAACCGGGGCACATTAAGAAATACTGCCCTCAGCTCAAATCAAGCGAGAAAATGTGTCACATTGTCGACACCAGTGCGCAGGAATTGTTGCTCCCACACACATTTTTTGGCACGGTTTGCGGAAATCCTATTAGCTTCTTACGAGATTCTGGGGCGACGGTTGATCTGATCAACAGCAAATACGTCAGGCCGAATCAATATACCGGCGAATCCGTATGGGTTAAGCAGCCCTTGGACGAGGCGCCGAAAAATCTACCGGTAGCTAAGGTAGAAATCATAGGCCCGTTCGGTAAGCTTGTTACCGAAGCCGCAGTCGCGAAAAATTGCGACTTAGAATATTACATTCTGAGTAATCGATCTGCCACGCTTCTCTCCGAAATCAGGCAAGGGTTTTTAGAACCGCAGTTTCATTGTGCGGTGCGAACCCGTTCCCAGACGGCGGCCGGGCAGAGCGACGGGGTGGGGCCGGAGGCGATGGCGGCGGCGCCAGGCAACGCGCCGGCCGCCGAGCGCCC